>OX453323.1:8613629-9813629 GCA_949710035.1 Crambus lathoniellus | reverse complement strand
TGGCGGCCTTGAGGGGATTCTACAGGAAGCCTGGGGTGCATTGGAACACGGAGATCGCATTCTGCCTTTGCAAGTAAGTAAACGTTTATTTATTTCTTTTGATTGTAAAAAAAAATAACAAAAGAAGAGGTCTAATAAAAGATGTGATCAAGATAAAATTCTATAATAGAATAACTTACTTACTAAACATTATTTAACTAACATACCTACCTATCGATTGTTTATATATTAACGGGATTTATAGAATAGTAAAGCGCAGGACCGATCGTTGTGGAGATCCTTGGGGGAGGCCTATGCCCAGCAGTGGGCGTCGTACGGCTGAAATGATGAAATAAATAACAACTAGTTTCAAACTGATTTTGGTTACTGTTAGCATTGTGTTGTGAATGCATAAAATTTTAAATCATTATTCAAGGATGTGTTTCAAAATGGTTTTCTAACCACCATGTACGTACCTAACCCTTTGACTAAAAATATTAAGATAGGTATATTGAAAAATTTTACATCTAACAATTTTATCGTTTCTGAGTTGGGCTTATCGTAGCTATGTCCGCCTCGATAGAAACACAATTTAATGGCGTAATTATTTTCGTATCCACTTCTGCTAAATCATCACATTCACATATAGTCCGTTCGGTTAGATAGTGTCGGTACACCCGCACGGCATTGTGGCAGAGCGACACTATCTAAGCGAATGGACTATACTCTTTTTTTTTATGTATAATGGGCTTGCTCTTGGCTTCACACAGAACCTTAGGGTTGAGAAGAAGCCTAAGATGGAGCGAGCTTACCCAGAAGCAGCCTATTCACTCTAGCTTTAAAAACTTTAGGGTTGTAGTCATTCGGGAATATAGACGCAGGCAGGGTATTCCATTCCTTGGCGGTGCGCATCACAAAGGATGAAGAAAAGCGCTTGGTACGCATTCGCGGGATGTTGACCAAGTAAGGATGATAGCCCGCTGTGCGTCTAGATTCTCGGTGGTAGAACGGGGATGGTGGAATGAGCTCATGCAGCTCAGAAGCACACTCACCGAAGTACAGCCTGTAAAATACCGACAAGCAAGCCACTTTACGTCGATGGGTTACTCTATACATATTGCGATATAAATCAATGCTGTTTTATATGTCGATATTCCATTGTTTCGATGGTTTGTAAACAAAGCTCATTAGTACGTGACATGATTGAAATATTAATATAATTTTAGTTGAAAATTTGAGTTCGTTAATTAGCAAACAGTGCATGATTACTTTAATTAAACTATTATGTATAGATAGATAATTATATGCATTAAGATTTTAAATTATTTTTATGCATTCACAATGCAATTCTGTAAGTATAGTAAAAATGTGATAGTAAAAAACCACGAGCCCTATAAGTAGCTTAATAGTAGTATCCCGCCTGAAAGCTACTTATAGGGCTCGTGGTTTTTTACTATCACATTTTTCCTATAATTATATGCAGTTTTAAAACGAACAAAAACCTTAACCTTCTTTAATCTCGTTAAAATCTGTGGATTATGCAATAACTAGTAGGTAGGTACTTAGATAATTTAAACGAAATAAATCAGCAACTCAAAACATCACTTTAAAAAATACTTTGCATAATAATCTGAACATTAAAAACGATATCCATAAAATTCTGTTCGTTTTTTTTTTAATTTCATAATATACTAAGGCGGAAAATTAAAACGCTTTTTCTGTCGCCTATCCACCCATTGATTCAAAATTCAAAACCATTTATTCATTTTAGGCTGATACAGCACTTATTGTGATGTCAAAGAAGCTACGCCATCGGTTCGCAAATCCTATGGCGGGAAGCCTTGTGATTATAACGAGACGACCGGCAAGATTATCAATACTACCGCGCCAACCCAATCAATTGATCGTATTGATGGACAATACCATCCCCTAAAATTATTGTACTGATAAAATTTTGTGGTGAATATATGTTACCTACCGGAAGTCATGTAGAACACGACACGACACAAAATAAAATAACCACGAAATTAAGGCGATAACATCGCGATAATTTCTAACATACCACGTGTTCAATAGGACTTTCAGCAAACTCGCTCTTTGTAATGTCAACGCGATGAACTAGTTTGGCCTAGGAAAAACTAGTTTGTCCTAAAATTGGGTTTGGCCGGTTACATATACAAAATTCCACTTTCCAGGAAAACCGACAACCGCGAAGACTCATGCATGAACGCTCAAGAACGCCTCCACCCGGCCTGCGCCCAGCGGCCCCCCGTCGGGTCCCCTCTGCCTGCTTGCCACACCCTGGCACACGCCTGCCGCGAGGACCCCCAATGCAGGTACATATCTTCACAAGTGGTGATAACCGGCATAAGGGCAGACTTCTGTCACTCTATGTACTTGCGCGCTACTCTCGCACTGCCCGCGCGGGGGCACGAAATCCATAGAAATTAGATCCGCAAAAGAGCTAGAATATATGCGGTAGAAAGAGATGCAACGACTGGCCGTTCGTAATTAGCGCCGTACAAGCTGAATTCCACTTTATTGCGTTGTAGTTAAAGTTGTTATTTATTTAAATGGTTTAGAGGAGTGAAGCTTCTGTACTACTTGTACTATTATTTATTCTGTGATAAGGGTCGCAACATTGGGTTTTTAGTGTCACCCGTCCTTGCGAGGTTGTACCCCCATGTGTATAGGTACGTATCTCCATACATACACATTTATAAAATCAACAGACTCCAGGACACACTGTCGTCGTCGCTAGTTTGACATGGTGGATTAATTATAGCACATAATATTGGTACGGGTATCAAGTAGGCCACAGTATAAAGTTCATACTATATGCTCCTTATCCATCCATAAGGAAGGCCAGTGCCCCAGCTGTGGGGGCATTAAATGGCTGATAATGATGATGATGAAGTTTTAACGGCATAAATCAAAATCAAAATCAAAATCAAAAATCATTTATTCATTTTAGGCTGATACAGCACTTGTGAACGTCAATGAAGCTACGCTATCGGTTCGCAAATCCTAGGGCGGGAGGCCTTGTAACGAGAAGAACCGGCAAGAAACTCGCCAAGGGCTATTTTTTTCTCCCTGTCATATTTCATACAGAGTCGTCACATTGAAAAGTGACTTTAACATAATATAATATGTAAAGTCACTTTCCATAACAAATTAATCTTAAGTTCAAAAACAAAATAAAAAACCCGGTAATCATAGCAGTAAATAATTTTCAATAACTAAGAAATAGACATCCAAAAGGTAGTTTCTTTAAAATACACACCAACCAAAAACGTAGCAAATAAAATAATAAATATAAATGCCAAACAAGGGTAATAAAACTTTGAATAGTTTAAGAACATAAGAGTCAATAATAAACAGTGCCATACAAGCCACGATAAAATAAAACTAATAACAATAAAACATTAAAAATCTGCATATTTTGAGACAAGAAGTCAGGAGCAGACCCATATATCCCACTGGTGGCACCCGTTCACGAGCATGACGCATGAACCAGCCATCGCTTCGCTCAACTTGCTTAAGGCGATGATTCTCGACCTAAATAGGCACGCTAACGCTTGCTCGGCCGCGCGCGATACACTTCACGCGGACGCAGCGGCAGCCAGCAGTGAACTGTGAACTCGCGAGCGCCCTGCGAATCGAAAATCACTTAAGGGCACGTACTTCCAAATTATCGAAATCAACCTATTTTTGATTCAAAAGTAAACAATCAAATATTCTTTATTATGAGCAGATAAAAATATAATGTTGAAATTTTATAAACGATCTTGATTATTTTGTGGCTAGAAACACGATATTTGTATCGTAACACGACAATAAAAAATTTCAAAAACAAAGAAAATTTTCATTATTTTTATATTTTTTGGTTTTATACTTAGATTATTAATCTCTAGTTCACGAACAATATATAGAAAAATAGGTAATGACATATTGTAGACTATTCTCAGACTACTTTTTCAAAAAGTGAATTTATGCTCAAAATAACAACAAAAACATTGAAAAAATGAAAATGTGAGGTTATTTTCATTACTCTTCACACGTAAGGAAAAAGACAAAGACAGAGTTTTTGGAAGATCCTGCCCTTAAAATTCAATTAAAAATTAAATAATAACAAAAAATTAACTTATGACGGCCGGAATCCCTCGGCTATTCAAAGACAATTAATTATTTTCGTATATTTTTCATTAACTAAAACAAAGTATACTGCAAGTAATTGGATATTTGGATTACGATTAGACGGATGTTTGGGATTTTATTTGACACAATTAAATATCACCAACCGAAAAAAACCAAGCACAAGATAAATAACTGTAAAATAACATATATTTTTTCCAAATTTTTAGTACTTGTGGTTTGTGAGTAATCCATAATTTAAAATACCCTATTTTCGGGAATCGGCGCCTTAAAGTAAGCTCAGGGGGCCGTACCGGCGAACGCTCCGAACGTCGGAAATCTGCCAGGTTTCAAATTAAAACAGATAAATCGAGCCTCAATCAGGCCGAAATGGCAAACAACGATTCATGATGTCCCAGGAACATCGATATCTTCCAAATATCTTCGGCAAATAGTACAATAAGAAATTATGTAAGTATTTCGATCCGAAGTTCGGAAAGTTCGCCGGTAGGGGCCCCTGTTCGTTTATTGGATGTGGAAAATACAGGTGTATAAGTTTAATATGTATAATTAGGTAAGTACTTACCTACATCTATTAGCTAGATTCATTATTATTTGGATGATGTCACGAGTCAAGATGGTATTTGACTATGATATGTATAATGTCTACGTCAGACAAAGTTACAGACAGTCGCTATCTAAGGACGCTATACTTTGTACAATGTAGCCATTGAGAAATAAGTACTACCAATGAGCTCTCAAAGGACCAATTGAGTCATGACTTCATGACCCATGATGCTAACAATTTCTCTAAAAGCAGAAAAACATCAAAACTATTAAAGGTCAGTGTCAATGTAAACAAGTTTGAATTTCGACGTAATATTGAATTTTAATATGCATTAAAATGAGAGATTTTCTGCCAGCAAATAAAAAAAAAAGTTTATTTATTAGCTCGATAGATGGCGCTGACCTTATTGTATTTCAAAGTTGTGCAAGAAGGCGCAAGGCCAAAAAAAAGATGACGTTGACGGAAGAAAAGAAATGTCAATTAATTCTATTCATCTTGTTTTGCGTTGCAATACCATACCAACCATACCGCGAGTTGTAGATAAGCCTTTTCAGTCCTGTAAATGTTTTTTTTCCTTCTGCAAGTGTTTTTTTTTAACATTGACCGTCTTAACGTAGACTCCTTGCCAGCAAATTAAAAAAAAGCAAACCCATGTCTGATGAACGCCATCTCTTGAGTTTTTTGGAACTAACTTTTTTCTTTTTTAATCATCTGTCAGAAAGTCCCTCATTATGGTGGGTCACGTCAAATCTCGATGCAGTTACTTCGACTGTACAAAGTACCAAATAACAAATTGTTAATAACTAAACGTACATACATGATATGTGACGATAATACACTACGAGTATGTTAAACCATTGCTAATGGTGAATAGGAAGGAATTAACTGGAATTGACTACCTTGTATAACTGGACATTGTTGTGTAGGGCTGCCACACAGTGTTTATTTAAAAAAACTAAAATAGCTACATTTTAATAACTTTAAGAACACAAATTGAAATGCAACTACAAAATAATGGTTTGCCATTTTTACTTTTTTTTTTTTTTTTTTTTTTATCCACAACGGGGTAGCACTTAGCCTTCATCACACCTGATGAAAAGTGGTGATAAGGCTGAAGGTGGAAGCGCACTACTCCCGGAATCCTCAATCACTGAGGAACTGGCTATCTTATCTATAACTGCCGGAACACAATAATGCTGAAAACATCATTGTTATGGCGGCAGACTTAGATAAGATGGTGGTAGCTAGCCAGGCGGACTTAGAACAAGTCCTACCACCAACCAAACCGAATACAATATGTACCCCCACTGGGAATCGAACCCGGGACCTCTGGGTCTGAAATCGGTGGTATGAACCACTAGACCACAGAGGCGGTTAGAAAACTACAGAAAACAACTACCTATTTTTAATATTAGTTGTATTGTAGTAGAAACTTTACGTGATTTGGAGATTAAATTGTTTTTCTAGCCTAATTTATCATTATATTGTTAAAAATCTTTTAAGTATATTTAATTATTATTCAATATCTACTGACTTGTTGACATTTCACATTGCAATAAAATTAATAGTCAAATACACAGAAGTCAATTATTGCGTGATTGCGGCACATTCAAACTATTATTATAACAAAGCGTGACTTATTTCAATTAAGTGGAATTTCTATGATATCAAACAAGTAAAAAATTTGTAGGTATGGCATAAAAAATCATCATGAACAAAAGATATAATAAATTTATTTCTTACAATCACACAATTTATTACCATTAAAGAATTTGTGTTATTGATACCTTCTAGATAACGGCAAATCATAATTACGTAAACACTTATTTGTAAGTATAGTTGGTATAGTCGTGAACGGGGATTGGCCGCACAATCAATTCGCTCGTACTTCGGGCTAACGGTTGATACACGTTTTCAGTACCTACATGGCTAAGAATTAAAAGTTGGCAAATGGCTGAACAATCCTGGTTCACGATAGTACATTCTTTGAAACAACATACGGAAACGGTGAAAAATACACAAGACTAAAGACAATTTAAGTTCACGGACGCATGACAATCAATTAATATTTATGTCCAGCGGTTAGCGCACTCAGCTTGCGATTCTGGTCGTTAAGCAACTTTGCAATGGTCTGTAACGGGATGAATGACTAAAAAGGAGAATGAACAAAAGTGGTCCAAATATCCACCACTAACGAGACCTATACTGACTTATAGTCCATTAAATAGAGAGTAAACTTTCAGTATGGGGCAAAAAAATTATAAGCTGTCAGTAAAAAGTTATTGTGTATCCTCCGCAGTCATTCCTTTGGTTGATTTCTTTACGTCTACGTCTGTGCGAATTCTTATGTAGAGTGCTCGTCAGATAAGTCTGCGCGCGGTAAAAATCGAATACTAATCTTTTCTATAACATAAGAACAAAAAAATGCACTGTAACTAGCGCCAAAAACGCGCCAGTCACGCGCAGAGTTATGTGACACACACTCTATTTATCTTATGTTCTCTGTTATGTCTTCTTATGTTAGTTATCTTATGTTCTTATGTATTCTTATTCCTTGTGATTTGGGCTATCTTTTACAGGACTTTGGCTGATACTCTTATTGCGACTTAGGCTATACACTTCGGACTATGTATTTTTGCTAAGTGATTGTTTTTCTAAATTTTTTTTCTTCCGATATTTTGTTTTTTTTTTCTTTCAGCGAGAACCTAACACGGCACACCAAGTGCATGTCACATAACATGCGTAGATTAGTTCAAAATGTGCGATGGATAGAATGATATCAACAATATTTTTCGCATAAAAAGGTACAAAGCATGACTTTTCATTTAGTCATAACTTTTTACTGACAGCATATTTTTAGTTGCGGTCTGGTTACAACTACTCAGTATTTAGTAGAGTATTTTATTACAAGGGTCTCGTTAGTGGTGGACATTTGGACCAAACTTCATACATTTTTGGTCAATCTCCTTTACTATCAATAGGTCGTCTTCAAATGTCAAATGAATCCCATGAGCATGGGATTCATATTTTTTAGCCGGCAGCTCCCCTGGATCTCCTCCGTGCTTTGGAGTGCACGTTAACCCGTTGGTCTCGGCTGCATTTGCACATTTAACTCCCAAATACCCTACAATCCGCATAGGACTCACGTGGTGCCCATATCATATAGGCCGCTGCTCCAGCAGTTGGGGACATTAAAGAAGCTGGTGATGATCATCGATGACAAAACGATGTTTTCTGCATTTCCGGCAGTGAGAGATAAGATAGCCAGTTCCTTAGTAATTGAGGATTCCGGGATTAGTGCGCTTCTTACAGCCTAATCATCACTTAACATCAGGTGTGATGAAGGCTAAGTGCTATTCCGTTGTGGATAAAAAAATGTTTGTCCATACCGGAAAGTGATCCCGTGGTCTCTGATCAAAAGACTAGTATTCCAACTTCTGCGCCATACAGATTACTCATCTCATTTTAGTTAGCTTTAATTTAAACCGATTTAGGCCCGATTTCACCAATGATATTTAAACGCGATTAACGCTAAACGTGTTTAAAACGTATTTCTGTCCCTGCCACATTCAAACAGATGACAGAGGCAGAACTATGTATTAAACACGTTTAGCGTTAATCACGTTTAAATATCAGTGATGAAAGTCACCCTTAAAATCTAAAGCAGTTTAAAACTCGATCATTAGTTAACCCGTTAATTGGGGGCAGTATCGTTAAATCTAACCAGACGATTTAATTAGGGCAATTGTCTTGCCATAAAAGGTACTAAATAAAGTCCTAATGCAATCGATTAAATAGTAGGTACTTAGTCTTTGATATGGTTTTAATTATTATGAAATCAAGACCAACAGAATGAATTTATTGAAGGAATAATACAAGAGAAAAAAAGTCGGCCAAGTGCGAGTCGGACTCGCTCATGAAGGGTTCCGTACCCACTTAACGTACGGATTACGTAAACCTAGCAAAAATAACACTGTCATTTTTTTACCAGAAAAAAATAACTTTGTTTTTCATAGTATTCGTATGAATGACAAAGTAATATTTGCAGTTTTCGAAAATGTGTTATATCTCAAAAACTTGTAAAGCCTACTTAGCTGTATTAGTTTTCCTTTTAACTTCATCATATGTACTACTATCGTAAATTTTTCACGTATCCAAGACCAACCATTTGGCTGGCAGGGGGGGGGGACACATGACTCTAACAAACTTTAAAGCTTAATAGTTCACAAACGCATACCTCAATCAAAAAGCTGTCTTTACAAACCCACAATATTTTTGAAATTGCTATCCAACGACATCACACACTATGGGGTAGACAAGAAAAAAAAAATTACATACCCACTTCACGTGTAGGGGAGGTAACCTAAAAAATATTTTTTTTCTAAATTTTACTTTACCACTTTGTTGGCGTGATAAATATGTATATACATGCTAAATTAGAGCTTTCTAGTACTAAGAGTCTATGACCTAGACTGGGGTCAGACGGACGGACGGACAGACGGACAGACGGACATGGCGAAACTATAAGGGTTCCTTGTTGACTACGGAACCCTAAAAACGGAAAAGTAATTGGAAGAATGAAAAGAAAAAAAAGAACGACATTTCCTTTTCAGAAAAGCAAATTTCGTTTGAATGAACTTTCACTTTTGATAGGTAGATACCGTGTGTAACTTGTGTAAAATTTAAAATATTTGAATAACATTATTCTTTTTTTAATAAGTGCCTACTTGTTTAAAATTAATTTCTATGCCTTGATTGTTTTTTATAAGTGCCTACTTTGTGTAAAATTAATTTGAATAAGTACTTAAATTTAAATTTAACATATTTGAATACCTTGCATTTTTTATCAATACAGCAAATCATAATTACAAAAAACATGAAATGTTCCCGGCAATTTTTGACAAAGGCAAAATTTTATTCTCGAATTTAATTCAAATCCCGTTTCCTTTTTTATTGGTTGAGTTGTGACAACCCTAGTCACAGAGCCAGGTCACTGGGTTGCTAAACTCTTGTTAGCTCACATTGACGATAATTTCAACAACAGCACCACAGCACGCTGCCGCGTTAGTGTATATGTCGTGGTCAGATCATAAAATTGGCAATTTCATTTCATGATATTTTCGGTCATTTCATGAAATAGTCGTATTTAATGAAATTACCAAATTAAATTGACAATATCGTTAAAAGTTCAACGTTTAGTGATATTTTCAACAACGTTTGGCCATATCATGAAAAATTGACCATTTCATGAAAAATGATCAACCATTTCATGAAATAATCAATTCAATGATCTGACCACGACATATAATATACTTTTCACTTCTCATGCTCGTAAAGTTCGTGTTTATGTTGGGTATAGGCTGCATAAAATTGCTTTTTATGCTCTAGTGCATAAAGTAAAATCTTCGTCTAAGTCTCAGACTCTAAGACAAAGGTCGTCAGGTAAACAGTCACACACGCAATTAAACTTCGTTAAATAAACTTGTTATTTCATTCTGTTTCTTTAATTTTGTTTGTACACAATCCATGTTAAATTACTAAATTAATAAAACTAGACAAAATTAATGACTTTTGTAAGAAATAAGTATTTCAAGAGCATTATGGACAACGATCTATGCTAAAGACACTGTGCTGCCACTGCCACGTATAAAAAAAAGAAAAAGAAAGTCTTCCCGCCAATATGGCGAAGTCTTTATTGTTTATTTTTCGCAATACTCTTATTTATTTTCCTCGCACTCGAAGTGAAAAGCAGAGTGTATAACTTGTACACAAAACCCATTTTACCCTCGAATTGACTATCCACCCTCGCCTACGGCTCGGATGGATATATACGTCTCGGGTAAAATGGTACGTTTTATGCACTTGTTGTACAATCTACTATTTCACACTTATGCTCTGAAATGTTAATATTATATTTGAGAAAAGAATGCAGTACGTCGCACTTTTCCGAGGTAAACATTCTAAATTTGAAAATCACTGCAGTAATGAATTTCAGTACTTACTTACTGCACTGATTTTAGTGCAGTAAGTAAGTACTAAAATTCATTACTGCAGTGATTTTCAAATTTAGAATGTTTACCTCGGAAAAGGTACTACCCAAAGATATTATTACCAATTTTTTTCTTTATTTTTTCTTTCGTTATTCCTGTGTATAAAAACAGAAAAAGCAAAGGGACATTTGCACCATACAGCCACATTATTATTATTATTATATAGGTAATTATTATATCATAATTAGGTTAACTTTTTTTTAAATACGGTGCGCACAGAGTATATTACTTCGTACCACAAGTAATATGTACCCTTAGCACGAACATCAATCGAAAAAACAAAATGAGATTTATCATAGACAAAATATCCTTTACGAGTAATTTTGTATGGAAAATATGTACAGCGCCATCTACCACCCAGAAGCGGGTATTGAAGTTGTGCATTTTAATAGGTAGCAAGTAGTAAATATCAATAGGCTGTATGACCGTTCCACTTGGCCTCACAAACCAATATTAAAAAAACGGCGGGAATGATTTTCAGCGGTTGATTTGATATCAATACAGTTTATCTATATTGTGTAATAAATTATCAAAATGAGTTCTGCCAATGAAACATATACAGACATTGTATGTACCTACTCCACCAAATTTGAGAGCAGAAGCAAAATTAATAACAGAAAACTTACTGCCAGCAAAATCAAAAGAAAGATATATGAAAACCTACGATCTGATTTGGAAAAGTGAAAAAAGGCGCATACGTTTTCGGAATCTGTGTTGTTGGCGTATTTTAATGATACCTACATCATTAAAATAATATTATTATGGGCGATTTATACATAAGTGTGCCCGGGAAAACAATAACATTTACATTTAATAATGCCCCGAACATGTGTGATATAAATTTTAATAAATATTATTTAGTTAAACAGTTTTTTTATTTTCTCGCATTTCTTGAGAAAAGCACTATACAAGCCTTGTACGGTAAGCAAATTACCTTGCCTCGAATGATTAAAGCCCTCGCCTGCGGCTCGTGCTTCAAACCATCCTCGACAATGTAATTTCTTACTTACCTGTCCTCGGCTGTAATGTACTATTGACGCTGCACCGCTTTGTATAAGTGAAATCGTGTTAATTTTCTGGCTTTAACAAATATTATAAATGCAAATGTTTAAAATTATAATTATTTTTATGTATTCATAATTCTGGAAACTGACCTTAGTCATACCATGTTAAGGTCAATTTGACGACTCTGTATGAAATAAGACAGGGAGAAAAAAACAACCCTTGGAGTTTCTTGCCGGTTCTTCTCCAAGGCCTCCCGCTGTAGGGTTTGCGAACCGATGGCGTAGCTTCTATGACGTTCACAAGTATTGTAAATAACAATCTAAATTGAATAAGCAAATTTGAATCTTGAATCTTGAATCTTGTAAGAATAGTAGCAATTGTGATAGTAAAAACCCACCAGCCCTGTTTGCATTGTTTGTTATGCAGTCCCCGGGTTTGATTCCAGTGGGGATAAATACTTATAGTATTTGGTTTGTGGTAGGGCTTGTTAAAAAATATATGTTCATAGTCATATTAATGTTCAAAGTTCATTATTTCAGCTCCATCTGACACTGGGAAGTGGGACCACTAACTAACTAACAAATTAACTAACTAACATGGCAAGTTAAATAGAAGCTAGTAAAAAAATTCTAATTCCCACGGGAAAACATCATTAATCCTCGCGGGCAGAGCCGCGGGCGGATAGCTAGTCTAACATAAAGTAATAGTAATACGAGGAGAAAAACAATGATTGCTGGTCATTGCTCAGTTTTATATTTAACTCGATACTGTAGGTAGGATAATTAAATTTTAATTAATGATGAAGGTCTTCATACATCATTAGTAAATCGGCAAAAATATCAGGTAAAAAGCAAATAATGAACTTTGAACATTAACGTATGACTATGAACGTATATTTTTTAATAAAGTTAAACAAAAATATTCTTTATACTTACATATATTAATTTGACTAATGTTTATGAGCATATCGGAACAAATTAATAAATATTATTTCCGAAGGTAGACATATAAAAAGCTAGACATTCCGTGACATCGACCTTTGCAAAGACGACGTAAACGTAACACCAGAGAAATAAAAAACTTAACAAACTAAACTGAATAATATAAATCGTAATGAGGGAAAATATGTATACTTAGTAATGCCATCATAACTTCAGTAGTAATGAAGTGATAACTTTATCGTAGGCCTATAGTAAGCGTAGGTAATAAACATTCCCATGATAGTTCTTCTCGTGTTTGCCTTTTCAATACGAAGGAAGATGATTGTGTTAAATTTTGGTAAGCGAAGTAAGTATCTATATGTTTTTATTACTGTTAAGTTAAGAGTAGGTATTATTTCGAATAAGATATTTGTTATTTTGCCTTTTTTGCTTTTTAATGCCATTTTATTTCACAATTATAATGGAGATGAGATTTTTGTGTAAAAAGTAAACTGATTGCAACCGTGAATATAAATAAGTAGGTACCTATT
Source organism: Crambus lathoniellus (assembly GCA_949710035.1). Classification (NCBI taxonomy): domain Eukaryota; kingdom Metazoa; phylum Arthropoda; class Insecta; order Lepidoptera; family Crambidae; genus Crambus; species Crambus lathoniellus. The sequence goes on along the minus strand of OX453323.1, from coordinate 9,800,422 downwards.
TAAAAGTGTATAAAGTCGTTACTCCTGCAAAATTTTAAAACAAAATTGAGGAATTAAGTAAATAATGTTGATCGTAGGCAGAAAAAATCAAGACAGATCCCTTTTCTTAAATTTACAGTGCGACTCTGCCATTTTTGTATACGGTGTGAATCACGTTTTACGAATATTCGCATCCGCAACCGCAAATGCGCTATTTTTTATTTGGATAAATATGACGCTGAGATGTTACGGATGTAAATTCATTTCTTTTTTAAATATAAACCTAGAGTCTTACAATGAAAAACTGATAAAAGTTTTGAAATGCTAATAAACAACAACTGTTTTAGTTGTTCTTAAAATATGGTTAAAAGAAACCGAAGAGGAATAAAACAAAGGTTGTGGGTTGGAGTCCCATCGGAGCTAGTTGTGAGACGGGTCGATTTTTTCTAATACTTTATTGATTTTACTTCATTTATATTACGGACGGCTGCACTGCAGACTACTCAAAACCACTAAAAACTGTCAAAATTCTCCAATCGACTTTCAACAATATCTCTGGAGCATTAAGTTCGAAACCGTTTGTAGTTATTGACATTTTGTGGTAGTCTGAAGTGCAAGCGTGTGTACCTAAAATTGAAATATCTTTAAAAACCATAAAATCCACATCTGCATCCGAAACTGCGAATGTTGATCTAAAAAAAATCCGCATGTAGTTTTTTTATCCGCAATAATCCTGCACTCCTAGGATGCGTATCGTCAGCTATTTTATCGTTCCGAATGATGACTCGATCTCGAATTTTTAACGAATTTTCTTAGGAAGGTATCCACTTATCAAAGAAATTGGACGAGGACCAATTCATAATGGTTTCATTGACAATTGCGTACCTATTGGACTGAAATTTTGTTATTCACTTAAAATGTTAATTTAATTAGTAGCAACACAACATAGGTATTTTTTTTAAATATCTTGCATATTTTCAGTGATATAGAGCATCAAACTTTCTAATTAGACAAGGAGGGCGCTATAGAAACGTAACGTCACATTTCTATAGCGCCATACTCTCGCCATAGAAAATTTCGTTTTAGAAAGAGATAGCTAGAGTCACAATTAAGTAGCTCATAATTCGCTTGTTATAATACAGATTGAATTTCTTTTTTCACATTTGTTAATCAATAATGTTATATTTCTGAATGTCATAATTAAATATAGCTGCATTTCAACAACAGTCAAATACCCAATTTCTTTGATCAAATGCATATTGGACCAAGATCTTTGATAAGTGGAATACAACCCTTAGATGCACACTACGAAAGATAATCTAGTCGAATACGACGAAGCTGACTCGTTCGTTTTTCCTGGTTTTTCACCTCACTATTCCGTATAAAAAACAAAAACTAGTGTCAAGCAAGTGTAAAGAATCAAAATAAGATGAACGTCATTTCGTGTGTACCTTACTCCTTCTGGCTTGTGAGCTGTAAAATCCTTCAGTGACGCATAAACCATTTCTTATTTTAGTATTCAGAACAAACGTAACGCAAGAGTTTATGAATTATTGACGTTTGAACAAGGGCCACACGACCTGACGCTTCAGATTATGGATGCTGAAAATAACAAAAACTAGCTAACGAAAGTCCAGTTTCACTCCCTAGCTGCTCAGTGACGCAAAAATAAACAAGATTTAACACACAAACATCATTCAAAACAGAATAGATCTCTTATAATCGTTGTTCAAACAAGGGCCACACGAAACTGTGTGTACCAGATTTAATTTGTCAAAATATCGATAACCATACCATTTGGAGCCAAATAAAGCAGTCTAGCAGCGTCACGTTTGATATGTGACAGTATACAACACTTCAAATCCGTTCGCGTAACAACACATCAATAGAAAAAGCAAAAACAATATTTTGACCCGTCAGACTGTGTGGCCCTTATTTAAAACCGTCACATTACGTGAATTTAGCGTTACGAATGTTGTTAAGAACATAATAGTCAAAAGAATTTCCGTCACTGAGGATCTAGCTTTACCTGGAACCAATCACTGCAGAACTTACGATGCAATTCCAGTTTAAAATTAGTATGAAAATAAGCTAGGGTGACCACGAAGTAATTTTTTGCGGACATCGTATTGAAGTTTACTGAGAATGTATGTAGCTTACCTATCGTAGCATTAGGATTTTAAGCAAATAAAACTACAGTAAATTGTTAAACAATTTATGATTTAGGTAAGTATTAACGCTAAAGCAGGGGGGTCTCACTCCGCGCTTAAACTTTTATATTAGCCTACTGTTTGCGGTCTCACTCAGTCGAGCAATTGGCGAGGGGTTCCGACTCGCGCGCTGTATGCGAGCGACGACTTCTCCCTCCAGTCAGTCAAGCGTCAAGCGCCGAATGCGAAAGTGCATTGCGTGTTTAGCTTCGTTTTTTATTATTATATTAACGTACCTGCGAAAGTTTATGTTATTATTTTCTAAAACTTTGTTGTAACAATATACTCTACATTATTACAACATTCCCGTGTTGTAAAAAAAATATGACGTTTTAAATAAATTTGTATAGCATTGTTTCTCACCTACTCAACAAATTTACCGATAATTTCAATTTAAGTAAGTAGTTACTTATAATTATTGTAAGTACGCCTTTCCCCAGACGTGCCTTATTCGTCTGTCTGTTTGTCATTAGGCTGTATCTCATGAACCGTGATAGCTAGACAGTTGAAATTTTCACAGATGATGTAGGTATTTCTGTTGCCGCAATAACAACAAATAGTAAAAACAGAATAAAATAAATATTTAAGGGAGGCTCCAATAGAAAAAACGTGATTTCATGATGGTACGGAACCCTTCGTGCGCGAGTCCGACTCGCACTTTGCCGGTTTTTACGTAAATCATCCCGAACTTTATACATCACCTTATATTACTCTCGAATAATATTATCTTCACACAAGTAACTAGATCTAACTACTTAGAAATACTTATTATTTATGCTCTTTTAATTTTAATATGCTGAGCTCACTTAGTATTATTTATTTTTTATTATTATTTATAGGGGGGACGCCTTTCATAACCGCGAGATATGCAATCTTAGGGAGTATTTTCTCCAAGTCGATATGGGGTCTCATAGAGATGTAGTTGCTGTTGACAATGGACTGACTCCTCTATTTTTAGCAAAAGAAAACTGGCGCAAACCTGTAATACTTAGTACGTCCGACCGCAGCGCTGTGTGGCAAAGCAAGGATTTACATGGCAGATTCTACCGGGCTCTCCATGGGCCCGACGTAGATTTATTAGCCTCAGTATCCTGGCTCCGTTTCGGTGGTCTTTTTGGTGAAACCGAAGGTTTTGCCTGTGCAATTATGGATGAGGTTGTGATGACGAATAACTACCGAAAGTATATCCTAAGGGATGGCACAGTGGATATTTGCCGAGCGTGCCATCGTCCTGGTGAATCCCTTAGGCATATAATTTCCGGTTGTTCTCGTCTCGCAAACGGCGAGTATTTGCATAGACATAACCAAGTGGCCAGGATAATACACCAACAACTTGCTCTGAAACATAGTCTTGTGGCATCCGAGGTGCCGTACTACAGGTATGCACCAGAACAGGTCCTTGAAAATAGCCATGCCACATTGTATTGGGATCGATCTATCATTACAGACAGGACTATTGTAGCTAATAAGCCTGATATTGTATTGATAGATCGACACGAACGCCGCGCAATAATTGTTGATGTCACTGTTCCCCATGACGACAACCTTGTGAAGCTGAAAAAGATAAAGAAAACAAATATCTTGATTTAGCTCACGAGATTGTTGACATGTGGGATATTGATTCAGCAATTATTGTTCCGATAGTCATATCTGCCCATGGTCTGATAGCCAAGAGCCTCGATAAACACCTTAAGAGGCTTGCGTTAGGTGGATGGATCGGTCGGGAGTCAGATGCAGAAGGCAGTACTTCTGGACACGGCCCGTATAGTGAGAAGGTTCCTGTCTCTGGATCCTTAACCATCGGTAGCCGGGACCCTGATCTTGCTAGGTACCGTTGGGGAACTGCATTTTTGTATTTTTAAATGTTATATTTTTTAGTGTTATACATTGTAAAAATTTAATGTTTAGAAATATAATTTTGTAAGTATTTAAAATGTAATAAAGGGAATAATAATAATAATAAATCGTTTATTTCAGGCATAGACCCATTTTAAAAACACAATACAGACAAAACAATACAGAAGCTTATGGTAATAATACGTCATGATTACTTATCGATAATAACCACAATAAAATAAAAACATAATAATTAAAGATATAAAAAATTAAGTAGGTACGTTATACCTAGAGTCAGTGTCCTTTTTACAGTTCCTCTCCATGTGTACCGATATCCAGTGCTTAAATATGGGACTACGGAGATTGTCAGCGACTGCACTTTATTATAGTATTATCGCTCTCTTCTACAGGCTTCCAAAAGGTAGCCACACGAGACCTCACTATTGCAAAGAAATCGGGAATACTTGCGTCAGCAAACATCGTAGACGCGCTGCAAAATCTGGGATAACGCATAAGGGCGCGGTATGCGTTATTATACTGAACCCTTATGGTGTCAAAGGACTTTCTTGTGTAATTAACCCATAGCTGGCAGGTGTACATGCCCAGGCAAAAAGTTTTGAACAGAATGTCCTTGACATCCCGGCTGCAGCGCGCGAACCTACGAGCCAGCATGTTTCCTCGCACAGATAAGCATCTCCGCTCGCGCTCCATGTCAAAATCGTCGGTCAGGTGTTCTGTCAGCCAATGTCCTAGATATTTAAAGCGTTTCACTACTGAAATCCCTCCACCATTCAAATATACACTCGGTACCTTATCCGGACCCTTTCCTGACCTAAAAACAAGAACCTCAGTCTTAGAGACATTATACTTCAGTCCATGAGCAGTGGCATATTGCTCACAAACCGACAGCAGCCGTCTCAGACCCTTGATAGAAGGGCTCAGGAGCACCATGTCATCCGCGTAGCTCAGGTTGTTAACGCACACGTTACCAACATGGCATCCGATACCAGTGCTCCTCAGCTCCTCTATCAAGTCGTTGATGTAATGATTGAACAGATCAGGAGAGGTCAGGGATCCCTGGCGTACACCACATTCTAGTCTATACTCACTAGAGGTTGAGTCGCCCCATTTAACAAAATTTGTTTGGTTTCCGTACCAATACCTCAACAGGCCTACGACTCTGCTCGGGGCTCTTGTCTGCAGTTTGGCCCAGAGAATATCATAATTGACCAGGTCAAATGCGCGGCTCAAGTCCAAAAAACACGCGTACACTGAGGTATTCCGACTGGTATAATATTGCACGGTGTTCTTCAGACAGAAAATAGCAGAATCCGTCGAGACACCGGCCCGAAAACCAAACTGAGCATCATTTACATTGATAGATTTCAGCAGTGTAGGACGCAACAGTTGTTCTAAAACTTTTCCTGTAATTGCTCCCAGCGATATAGGACGATAGTTTGACGAGACGGACAAGTCACCAGTCCTGTTTTTTTACTATGGGTACCACAACAGTCTTCATTAAGTTATTAGGTAAGTAGCTATATTTAATGCATAAATTAAAAAAGTCACTTAAATGATCCTGCAATTTGTAGCTACCCCAGAACAAATGTTCTATACTCAGCCCGTCAAAACCTGGTGACTTGCCCCTCCTCATCGACTTTATCACTTGAGCGACATCAGCACTCGAGAAACTCGGACAAACCTCAGAATTAGGGGTGTCTTTCTTCGTTAAACTATTGTTTACTGCCAGAGGACTAATTTTGAATTTATTGGCAAATAATTCAGCTATACCTGGGGCCTCCTGGATGCCATCTATTGAACTAGGTAAGTTTTTAGAATTTTTACTATTAATTATCTTTGTGGAATTCCAAAATTTTGAAAAGTTTTTATTTTGTTTACTAATAGTCAAAACATTCATTTTTATAATATCCTCATTCTTCTGACACCAACTAAGCTTATTTTTAAATTCAGATCTACTAGTTTTCATTTTAGTATAGATGTCCCCTACCAAAGGTTTCCCGGCCTCTAGCCAACATTTAAAATATAGTCTGGCTTTCTCATGGCTTTCTTTTACATGAAAATTCCACCCCACTATCTGTTTACGTTTTAACGGTCTACAAGGAGAGGAACTTAGTTTAGCTGCAGTCTGCAGCACATTAATTAAATGATTATAATAATTGTCAATATAATTAAAATATTCCTTATGATGTTTACAGTTACTAATAATATCACAGTTACATATACTAACTGAAATTACCTTACAATGTTACAAATATTTATTTATTTATATTTAGGAAACTTTAGTCGCTAGAATGCAAAGCTGTGAAACTAACTAACTAACAGGACAATTATAGGCTTTTTGTCCATTAATGTACGTACATTGTTGTCACCCTGTTTTAAAAATCTCATACAAATTATATCAAGGATTGCATCGTAACTACTGCAGTGATTGGTTCCAGGTAAAGCTAGATCCTCAGTGACGGAAATTCTTTTGACTATTATGTGCTTTACAACATTCGTAACGCCAAATTTACGTAATGTGACGGTTTTAAATAAGGGCCACACAGTCTGACGGGTCGAAATATTGTTTATGCTTTTTCTATTGATGTGTTGTTATGCGAACGGATTTGAAGTGTTGTATACTGTCACATATCAAACGTGACGCTGCTAGACTGCTTTATTTGGCTCCAAATGGTATGGTTATCGATATTTTGACAAATTAAATCTGGTACACACAGTTTCGTGTGGCCCTTGTTTGAACAACGATTATAAGAGATCTATTCTGTTTTGAATGATGTTTGTGTGTTAAATCTTATTTATTTTTGCGTCACTGAGCAGCTAGGGAGTGAAACTGGACTTTCGTTAGCTAGTTTTTGTTATTTTCAGCATCCATAATCTGAAGCGTCAGGTCGTGTGGCCCTTGTTCAAACGTCAATAATTCATAAACTCTTGCGTTACGTTTGTTCTGAATACTAAAATAAGAAATGGTTTATCCGTCACTGAAGGATTTTACAGCTCATAAGCCAGAAGGAGTAAGGTACACACGAAATGACGTTCATAAAATAAGCGCCATTTTCACATTATTCAAAGTTGTTGCTTATGCGTCGCGTCTGGTATTTTTGTGGTGTTTTTGTGGAAACCTAATTTATTTAAGTTTTGTTGTCTAAAATTAGTATTTCTCTTGTAATCGAAGCCAAAAAGTAAGTTTCTGTACCAACTACTACTTAGTTAATGTTTCTTTTGTTGCGGGAGTGCTAAATGATCAAAAACAGTGTGTTAATTAAAAACGATAAAATTGTCGACTTCAAAAACAACGACGATATAAATACGATAAACACTCTCGACTTTAGCTGTCCAAATGGCCATGCATGCTCACGCAAGTCGATAAACTTTTTTTGTTTTAATTTTCTTACCATTTTTTATCGACTTGTCGTAAAAAGTACGCGTCGCATCTTAGGTAGGTACTTAAGTTTATTCACTAAAACACACGCATGACATTATAACAAAAAACAACGGGTTGCACTCCGGGAGTGCCGGGGCTCCCTAGACTTTAAAAAAAAAAGGAATTTTCCAAAAAAAATAAAAAAATACCTAATTCCTAGTGTAAGTTTATGTCAAGCAAACGCAAACTATTTCGATTCCGTATTTATGACAATGAGGGAGTTTCTTTTGACGTTTCATCGTTCAGTTCAAAAATTTGTACTAGATGGCGCTACCCCACTATAGCGACCTAACTTTTTCTGAAGAAGTAAACGAAAAAGTATTTACCTAATAGAAAATAGTAAAGAAAATAGTCTGTCTGAGTAATATAAGAAAAGTCATTGTGTTTATTTATCTTACTCTATGCATTGTGTTGGCTTATGAAAGCTTTGGAGTGTGTCTGTGCAGGGGGGCTACCGGCTAAGAAATATGGATATGGGTATGGGCTTCAGCTGTCATTTGAATTCCTTAACTTGATAGATTTTTACTGTATTATATTATACCCGACGTCACAAAACAAGGAACTGATAGCGGCTATTTTCTTTATAAAATTGACTTAAAGTTTCCAAAAACGTATGAAGTTCATACCCATAAAGTTACGCGGTAGCCCCCCTGATGGGTTTTGTTGTTATTTTTTATGCTTGGTGAAATCGATTAGTCCATTTATTACAACCAAAATATGTTTGCACTGAACATGGATGGGGGCCCATCCCTGCCGCACACTCACATTGAGCTTCTAATATTATGTGATTGACAACTTTTCGAGTGACATTATAATTCATGTTTTTTCGCATTTCTGATGCACATTATACCAGCCATAAAATAAACACCTTCAGTATTATCATAGGTTAATCGGCTAGAAATTAAAAACCCCTCTCGATACATATTGGCAGAAGTGTCCACATTTTCTCTTTCAGTCAATACAGAATACCTCATTAGATCTTCTTTAGTAATCGATGGCGCTATTGTATCACACTCGTGATATCAAAAAAGCTTCTTTGATCCGGGACGCGTGTCTTATACGATGTGTCTGGGTAATTAACAGCCCCTATACCGGCAAAAAAATCTGGGTATGGACATGGGCTTCATTTGACATTTGAAGCCCATATTATGCCTATACAAGGACAAAATATGGGCTTCAAATGTCAAATAAAACCCATGTCCATATCCATATTTTTAGCCGGTACAGGGGCTGATCAAGACGACACGATCCATAGTCTTTCTTTCGATATGATTGAAGTTCGTTCACCAGTGCGGTGATTAGGCAAGTCCAAAACGTTAACCAATATCGGTGTCAAGTATTTAGTGCCAGGCCAAAATGTAAGCTATCCAATCGGGGTCCAGTATTCAGTACCAGTCCAAGCCAGGTTTCAATCAAATTATCAAGAAAAACGAATACGCTCACAAAACACCACCAACACCAACGCATGGAAGCAAAGCAATCCGCAGACCTCACAGAAGAAAAACTTTACCACAGACAGATTAATTTGACAGTACCTACAACCGACCGACACTCAAGTCTTTTTAGGCTGAATGAACTAATCCTTTACCATAATATGCTGAAAAAAGTAGGTTGTGTTAGGGTTACAGCGCCATCTAGTGCATCGAAAAATTACTGCAGGAAACTCTCCCATTTGTATGAAAACTGTATCAGCGCCTCTAGCGGCGAGTAGCGCGCTTATACAGTTTTCATACAAATTGACATAAATACGGAATCCAAATAGTTTGCGTTTGCTTGACATAAAAACTTACACTAGGGGTACTGGTCACGTGTCCGTCTTACGATCAGTACCCCGAGTGTAAGTTTTTATGTCAAGCAAACGCAAACTATTTCGAATGCGTATTAATGTCAATTTGTATGAAAACTGTATAAGCGCGCTACTCGCCGCTAGAGGCGCTAATACAGTTTTCATACAATTTGACATAAATACGGAATCGAAATAGTTTGCGTTTTTTGACATAAAAACTTACACTAGGGGTACTGGTCACGTGTCCGTCTTACGATCAGTGCCCGTAGTGTAAGTTTTTATGTCAAGCAAACGCAAACTATTTCGATTCCGTATTTATGTCAATTTGTATGAAAACTGTATCAGCGCCTCTAGCGGCGAGTAGCGCGCTTATATAGTTTTCATACAAATTGACATAAATACGGAATCGAAATAGTTTGCGTTTGCTTGACATAAAAACTTACACTAGGGGTACTGACGGTCTCGTGATCCTGACGCGAGTTTAACATTTTTTTCCCATCACAAAAAGTGCACAACGCCGGTAAAGAAGTTTTCACTTCAAAGAACTCAATAAAAATGCTATGAGCACATGACAACAGAGAAAATAAAGTAGTAGGTAGAAGGTAGATTATGTGCCCAGCAGCAAAAAGGGTCAAGGCTCGGTGTGTAATTAGTAGTTTGTTACACAAGGAACGTAAGCGAGCTATTACAGAACAAGATCCAATTTGGCGACCGTGCGAGCGCAGCTCGCAAAGGGAGCTAATGGATCGGGTGTACCCGAGATTTTTAGACGCCCGAGCGAGCATAGCGAGCGAGGGCGAATATAGTTCGAGGGTGTGATAGCTACTTACAACCGAGGTAAGCATTCTACTTTACATCATTCATGCGAGGTAAATAAAACATTTATATTGGTATGACAAAATGATTCTTTTATAAGAGAGAAAATATTTATTCATATTTATTTCCAAAAACTTGTAAATGTACTTATTTTAAATTTTAATACAGTCGTCGCAAGTGAACAAACATATAATTCGATGAAATGCCGCCATTTTCTACAGTAAATAGTTTTCTTATCATTTTATGAAAAAAATATTGTTTGACCAAGGAGTTTTGCATAGCTTGAATGGTAAAGTTACTTTACAATTAAAGCATTCACCTGCTTGAATTGCAAAGTAATTTGAAAATGGAACGTTCTATCTAAACAATACCACAAAGTAACTACGCGGGCGGTCGCCCTAGCAGAGAGTCCGCTTAGAACAAAGTACCATTTTCGTCACGCACACATAGACGTCACATATACAGGCAAAATGGGACAGTTTGGGACAGTACTCAGTCGCGAGTATCGCAAAGAGGTCAGTGATCGCAAGTTCCAAAGAGCATTTAATTGATCACTTCACGTCCGCGCCGCTACGTGTCACTGTGACACTTATATACCAATTTTACCAATAATAAAATTAACAAAATGAATATTCAATATTATTACAGTTGTCGTGTATTTGGTTGTCTAAATACGACTAAAAACTGTGCATACACGTTCTTTAAATTTCCAAACGATATTGAAGGGTAAGTTATGTCAAACTGTTTTCTCTTGTTGGTAGGTGAGTATACCTAGGTAGGTACTTTTGGGACTAGCCGCTTTGATAACGACGATGAACCATACACATTCATCTTATAGTTAGCTGGTTGTGGTATAACGCCAGTATTTGGGTTCTATGGTTTAGTTAAGTAGGTACCTAGATATTATTATATTCTTTGTTGGTGCTCGACCGCCGCCCGCCGCCGCGCCGGTCACAATCACAACTCGTAGCGGGTCACGCATAGGTAATCTAATGAGACCGATAGTTGTGGAGATCCTTGGGGGAGGCCTATTCCCAGCAGTGGGCGTCGTTCGGCTGACATGATGATGACGCTGGTCCTTATTTAGATGTTATAGTATTCTCAAAACTTCTTGGCGGTTCAGCGAACACAGCCACAAGTCATGTTGACGAATTTTCAAGTAAAAGTTGTCGTTGCATTTTCTTTTATTTTAGCAGTATTAAGAGATCCTACTTACATTTTAGAGACGTCAGTCATTAAACCCCAAATAACATTTTACTTGCATTTTTTTTTCATCTAAGCGCACGGCAGTGTGCCAACCAAGTTCAGTGTTGTATTAAAAATTCCAGCCTTTCTTATTGCCTAATCTGTGACAGTTCATCTCATGTAGAAATACGTCTGTGGTTACTTACTTCCTCTCCTCTCTGTACTTTTGTGAACCCATCGAATAAACTAATTTTTGCTTAACGAGTGTTTATTATTATTTCATAACTATTCTCATGAAATCTATCATTCACGAAAGGTCGCCAATCATTAAATCCCAAATAACATTTCACTTGCAGTAAAGCTTTCTTTATCTAGGCGCACGGCCGGCAGTGTGCCAGCCAAGTTCAGAAGAGAACACCAATCATTAAATCCCAAATAAGATTTCACTTGCAGTAAAGTTTTCTTTATCTAGGCGCACGGCAGTGTGCCTGCCAAGTTTGGGAGAGAACGCCAGTCATTATACTTACCCCAAATGACATTTTACTTGCAGTAAAGTTTTTTTGACGCACGGCAGTGTGCCAGCTAAGTTCAGGAGAAAACGAACCACGCACGATTATGCGTATACCTATTTATTTTAACGTCTTAATCGTAGGAGTGTCATAGGCTATTTTCGTTGCAAAAATAACTAGTTCATTTTAAAAATCAAATTATTTATTTTCAGACGAACCTTATGGTTAAGTTTAATTGATCGAGAAGATGTACGCAACAAATGGTCAACATATTTTCGAGTTTGTGAGGCCCATTTCGAAACCAATTCTATAATCAAGACATCGAACCGAACTGTCCTGAAAAAGGCACTAATCCCAAACTTTTGCTACCTGTCAAAAAAAATTAAAATAAAGAATCGCAAGCAACTGTGGAGACAAATGAATCTTGTACACAATATGAAAAAGTTAAATGTGACTCAAATTCACAAATAGCAACTCACGTTTCTGCAAATTCTCCCAGAAAAATAAAGCTGAAAAACGATATTCTTGAGTGCAAGAAAAGACTATAAGGACTGCGCCAGAAACAAATATGAACCTGTTTTCATCTCGCTGTTCTCCCGCTGTAGGGTTTGCGAACCGATAGCGTAGCTTCTATGACGTTCACAAGTATTGTAAAAACCAATCTAAATTGAATAAACAAATTTGACTTTGACTATTAAACTACTTATATTTTTTTATTTACCTATATACGATAAAAACACAACATAGGTATTTAAATACACTTTCTTGTTTTCAAAATAGTTACCACTATTGCTTGATACAGTTCTTGCGTTATAAAGGTTTTTCAATTTTTGAAGATGACAAGTTATAAATTCAACATTTAAGAAAATATTAATTATTTGAAGTTCTTGAACGAAAAAAATTATGGAACTTGTAACCCATTTAGATTTCAACTATTTTTCGCTGAACTTGGCACCTTTTTTACCTTTATGTTTTCGTCGAACTTACTTAGTGCCGTTTTTAGTAGGATAACTATCACACCATATTTATATCTTGTTCATAGAGTACATTATAACGTATAGGAATGGAATACATTACAACATAATAGGTACGGTATAGGTACAATAGGATCTTGTCTTCGTCGTGTGTGGCGTCGGGACTTTAAATGGATATTAGATGCTCTGTTTACCATCTAAGCAGCATCTAAGGCATTTAAACATGTTTAAGATGTATGTATATACGAATTTATTTATGTATGATTGTTAACTTATACTACCTACTCCTTTTTAAATTCAGAATCAATAAAGAAGCAACCCTAGTGAGTCAGACAAGGATAGGTATAGATTTTCAAAAATGGTGGGAGCGGTCCTTCTGTAAACTCTTTATTTTGTGACAATACACTGTGTTGCACATGCCAACTTACCATATTAGTAAATCCTAGTTACCGAGCAGTATGATGTAATAGTTATTTGTTATACAAGAGAGCAAAATCATTTTTCGCTGCGAGTGCTGACTTTAAAGTCAGCACTCGCAGCTAGTCACGAACTAGCGAAGTAGTCCAAAATAGCAGTATGATGTAATAGTTATTTGTTATACAAGAGAGCAAAATCATTTTTCGCTGCGAGTGCTGACTTTAAAGTCTGCACTCGCAGCTAGTCACGAACTAGCGAAGTAGTCCAAAATTGAATCACGAGCGTAGCGAGTGATTCAAATATAGACTACTGAGTACAGTGAGTGATTTAAAGGCACGAGACATCAGAAAAATTTGCTCTCGTGTTAAACATACAACTTTTCACCTCTACCAGCGAGAAAAGTGTTACAGGTCAGAAAAACAACATTGAAGGCAACCTTTTAACATGATAATAGGTATAATTATCTAATTTGTTATTAGATTTCATTAATTTTTCTTATTTTATATTTATTCTAGCTTTCAGCCCGCAGCTTCGCCCGCGTGGACTACACGATGTTATCCCGCGGGATAGTGATATTTTTCCAGGATAAAAAGTAGCCTATATTCCTTTCCAGGCCACAAATTATCTGTTTCCCAAATTTCAGCCAAATCCGTTCAATCGTTTTGGCTTGATTGAGTAACAAACATTCAATATTAAAGTAGGAGCATGCATGCGACCTCATTTCATCCATACTCTTTATTTCGAACCTTTGGTATTTGTATCCGTGTATTTATTTTTTATGCTTTATAATATCATGTCCAGCGACATAAAGCTATCTATCTATCCTTATTGCACATATTTATTTTAAAAGCCTCATCCTTGTCACTCTATTTCTTTTTTCTTAATTATTTCAAAAGTGGTGTAAGAAATTAAAAAAGGACTTTGCCTCACGCTCGCAGCAAAAGTCGATTTTGCTGCGAGTTTTTACGCGCCAAAAGCGCCCTTTTCGTGCTGGAGAGGTGAAAAGGACATTTTTCATTTTCGGCTAGGACATTGTACACTATTCGTACTAATAGTAAAAAATATAGTAAAGTCAAATAAAATATTAAAATTCTCATTGTCTTTCTGAATAAATGGTACAAAAATAAAATTTGAAATAAAAATTCTTTGCCATCCATGATCACACTGGCAACCATATTTAAATCACGTTCGGGAACTTTGATGTTTCTCTACGAAAAAACGATGACATTGACGACTGATGATAATCTGTCAATGTGAACCTTTTTTTAAATGTTAGTGTGACATTTTACCGCCATATTGAATCGGGGTTGCATAATTAATAAGACTAGATAATGCTTTTGTACCATCAAACGCGTTAGCTTATTGCGATATAATTAGTTTTCAGTTATTATATTTATCTTTTGCTTGCCTATGGTATAGTGTACAAGGTCCTAGCCGAGGCTCCATACAAAACTGAAAAATCTCCTTTGCCAGTCGGCAAAACACCGAATTTCAGGGTAACTTAAAGTAACGTAATGCCGCGTACACACCGCGCCAACGAACGCCAACGAAGGATATTCAGCGTTGGCTGCCGCACGTTCGTTGGCTATCGAAGGTTATAGCACACACAACAAACGTTGAGCAAACGATCGTTGGCACTCGATTCCGGCTCCAGTGCCCAGTGTTGCCAGAAGGTTACTTTTTTGTACATTTCAGGGTTTAGGTGTATTTTTTGACAAGACCTCGCTGGCAACACTGTCCAGCTTGGCAACTGACCTCTATTATTAAATTATTATTTACACACTGGACTCTGGAGTCATGCAGGAGGCTGGACTGAACTGGCTGTCATAAAAGTGCCTATTTGAGTATCACTATTTTGGCGCTGTAGGCATATAGGTACGAGTGTCTATGTAACTAAAACTAGCGATGTTCAGTCAGTTGTGGTAATGATTATGTCAAAATTAGTTCTCGGGACACTCGTAGTGGCGCTTCAAATTGCCACACAAAATTAGCTTTCATTTGTATGGAGACAGCCTGTCCACTGGACAGTGTCCAGTGTGTAATAATAATAATAGAGGTCAGTGAGCTTTTGGTGAGCTTGGCTTCATTTTAAATTTAATACTAGCCTTCCGCCCGCGGCTTCGCCCGCATGGATTACAGAGTACAAGCTTTTCCGGAATAAAAATTAGCCTATGTCCTTTCGCAAGGTCAACTCTATCTTTGTAGGTACCAAATTTCATCAAAATCAGTTTAGTAGTTTAGGCATGAAAGCGAAGCAGACTGACAGACAGAGGTAATTTCGCATTTATAATTAGTAGTAATACTTAAATATATTACTTGGGTAAGTATAAACAATATTTAAGTATACTATTAAATATTAAATTTAAATAAATTATGCACTCATTATAAATACCATTTTATATTTTACTCAGCCTGCTATAATATTATAAATTGAATGATATGTTTGATGACGCTTGTAAAAATCAATATTGGGCGCACACACAAAATCGCAGCAATCAAAAGAATCATCAATAGATGGATTGATTGTTTATTTGCATATAACTCGCTACTGTACTTATTGAAATGTTAATCGGTCTAGTCTACCATCAGGGCCGCTCCGACCCCCCACAGCGCCTGTGTGCGAAACCTAGGAAGCGCCTCTTTTTTTCACGAATCTTATTAAAATTATCTTAATGTTTCAACTTATTACCGAAATAAATAATCTCTAGTTTAATATATTTAGATAATATTTTCCTAAATAGGTAAAACCAGTTCATTTTCGCTTGCCAATTACTGCGAAAAATAAAACGCGAATTTTACATACTTTATTTATGACTAGCTGTTGCCCGCGACTTCGTACGCGCGGTGTAGTGACTTTTGTGTTAGTTTAGTGTGTTTGTTGCCTAGATTTCATAACGCTCTTCTTGAAGTCCTATTCTCTACTAAAAGTGTCTAAAGAATATCGAATACGCAGGCTAGGGTATGAACATGGTATGTTGTTATGATATGCTGCATGAACTTAGTCGAGCCCTCATTCATAGATCTGTCCGTCAGTCAAGAAACTTTTTCTCAAGAATGCGTGGGAGTTATCAAGCTGAAATTTATATCAAATTAAATACTCAAGTCTGCAATCCCTTAGAGCCGAGAAAAAAAAACAAAATTATCTTCTCTTCTTCTTAAACCAAATCAAAAGGGCCACTTGCAGCAATACTTTGCTTCCGTTAAATCTCGATTTTATTTTAAATCCCATTTAGCTACTTGTTGTTACCGATCTCGATTTAAATTTAAACCGCTATCTAGGTCGCTTTAGGCTGTTAAATCTCGATTTACAGTAAGTTGTGATAACTTATCTGAAAAATAAATAAATAAAATACTTTATTTCTCATCACAAACTTAAACATAGGTATACAGTAGAAAGCTTAAATATGTCACATTTGAGTTACTTTAAGTTTGTTTGTTTGTTTTTTTTTGTTTTATCTGTATTTTCATATTGTTTTTATACGCAAAAATGCATTTATCACATCACACATAACAGTGTATAATGATAATGATTATTTTGAAGAGCCGTCCTTTGTTCTTCCACGTTACCTACTTGCTAGCTAGATCTATTCTACGCGAGGTTCATAAGACTGAACCACACCAAACGATCCATCTTGGATTGGCCAACCACGATCTAAGATAGGGGATCATGGATCGTGAATCTAATTTATTCTCTTGGGTCGCACGAGGCACGTCCACTCCGACCACTACCATGGAGCTCCAGTGGAGCGATTCAGCGCACTCTTGCCGCGCGCGATTGGAGCGCGTATTATCGTTTAGTGTGGGTACGGCTCAGCAGCATGCGCGCTTTCACGATTCAAACAGAATGTTCTTACTTAGTAATGCATTCAAATTTATAATATTAGTAGGATATATATATCTATGTAGGATATTATGTACGTGTAACAAAAATAATTTCGATAGCGGCGCCGGCGCCCCTATTGTCTTGGCGCCTGTGTGCGCCGCACACTTCGCACACAGGGGCGGCGCGGCCCTGTCTACCATATCAACATCTCCTTTCAAATTGCTTTCAAAGAAGAACATACGAAACTATCAAGACCAAAGTGTTTCTAACATAAACACAAAATTTTTATTAGTGTTTTTATGAATTATTTAATATTTAGGGCTTACATTGAATTGAATTAAAAAAATATATTTTATTACATTTTGTTTTATTTTGTACTTTCATACTATATAGGGTAAATTTTTGTTTCCAATTATTCACTTTTGGAAAAAATAAAACTAAAGTTTCATTACACAATAACATTTGCACTTTTCACTTTTCTCATAATCTTAGCTGTATTTTAAGTAATTCACAGTTGGATACATTTTAGTTTGCCGCAGCTTGTAGAAATTGTGTCAGCATGTTTTGGAAGCAGTCTGCTAAGAACATGGTCTTATACCGGCTGATATTTCCTTCATCATCATCATCATTTCAGCCGTGATATATTTCAAATTATTTCCAATATGAGCTAATTTGGATTTCTTCCAGTAGCACTGTGTGTCAGTACTGGATGGTTTTTCACTGCGCCTGTGTATTCACATCTGGAGAGCAACAGCATGTTTGGACGCTGATGACTTTTCGTTCTTTTTCATCCACTATCGCTGCATATGATTTCGAGCGGACTTATGTTCTGTACACACTTTCAAATCAATTCATTCACATCGCGCCGAAGTATATCCAACGGCAGCATCACCGTAAGATTATCTTGCCGACCTGAAAAGACAGGGAACGTTAATATTTTATGTTGAACATAACAAAAATAATAAGTAGTTAAAAATATGATGAGTTACACTTTTGAGGTTATGTTATTTTCGCAATGATTTTAAACTTGTAGGTATTTGATTATAAATAATGTAGTGGTTGACAAACTTACACGTATGTTTTCTTCACATTCCTAAATTCAGCAGCACAGTAATCTGAATTAAGGGCAAATAAATTGCCGACCATTATTATGTCTACTCCTGCCTGGGGCCGGACATTGCGATTATCGGCTTTCGTGAAGCGGTTCACAATAGAGAAGGCTGTGCCTGGTTCCATGGTAGGTATTATTCAATGGGCACTTTCGATGACTCTTGAAACGGTTTGTTTGGCTATTATCACAAACTTTTACAGTGTTTTGCAAACAAAAGCTAGAAAAAACAATCTAGAAGAACAGAAAAATGATTCACAAATAAAATAATCACCTCACCACAGTGACCTCACATTTGACGTCACGCTCACGCGCTGTGATTGGTTTTTCGCTAGAGATTACGCACAGATTAAACTCAACGCTCTCGCTTTTGGTAGAAACTATCTATGCTTCAACTGAGCGTTCGTTCGTTGGCCTTCGGCCGCCGTCCACACCGAGTTCGATCTAATGGCTCAATTCCTTTGATGTTACCGCCACGCTCCGGATCGCCGGCACACGCCAACGAACGATCGTTGGCCTTCGCCAAACCGTCCAAACAGGACCAACGAAGGGCATCGAAACCCATTCGTTGGCGTTCGTTGGCGCGGTGTGTACGCGGCATTAGGTAGGTATCACCGAATAACTTATAGGTGCAATCTCATATTTTGTTGATCCATTTATTATAGATTATCCGATTACAGTGGGCATAGAAAACAATCTTATTCATCGTCATCATCGTCGTTGTCATCAACCGATCGTTTATCCTGTGTTTTGCTTATACTTACCGTAAAACTAAATTAGTAATATCGTAAAGTACTTCAAGCTATCTACTGATTTTCAAACAAAATCCTAACAGTATTAACCAGAAAGGTTTCCAAACTTTCATCCAGAGCAAATTCAACTTGTAGAATTTATAATGGCCGTTAACTAATGTCAGAAGCTTTGGTAATTTGGAACAGGTCGTATCGTGTCTCATTATTAATAGGTTTGAAAGTTTGAGCTACACTGATAATATTACTTAGATCGAAAATAATCAAATTGTTTAGTTCATTTCTGATACAAAAAATCAATGAACAGACAAAGTGGGAAAATTAATTTTAGTATTGATTGACTGATTACCATTAAGGCGCCGAATTTGAAATCACCGGTATACTTAAAATTTGGAAAAAATATATGTTATTTTACAGTTATTTATCTAGTGCTTCCGGCTGTTTTTTTTTTATTGGTGATATTTTACTGTGTCAAATAAAATCCCAAACATCCTTCTAATAATAATTCAAATATCATATTACTTGCAGCAAGTATACTTGGTTTTAGTTATTTAAAAACATATGAAAATAATTGTCTTCGAATAGCCGAGGGATTCCGGCTGTCATAATGAATTTTAAGGCGATGAATCCCGACCGAAATAGGCACGCTAACGCTTGCTCGGCCGTGCGCGATACACTTCACGCGGAAGCAGCGGCAGCCGGCAGTGAACTGTGAACTCGCGAGCGCCCCGCGAATCGAAAATCACTTAAAACTCAATTAAAAATTAAATAATAAAAAATTTACACTTATGACGGCCGGAATCCCTCGGCTAATCAAAGACAATTATTTTAGTATATTTTTCATTAACTAAAACCAAGTATACTGCAAGTAATACGATATTTAGATTACGATTAGACGGATGTTTGGGATTTTATTTGACACAGTAAAATATCACCAATCGAAAAAATACGGCCGGAAGCACTAGATAAATAACTGTAAAGTAACATATATTTTTTCCAAGTTTTAAGTACTTAAGATTTTCGAGTAATCCATAATTTAAAATACCCTATTTTGGGGAATGCCCGCCTTAAGTGATTTTCGATTCGCGGGGCGCTCGCGAGTTCACAGTTCACTGCCGGCTGCCGCTGGGTCCGCGCGAAGTGTATCGAGCGCGGCCGAGCAAGCGTTAGGGCGTTTGTGCACTACTACTGAATTTTACCGATCCGGAAAAAATCGGATGCTTGTATTTTAATAATTAATCATTTATATTAGTAATTAATTAAATACAAGCATCCGTTTTTTTCCGGATCGGTAAAATTCAGTGGTAGTGCATAAACGCCCTTAGCGTGTGCCTTTTTCGGTCGGGATTCCTCGCCTGAAGTGCTTCTGTAACCACAAATTAAAATAATATCGTGGTCCCAACATGTATCTGTAATCTAGGTACAGTACACAAATGTATTCTGATAGATATTTGATAATATCACATAGGTAGTAGGTACCGACTGTTTCAAATATCACTAGTTAAGTATAGTTTGAGCTCTTGTGAATAAACACGTTCAAAATATTGTAGATTAAAACACGTGTTAAAACAATGTTTGTTCTGGATAGCGTATCGAACTCACCACCCCTGGCCACCCTGTGCCACTAATCACTGCGCATTGGGGTCAGTCTTATCAGTTGCCATTCAACATTGCCTAGTCTTAAAAAAAGACAATATACTAGTCAAATACAGTAAGTACACGGCAACAAATCTGTTTCAAAGTCATAAAAAATGTCACACACTTATGTCATACCTCATCTCCCATTCTGGTAGGCTGCGTCTCCAAGTGACAAATCACGTGCTTCCACACTGGATGCCAAATATCTGACTATACAAAAAGCAGAGCAGTTTTCAAATATATACGAATCTAAGTATTTTAACTCTGTTGCTTACGATATCTAGATGTATTTTCCAATTAAAATTATTGACAACATGGATTCCTAGAAGTTTACACTCAATTGCAGGAAGCTCCATTAAAGTTAATGCTTCATTAAATCTATTGCTGTCACTTTTTATTTCTTGACAACGAAAAGTGACAGCAATAGACTTAATGAAGCATTAACTTTAATGTAGCTTCCTGCAAGTGGGTGTCTGTATGTCTTTTCTTTTATTTTACTTACGTAAATATCAATTTTATACTTAGGGTTATAAGATTGATTAAATTATATAACTTAACTTATAACGTTTCACAATCACACCAATTTTCTAGCTCATAAGTAGTTATCACACAGATCACCTGTAGTATGTTCTGAGTTATCATTAAGAAACTGTGTTATGGAAACTACCTTGATGTTTTTTATTTATTCACTAGGTACGGGGTAGCCTTAGCCTTCATCACACCTGATGTCAAGTGGTGATAAAGCTGAAGGTGAAAGCGCACTACTTACTCCCGGAATCCTCAATCACTGAGGAATTGGCTATCTTATCTCTAACTGCCGGAACACAAGCAGAAAACATCATTGTTATGGCGTCAGACTTAGATAAGATGGTGGTAGCTAGCCAGGCGGACTAAGAACAAGTCCGACCACCAACCAAACCGAATACAATATGTACCCCCACTGGGAATCGAACTCGGGACCTCTTGGCCTGAAATCGGTGGTGTGAACCACTAGACCACAGAGGCGGTTAAGTAAATGCTGCATTGTAGAATTTTTTTATAGAAATTTAGAAGAACCGGCTATGACGTTATAAGTAATTTATTAGTTACTAGCTACCCGGCAAACGTTGTTTTGCCATATTAATTATAGTGGACCCGGTAAACTTCGTATCACCAACAGCTATTATAGATAAATAAATAAAATAAAATAGCCTTTTATTTCTAGATATTATATGAAAATAAATGATCGCGAAGAAGTTTTATACACTGCCTGCAACAAATGTCACTTATTAAAAAGTAGGTAATCCAAAGCGGCTAAAACGTCAGTGATAACGTAATAACAATACTCTTTGACATACCTCTTTGGAAGAGGCAATGGAAGAAATGACAGTTTTGTATAGTACGAAAGTTTATCGATTTTCTGTACAAAATAATCATTTTTATTTTATAATTTTTCCGGAATAAAAAGTAGCCTATGTTACTCTCCAGCTCCCAAACTATCCCCATACCAAAAATCGAGTCGATCCGTTGCTCCGTGTTGACGTGAAAGACGGACAAACAAACAAACAAACAAACACACTTTCACATTTATAATATTAGTATGGATTAAAAAGAAATAGAAAAACGCTAATATTAATCATACAAAGGTTAGAAAAAAATGTGATAGTAAAAAACCACGAGCCCTATAAGTAGCTTTCAGGCGGGACTCGAACCCGCCTGAAAGCTACTTATAGGGCTCGTGGTTTTTTACTATCACATTTTTTTCTATACTTACAGAATTGCATTGTGAATGCATTAAAAATAATTTAAAATCTCATACAAAGGTTATTAAAAAGGAATAGAAAAACGCTAATATTGATAATTATGCCAATATTTTATTAATAAATTCAAACTGGTAATTTCTCAAAAATAAAGCGACGCATTATTTCATACTTCACTGTAGGTACCTACCTACTGTTTCTCAATTTCAACAATGATAATAAATAAGGTTTTTGTAAATAAGCAGTTGAGTTTATAAATGAAAACTACTATAATTTATCTCTTAAGTTGACGGAGACACAAAAAAAAACGAAATTTAAGGCGATCGCTTCGCTGCGCTTTGCGATCGCCTTATATTTCTAACCTATCACTTGTTCTACAGGACTTCCGAGCCATACTTACCCATCCGGCGGCGGATTCAACTATCCGTCTGCGACATTTATATAGTCAAATTATAATATCTATCTTCTAAAATTCTCGTGTCACAGTCAGTGTTAGTTACCATACTCCTCCAAAACGGCTTGACCGATTTTTATAATATTTTATATGCATATTCAGTAGGTCTGAGAACGGCTACTATCTATTTTTCATAGCCCTAAGTGATAAGGGTTAAGGACACAGCACATTACATCAACTCGGAAAGGGATCGACACCGTATCGCCCACGTATCGCCTTTCGCCTCGCCGTCAACCAGGCGTCAACCTAACGCAAGCACGTAACCAAACCGGATCAGCGTCGGTACGTCGGCTCGGCTACGGCTAGGCGACGCCGCGCTTACGGCTAGGCGACGCCGCGCTTACGGCTCGCCGCACAGTGGTTCCATATATAAAAAAAAGAATGAGAGAAAAAAATGATAATTTTTTTTATAAAAAATGACAAAAAAATTAAAAAACGAGAAAAAAATATTATACAAAAAAAATGATGTTCATTTTCATTTTCAGACCACTACTGTGCGTAGAGCCGTAAGCTCGGGTACGGAGAGACGTGAGCGCGTGGACGACTAGCGGTAAGCGCGGGGATAGCAAGTTGAGCGACCCGCAATGAGCTGTACCCCGAGTGTAAGTTTTTATGTCAAGCAAACGCAAACTATTTCGAGTACGTATTTATGTCAATTTGTATGAAAACTGCATAAGCGCGCTACTCGCCGCTAGAGGCGCTGATACAGTTTTCATACAAATTGACATAAATACGCACTCACGATAGTTTGCGTTTTTTGACATAAAAACTTACACTACGGGCACTGGTCCCGAGGCGAGGCGATCACGTTACGATTCCGATTAGTGTGCTTTGCAGTAGGGGGTTTCATACAAAGAATACTGAACCGCTCGAGTTGATACGTTTACGATCCCTTTCCGAGTTGATGTATGTGCTGTGACCTTTATCCACCCCTAAAATGTATTGTTTATTTGTTGGATTTTGTTTTTTTATAATGTGGCATTAAAAAATACATACAACCCGAAATTTTCACCCTTCCATCACCAACCCCAATTTTTTCATACTTTTTTTTAGTAATTTAATCATTTTTCACACGGGAGCGATGCCCCGGGGCGCAGCTAGTAAAATTATATAATGCGATAGAAATTTTAAAAAGACACATTGGTTATCTAATTAGAATAAATTACTTATAGATAACTAAGGTGCAAGCAAAATTAATTTACAATTAAATCAACAATAGAAAGAAATCAATTATATTTATAATAGTTGAAAAATGGAAAATGAAGTATTTAGAAAAAATCGACCTGTCTCACACACAACCAGCTCCGATGGGACGGTTGTGAGACGGGTCGATTTTTTCTAAATACTTACTTCATTTTCCATTTTTCAACCATAAAAATTGCATCGTGAATGCAAAAAAGTAAGCATTTAAATAATATTTATAATAATTTAAATTGAAAAAAAATACATAAATAAAATTACATTTAAGTCGAGAATGATAGTATTTTGTCAAAATATAAATTTTTAAGTTGATAGCAAAATTTCTTGAAGACGCTGGCTATTGTTAAATCCTTATCTTGTTAGATAAAAATCTGCACATAGGAAAATCCTGTCGTCAAATCTTAACAAAAGCTTTGTGCTATAGCGACCCCTGAAAATATTTTTCAATATTTCATCAAGTTTCCAATAGCTGAAGACTAACAAATAGACGCCCCGTTCGAATTTCTAAGCCAGACGGGAATATGAGAAATTTTGCCCCCGAATAATTCAACATCCGTTTACGTAATCCACGACATAGTGTAGGAATATGCAGTAGGTTTCCTTCCTAAGTGTGAGAGAATAAACTGTAAATAGTTTTCTAATTTATACATACACATTAAAATATTCGCAACTCGCAGACATGCATATGCGCCGCCGACGACATATTGCCACAAGTCGCCGAAGTCGCCGAGTCGCTGACATGATTCTTTTTTAATAATGATGATTGAAACATGATTTAAAGCCGTCGACACCAAGCCGCCCCACCCCAGAATGCTTTACACTTACATTTGCCATGAAACTACGTCATCGTCACCACATAGATGTATAAAAATAATTTTAATAAAATAAATGTTTAGGTACAATCGCTGTTCTCCCTTGCAGTCTCGTAAATATAAGGTTATAAATCTTGACTCGCATAAGATACACCAGAAATGGAAATTAAAACCTACTTCCACCAATTTACACTATGCATCACACCAAGATAACCCGAGCGAACTCCTTCGTATTTGCTTCCAAGATATTATATTTGTATAAACTTTTTACGGGTAGGATTTCAGGGTTATTACCGTCGTATGGATAGACAAATTCGTTGTGGCTTACAGGACACATTTGTTCGACAGGGGATCTTCCCATTGTTACGCGGTATTTATTATTTATAAGGGTATAAATATTATGTGGGTAACGGTTATGTGTTTTCGCGGGGAGAATGAGAATAGTCGGGTAAAGAGGGGAATTAGTCGGGAACGGACGAGGTTGAAAATTTTTGGGACGTTATTTGTTTTGGAAGTTGGCTAGATTTTTTTAAGTGTTTCCTTTTACATTTTAGTTGAAGTACGAATATTGAAAATACTGAAATGTCTAAAAGTTGTAGAATGTTATAAATGAGCTTGCCTTTTCCCTTTTTGTCTGGAAGCAATGAATAATAAACAACTAATTTCAATTAATCTTGGCATAAAGAGAAATTGCTTCATTCTTGAAAAATCTAAATTATAATTATAATGCTATGAAAGATGGTGAACAGGGGGGCTACCGGCTATATAAAAGATATGGATATGGACATGGGCTCCATTACAAATTTGAAGCCCATATTTTGTCCTCATACCTATAAGCATAATATGGGCTTTAAATGTCAAATGAAGCCCATGTCCATATCCATATTTTTAGCCTACTGGCTCCTGGGGCTGCCGCCCCCCAGCCCCCCGATTCACGAACGGTCGGAAACGCTCCCGGCAACGGAATGTATGCCCTGTCTCTGTCACTCACTATAAAATAGACAAAGACAAAGCACAGAATTCAAATCCGATTCCGTTTCCGACGATCCGTGAATCAAGGAGCAGGTTTGAATAGAAAGAAGGTCGGCATCGACATTGCAATTGCAATTCAAGTATCTCGATACGATGTCATAATCATATACTTCTAAGGAGTATCTCAGTACTGCCTCAGTATTATTCTCACAAACAACAGAATTATGCCACTAACCTTAAAATTATACTATTTCATTGTAGGATCCGCTTAGAGAACTACGAGCAATGGTGTGCCGTAGACGCGGTGACACAAGGCTGTGCTGGCTCGCCTGCTGCTTGCCGTGCCGCCGTGGTCGCCGTGCTGGGCACACAACTAAGGGCTGCCTGCGCATGCCGCGGGACTGACTTCGCGCAGCTATACGACTGTCTGGGCTGGCAGAGGCTGCTGTGGCTTAACCCATGCGTCGGTAAGTTGAAGAGAGTTACTGAGTTACTATAGCGACTGTGGCCTTGGTCGTCGTGCAGGTCGTGCTCGGCACTCAGTTGAGAGCTGCCTGCGCATGCCGCGGGACTGACTTCGCGCAGCTATACGACTGTCTGGGCTGGCAGAGGCTGCTGTGGCTTAACCCATGCGTCGGTAAGTTGAAGAGAGTTACTGAGTTACTATAGCGACTGTGGCTTTGTCACCGAGCTCGGCACTCAAATAATGGCTGCTTGCGCATGCTGTGGGACTGACTTCGCGCAGCAAACGACTGTCTGGGCTGGCATAGGCTATACGTCGGCAACGTCGGTCGGTAAGTTGAAGAGAGTTACTGAGTTACTATAGCGACTGTGGCTCTGTCTCCGTGCTCGGCAATCAAATAAGGGCTGCCTGCGCATGTCGCGGGACTGATTTCGCGCAGCTAAACGACTGTCTTGGCTGGCAGAGGCTGCTGTGGCTTAACCTATGCGTCGGTAAGTTGAAGAGAGTTACTGAGTTACTATAGCGACTGTGGCTCTGTCTCCGTGCTCGGCAATCAAATAAGGGCTGCCTGCGCATGTCGCGGGACTGATTTCGCGCAGCTAAACGACTGTCTTGGCTGGCAGAGGCTGCTGTGGCTTAACCTATGCGTCGGTAAGTTGAAGAGAGTTACTGAGTGACTATAACGAGTGTGGCCGTGGTCGTCGTACTCGGCACTCAGTTGAGAGCTGCCTGCGCATGCCGCGGGACTGATTTCGCGCAGCTATAAAGATAAGATAAGATAAGATAAAAATATTCTTTATTCACTTAGACATAATAAATATGTACTTATGAATCGTCAATATTTTCCTACCACCCATTCAAGACTTTTTTAACTGACAAGAAGAATGGGCGCAAGAAACTTGCCAGCGTTTCTTAGTTAGGTAACGACATTTACAAAAAAAACATATCGTTACTAATACAACAATTGCTCAGTATAAAAATACATCATATTAAACAGTGATTATGTTATGTGTTACATCATGACCATGCATTGCGGTCATTCAAATAATCGTCTACTTTATAGTATCCTTTGCTCATCAGCGACTCTTTAATGTAACATTTAAATTTATGCAATGGTAGTTCAATTATACGCTGTGGAACTTTATTAAAAAAGGCTATGCTTTTCCCCAGAAATGAGGCTCTGGATTTTTCTAGCCTAAACTTGGGAACGACAAGTTTATCTTTATTTCTTGTGTTAAAGCGATGAATATCGCTCTGCTTTACAAATGTATTATAATACTTTTTCACATAGATTATATTTTCATAGATGTATTGTCCTGCAACAGTTAAAATGTTTATTTCTTTAAATAGATCTCTTAAAGAATCTCTCGATCGGAGGTTGTAAATGGCGCGAATAGCCCTTTTTTGGAGCACGAATATACTGTGGATGTTAGCGGCTGAGCCCCACAACAAAAGGCCGTAGGACATAACACTATGAAAATAACTAAAATAGACTATTCTAGCCGTTTCAATATCGGTTAAGAGCCTTATTTTCTTAACTGCGAATGCGGCCGAACTGAGTCTACTCGCCAAGGCTTCGATATGATAATCCCATTGTAGTCGCGAGTCTAATATAATACCTAGAAACTTTGTATTGTTAATGAATTCGACCATATCGCCGTCTAGTCTTATATGAAAATCAACTTGTCTTACATTAGGTAACGAAAATTTTAAACACTTAGTTTTCTTTGAGTTTAATGATAAATTATTACTATTAAACCAATGTGACACTTTTGAAAGAGCACTATTCACTTCGTCAGAACAGTCATCACCTCTATCTACTTTAAAGACTAGAGATGTATCATCGGCAAATAGCACTGTCTCACATTAATTCTTCGCGTAGTAAGGAAGGTCATTTATGTATATTAAAAACAACAGCGGGCCCAATATTGATCCTTGGGGTACGCCCATAGTAATGGGAGCTCCGGTAGACTCAGTTTTATTAATAACTACCTTCCGAGTTCTTTCATACAGATATGAATGCATAAGGCTTACTGACATTTCAGAAACACCATAATGTTTTAACTTCCTTAATAGTGTTTGGTGATCAACACAATCGAATGCCTTGGAAAGGTCACAAAAAATAGCGATTACATCCTGCTTGTCCTCCCAGGCATCAAGTACATGTTTTAGAAATGCAACCCCAGCATCAGTTGTACTTTTACCTTTTGAAAAACCAAACTGTTTCTCATGCAGTATACTATTTAATTTAAAATATTCTAAAAGTTGAGCATAAATTAATTTCTCAAATATTTTACTTATTGCTGGTAGTATGGATATAGGTCTAAAATTTGCTGGGTCACTTTTGTCACCAGCTTTAAACAGAGGAATAATTTTACTATTCTTCATTAAATTAGGAAAGACCCCTTCACTTATACATTGGTTAAAAATTATTGCTAATGATGGAGCTATCACATCAATTATTGATTTGATGATACTTGTAGATATGCCCCAGAGATCTTCTGTTTTTTTAATATTTATTGCTTTGAATGCTTTAATAATATCTTCGGTAGTGACATAGCTAAAACTAAATGTTTCCTGGCACTTGTTCACACTAGATTCCATAAGAGAGACAGCGGTGTTGGGGCAAGAGTTAAGTCTGCTAGTAGTTTCTAACGGAATTCGAGCAAAGAAACCTTCAAAAGCACTAGCCACCTCAATATCCGATTCAAAAGTCTGATCACTAATTTTTAAGTTAAATGAATTAATTTTGCTTTTTGTTTTGCCAGTCTCTTGGTTTATAATACTCCAGGTAGCTTTTATTTTATTTTCAGATGATTTAATTTTATTTGAAATATACCTAGATTTTGCCAAAGCACATACTTTCCTAAATGTTTTTGAATATTTCTTGACATATTCAATGAAGCTAGGATCACAGGAAGTCGTTTTTTGTGCATAGAGTTTAAATAACTTTCTTCTACTATTATAGATACCAGGTGTGGCCCAGTCACTGAACTTCTTACGATCATTACACTTTATAACTTTTTGTTTAAAATTGTTACTAAATTCTTTTTCAACAATATCAAATAATGATTGATAAGAGTTATTAGCGTCAGCAGAAGCTGGCAAACATTGAATTTTATCTTGTACATTATTTCTAAATTTATTAATACCACGTTTCGGTATTGGCCTGCAAATTACTTCGCGTTTAGGAGTAACATTATAGTGCTCAAAAGAAGCTAGTTGTCCACTGTGGTCGGATTTAATAATATTAATTACCGATTATATACGACTGTCTGAGCTGGCATAGGCTATGCGTCGGTAAGTTAAAGAGAGTTACTGACTTACTATAGCGAGTGTGGCTTTGACACCGTGCTGGGCACACAACTAAGAGCTGCCTGCGCATGCCGCGGGACTGACTTCGCGCAGCTATACGACTGTCTTGGCTGGCAGAGGCTGCTGTGGCTTAACCCATGCGTCGGTAAGTTGAAGAGAGTTACTGAGTTACTATAGCGACTGTGGCTTTGTCACCGAGCTCGGCACTCAAATAATGGCTGCTTGCGCATGCTGTGGGATTGACTTCGCGCAGCAAACGACTGTCTGGGCTGGCATGGGCTATACGTCGGCAACGTCGGTCGGTAAGTTGAAGAGAGTTACTGAGTTACTATAGCGACTGTGGCTCTGTCTCCGTGCTCGGCAATCAAATAAGGGCTGCCTGCGCATGTCGCGGGACTGATTTCGCGCAGCTATACGACTGTCTTGGCTGGCAGAGGCTGCTGTGGCTTAACCTATGCGTCGGTAAGTTGAAGAGAGTTACTGAGTGACTTTAACGAGTGTGGCCGTGGTCGTCGTACTCGGCACTCAGTTGAGAGCTGCCTGCGCATGCCGCGGGACTGATTTCGCGCAGCTATACGACTGTCTGAGCTGGCATAGGCTATGCGTCGGTAAGTTAAAGAGAGTTACTGATTTACTAAAGCGAGTGTGGCTTTGACACCGTGCTGGGCACACAACTAAGAGCTGCCTGCGCATGCCGCGGGACTGACTTCGCGCAGCTATACGACTGTCTTGGCTGGCAGAGGCTGCTGTGGCTTAACCCATGCGTCGGTAAGTTGAAGAGAGTTACTGAGTTACTATAGCGACTGTGGCTTTGTCACCGAGCTCGGCACTCAAATAATGGCTGCTTGCGCATGCTGTGGGACTGACTTCGCGCAGCAAACGACTGTCTGGGCTGGCATGGGCTATACGTCGGCAACGTCGGTCGGTAAGTTGAAGAGAGTTACTGAGTTACTATAGCGACTGTGGCTCTGTCTCCGTGCTCGGCAATCAAATAAGGGCTGCCTGCGCATGCCGCGGGACTGACTTCGCGCAGCTATACGACTGTCTTAGCTGGCAGAGGCTGCTGTGGCTTAACCCATGCATCGTCGTTCAGCTGAAGAGAGATACTGAGTTAAGTTGAAGAAAGTTACTGAGCACTCAGCTCAGGGCTGCTTGCGCATGCGCACGCAGTCGACTGACTTCGTGAGGTCAGTAGATTGTCTAGCCTGGCTAGGTGCTATGGCTCAACCCTTGCATCGGTAAGTTTTTGCCGTGACTCTAACATGAGATAACTTCTGAGCTGCTTGCAACGCCGCCATGGTAGCTGTAAAAGACACTCAGCTAATAACTGCCTGTGCATACCGGGGCACTGATGATGATGATGATGATGATGAAACGTTTTCAACTTTAGACTGAAAAAATTTCTCGCCATTAACTTCGATCATGCAACTCTTTTCAGTGGAATCGCAAAGTGACTACCACGTGAAGACCTATGGCTCCCTGCTGACCACCACTGCCGAGGCCATCAACTACATGACCGTGGCTCCGGCGCCGGCCATCATCCACCGCACCACCACCCACCACAACCGGCACACCACCCACCGTGGTGGCATTAAGGCTGATCTTGAGGTATTATCAGGTCCTACAATGTGTTGCAAACTTCATTGTATCGAAGAACTTTTTCTTTTGGTCGTATTCACACTGTACTTTACACCGCGAAATATATGTAGCTTACTTCCGCAAAAAACACAATATGCAAGATGCACCGCCCGCCCGCCCGCAAAAAATTGCACATGCACACCACGAAAACACCAGTGCACAATACCTGCATCTAGCAAGACAGCAATACACCTTGCACCATCACGGATGAGACTACTCTACACGTGTTTCGCCCCAACCCGAGGCATCCTCAGGAGATAGTTCGTGCTAGTTCGTGCGAAAAACCAATATTGTGTTTTTTGCGGAAGTAAGCTACATATATTTCGTTTTTCACAATGGTTAGGGACTTCCGCCAAGTGACGCCTGATTCAATCAAATTTCTACATAAAATAAGCAACTTAAGTATTTACATAGCATTTTTCTGATGGAATTTTCAGAATCGTTTTCTTTTTGATACAACATCTTGAACTACTTAGATTTTTTTACATTTTCGCATCCGTTTCCATTTATTCTTGAACTAGCGGATTCTCCCGGTTTTACCCCTTGGTTCCCGTGGGAATATCGGGTTAAAAGTCACTCGGAAAGAATGTAGCTTCCTAATGGTCAAAGAATGTTCAAATTCGGTCCCGTAGTTCCTTAGATTAGCGCGGACAACCAAACAAACAATCAAACTCTTCAGCTTTATAATATTAGTATAGCCTCCTGGATGCCTGCGTCACACCTATATTACATAAAGAAACAAAAATTCATCCCAAAGCCATTGTGAATTCGTTGCGAAACTAATCATTTTACTACTTTAAAATAACTACTTATGCAACTTCTTTTAACTGGCAACTCTTCTCCTAACACCGTTTTGAATTTGACACATGGTATAAACAGATCCATAATACAACAACAAAAAAAATACTTTTGTTACAAAATTATACCATTTTTGTTCTGGAATCCAGGAGGATAGATAAAGCACTGCTTGCAATCAATAAAATTGAACGAAATAAATTGTTTCTTTTAGGATAACCGCGAACCACCAAGCCCCAACACAACCCAATCGGAGCAAACAGCCGTCCCAAAAATCGAGCAGATCTCCGAACCGGTAATCGAGACGACGACCCTCACCACGACAGTCGCTACCACCACAACTTCAACGACCACCACTACTACAACGACCACGACTACGACCACGACCACGCCTCGACCGACGACCACATTGGAGCCGGCGAAGTATTGCATTGTTAAGAAGCCAGACAGCGATGATCAGCCGCAGTATATCAGAATGGGGGAGACACGACGGGTAAGTTGATTCGCCATCTTTCGTTATTCTTATCTAAACTTATTCACCTAACTAATAGTCTGAGATCCGGCCGTCGGTAACCCTACCTAATCAAGTAGGAGTATCATACTTATAGCTAGGAGTAGGGCAAAGGTACTCGATCAGGTAGGGTTACCGATGGCCGGATCTCAGACTATAATGAATACATACTGACTGTAGTCGTACACTGAACTGATTCAATAATATGTTGTTTGCACCTTTGTATGTATGTGAGGATGTCTCCAAATGCTAATTGACTGTCTAATTGTTAATGTTAATTGAAGTTTTAGTGATTTATTATTATAAGTGATTTATTATTTCAGTGATTTATTATTGACGACCGATTTGGCGCAGGGGTAAGCTACCCACCTTCTGCGCCAGTGGTCTCGGGTTCGATTCCCGAACAAGACAAATATTTGTGTGCATGAACATGTCTATTTGTCTTATTAAGTATGTATTTACAAACAAAAAGTATTCAAGTATATATTTATCCGTTATCAAGTTTTCCATGATACAGTTTCTTAATGAAACTAACATGGGCTTAGATAATTGGTGTGAATGTAAGAAGTTATTTATTATTATTTATTATAGATTAAATAGGAGCGTTTTACCTACCATTAAAACGCATATTGTGTCGAAGCCTAGGTAAACATATTTCGAGAAAGCCCTTTCCGTTTCCGTTCGACATCAATTTTCCTATTGGTCAATTTTACCCACGTGACGTCACTTCCGTAACGTCATCATAAGTCACGTGATACGAGTTCACCTTTTAGCAACGGCGGAGGATTTGTGTCATTGTAGTCTCAAAATCTGAAACACTTGACAACCATTAAGGATAAAATCTACACCAGGCAGGTCTTAAAGCTAGGCTTCGAATAAGGCTCCGGACACAATATGCGTTTTAATGGTAGGTAAAACGCTCCTATTGTGTCCTTTCGCCGTTATTCGAAGCCTAGGTAAACATATTTTGAGACCTTGTTTGTTATCGCCTGGTGAACGAGGACGCCAATGTGACATGTATCAGCAATTATGACATTAATCTTATACCTTTTGACAAATTCGACAGGTACAAGGGGTACAAGAATTAATTGTTTAACTTTATAACTCAACATCACAAATTAATACTGATATCAGAAACATTATGCTATTACTATCAAACATTCCAGTATGTCATACAATAGTACGTAAGTACCTATATAATGAAAATATGAGCACGGACTGAACATGATTGAAAAGAAAATAAAATGTATACTTATGCTCAATCTATCAAACCTTATTCATAAATATGTAAACTATGTTACATAAATCATTTACATATTCTTGAAATATTCAAAAACTGAAAAGAAACAAACATTACATTAACACAACTTGTGCTATCCCTTATATATTTTTGAAGCAAATACATCTGAAAATCTTTTGGCTAAGTCTCTTCTGATATAACATCAATACGATATGATCTGAAAACACATAATAAAGCAAAATATAAGTACAATATAATAATTGTAAAAACTTTCGGCACAAGAAACCATAAGCACAAGACTCTTATCTTCCCTAACTGTAAAATCATGTTGCTTTAAATTATTATGTTACACCTGCTAGTGACACGCTAAACTCCCGAGCACTAGCATTGTTACGAAGCTGACGACTGTTTCTCAGTATATCCTTTACCGCTATAGGGAAATTATTGTTCATACTAAAATAAATAATTTTGGGAATTTTAATATACCACTGTGTAGCCCCAATCTAAGCAAAGCTTGTCCTATGGCCAAGATGCCCAAGTCGTAATTCTTATGGTTCTGTAGGGTGCGAAGCATTAAGTCCACCTATGTACTGTAATTAGTGCATGAAGAATTAAATAAATAAATAAACATGTATTTTGTAAATACATGGTTGTGTTACATACAAAACACTTCGATCAATTAAACATAATATTATACTTAAAATATCGAACCCACGACGTTATTTTTGGCAGTTAAACTGTTGACTCACTACCTACACCAAATTCAAGAGAAAAGACATTATTTAAAGCTCTGTGCTAGAGAAGAAGTCAACTATTGCTATGTTTGTGCAGTGCAAGATGCATTAAAGTTTGATTGCAAAAATTAACGTTAACATTATTCGAATAAATAGGATCGCAGATCGCAGGATGTTATATGTATAACATCCTAAACTACTTGTGCCGGCTTGTCTTACTGGTCTGACAAAAAGAGCGATCATGTATAAAGGTCAAGTAAATTTCTGAAAATAATGTAAGCACATGCCTTATTTTACAAGATCAAAACAAAAGTAGTTCGTATATTAACTTCTTTAAAGCATCTGCTATTTTGTAACAAATCTCATTTGCATACAAATCGAATTAATGTAACTCTAAAAGATAAATTGCAAAAGATTTGCAATATTTTGTCATAACTTTATCTACTACTTATATCTATCAATCAATCAAATATTGATTTATTCACATAGACATATAATAAGCATGTATGTACTTATGAATCGTCAATATTTTCCTACCACCCATTCAAGACTTTTTAACTGTAACTATACATATAAATATAATAATGACAACGAAAATGACTGGTAATGGCCGATAATGACAGTTTCACTTTATATATTTTACCGACACGGTCCCAAGTTGCATTGCAGGACACAATTTTTTATATAGACTGCCATTCTAAAGACGCGTTTCTCTTATTATTAATTACCATCGAACCAATGAAAAACTCCCGTTAATTACTGTCAATTTAGCTACACGGAACATCTTAAATAGTTATATCCAATCTAGCAAAGAAACATGAATATACAAAATTAAAAAACTTCATTGAGTTATGGCTCATTATACCCATCCATTTAGTAAAAATGGGTTAACCGGGCACATTATATAACTTCGTAATGAATACAAACAATTCTAACATAATGAACTAAATATATATATATATATATATATATATATATATATATATATATATATATATATATATATATACATATATATACCCATATTAAAACTCACCAAAGACATTGTTTATCAGAAACATAAGAGACTTCTTTCCTCATCAACGAAACAACGAGCAACTTCTTTTAGTTGCCCTAATGCTTGCCCTAAGGGCATAATTTTGCTATTGTACAAGACAGTGTTCTTGTGGAGCGACTGTCAGTAGTTGAGAATTGGGGGTTCTGGATCATCCGTAGCTCCAGAACACCCCAATTCTCAACAAGAAGATCAGTTCTAGTGATTAAGTGACTGTCTATTTAAGTCTTTTCAAGAAGATGACGTTTATTTAAAAGCCGACATCTATTCAAGTAAACGACGTCTGTTCAAGAAGACGACGTCTATTCATAAAGCGTCGTCTATTTAAGAAGACGAATACTTTCGTTTTGGATTATATGTCCAAACCGTCATAGATATTAGTAATTTATACTCAGCACGACAAGTTTCAATGCTAAAACTATAAATCTAATCGAGTAGATTTGAAGCGACATAGCCGACGCGACGTTATTTT
The DNA here is from genome assembly GCA_949710035.1 of Crambus lathoniellus. Taxonomy (NCBI): domain Eukaryota; kingdom Metazoa; phylum Arthropoda; class Insecta; order Lepidoptera; family Crambidae; genus Crambus; species Crambus lathoniellus. Next base: position 9,764,551 of record OX453323.1, on the reverse strand, counting down.
CATTGAGTTCTACCTACCGTAATACTATGTATGTATGTATATTGTTATATCTAAAACGCACCTTATTATTTTTGTTCGACGGCTGCTGACAATATGTGGAAGATTGCAATTCAACTCGCTACTAAGTATTAGTCTGCTCGCGCCAAATATGGAATATGCATGCATAACACAGTGAATGACTTCACCTTCTGGCGTAGTGATAAAAATAATTAGCGGGTTTGATTATTGCATTGAAAATATTATGAATCCTTGTAAATATTTATTTCGTTTTAAGTATACTATAAGTGATTGCTTGTTAATTTCTGAAGCATCATATGCAATCAATATTTGTATAAGTAGGTATAAATATACTGAGTGTTCCTGGTCGCATTAACATTTTAATTTACGGCATCGGGTTAAGCTATCTAAATCCAATAATTGTAGGTACTCTACTATCCCAATTTAAAAGGTAAGTAAAGAACAAATACAAATAAAACCAATTCATGTGCTAGTATTTTACTGATTTATTATTTTGTATAATGCTCTATAATGCATAATGCTGCTTATTATAATAATGTTAATGTAAGTATTTAGTGAAGTCTTTTTTCTACTTACATACGTAAAGTGCATTTTTTATGAAAATAAATGGGTAAGTACTCTTATATCATGACATTTATTAGCGTATAAGTGTACATAACTTATACGCTAATAAATGTTAACAAATTAATACTTATTCTATATCTTAATATCTAAGTAAATAAACCTTTAAGAAAATTTGATATGAGTATAAAAGATTAAAAAAAAACAACCCATCTCTCGTATATGGTTGTGAGACGAGTCGATTTTTTCTAATACTTAATTTTCAATAAGAAAATAGGAGATTAAAAAATATAATTTAGATTAAGTTACACTACTTCAATGCAAGCACTATTTGGGTGCAAGGTCGAGTGAGTTCGTGTTTACGTGTAAATGATTCCGTTAACATGACACTATTTCATCTTGTATTTTTGTAATTAGGTCTTTGATATTATTGTATATATCATCGAACATTACGGTCTTTACAATATGTTGCACGCAAATCTCGGCTTCACAATCACATGTTGACTTTTCCGAGTTTGGGGAATTGTCGGCGTCATATATTTCTATTTTAATAATTTTTGCTCCTCGTGTGATTGGCTTTTTTATAAAAGAGAATAAGGTTGGTTCGGTTCTCATTCTTTTACGAGATAAGCCCAATCTTGGCTCTGGCTTTTGAATTGAAGTTTGATCCTTAGGTACATTCGGCACAAAGTTGAATAGATCTTCAGTATCCTGGAAATAAAAAAGTATAAATAGAGAGTATCTATCTTGCTTTTAAATACCTATACGTGATATCATGTTAACTATCTGTTTGTACAGATCAATACGAATTTTAAATTAAAACATAGTATGAAGTCGTATTGAGAAATTTAAAATACGACTTGGTACAAGAAATAAGTAATATAAAAAAAGAATTTTAATAATACATACCGACATTGTAGCTTAACAAGACAATACAGGCAGCTGCGTAAAATAGAAGTACTTTTTCTTGATAGTTTTTCGTATTTATAAGCCCTTAGAGATATATATTGCATTTATATATATTCATATTTTATGCCAATAGAGTTCAATATTTTAATTATTGCGATGTGTTTTTAACTCACCCATAAATGGTGCGATGTATGTAATGTAACCCAAAGCCTATACAGCGCCGCCGCCGCCAGCATGAACGCGCCGCCGCGCCGCCCGCGCACCTCGCGCCGCCCGCCCATCACCCGGGTGCACCGTGATTATTTATAGTTAAATACATTCATAATTCTGTCTGTCCATCATATTTTTTATAATCATTATACAAATGAATTTGCGAAAATGAAAGACATTAATACTTACATAGGAAAATCCTTTCTTCATGTAAGTAATGGTTGACTGGAAGAAATTGTCTTAAACCAGTAAGGTCGTCTACACAGCAAGCTAGCCTTCCGTCTCGCGGCTTCGTTCGCATGGACTACACGACCTTATCCGAGAATATACGATATTTTTTCGCGATAAAAAGTAGCCGGTGTCACCAGCTCCGTTTCGACTTGGAAGACGGACAAACAAACACACATTCACATTTATAATATTGAAGTATGGATTGTTAATAAATAATTACATAAATAAAGTTTTAGTTGCTGTAAGGCGGACAAGTAATTTATAAGCAAACCTGCAGGAAATCAGTAGTATGCTAATTTTTATTTTAGCCGGATCAGCATTTTTGTCTTTGGAGATTAGCTGAATATACAATTATCCCTATTAAGAAAAAGTCACGTGGCTTTTCTAGTATTTAAATCGCTGGAGACGAGGCTGGAGCATTATTACGCTCTCCCGAACTGGTTCGTTCAACAGGCAGTGCAATCGAAAGAAATTCTACGTTTTTACCATGTAAGTATCTATTTTAAATTTGTATTTTTATAACTGTTCTGATCTGATGTGCTAAATATGAAATGAATAGATCACTATGTAAATTATGTTTAATTCACAAAGCGATCTACTCATTGAAATGAAAAGAACACTTTGTGAGTAATGTTCAATTCACAAAGTTATCTATTCATTTCATTTGGTTACAATAATATATTTGTTCTGATTTGAGTGTTTGCGCTACCGTCGTCCTTAATACACACAGAATATTTCTTTATTTATTTATTTTTTTATATGCCTACTGTAGAAACGATGTTACTTAAAATTTTAAGCCCTTTTAATAATCCTTTCAAACTATTGTTTCAGGTCAAGTCTAACTCCAACTAATTGCGAGGAACTCTTCCCGTCAGACGAGGAAGGTTCAGTGCAGGGTGCGGTGCCTCAGCCTCAGGTGCCTGTTAGAAAGGCGAAGCGCCCGAGAACGTCGGGCTCAGAACCATTGAAAGCATCGCACAGCTCTGTCATTAGCCCTGCAGCTAAGCACTCCAAGAAAGTCAAGATAAATCCCATATCCAAGCCGCACACAACAGCAGCCGATTTGTTTGGGAGCGATTCCGACGATGAAGACGAGCCGTTACCTCAACCCTCGACTACCACTGGTAAAAAACTGCAACCCATTCATACTTATATCACGCGTAGATTAGCCAACGGGCATTCCCGGCAATGCCACCAAAACAAAACCGGCACACACTACATTGAACTGAAAGTATATCGGTGCGATGAGATCGACACCGTTTTACCGATTAATAGATGGCGTCAAGCAGTGGTGACCGTCAAAAATCGGACCAACGACGATACAGAAGCATGGGAGCATTTAACAAAATTCATATGCGCAACGCGCAAAGAATTTAAGTCCTGTCCCCCTACATTCATAAGTTCTTATTTTTAATTTCAATTTCTATTAATTTCTATTGTATTCTTAAAAATATAAAATTGTTTTAATTTCTATTAGGTATATTCTTCAACTTGTAGATTCATAATTAAGTATAAGTAATTAATTTTATACATATAATCAGTGTATGATTAAAAATAAACATAGGTTAACTTAAATAAAATAAATAATGAGTATCTAAAATATAATAATTATTGTTTTCTTTCCACTTTCAGTTCCACTGATTCACTGCGCAGCACCAAATGATATTTTAATACATTGTAATAAATGTAAAATTGAAATACCCAAACAAAAATACAAAAGCCATATGAGAACTAATATACACAAATCAAATTGTTTATTAAAAACTGAATTGAAAAATATTGAAATAATAGCTACGGCTTTTCGAAATAGAATATCTACATATCACTTGAGTCAAGCATCAGAGGCGGAGTGTATCACTCCTGAGGCCTTCTTGAGCCTAAATCAAAGCGATGTTGTCAAACTTATTGAAATGTCTATATTGAAACACAATTGTATTAAAATAAGCTTTGAGTTATTTGCTAACTTCTTTTTACCGAAGTCAGATGAGCAACAATTAAAGTCTTTTAATACAAAGTACATAAATGTTTATAAGAATACTGATTTGAATGAATTATACATTAATGTGGTGAATACTCTTCAGAGAAAACTGACTGAATTTAACCAGCAAGAATCTGGTTGGTCTTTTATGTCTGTTAGTCACCTAGAAATAAATTTAAATAAATACTGTCCTTTGCGAGGAGGGTCTTACATAGTATTACCTCCGGCTATAAAGAACACAAAAAGTTGCTTGAATTTACAAAATAGTGATAACCATTGTTTCTTATGGAGCATAATTGCATATTTATTTCCTTGCAAATCTAATGTTTGTAGAACTAGTTCATACCCTCACTATAAAGATACCTTAAATATTGAGGGAATGAAATTCCCACCATGTATAAGTGATATAAAATTGTTTGAGAAAAATAATCCTAATATTAGTATAAATATTTATGGTTTAGATAAACAGTGCCGTGTAACTGGACCTCTTTATATGTCAACTTCAAAGAAAAACAATCATGTGAATTTGTTATACTTTGAACGAGGAGGTTTAGGACACTACTGCTTAATTAAAGATTTAATCAAATTAGTACGTCGGCAAATAACTTATCACAAGGGTAAAGTATTCCTTTGTGATGCATGCTTACAGTTTTTTTCCAGTGAGACTAAGTATACTTCACATGATTGTAGTAAATTATTAACTATATTACCCGAAAAAAATAGTACAATACGATTTAAAAACTACGATAGACAACAAAGAATTAAATTTGTTATTTACGCTGACTTTGAAAGTATTTTAAAAGATTGTCCAATAACAAATACAAGCGAAAATACTCAGAACATAAAAGTGCACGAACCATCTTGTTTTGCCTATTATGTGTGTTGTTCCTATGATTCAAGCTTAAACAAGTATGTTACATATCGAGGTTCAGATTGTGTGCAAGTTTTTATAAAACAATTATTCGAAGACGTTCAATACATACATTCAATATTATCTAAAAATAGACCAATGAAACAATTAACAGTAGAGCAAAGCAATGAATATATGAACGCTACGACATGTCATATTTGTAAACATTTGCTATTGGGTGACAAAGTTCGTGACCATGACCATGTTACGTCAGAATACAGAGGTGCAGCACATTCTCATTGCAATTTGATGTATACAATGTGTTCATTTATCCCTGTTGTTTTTCATAACCTATCTGGTTACGATTGTCATTTATTTATCAAAGAGTTAGCAATGTATAATGGTTCTATCAAAATAATACCTAAAACAAAAGAAAAATATATTACAATTATGAAATTTATTAAATCTAAAGACAATACACAATCTATACAAATAAAGTTTATTGATTCTTATCAATTTTTAAGTTCGAGCTTAGATGAACTATGTAAAAATCTAAACTTGGAAGATTTTACGAATTTATCAAGAGAATTTAGCAACAAGAAAGGTCTTGAATTATTAAGAAAAAAAGGTTATTACCCTTACGAATACGTTAATTCTTGGTCAAAATATGATGAAAAATTTCTTCCCTCCAAAGATTGTTTTTATAACACTTTAAAGAATGAAAGTATTACCGATGTCGAATACGAACATGTAAAAGCAGTTTGGCATAAATTCAATATTAAATCTCTTAGAGAATATACCGATTTATACTTGAAGTGTGATGTGTTACTACTTTGCGACATATTCGAAAACTTTAGAAACACGAGTTTGCAACATTATAGTCTTGATCCCGCATATTATGTATCTGCACCAAGCTTAAGCTGGGATGCAATGCTTCTATGTACTGGAGTAACTTTAGAATTGATATATAATTTAGAAATATATCAGTTACTTGAAAAGGGAATTCGCGGAGGTTTAGCTCAGTGTACTTTGAGACATGCAAAAGCGAATAATAAATACCTTCCGAATTATCAAGATACAAAACCTTCGAGTTATTTAGTGTACCTTGATTGTAATAACCTTTACGGTTATGCTATGAGAAAAAGAATGCCAGTTTCAGAATTTCAATTATTAAGCATTAACGAAATCTCAAGTTTTGACGTAATGAAAATATCAGATGATGCTGATTATGGTTATATATTAGAAGTAGATTTGAGTTATCCAGAACAATATCATAATGCACATAGCGACTTACCTTTTGCGCAAGAAAAGTTTATCCCCCCTGGAGGAAGGACAAAAAAATTAATAGCTAATTTGTATGACAAATACTATTATGTGATTCACTACGTACACTTGAAACAATGTTTGACTCACGGATTGATTTTAAAAAAAATTCATCGAGTCATCAAATTTAGACAAGATGATTTTTTACAAAAATATATCGACTTAAATACGTATTTATGACAAGAGTCTACATCTCAATTTCAAAGAGATTTTTTCAAGCTTTTAAATAACGCTGTTTTTGGCAAAACAATAGAAAACAAGCGCAAACAAGCCAACGTAAAATTAATAACACAGTGGAATGATACCAATAACAGGACTAATAAATGTATCGGAGCTGAAAAACTTATTTCACAACCAAATCTTAAAAGTGTTTCAATATTCTCAGAAAATTTTGTAGCTATTCAATTGAATCCAGATAAAATATTATTAGACAAGCCTATTTACATTGGTTTCACGGTGTTGGAGTATGCAAAACAACATTTATATCAATTCCATTATGAGTTCATCAGAAAGAAATATAATGAGAGAGCTAAATTATGTTACACTGACACAGACAGTCTTTTGTATTTAATTGAAACTGAAAACTTTTATGAAGACATGATTAAAAATATAAAAGAATATGATACAAGTAATTTCGCTGAGGATAATCCCTATGGTATTCCTCAAGTGAACGCAAAAGTCCCTGGGCTGTTTAAAGATGAACTTGGGGGTTCTGTAATTTCCGAGTTTATTGGTTTGAGGGCTAAACTTTACTGCTTGAAAAGTGTAAAAACTACGCTAAAAAAAGCTAAAGGCATAACAAAAACAGTTACTAAAAAGCTTCAGCTTGGCAATTACAGCGAAGCATTATATAATAATAAAACAATTAAGCATAAAATGAACTTAATAAGATCGATAAAGCATGTTTTGTATTCACAACAAGTAAATAAAGTTGTATTAAATGGGAATGACGACAAAAGACAAATACTATCAAACAAGACTGACACGTTACCTTGGGGGCATTGTAATACAATTTCATAATGCTACTCATGCGGTTCAGTTTTAATATTTTGAATAATGCTTATAATTGTAAATAATCAGATTGATAAATAATAAGACATTTTCATAATTTTGTCTTAAGTGTTGAAAGTATAGATAGTATTATATTATGTTCAACAGCAGTATGAATGGCAAGAAAGAGTATTTACTTATAGTTTATAATAAAAATAATGATAATATATTTTTACACTGCACAAGGAGTGTTATACCTTTATATACAATAATGTGCTGTTAATCTTAAAATAGTACCTAATTAAATTTGTAAACTTTTATTATTTAGATATTAAGAATTATACAGTTAAACATTATGTAGTTATACAACTGAGCGTCATTTATAGATAAATAAATATGTATCAAAATACAAATATTAGTTTTTTTTTTTTACTCCTTAAATACATTACTATCAGAAAGATAAAGCAAACCTTTTAACTTGATATGATATTACGTCATTAACGCAACATATACATTTTATTAATACAACAGATTGAACTAAAAAGAGATGTCGCCAAAACTATGCATATAAGAAATAACGTTTCCTATATAAATATAGGTTACTTACATTTAATAAGCTCACAATTTAAAATGAAGTTCATTAAGCAACCCGAGACTCTGGAAGTTAATAATATAAAAATAGAAAACAGAGCACAAGCAATAAAACATAGCACACTCTTACCTAATACAATTCGATGTTTAATGTGTGGTCCTTCTAACTGTGGGAAAACTAATGTCATGGTGAATTTGTTGTTACACAAAAATGGAGTTAAATTTAAACATATTTATTTGTATTCAAAGACAGCATTCCAACCAAAGTATTTTTTTCTAAAACAAGTTATGAAAAAAATACCAGAAGCAAAGCTATTTATTTATCATGATAATAAAGAAGTTCTTCACCCCAACGATGCACTGATTAATTCCATTATGATTTTTGATGATGTTGTGTGCGAAAATCAATCAAACATTCGGAATTACTTCGCAATGGGACGACACAGACAGATAGACTGTTTTTACTTGTCTCAAACCTATTCCAAAATACCTAAACAGCTGGTGCGAGATAATGCTAATCTACTGATTATTTTCAAACAAGATGATCGTAACCTTAAACACATTTATAATGAGCATGTCAACACGGATATAGAGTGGTATACATTTAAACAACTTTGTTCTACCATATGGCGTGATCAATTCAGTTTTTTATTGATAAATAAAGATAGTGCAATAAATCAAGGAAGATATAGAAAAGGTTTTGATACATGTATTTATTTTTAAGGAGATCATATAAATGTGATTTTTTGTTTATGTTTTATCACTTCATTTTAAGTACCTGTAAACGACACTTGCGTATAAATTTGCTTATACGCTATCTGCAAAAATGAATGTAGATATTAAAGAGCAACTGATAAATTCTGTGAATAATATAAAAAACAAAATTAGATTGATACAAAATGCAGAAGATGAAGCTAATATAAAATACAAAAAAGTATTTAAACCTATTATCGATCCTCTAGCAACCCTCATAAAAGAAAAAGAATTTCCAGTTACAAATGTCTCCAGCAAAAATGTTACTCAACTGAATTCATCCGCAGAGTATCAAGATTTCGAGAATTTAGTACCGGAACATTCATCCAGTTATGATGACTCAGAATATTTTGATAATGCTGAGGAAAGTCCTAAATCAAACGATTCACTGGAATCTCTTGGAAAAGAAGATGTGATGAATATGTATGATAAGATTAACGTTCCCTTCGGTATACGATGTGAAAATAATAAGTTATTAATAGGTAATAAAAGCATTCATCTGTCTGCAGTAATTAATGATAAAAATGCAGAAAAGAAATACGTTTTTACTATAAACGGAAAACAATATAATTTAACCCCAGGTTTAAAAGAGCTTTTAACACGTGGTAAACCAAATTTTAACCTGATAACTGAAGAAGATAAAAATGTATATAAAGATGTACTTAATATGACAAACGCGCACAAACGAGACTTTGACCCAAAAGGTCAAATAAAAGGAGACAAAGGATTAAAATATAGACGCATAATAAAGCCATTGTTTACGAAAAAAGCAAAGATAAGTCACTCTAAGCTGAAAAACTCAAAAAAAATTGGTGGTTACTTACCACTATTTAAAAACTACAAAAGAAATACAGATTATGTGTACTGGGATGATCCTAATGAACTAGTTGAAAGGTTAAAGCTCCTGATTGCCTCAAACAATGCTGGTAATAATATTCACGATAATGAGATTGTATCAATCATTGAAGAGTTAAAAGAAGCGGGAATAATAAAAGAATAAAACCCTTGAAGTTGCCAATAAATTGTTAGTTATCACTAGAACATTAAGCATGACAGACAAAAACTTTTTAAATAATATTATTATTATTAGCGAAGCACATGAAGAAAAGGGTATACAAAATCAACGTTTCATCGAAGAAAGTGAAAATCCTGAAATTGCTTATAAAAATTATGTTGATAAAATTGCAAGTAATTTGTCTTGTAAAATAGAAAACATTTTAAATAGAATATTAACTTTAAAAGAGAGAATCAACAAGGTTGAAAAAGACATAGAAATAAAAGAAATCTCAGGAAATTAAGCAAACATTATGAGCAAACACGATATCGTAAATGAAATTCATAAAAATGTTAGGTTTAATTTTCCTCGAAGGCGCGTCATACTAAAAGACATAGACGACCTTTGGCAAGCAGATTTAATGGATATGCAAGCAATATCAAGCGTTAATACTAATTACAAATACATATTAGTTGTTATAGATTGTTTTTCAAAGTTTGCATGGGCAACAAAACTTAAACAAAAAACCAAAGTGCTTGTTTCGGAAGCATTTCATAATTTATTAAAAAAAGGGCGCATCCCAAAAAATTTACAGACAGATTTAGGAAAGGAATTTTATAATAATATGTTTCGAATCATTACTGAAAAATATAACATCAATCATTATTCCACATATTCTACAAAGAAAGCTTCTATTGTAGAGCGATTAATAAGAACGTTAAAAAGTAAATTATACAAAGAGTTTAGCTTAAAAGGAAATTATAAATGGGTGGATGGAACACTCGAAAGAAAACTTAATGAATACAATCACACTTTTCATAGAACTGTCGGACAAACACCGGTATCAATTAATCACAAAAATAAAAAAACTATAATCAAAAGATATGTAAGCAATGCGCAATCTAAAAAGAAGATACAATGCAAACGATTTCAAACAGGTGATTTTGTTAGAATAAGTAAATACAAAGGAATTTTCGAGAAAGGGTTTACTCCTAATTGGTCGACAGAAATATTTAAGATCCGGAAAGTACAAAATACTAATCCTACAACGTATTTATTGCAAGATAGCAAGGGACAGATTATTTTGGGAACTTTTTATGCTCAAGAAATAAATAAGACTAAGCACCCTGATATATATCTTGTAGAAAAAGTTTTAAAAAGAAAAGGAAATAAAGTATACGTCAAATGGCTAGGACTACCACGGTGTGAAAATAGTTGGATTGATAAAAATAATGTTTTGTAGAATGTATGGCTGATATCGTATTTAATTTACTAACATTGTCATTGTTTATCATTAGTAATTTGACTTTTATAGTATAAAGACTCCTGTACCAATAATATCTAAAATAATAATAAAAATTTCTTATATTATGAAAGCTAAAAGACGCTTTTCTGATTCAAAAAACGATAAAAATGATCCTTTGATCATGAAAAGAAATACAAAAGTGTCACCAGGTGTGGCTGCACTAAAAAAAACATTCAATGGTATAGTATCGCAAACCAAAAAACATATTCGTAAATTGAAACCAAAGTGCAAGAAAATTTTGACTAAATTAGCTTACCAAGCTGCCCAAGAATTGGCATCGGATATACCAATAAGACTGCCAAGAGTTATACCAGTACCAAAAACTGGAGGTTTTCTACCTCTGATTCCAATATTTGCAGGTCTATCTGCTACAGGTAGTATAGTTGGTGGTGTTGCTGGAATTACAAAAGCCATTAATGAATATAAAGCAGCAAAGAAGCAACTTACTGAACTGAAAAGACATAACCAACAAATGGAAGCATATTGTATAGGAAAAGGGCTACATCTCAAACCTTACAAAGACGGTTTAGGAATTTATGTTACTAAGCAAAAAAACTAAACATCCGGCTACCCAGAAGAGCTTTAACAAATTTGGATATAATAAAGTTCTCGAAAAATATACCTTTTTTTCGTGGTGTATTTATGCGAGATCAACTACCAGAGAAGCCGCTTCTTATGGAATGTGGGATCATCAATCTAGATTCTGCACAAAATTCTGGTACTCATTGGGTAGCCTATGGAAAAATTTGCGATCACATTGAATACTTCGATAGTTATGGAAATCTGAAACCACCTAAAGAATTTTTAAGATACGTGGGACATGAGAAAAATGTACGATACAGTTATGACAATCTTCAAGGCTCAAATTTATATAATTGTGGTCATTTATGCTTAAAATTTCTTCAATCATTTTGGTTACTTCACTGATACAATTATTAACAATAGTAACGATGAAAGTTATTTTGTCTTAATATTATCTTACTTATGATTTGCTTTAATGCGACATATAAATAGAATTATTGTAAATTTAACTTCACAAAACATTTGGACTTTTAATTGGAAACAGTTGTGTGTTTACATATATCTAGAATTATAATGATTATTTTCAATAAAACCCCCAACGATAAAATAAAAAACAATATTTCTCGATCAATATCGAAAGGGAACAGACGTGCTCGAGAAATACAAAAAATCACGAATATCAACAAAAAGTTTCTTGTGGCTCTCGGATTTAAGGTATAAAATGCTGCAAATATTGGACTTACCTCAACATGACAACTCTATTGAAAGCTATGAGATCCATAGCTACAATCCATACAATAACAGTTTTAAAGAAAATGATGAAATTAGAATACCCATTCACCAACAAGATTTATATGTGCTACCATCAGGCAGTTCAATTTATATTGAAGGTCTTGTGAATGTAACAGAAAAAGACTCTGCAGGAAAACTAAATCATAAAGAAATAAATTTCATTAACAACCCAATCTCGTATCTTTTTCAAGATGTCAAATATGAACTTAATGGTATTGAAATAGATCGTATTAAAAATGCTGGCATTACAACTACAATGAAATCGTATATATCAATGAATCAAGGAGAAAGTAAAGTGGCTGCTGTATGGGGTTGGAACGTTGACGGAACTAAACAGAAACATAATTACTTTAATGTTATAATTCCACTGAACAAACTTTTAGGGTTTGCTGAAGACTACAACAAAATTATTGTAAACTGTAGACATGAACTTATACTACACAGAAGCAATTCGATATTTAATAGTGTAATGATGGGAAAAAATGATAAAGTTGAAATTGATATTCAAAAAGTTCAATGGCGCGTACCACATATAAGGGTCTCCGACCGAGACAGATTGTCATTGCTTAAACATTTAGAAAAAGACCGCCCAATACAATTAGCGTTCAGAAATTGGGATTTGTATGAATATCCGTTATTACCAAAGACGACAAAACATTCATGGTCAATTAAAACAGCGTCTCAGATGGAAAAACCAAGATTCGTAATATTTGGTATGCAGACTGACAGAAAAACAAATACATCTAAAAGCTCCTCCGTATTCGATCATTGCAAAATTAATAATATCAAGTTATTTTTAAATTCACAATATTTTCCCTATGACTCACTGAACTTGAAATTTGAAGAAGAAAAATATAGTATATTATATGAAATGTATGCAAAATTTCGTCAGTCTTATTACAACTCGAGCATCGATCCCATGCTTGATTTGCACCAATTTAAAGAAACAGCCCCGCTATTTGTAATAGACTGTGCGCGTCAAAACGATTCAATAAAAACAGGGCCAGTTGACGTTCGGTTAGAAATCGAGTGCAGCGAAGACTTACCAGACAACACAACTGCTTACTGTTTGATCATAAACGATCGACTTTTTGAATATAGACCCTTGAGTAATATTGTTCGTAAGTTGTCATGAATGCTATCGTTGATGTTCAAGGTTTCAAGACTGAACAAAATCAATTTATAGTAAAGGAAATAGCTATCAAATGTAAAGAGCGCATGATAGTATTATTAGTAAAACCACCTTATCCATTCTATAATTTGACTAAGAAAGAACGTTTGCATGTACATTGGATAGAAAAAAACAGAGGAATATTGTGGAATGAAGGCTTTGTGCCTCACTTAAATTATAAGTCTATAATATTGAATTTTTTAAAAAATAAGCGAGTGTTTACTAAAGGCTTAGAAAAAATGTTGTGGTTAAAAGAAATATTAGAAAGCGATAATGTTTATAATTTAGAGGACTTTAATTGTCCCAATTTAAAAACGCTTCATGAAAAATATTCTATTTCTACATGTATTCACAGTTGTTTATATCATAGTAATATATGTGCTTTAAAAAATGTATCTTGTTTAAGTTTGTGGTGTCTAGAAAATAAAATGATATTATAAATATAAAATGCATTGGTTTTATTGCGTGAATACCCAGTTTTTTTAATATAAAGGTTTGGACATATCAAACAATACGAAAGTTCCTTGGAGTGATAGGTCTACTTGAATAGACGTCATCTTCTTGAATAGAAGTCGTATTATTGCTTAGACGTCCTTTTCTTGAATAGACACCATCTTCTTGAATAGACGTCGTCATCTTGAATAGAAGTCGTCTTATTGAATAGACGTCGTCTTCTTGAATAGACGTCGTATTCTTGAATAGACACCGTCTTCTTGAATAGACGTCACACCATTGGAACTGATCTTTTTGTTGAGAATTGGGGTGTTCTGGAGCTACGGATGATCCAGAACCCCCAATTCTCAACTACTACTGTCAATCTGAAAACTCGTAAATTATTATCAATGATCTGATCTACTAATTTTACATTTGTATGGGTCCGTGTCCTTGCGAAATCAATCTCAGAAACCCATTTTTACTTATTCTTTCCAAAACATTCATAATTTATCCAATTTTTATGATAATGATTCATTAAAGGTTCATAAAAAGATGTCTTTGTAGACAATATCATTGTTGTAGACCCTGTCAATCTCCAAACTGCAATCATTCTAGCCTGGAAAGGCGTAATTTTTCTATTGTTTAAGACAGTCAAAATCATTTACGTACAAGTACTTTTGACTGAATACATGAATAGTTTATATCATGATAACAAAAGGTTTACATTTTCAACATCATTACATACACAATTACATGAGTTACATGAGCACAGGAAAAAATAATATCGGTAACGTTGACTGCTATTGCCCGTTGTAGGTTGATCTGTATTACAGGCAACAAAATATGGTATATATCCCTACCTAGTTTTGCCATTTTAAAAGACCGTGATCGTCAGAATTTGTCTCACAATATAAATCTACGGTGCCATGGAGCAGCCTGCCATGTTTATACATGACGATGAGTAAGCATAAACAATGCCTGTATCAGATGACTTCACTCTTCTAGACGGCTAAAATAACTATTGCCTATAAATTTTCTAAAACATTCTACTGATGAAATAAAGTAAAGTAATAATTTATTCGGTGTTTTACACTAACAATAGGTACACATTTACTTAATCTAAACTAAATTTAGGTATGAAACAGTCGAAAGGGCAGACCCGATCGGCTCGTGCTGTTGCTTACAGCTATGTCAGACTGTCAGGCTCTTTTAGATACGCAAAACGCCAGACACGCATTATCAGAAATCGCAGAATGTCAGATTACACTAAAAGTCAGAATCGCAATATCCCAACTGGCTTTATAGCATAATTACTTTGACTGCATAGCTTCTAGTCAGTAGGTACCTATTATTCGTTAAAATACTAATTATTGCTATCACTGGTGCCCATAGGGAGCCACCGCAGTATTTCAATAAATATATGAACTATTAGTGCCAAGCACAGCTTCCAGCGTGCCTAATACTAGCGGGGCTTGTTCGCATATAAACATGAAAGGTATGTGTAGTCGATATACCTATACCCCCCCCCCCCCCTTTTTACTTATATTTATTTGAATATACAGTTTCTACTTTCAATCATAATTATGGCATTGACTGCACTAATAATATCACGTAATCCAAAAAAATAAAAAGATTATAATGCTTATTGTCAAAAACATTGCACCCTGATACTTGCGTAAGCAGGAAATGCCACCCGTTACTTGCGTAAGCAGGCTAATTTAATTAATTTTAAAAATAAAAAGATTCATAATGCTTATTGTCAAAAACATTGCACCCTGATACTTGCGTAAGCAGGAAATGCCGCCCGTTACTTGCGTAAGCAGGCTATGTTTTTTTTTTTTTTTTTTTTTTTTTTCATATTAATTTAATTAATTTTTTTTTTTTTTTTTTTATGTAACCACAGCTTAAAATCTGCATTGAATATCATATTAAAAATGTCAGGGATAATGAATCCAATTACGTATCCATTAATAAAACATTATCGAACCAATGGTAGGGGGGTTCGGGGGGGCTGAGCACCCCATTTTTCAATATCAAATCATTTGCTCCATGCTACATTACACGACCCACATAAACACTCCCTAAAAGGGGCAAGGGTCAACTGTAGAAAGTATTTAGAATAAACTTTTGCAACAACAGTATGTACTTTTAAAATCATTAAATTAAATACACTATTCCCTTTAAAATATTATTTGCCTTGCACTTGTTGGTTAGTTAATACATACATAGCGACGCTTGTTCCCATTTTTAATGCAGGTAGCACTCACATACAGACATGGGAGTAATAAAAGTATAACAGTAATCACACACTATGTGCCGGTATAGATACATGATCAAAAACAAAACGTTGAAACAAAAGCAACTTAACAAAATTAGTGCTATACCACTCGACTATACTGACATTATTTTCGAACTGCAATGATACTTTTCCAATGGACATGATAACCATTAAAGAAAATGTAGGTACTTCAAAATGCTTTCGTAACAATAAATCGCCACAAGAAGTCGGTACAAATTGTAAAATAGGATTTATAAACTAAACAAGAGAAAAGTGTGTCAAGGTCAAGCACGGGCGACGACGGGAGCCGAGACCCACTGTATACTTCCCGATCCTTTCAAAATCCGTAAATCACATTGTATCACTATTAAAAGGAAATCTATTTGACATAAATGATTATGATTATGATATAATCTCTCAGCGCAGATCGCAAAATCTCGCTACTAACTATCACATGAACAGATTTTTCATGGTGAGAAAATATAAAATTTCTTACTTGCTTGTGGGTAAGAAAATAAAAATCAAAACTTTCACTGACCTGGCGAGGTGTTAAATTACCTCAATTCCTATGTGCCAATAAACCTGATACTCCATCTCGTCGTCCTAAATGCGTTGGATTTCCACGATAGGTACTTTGAAATTAACAGGTGGACCTCGAGCCCGACCCGCCATGTTTTCGCGCGCTCACTCACAGGCACGCTCTTTTAAAATTCGAACAATTTTCATAACTAATAATATTACTTTATCCGAGAAAGTAAAATAAAAGATCCACTCGTACAAATTTTTAAATTTTTAAATTTCGAACGCTAACAGCGTTTATGACTAGATGTGAACGGTTGCGAAAAATGGACGCCAATGACACAAATCCTCCGCCGTTGCTAAAAGGTGAACTCGTATCACGTGACTTATGATGACGTTACGGAAGTGACGTCACGTGGGTAAAATTGACCAATAGGAAAATTGATGTCGAACGGAAACGGAAAGGGCTTTCTCGAAATATGTTTACCTAGGCTTCGAATAACGGCGAAAGGACACAATAAGTGACATAAGCTACACTTTTTCGCCAAGAATTGTGGCACTTCTATGCCAAATGCTAGTATTCCTTAAAAATGATCATTATGAAAACAAAACAAGCATAATATTTTCCAGGAAACTGAATCGTAGTCCCTACTTAACTGATATTCTGCTTCTAAAGTAACGTTCTTTATTCTTCCCACAGCTGTACCGTTCGGCGGAGCTTGCAGAGTGCACGGACCTATGCGTGTGCGAGGCGTCTCTGCAAGTGTCGTGCAAAGTAGCTTGCGTGCCACGTGCACCGTGCTCTTCACGACTGGCGCACTATTCGCACGCCGCGCCCGCCTACCAGGCCTACCGAGGACGCTGCTACTGCTACTCCGGCTCGTTCATCTGCATGCGACCCAACCCTGGTGAGTATCATACATCGTAACATCTAGGACGTTTGCGTCTGCGACTGTGCGAGGCAACTCTCCAAGTGTCGTTCAAAATGGCGTGTGTTCCACGCGCGCCGTGCTTTTCACGACTGGCACACTCCTACTGGCTACTGCTACTCCGGCTCCTTCATCTGCATGCGGTTCAACCCTGGTGAGTATCATACATTGTAACATCTAGGACGTTTGCGTCTGCGACTGTGCGAGGCAACTCTCCAAGTGTCGTTCAAAGTGACGTGTGTTCCACGCGCACCGTGCTCTTCACGACTGGCACACTCCTACTGGCTACTGCTACTCCGGCTCCTTCATCTGCATGCGGTTCAACCCTGGTGAGTATCATACATTGTAACATCTAGGACGTTTGCGTCTGCGACTGTGCGAGGCAACTCTCCAAGTGTCGTTCAAAGTGACGTGTGTTCCACGTGCACCGTGCTCTTCACGACTGGCACACTCCTACTGGCTACTGCTACTCCGGCTCCTTCATCTGCATGCGGTTCAACCCTGGTGAGTATCATACATCGTAACATCTAGGACGTTTGCGTCTGCGACTGTGCGAGGCAACTCTCCAAGTGTCGTTCAAAGTGACGTGTGTTCCACGCGCACCGTGCTCTTCACGACTGGCACACTCCTACTGGCTACTGCTAATCCGGCTCCTTTATCTGTATGCGGCCCAACCGAACCAAATTAATTATCATTATGTCATTTATAGTAGCACTACATAAGTACAGTGGCAGTGGGCTGGACACATTGCGCGGAGAACTGATGGCCGTTGGGGCGGAAAGGTTCGCTAGTGGCAACCGTGCATCGGACGATGTTCAATGAGGTGAAGTTCGCAGGAAGCCGCTGGATGAGTGCAGCGCAGGACTGATCATTGTGGAGATCCTTGGGGAAGGCTATTGAAATTGTTATACGAGGCAGTGGGCGTCGTACGGCTGATAAATATGATGATGATGACTACAGAAATAGGAAGGCCATAAGCCTCTCTTGAAAACAAATTCGCAGGCTCAATTTGAACGTGACAAAGTCAGTGACAATAGTTAATCGGATAATCTGGTAAATGTCACCGAGAAGCCGCTAGGTTCGATGACTGCGATCCGATACCAACGATTGTTGGTGCAATTTGCGGAAACACTTAGGTAAGTATAAGTTCTTACTTACTTACTTAGGTAAATATAAGTGAAATTCGCCACTATTTCAACACAATAAAACATTTAGCTAGAATATTAGGTCTTATCTGGGTCTTATAGATTGCTCTGGTATTCTGCAATTTTTAACGTCATATTTCCTACTTCCAGGTGAATACAAGCTCCCGGAAGGCGTGTACCTGCTGCTTGGGTTCAGCGCGGTGGACGAGGCGCTGCTGCGGCCGCACACCGGGCTGGGCGCCGAGGATGCTGTGCGTCTACTCCAGCAATATCTGTACTCGGTGCACAATGAAGGGGTAAGTCTACATAACAAGGTCCGTCTCCCACGGAAGATAAACAGGTGGACGTCGGTCGGGGCTAGGTACTGAAGATGCTGTGCGTCTACTTCAGTAATATCTGTATACGGTGCACAATGAGGGGGTAAGTCTACATAACAAGGTCTTTCTCCCACGGAAGATAAACAGGTGGACGTCAGTCGGGGCTAGGCGCTAAGGATACTGTGCGTCTACTCCAGCAATATCTGTATACGGTGCATAATGCGGGGTTAGGTCTACATAACAAGGTCCTTCTCCCACGGAAGATAAACAGGTGGACGTCGGTCGGGGCTAGGCGCTAAGGATACTGTGCGTCTACTCCAGCAATATCTGTATACCGTGCACAATGAGGGGGTAAGTCTACATAACAAGGTCTTTCTCCCACGGAGGATAAACAGGCCGACGTAGGGGCTAGATGCGAAAGAACTGTGCGTCTACTGCAGTTGTCCAGGACGAAACATTAATGCGCTGCATTGTACTATACGTTACATCTTTTTAGTTATATGTACAGTCCACGTTTGCGCTAATGAAGTTAGTAGCTCTTAAATAATTAAATACATCAAACGCACGTCTTTTAACTGAGAAAATCATCCTTCAAAACATACTCGACCTTATGGCAAGAACAACAGTATTACTTGTTTACGGTGTACGTATAATGTGGGAGTTATAGTACATGGAAATCGTACCAAATAAGTGGTGTTGCCTTGCATTAAATGAGGTAGTTCTGATTTTTTTATATGTTAGTAGTGATGAGATGGTAATGACAAATCCAAGTTTTCCACCTCGAAAGCCCTCCGGATCATTGTTAAATATTTAAAAATCCAATAAATTTTCAGTTTTTTTACGTTTTTGTAAATTTTTACCACCAAGGATCTGAGTCACGGCAAATGTTACTATGCACTCTTTAAAGTAGACTAAATTTGCAATAAAAAAGAGTAATTGGGTTTTTGTAAGCCAAATAGTTTTTAAGATACGGCTATTTCAAATCACAAAAAAGGAAGTATTACAGTTTTTTTATTTTTCGTCAACTTTGACCCCCTAGTAGTGGGTTTATGGCAAAAGTTTTTTATTAGTTATTAAAGTCCATTAAATTTCCAACAAAATGAGATTAAATTTGTCGATTTACACCTGATAGTTCCTAAGACACTGCTGTTCAAAGTTATAGAGGTAGGTAAGTAAACAATTATGTAGTAGAAGGCTTTGCAAAAGGTAGTAAGCCCTAAAGGAAGAAGGATCTGGGAGACGTTCCCGTTCTACCCTGTTAATGACACTCAAACCTTAATCACCTTGAAAGCATACCAAAGATGTAACGTTGTACCAGAAGATGTGGTTGCAGAACTCAAATGTTCAGCTGTTTGCAGCTACTGCATTGGCCAATCATGCGAGAACATACCTGACCTGATGTGTGATGACATTGATGAACCATTGATTGATAACCCACCATCAAAGGACGATTTTGACCTTCCTGAGCAGTTCGATGAAGAAATTATACCTCAGCAAGCTGCCCCCAAAAAGTGTGCTGTGGATTCAGAGGACGTGCCTGGTCCATCAAAATTATACATACAATGTACATAACTGATCCCACCACCTCCCAGACCCTCCTTCCTTTATGGCGTACTTCATTTTGGAAACCCTTCTATTACATAATTGTTTACTTACCTCAATAACTTTGAACAGCTGTCTCAGGAACTATCAAGTGTAAGTTGATATTACTAATTGGTCTCATTTTGTTGGAAATTTAATGGACTTTTATAACTAATAATTTTACTTTTGCCATAAACCCACTACTATGGGTCAAAATGTCGAAAACTAAAAAAACTGTAATACTTCCTTTTTTGAATTTTTGCAAACTTTTAAATTGCCCCATCTTAAAAACTATTTGACTTACAAGAACCAAATTATTCTCTTTTTATTGCAAATTTAGTCTACTTTAAAGCGTGCATAGTAACTTTTGCCGTAACACAGGTCCTTGGTGGTAAAAATTGATAAAAACTGAAAAAAATCTGAAAATTTATTGGATTTTTAAATATTTAACAATGATCCGGAGGGCTTTCGAGGTGGAAAACTAGGATTTGTCATTACTATCTCATCACTACTAACATACAAAAAAATCAGAACTACCTCATTTAACGCAAGGCAAAATGTACGATTTCCATGGACTATTAGTCAGTCTACCGAGGGCAACTAGCAGTGTCACCACAACAAAAAACAAAATCTACTACATTTGACAATTATATCGATGGATCAGCTTATGTGGAAACGCACCCTTAAATCTATTTAATATATTGGAAATTAAAAGTTTAAATACCTATCATTATTTTCCAGACGAACTGCACATTGACTCTCTTCAACATCAGCAATGAGAACGTCATCATATCAGCCAGCGTGCCGCAAAGAGAGCAGGAGTCCCTGAGAGAAGCGGGAGAGGCTCTGCTTGATAGAGAAAAGGTAACTGAAAAAATATTTTAAGTAGCACTAAAAAGTTCGCCAACAAAAACCAACAGTTTTATGCAAAACCTGGTGACAGAAATAAAAAACTGAATTTAAGAAACGCAATAAGCTGAACAGGTCGGCAAGAATAGATCTTATTCTGCTGAATATTTTTTAAATTTAATGATTAGACCAAGTATTTCAATGTCTTTGTACGCATTACATGAACACAATAGGGTGTTTCACTGTTTGAAATATAGATATTCAATGATATAGTTAAAAATTTAATATTTAAAAATCCAACTGTTAAAAATTTGTTAAATATGTTTAATAACAAGCGAAGTTTATTTTGACTACAGCTATCTCTTTCTAAAACGAAATCTTCTAAGGCGAGACTATGACGCTACTGACGTCACAAAGATAGTCGTTTTCTCCTTGTCTTATTAGAAATTTTGATGCCCTTTAACTTTGAAACTATTCAAGATACTTCAAAATAAATAGATTCTTGTTTTGTGTTGCTAATATATCGAAAAACATTTTAAATAAATAAAAAAAATATCAGTAAAATACTCTTATACTTAGACGACGTATTGCTAAAGTGCACAGCTGTTTCCGAAACAAGAACACGATATCGTATATAATTTTATAATCAAGATCATAAAATTATATAGTCACACAAGTTTAAAACTACATAATTGTCGGTTTCCAGGAGGAATGCATCGACGTCCTCAAAGTGGTCAAGTCTCGCATCAACTCGCAGCACGAGGACATCTCGTCGCACCTCCTCCTCTCCATCTTCAAGATCGCCGAAGTGGACGTGGTGTACCCCGCGCCGCCCAGCTCCGCCATCACCGCCCACACGCCACACAAGATCCTCTACTTCATCATCACTATCCTCACTTTACTCTACAACATCACCACTATCTCCGAAACCTTGGTCAATTTCATGTCGAATTTATTCGATAGTAGATTTAAACACGACCTCTCCTCGATAAACCTTTTCGTCGACGAGAGATATATTTTAAATGAATTTGTATCTATTTTGAACGAAGAATTTATCGACGTTGTAGAATTAAAAACGCACGATGCACTCGCTTCCGTTAGCGCACAACGCACAGAACGAGTAGAAGTAAGCGACGTAGATATAAATATAAATAATGTTAAGGAAACTAAACATATCATGAAAGCTGTGAATATTACAATATTTGATAATTTTAACGAACTCGTTGCTGATGCATTTATACCTAAATATTTTTCTAGTAATGTGTATTATGAAATTGGATGTACTAAATCTTGTGATTCGAAGATGCTTTTTGATTTGTGTTTTGAAAAAATCGCGTCCTCTTCTTATGGGATTATAAGATCCGTTAGCTTAGGACTGACTTTAGTAGTAGAATGAAGACTGAAAGATTAACTAAACATATCATAGTTAAATGTTTCTCGTTTATTTCCAACTAGGAGTGGTGCTTGTAGCTCGATCTAAAGGCTGGGTTTTGTACATATGTGTATTACGCCTTTTACACTGTTAGCGTTCCGTTCTTTTAGGAGAGTTTCTGTCACAGACAACATAACACATCAAAGAGATCTTGACTTCAAATGCCAGATTGTTTTTCAGAATTTCATTGGAACAGTCCAATTCAAAGTTTGAGACGCGTGAGACGCTGCGCAGTATGCAATTTAGATGTATGCGGGTGGAAGAAGGTCTACTAAGCATAGTGGCTAACTTCTCGACTACCATTAAGACTGACTGGTATTGTAAATTTTGTCGCATTATAGCTTACTGGATAATCCTTCAAAATATTGTGTGTGGTCTAGTGGTGTGGTACACACCACAGGTATCAGACCCAGAGGTCCCCGGTTTGAATCCCAGTGGGGGTACACAATTTTATTCGGTTTAATTGGTGATAGGACTTGTTCTAAGTCAGCCTGACTAGCTGTCACTATGTTAACTATGTCTGACGCCATAACAACGATGTTTTCAACATTGTTGTGTTCCAGCTGTTAAAGATGAGATAGCCAGTTCCTCAGTGGTTGAGGATCCCGGGAGTAGTGAGCTTCCACCTTTAGCCTTATCGTCACTCTGATGTGATAAAGGCTAAGTGCTACCCCGTTGTGGATAAAAAAAAAATACAAGCATTGATGTTAAGGTAAACATTATCTTTATCCTATGCTGTGGTCTATGTTGTCTATGATGTCTGCTATAGATACAATATTGACCTAGGACCCTTAGTAAAGGTTCAGAAAAGGTTAAAATTGTTCTTATATTTAGGCAGTTGTCAACAATTTTCTTTGTTTTTTTAACTTTTAACGGTTCCCAAATCCAGACTTAAGGTATTTCAAAATACTAATTAATAAAATGTAAAATAAAAAATAGAACATTCTGAATCAGGCAGCATGTATGGTGGCTATCAACCTTCGACTAATAGGTCACAGGTTCCATTCCCGCAAAGACAAATATTTGTTAACACGAACATTTAATTTGTCAATTTCGCATCTGTAGCAGAAAATAACTTTATAATTTCCGTACAATTAATGTTAATAGTCTGTTCTAGTCTCTGCCTTTCTGTTAGATTGTATACGTACAGTATTTAACGCGAGTTTTTTACAGACGGTTATTAAAAATGAGTGATATAAAAATTTAAGTCACTTTTGTGAAAGTAAAATTTTGAACGATTGTAATCATTATTGGTATTGACCATAAGGGAAAAATTCGCGTGCTGAATATTTGTACGGATCTTGTGTTTAGGATATTTGTAATCATTAATGTGAATGCACCCACCTGTTATGTAGTGGCGGACAATTTAACCAATATTATTATTATTTTATTGTTTATCAATTTTACAAAAGCAATTACATAATACTAGTATACTAAAATTGTAGAGCTTGTGTCTTTAAAGCTCTAAACACTGGAACTACCAGTCACATTTTGGCATGGAGGAATTTAATCTTGGAAACAATAAAAAAATAATTTACTTTATTTGCATTCATAATGCCATTTGAAAACATTTTAAAAAATTGGAAAGGATACTTAAACCTATTGGCAAAACAAGGGGAAATAAGGTTGATCTAGAGAAGTAAACAATATAATATCAGAAGAGTATAGAGTTTAGTTTTGATATAGGAGAACGAATTGTTAAGGGGCCATACAAAGCTAGAAGAAATAAGGATGAGGAAAGGAGATAGAAATACATACGGTGAAATACCACATGCGACAGAGATGCAAACACCGGTGTCTGCTTAGAAAATATCGACTTAAGCGACATTACCGCTTAAGCAATGAACGGATGATGGCTTGATTCTACACTACGTATAATAAACTCGCATTATGTAAAGCATGAAACTCTGAAATTACATCAATGTATCGAAAAGCAATAATACATAAGTAGGTCTGCATAGTATTGACTAAGTATACTATCTATATCTACGGATCTAATTAACTTTCAATTAATAAACAAACGTTAAAAAAATATTTATTTTAGTTTTAGTACAACAAAATAACATTTAACTACTGGCAGTTGCCAACAATTTATTAACAATTTGAGTTAGTCTTAGAAAAAAATGTTTATAATTATCTTTTTTAATAAGTAATATAATTTTTACAAAGCTATTTTTTTTAAGTACCTAGGTACTTAACAATTTGTCCGCCACTACACCACAATTTTAGTAGTCAACACAATAGTTAAGTGTATTTCTGGGACATGACACAACCTAGAGGTAATGTAAAGTGTTAAAATGGTAAAGCAAAAAGCTTTAATTTGAAGTAGATATAGATTCTTGTGTTCTGAAGAGTTTTAAATATCTGTTAGTGATGGTAGGTACCTACTGCTGTTTTAGACTCTATGAAACAACTAAGTTGCTTGTTTTTTGTTTTTATTTTTTTAATGTTATTGGTAATCTTATAGAAAACCTTTTTAAAATTATTGACATTAAAATTCATTTAACTTTATTATACCTTTTTCAAACCCTACTTTAAAAAAAATATTTAAAGAAATTAGTTTTACTTACAAATATTGTTTGAAATGTTTAATGCATTGGTTTAATGTCTATTAATTGTCATCGTGTTATTTTGTATATTAATATAAACTATTATTAGATTTATTAACGATTTTATTTCCTACTTATATGTTAATATTTGTGATAAAATTAGTCAAAAATGTCGCCGTTACATATAGCGCGTTAGATGTGCCTATGTTTTTTTAAATAGGTCGGGAGGAAAATTTTGTTCATGAAATTACTGTCGGTAATTACTGTAGTTCTTTTTTGTAATTTTCGTAACGTATATATTTAGCTTTCCAAAAATATTATTTTTAAAATAGAAGATTGTTTGAAAATCGACCTCAATGTTTTTTTTTATGTAAGCTACATTAACTACAACATTTTCATTGTTCATTTAATTTTAATAATTATTACTTACTAATGTGATAAATACCTGAACATATCAATTTCAGACTTGAATATATTTAGAATCTTGAGTATGTAATAATAATAAGAAAATATTATTTGAATTCAGAAAAGTATTGCACCATTTTTATCAAGTCATATTTTTATTAAATCACATAAAAATACACAAAGTATTTACTTCTGTCAGTGAGTTATAATAATATACACAGTTATTACAGTTTAAAATGTAAAGAAAAAGCTAAGAAGCATAATAATAATAGAAGCATATAAGATCTCAGGTTCTTTAAATGAAATATATTTAAATAAAAGTATACTTACTACTTACTTTGAATATTTAAAAAATCAACGATTTGTAAAAATTGTGTTCTGATTTTAGAATAATATAATAATTTATTTACACCATGTATAAACTAGCACAGGGCAATAAATTGCTTGAAAAGTAAAAAAGTCACAGAAATTTTTCTAGAAAATATTTCGCAAAGTGATTCTAACGATACATATCATTAAGGCTCAATTTTGTACCTATTATATTTCTAGCATTTAGATGTTGCAAAGCAAAAAAATGGGCGTATCATCTTTACGTAGAAACTAGGGGGGAAAGTAGATAATATTAAAATAAATTTACATATAGGCAAAATTATTTCTAAATTGTTCTGTTTCAATGTAGATTTGATTCTTTATTTTGGTTACATTTGCGATAAAATGAGTTTATATGAAGATGTTAAAACTGTTCTTCTTTTATTAAAATTAAATTATAGATTAGAATAACTAAAAGGTTCATTGAACAGGACGTCCTTTTACTATATAATTGTATTAAAATAATTGAAAAATGATCGTGCACTTGCAATGCCTTCCATGTAAATAAAAAAAATAGTTATTTCATACAAAACGAGAACTGTTCAACATTTATTAATTGCACAAATACTTCATTAACAACTGTGCTTATTTAGGTTTACAATTTAAACCTTATATTATAAAACAAAGTTTGGATTTTCCGATGTATATAACCCTTATAGTTTACAAACTGAAAGTAATTCTTAAGTATTATTATGGTTTTGAGTAATGTTTTATTTTTTCTAACATAGATGTTTACAGTTGTAACAACTGTCGCTTTTATATATATAAAAAACTAAATAAATTGTTGTGTGTTAGTTGAACTGTCCAAAACTGACAGTGTGATGTAGTATCAGTGTATAGCAATACTTTGAATAGTAGAAAGTAATTTTAGTATCGGTTTGGACATAAAAAACTGTATTGAAAAATTATAATAAGTATATTTTTAAGTTATCCAGATGGTTACTTTAATATACTTACAGCCGATTGCACCAAAATATTCATTTTACGAATTCGTAAAAAGTAACTGAATTTTGCTGTCAAAACTGTCAAATCCCGTACATTTTTAAACCATAAACCCTGTAAAAGTAAAAGTATAATGTAAAAAAACTTGTTGCAAACGGGGCGGTTACATTGTTTTTAGTACAGTACAGTATAACACAAAATATATTATCAAGCACAAATACTACATTATTTTTACTTTATTGCATTCACAATCTTTTTATTATTGTAAATGAATTAGTCAATGAATTAGCCAACATCATTGGAATTAGTAGAATAAATAGACACGTCTCAAAGCTATAGTCTAGTCAACAAGTTCAACAACGTGTTAAATTGAGATAAAGGTCCTAAAAATATGAGCGATAGCTTATGATTTCTTCATTCAAAATGTATTTGAATGATTTTTCAGCACGCAAAAAATTGCAAAAGTTATTAACAAATGGAGTTGAAAAAACGGCATTTCGTTTTTTGATAATAACTCCGAAACTATTTTTCTGTGGCGTAGGTACCGTAAACTGCTGCAATTTTGCCCCTTAGCTTCAACTTTGCCTAATCTATTAAAACTAACATAACTTCACCACCGCCATCTATTTTTTACTTTTGATAATGGGAGAAAAACCTTCGTTTTAATGGCAACCCATTTCATTATTATTCGTTGTGGCAACACCGTCACTTTTTTGTCTGGCACCTTTCAACGGTCACAAGAAGTGTGCACGTTTTTTAAGTCAGTGCAAAACTTTTTGTTTTTCATTGGAAAAATCGAGAATTTCAGCTTTCTTAGTGTTTACGGGGTAAGCAAATGTGCTCTTTCTCATGTTTATAATGGTTATTCTTGTAAATGTGATCATTTACGACTAGAACGATGGTAGGCAATGTTGTGAAGGCTTCTCGGTCACTTAGTGACTCAAGTTTGCCTAGTCCTAGGGTTGTCACTAGTTACTCAACTACAGTGAAGCGTTTGGAGGGTTTTGATTTTAGCAGTTCATATAGGTATGTTTTGTTTGTTATTTAAAAAAAAGATATATTTACATCTATTACATAGATATACTTACGCCTATTTCCCACGGGGTAGGCAGAGACTATGGATCGCCAACTGCTACGATCCTTGCACAATTCTTTCGCTTCATTCACATCCATCAATATTTTCATTTCATACATGCCCGGCGATTTTTGTCACTGCGTACACCAGTCTTTTTTATTAAACCTCCTACTTGGTTCCTTGTAGGTTTTGTTATACTTGCCATTTTATTTCACTTTTTGCAAACATTATTTATATTATATAGAATTATACATCTTTTGTTGGTGTCCATAGTGGCATATAAGGTATATTAATATACTATTATTTGTTACTTTTGTTTTGTGATTTTAATTTGACTTATTAAAACTTAAATAAAGAAAACTAGTTTATTCCTGTCAGATTTGTTTGATTGACCCTATTATAACGTTTGTTTTGGTTAAAAGAGTATTCCACATGATGGTACAAAAAAACTTTAATTGTTTTTATTGAATATACCTACTTAGTCTTTTACATTTTGTGTTTTTCTATTTGGAGCAACCCTAACCATGCTTAAAACTTACTATGAAAATATTTACTGATACTGCTCAAACTGTGCCTGCTTGTGGCCAACTTTGCCTGCTTGCCAGAAAACTAAATTGATGGTTCTATGTGGTAACCCATGCACATCTTAATGGTAACACATTCTTTATGGCTCTATAATTAAGATCAGTTTTTAAATGCGGCTCGTATTTTTGCTAATAATCTTCTAGGCAAAGTTGAGGCTTTTCATCACAATTTTGCCTACAACTTTGACGGTTTCTGGTGATCAATTTAACAGCAGTTTCGGCGTTATGAACCTTAAGATTTATGGCATATATCTCCAATTAGACCGCTAATGTAAACATGGACACAGATAATAAATACTTGAAGAGATATTTTCAAAAAACCATAAATTTCGTGCAAAGTTGCAGCAGTTTACGGTACTCACTTTTGGGGTGGCGCGCGTATGCTGTAACCTCGTAGGCTGTAACGACCGCGCGGAGACAAGATTTTCAGTGGTTTAAATAAAATTATAATAAAATTAATGGAGATAGAAAGAACTCCGGGACTTAAATTTTTTTAATGAAACTTTATTCCTCTTTAAGGACCTTTTTAGCAAATTCCAATTTTGGAGAAATTAACAAAAAACTAAATGCCATTTTTTAACTTATTTTGTTAATTACTTTTGCAATTTTTTGCTTGCTGAAAAATAATTCAAATACTTTTTTCTAGACATCATTCCGAATCCGGAAAATGAGCTATCGCTCATATTTTTAGGAGATTGATCTCTATTTAAGGCGATGATTCCCGACCGAAATAGGCACGCTAAGGGCGTTTGTGCACTACCACTGAATTTTACCGATCCGGAAAAAAACGGATGCTTGTATTTAATTAATTACTAATATAAATGATTAATTATTAAAATACAAGCATCCGATTTTTTCCGGATCGGTAAAATTCAGTGGTAGTGCACAAACGCCCTAACGCTTGCTCGGCCGCGCGCGATACACTTCACGCGGACGCAGCGGCAGCCGGCAGTGAACTGTGAACACGCGAGCGCCCCGCGAATCGAAAATCACTTAATTCAATTAAAAATTGGCCGGAAACACTAGATGAATAACTCTAAAATAACTTTTTTTTTCCAAATTTTAAGTAGTTGTGATTTGTGAATAATCTATAATCTAAAATACCCTATTTTGGGGAATGCCAGCCTTAACACGTTTTGAACTTATTAATATTAACTAGACAACTAGCTCCGCTTGGCTCCAGAGACGGGTAGATTTTTTCTAAAACCTTTTACATTTTCAATAGGCACAATACTGATAAAACAGAGTTGTTATAATTTGAAAGAAATTATTGTTTTCTCAAGTACACACCTTATTGAAACTTTGAAACAAATAAAAAATACCGACAAGTAGGTATTCGACAAGACTTGTATCCAAGATTTTTTCAATTTAATGAAAGCAGAATTGGTTTCAAACAGATTTAATATTTAAACGATAAGTTTTTATTATTCCAAACCGATGTTGAAAATTGAGATTATATAAAAAAATATAAAATGTGAATACACAGCACAGTAGTGATATGCGTAACTGAGCTTCTAAAAGATTAAAATTGTTTTATACACCATTAATAATAATAGCATGAACATAATGGTATAATTTTATTTATTCCAACCCCATCAAGGGTGTTTTGATTATGTTGTAGCTAAATAAAAGAGGTTCATACAAAATAAGTGATTTTATTAAAAAGTACCCTCCTGAAATTTTATTTTTTAGATAACAAGGCTACCATTTATTTTCCCTTTATATCCAAACTACTTAACTATCTAATTTTTATTTAGTTCTTTTTCGGTGTTTATCAATTAAAGCAATTGTCTACAAATAAACATCCTTGCAGAAAAAAGAGGCAAGTCTTGCTTTCATACAAACAAGCTCATTTCATGGTAATTTAAATAAATGATTTCTATGTCAGATGTGATGGATGAGTGCTTTTTTTTCCATTTGAAACAGCTTTGAAAGTCTTTCTACTTTCGCAAACTTCCAAAAACGTAGAACTTTAGTAGAGTTTCAGTATGGAACATGAACAAACTTTCAATCTTTCGTTGTGGGAAAATGGGGAAGAGTGTTCTTATTCGATTTCGATTCGATTATTCGAAAGAAAAGACATTTTGTTTACTTTAATCTAGGTACCTACACTAGTTATTTAAATTTTTACTTTTTTGCATTCACAATGCAATTTTTATTATTGAAAAATTGAAAATGAAGTACCTATTTAGTAAAAATCGACCGAATGTTGAGGGACTGGTCGACTTTTTATAAATACCTACATCATTTTTAATTTTTCAACTACCTACACTATGTAGAGAAATAGCTAGTAGATAATCTGCGATTGTTTTCAGCATTGGTCGTGTTGTGTTCCGGCAGTTAGAGATGAGGAAGTGCTCTACCCCGTTGTGGATAAAAAAGAACATGTTTGTTTAATAAATAAATAATAATAATAAATAACTTCTTACATTCACACCAATTATCTAAGCCCATTTTAATTTCATTTAGAAACTGTATCATGGAAAACTTGATAACGGATAAATATATACTTAAATACCTTTTGTTTGTAAATACATACTTAATATACATAGTAAACACCCAGACCAAGACAAATAGACATGTTCATGCACACAAATATTTGTCTTGTTCGGGAATCGAACCCGAGACCACTGGCGCAGAAGGTGTGTAGCCTACCCCTGCGCCAAATCGGTCGTGTTTGAAAATAAAAATTAGAAATAAGATGCACTTATTTATCTATTGCAACGTGGTGTCCCCTGACCGACAACGATTTTTCTATGCCATCATCAATTATAAGTTCCTCACACTCAGATATGAGGATTCCGAGAGTAGTGCGCTTCCACCTTCAACCTTACATCAGGTCTGATGAAGGCTCTGAGTACTGAATGAAGGCCAATTGCTACCCAAAAAAATTAACCAGTGTATAATATTGATACCTACATGTATGGTACTTACCTAGCAATTATGTTCATGGTTTCAGTCGACAGTTTAGTCAAGTTTAGTGGTGTACTTTACGAGTAATTATACTGTGAAAGTTTTTGATAATTATCTGACTTTGGTCATTGAGTTTAATTAAACTTAGTTATCTTAAGTGGCAAGATATGTACTTTCAAACATATCAGTTTTTTTATAGGTAGGTTTCACTCGTCGCGTGACTCGTATTACTTAAATGAAAACAAACATTAAATAAATAACATTTATATTTATTCGCTTTAAAACAAAAATTCTTACAAACCAAAAAAAATCAGTCTTACATGGCACTGCCATCTTAGGAATTAAGTGGATGAGAGAATCACAATGAATACCGAGTTAAAATTAGTTAAATGCTCTTGTACACCGTGACTTATGAAGGGTAGCTTCACTTCTTCTTCTGTTCTTCCTTCTTGTCGTTTTTAGCGTCTGTAGGTTCGGTTTCGTCCTTGATCTCCTTGCGGACGGGCCCGGTGCGCGCGATGGGCACGGCGCGCTCGCCGGCGCTCGGAGCGGGCTCGCGCGGCGCCGTGATGGTCAGCACGCCGTCCGACGACAGCCGCGACTCCACGCGCTCGGCCGCCGCGCCCTTCGGCAGCGCGTACCGCCGCGTGAACCGCCGCGAGATGTACCCGTGCTCGTCCTGCTTCTCCTCGTGCTTACCCTCCACTACAACGTAACCGTCTTGAGTCTTCACGGAAATCTCCTCCGGCGCGAAGTGCTGTACGTCCAAATTGATCTGGAACTTGTCCTTGTCCGCCTTGATGCTGGAGCCTACGTCGCGCGCGGCCGCCGCCAGCTGGCGCCACGGACGCATGTACTCGTTGGATATGGCCGGGGACACGACGGCAGTCAGCAGGTCATCTGGTGCTATCGCCAACCCGAAGTCCTGGTCGAGCAGACGGCTAGGCCAGTGGCGCTGATGGTGATGGTGGTGACGAGGGTGGTAGTAATCGTGGCCCAATACGAATGGTAGCAGCGACATTTTTCCGTTTAATCAAACTTTGCTTGAACTTGTTGAAGTCGAGTTGAGTATCACTTTGATTTGAAGTCGAGTTGAGTATCACTTTGATTTGCTTGTAGTTGTAGCGAGCGCTTCGAAACTTGTGTTCAATTCTGCCGGCGAGCGCCAGGGTTGCGTATTTATACTCGCCAGGCAGCGCCATCTAGTAGCGAGTAGAAATGCCGCGAAACTTCGAGAAAATTCTACTTGCAGCTATCGTACGTAGCAGCTGTGTTGCACAAACAGGGGCGACCAACTCGATGGACGCTTTTAATTCCTAGTTGGTTGATTGAAAAAATGATTCCATAGAATAGATGAACTAGTAATGTTACTTTTATTACCTAAAGCAAATAAATAAAGTTTCGGATGATGTGATTCCGAGAAAAATACTTCACATCATTTTTAATATTAATATGAGATGAAATCTTTAAAATTTCAACTCAAAAAGCAAAAAATATTTTAGTCAGTGTGAATGATAATTGTATGAATATTTCTTTATTTTATTTTATTAACTTTTCTAAAAATACACATAATTTAAACAAGGTGGGCTTAATACTAAAAGCATTTTCTGCCAGTCAACATTTACGAAAAACAACGAATGCGGTACACTACAAATTATGATTAGAAAATATACATAACATAATATATATAAATAAAATATTTGTTTGCAATGTTCTTTACTCAAGTAAAATGTATCATAGTTCTTCCTTTTGAGTTAATTCTGAAGTAGTATGAACTAATTTGAAATATAAGCAATAGGAGTACCTAACCCATAAAAAAAAAACATACATACAGACGAATAGAGAACCTCCTCCTTTTTGATTTAGAAGTCGGTTAAAAATACAAATAAAGATTGAATGTAGCATCGAAAAAGTTGACTGTTAGGTTAATATTTTAATATGTTTCTTAAAAGCACGCTGTTCTGTGTCCTTGGATATTTTAGCATTGTTTTTTTATGTAATTTAGACTCGTACACAAGTAGGAGTATAATATTGTTAATAGAATAATTATACCCTTTATTTTGATAATTCATTCATTCAGAGCGAATTATTGTGCTTTATGAGTTATGCGAGGCTCTTAGTAAGTGAAAACGCCAAAATTGCCTATTTTCTATTAGCTGTCATTTGAAACATTGAATATTTTTCGCATTCAAACTTCCAATATGTATTATGAACGTATATGTGATGGGAGGACTGTTTCAAAAACACGATTGGAAAAAATTTGCTCGATAGAAAAAAATCCTGAAATTACCTCTAAAATTTCATATAAATGCACATGACTACCGTAATTTACAATAATAATTCCTATAAAATCACAAACACATAGGTATTTACCTATTCTATTTCGTGACTGTTTTAGATTTTACAAAAACTAAACAGTTTTATTAACTTATTGATAAAATTTTTAGTTTCGAGCTCGTTGATTCCATAGTGATTTTTCGCTGACCGCCTAACCCCCCATAATGTTAAAATTTAATAAAAATCAAGCGGTGCGGCCCGTACAGTTGGGCGCCTCTGCGTCAATGTCAGTGTCAACGCCCTTCCGATCGTCCGGCCTTGCGCCATATCGCAGCTCTGGAACATTGAAGAATGTTCTCGTAGGTCAAGAACTTCACGGTGGCGGGTAAATAAAAATATTCCAATTACCTAGGTCAGTTAATTATATTCTAGAATAAAAATAAAAGTTTTTTTTAAACATTTTTATGTTGGTTTTTTAATCTTGTAATCTTTTGATTTATTTTTATAACGTTTATTTTGTTCTTTTATAAAAAACTAGCGGCCGCCCGCGGTTTCACCCGCGTGGTTCCCGTTCCCGTGGGAATATCGGGATAAAAAGTACATATAAACGTTCCTCTTGAATCACTCTATCTATTAAAAAAAAAACGCATCAAAATCCGTTGCGTAGTTTCAAAGATTTAAGCATACAAAGGGACATAGGGAAAGAGAAAGCGACTTTGTTTTATACTATGTAGTGATATCCATGTTTTAGAATTCAGTTTGTTATACATAATTATTTTATGCTAAAATATAGGTAGGTACCACCGCGCCGCGCCGCCGCGCCGTTTTGAATAGAAAACGATCGTTTTGGAGATCCTTGGGTAGCGTTGCCAAGTGTCCCGATTTTAGCGGGACGTCCCGCGAAACAGTCTATTTTTACAACGTCCCGCCGGGACAGGTATGTGTCCCGCATTATGATATTTTTCAGTTAGACAAAGAAACAAAACAATCAAAGAGTAATATTTGATCGAATATACCTATTAGCACCTAGCACCTATTTTAATTGTAGTTCGCAGTGTTTTTGTTTTAGCAGTGTGCAGCTGTGCACCACGTTGTAGAAACAATTTCCGAAAGTGCGAACTTTGAACATTTTAAGTATTCTCAGTTTTATTTTGTGCAGAGAGTTGGGTAGGGATATTGTCTCAAATGAATATTAAATAAGTGATTTGCTGAAATAAGGGAATTGAAATATGACAAACAATAATATAAAAAGGAACGTTATCAATAAAAGCAATAAGTAATTCATTAAAAATATACTTTAAATTTTTTTAGCTTTTTATTTCTTGTTGTCCCGCGGCAAAATGCTTTGTCCCGATTTTTTTATTCAATTTAAGTACATGTCCCGAGTTTCTGAAAAAAATACCTGGCAACCCTATCCTTGGGGGAGGCCTATGCCCAGCAGTGGACGTCGTTCGGCTGACATGATGAGTCATAATCATAGCTTAATTATTTAAGGTTATGGAATATAAAATACTTAATAAATAATAATATTGGAATGAAATTGAGAGTATTTCACGGAACTTGCTTGGACCAAATACTTCATAGGTACCTACTCGCATTTTAAATAAAATAGTAGATTGTATTACAAGGGAGCAAAATAATATATTTACGGCGAGGTCGCTATTTTGAATCTAGAGCGCAGTGAAGGATTCTAGAGTAGAATCTCGAGCCTAGCGAGGGATTCTAAAGTTGAATCCTGAACGCAGCGAGGGATGCAATATACGCCGCCCGAGGTGAAAATAATTTTGCGGCCGAGAAATACACTCTGCTTTTCATCCCCCTCTATAAGAAAGCAGTAAAGACAACTCAAACTACCTACCTTTCTTTGTCGTTCGGATACATCATAGCGCTAGTCGGGCAAGAAAATAAATTGAGTTTTGAAATAAAAAAAAAAAAAAAAAAAAAAATATATGTCCATCAGATTTCTTACAACTATCTCCGGGGTTGCCGTAGGGGGGTTGAAAATTTTGTTAGATTTTAGCTACGACTCACCGTTTACGAGATATTCTCAATTTTATAAAATTCCGTTTTTGAAAATTTCTCGGTCCCGGCCCCATACTTACTACTATACATACATACTTTTTTTTAAGTATAGCTCACCCTTTGCTACACTCCAACCAATGCTTCTTTAATTATGTTCTAAATTCAAATCTCATCGTTTTGGACCCTGTTATGAAGCTGTTCAAAATTCAAATCTCATTTATACCCTTTTGTCATAACAGGTAAAAAATGAATCGTTTTGGACCCTGTTATTGGATAAACAATCATCGCTTTTCGAATCAATGGGATGAAAATAAAATTAATTCTGCCAGGTTCGAATCGAATGTCGGCCACTCCTTTACACGAAAAGTATTTGTCTATAATAAATTATTATGGTCATTTTGGCTAAGTAACGGCAGCTTTTATTTTAACACTACACTAGGTAGTTCAATGTCGCTAGGTATTGAAAACTCAAAAGGAAAATTTACAGTTAGCTCATTCCTTTCATAGAAGACTAATCTCGTAACAATTTATCACTAACCACTGGTTAAATATTATTATATATTAAAAAGCGACTCCTATTAATACGAGTATAAATTTTTAGAAAGGCTATTAAAACATGACTTATTTCATAGTTTTCAATCTTAAATAAATGTATGTTATGCTCAGTCTCTGTGCTTATGTCACAGAATATATAATAGTACTCTTATGTAAACAAAGCATGGTAAGCATAGTAGTGTAGTGTAAGTTTTTATGTCAAAAAACGCAAACTATTTCGAATGCGTATTAATGTCAATTTGTATGAAAACTGTATTAGCGCCTCTAGCGGCGCGTAGCGCGCTTATATAGTTTTCATACAAATTGACATTAATACGCATTCGAAATAGTTTGCGTTTGCTTGACATAAAAACTTACACTCGGGGTAGGAGTTTTCTAAAACTTGTTTATAAGAACAAATGAGTCTAAAAGAAAGTCATGCTACTTATTTTAACATTAAGAAATTAAATATCAAAGATTCGCTAAATATTTTTAGCGATACTGGGGAATTGTTCTAAATGCAGGTTAGTAGGTACCCCTGAATTAGAAAGAGGGGTTTAAAAAAAACTACGCCTTATCCGTTATATCTGAGATTTTTTAAAATTCTATACTTAGCTGTTTTCTTTATGAAGCAATTAAGAAATGATAGGTTACGTTCGTTGTGTTGCGGTCTACTAATCGAAGGTAGGAAACTATTTATACCTAAGTTTAAGTATTTCTAGAAATACTATTAGAAGTTACAATTTCCCACCACCACCAGGTACTATGAGTATTGTATTATAATATTTAATGTTATAAGAAAAATATTACTATCTCAGTACCGGTAGCACAACTAGTTGTGCAATGCGGTTGGTCCATCCATGGGGACAACGGGTCTCAAAAAATCTACAAGATAAACTCATCACGACCTTCAAGTTTTGTATGAGCTTCTTTAATTAAGTATAAAAATGTTTCATTAGCTGTATATCAAAATTCTACTTTTAACAATATAGGGCAGGCGTACCGGTTTTGGCCACTGTACCGGTTTTGGTCACTTTTCACTTTAAAGTTATATAAATAGGAATTAAATAATTATTGTTTATATTTATTAATGGCGAATAAAAGATTGGACTTTTAGTTAATAATTACAGCACTTAGCTTTTTTTTATGTAGTACGATATTTTAGAAATAAAGACGTGTTATGTTTCAAAGTTAACATTTTGTAAAATTCTTAAGCAAAATGTTAGGGGTAGAGGTTTTGTAAAATCATTTTTTTTTCTACAATAAAATTATTTTATGGTTATTTAATATTTTATATCATATTGGAATATGTTTCTTCTAGATGGATTAAGTGTTGTTTTTTCACTGTTCTTACAAAAAGTTGGGAAACAATAAGTGGCCAAAAGTGGGGCTAGAAATTTTAGCATTGTGCCAACTTTGGCCACTTTGGCATTACTAGTAGAAACTTTCCAACCTATCATAAAGTTCATTTGTTTTAAAAGACTCACAACTCACTTTTGTTAGCTAACGTACTAGAAAATTAGCGGATTGAGGCTAGTGTAGGCACTAGCCTACACTGGGTACACTAGCCTCAATCCGCTAATTTTCTTTTAATCAAGTGATAAAGGTATACTTATAAAATTGTAGTAAGGAGCTAGCTGTGATTGAAATACTATTTCATGTAGTGTTTTAGTCCAGAACTCTAATAAGACATCAATTAAGCATAAACTCAACTTATAAATATAGTAATTTTATGAAAGTGGCCAAAACCAATGCAAACGGTGTATTTGGCCCCCTCCGCAGAATTTGTTCTAAATAAAAAAAACTATTGATTTTATTTTACTTTGTAGATTGTACCCTTAAAGGTCGATAAATTATCTATAACTCTACATTATAAATTTTCTCTAAAATACTTAAGATCATTAAGCACTAAGCGGTTAAAAGTGAAAAAATCCTTAAAGTGGCCAAAACCGGTACGCCTGCCCTACCTACCTAGTTTAGTTTAAAAAATATTTGTAAAATGTTTATTAAACATGAATGTCTATTCAAAGTAAAATGGAAAGCTTACTTAAGTAAGGCCAATCTCAGGATATCAATAGGTCGGTACTAAGTTATAAAAATAATAAGTATTTTGATCTAAAATTATTCAAAAAAGATTCATGAAATCCACACAGTGGTCAAATTTCTTAGCATGCCATCCACAGAACACTTTCTGTGTTCTGTGATGCCATCATACTCTTGAGGGTCGAATCTATCTTGTCATTGTAGGTTGTAGGTAAGTAGGGCAGGCGTACCGGTTTTGGCCACATTTTGCTCTAAAAGTTTTCTAAACAACTTTTAGCCATTTTTGATAAAGGCAATTAAAATAAGGTATTTTAAGGTAATAATAACAACCGTTAGAATTCCCATGTCTTAAGATTTTTTTTCAATAAATTCCATTTTCTGTTTGAAAAAATGTTTTGTACGAAAATTTTAAGAAATTTGTTTTTAATTAAACACTTTATAAACCTTTGTTTTTTACAATTAAATTGTTGTTTTACAATTGGCTGGATTCTAGCGCATTAGAATATATTGATTTTACCTGGGTTTGGTTTTGATTTTTCGCAATACTTACAAAAGTTTAACTATCAGTAAGTGGCCAAAACCGGTACATTTGGCACCTCTCACACATTGTGTGTAATATAAAAAAAACTATTTTACTTTTATAAATTTGAAAAATGTAACTTTAAAGGTAGATAAATTATCTATAATTAAGGATATAATTTGTGTCTTAAATACCTAAGACCATTTAGTACGTTGTGCTTAAAAGTCAAAAAATCCTTAAAGTGGCCACAAAGGGTACCTCTGCCCTACATATTATTGAAAACCATATTTTTAAACGTACCTACCTCCTACCCGTAAACCCTGAGTAGGTAGGTAGGTAGTTACTAACCAAGTTAAATGTTACTAATTTATGGGTGTTCCAATATCACCTGGACAGGAATGACCAACATAATTCAATCATACTAAGTAGGTAGGTAGGTACCTAACTCATTATCATGAAGAATCTGCTAGATGTAGCTTTCTTAAATTTGTGACGCATATTGTTAACACTCTCAAACAGTTTAACAAAACCTAAATCGAAAAACCCTGAAACATAAAACATGTTATATTATTCTAAGTATATATTTATCTAAATAATAATATACTTATATAAAAATTACACTTACTATAATATGTGTAATAAAACCGATGGTCATTATCAAATCGCTGCCATCTCACCTCCTGAAACACATAAAACATAATGAGAATAAAAACAAACAAAACATAGAATCAAATAAGTAATATAATAAAAAAATTAATAAAAACTCATTATCATGTGGACATTGCTCAGCAGAAAACAGACATGTTTGCAATCGTTTACATTGCTAGAAGTTCTTTCATGAAATTTCGAGATAACGCCATTAGCATTACATCATTCCATTAATTTGTTTGTATGCATCCTCGAACAATGCCCTGTATTTACACCCACAAACAAGAAAACAGCTGGGTCACGCACACATGCATATTGTTTTGACGCCTTCAGTCTCGTCTAGACACGCGACGTAAATGCTTTTCGAGAACGTTCCGCTCGTTACTAGATGGCGCTGCCTGGCGAGTATAAATACAAGCCGGGTGCCCGCCATTCAGTGAATTGAAAAACAAGCAATCGAAGCGCTAAAACAGTCTCTCTGTCTCTACGGACTACGAAAAGATCTCATTCTTTAATTTCGTCAAGCATCTACGAGTTTGAAAAGAAGCAAAATGTCGCTGTGTCCATTTGTATGGGGTAACGAGTATCCTCGCTCCCGCTGCTGGCCTAGCCGTCTCCTCGACCAGGACTTCGGGTTGGCGATTACACCAGACGACCTGCTGACCGCCGTCGTGTCTCCGGCCATATCCAACGAGTACATCCGTCCGTGGCGCCAGCTGGCTGCAGCCGCCCGCGACGTGGGTTCTAGCATCAAGGCGGACAAGGACAAGTTCCAGATCAATTTGGACGTACAGCACTTCGCGCCGGAGGAGATTTCCGTGAAGACCCAAGACGGTTACGTTGTAGTGGAGGGTAAGCACGAGGAGAAGCAGGACGAGCACGGGTACATCTCGCGGCGGTTCACGCGGCGGTACGCGCTGCCGAAGGGCGCGGCGGCCGAGCGCGTGGAGTCGCGGCTGTCGTCGGACGGCGTGCTGACCATCACGGCGCCGCGCGAGCCCGCTCCGGGCGCCGGCGAGCGCGCCGTGCCCATCGCGCGCACCGGGCCCGTCCGCAAGGAGATCAAGGACGAAACCGAACCTACAGACGCTAAAAACGACAAGAAGGAAGAACAGAAGAAGTGAAGCTGGCCTTGAGAAGTCATTGGTGTTTTGAAGGTGCTTTTTTAAATCAAGTATTTTTTTCTAGTTACCTGCCAATGTTGAGACTGATTTAAATTGTAAATAGTTTTAAGGATGTTATTTAATTACTTTAATAAAAGTTTTGTTTTTTAAATTGCCAGCTTTTATGTTTTATTCAGACTTTTACTCCTAGTTAGTTCCCTTCGATTTTTCTTATTACATTTTAACTAGGGTATTAGCACCACAATCTAAATAAATATTCATATTTTGACTTGGTATTTGCGTAGGGGGTAGGTCCAGGAAGAAGGAAGAAATAGTAGATTGTACAACAAGTGCATAAAACGTACTATTTTACCCGAGATGTATATATCCATCCGAGCCGTAGGCGAGGGTGGATAGTCAATTCGAGGGTAAAATGGGTTTTATGTACAAGTTATACACTCTGCTTTTCACTTAGAGTGTGAGGAAAATAAATTATACCAATATTGCAAAAAAGAAAAAATAAAGACTTCGCCATATTGGCGGGAAGACTTTATTTTTCTTTTTTTTATACGTGGCATTGGTAGCACAGTGACTTTAGCATTAGATCGTAGTCCATAATGCTCTTGAAATACTTATTTCTTAGAAAACTCATTAATTTTGCCTAGTTTAATTTAGTAATTTAACATGGA
Organism: Crambus lathoniellus; assembly: GCA_949710035.1. Taxonomy (NCBI): domain Eukaryota; kingdom Metazoa; phylum Arthropoda; class Insecta; order Lepidoptera; family Crambidae; genus Crambus; species Crambus lathoniellus. The sequence goes on along the minus strand of OX453323.1, from coordinate 9,723,194 downwards.
TTATGTACAAAATTGAAGAAACAGAATGAAATAATAAGTTTATTTTACGAAGTTTAATTGCGTGTGTGGCTGTTTACTTGACGATCTTTGTCTTAAAGTCTGAGACTTAGACGAAGATTTTACTTTATGCACAAGAGCATAAAAGCGATTTTATGCAGCCTATACCCAACATAAACACGAACTTTACGAGCATGAGAAGTGAAATAGTAGATTGTACAACAAGTGCATAAAACGTATCACTTTATCCGAGACGTATTATATTGGATAGTCAAGTCGAGGGTAAAATAGGTTTTATGCACGAGTTATACACTCTGCTTTTCACTTCGAATGTGAGAAAAATAAATAGCAATATTGCAAGAAAGAAAAAATAAAGACTTCGCCATATTGGCGGGAAATCTTTATTTTTCTTTTTTTTATACGTGGTAGTGGCAGCACAGTGACGAGCATAGATCGTAGTCCATAATGCTCTTGAAATACTTATTTCTTACAAAACTTATTAATTTTGCCTAGTTTTATTTATTTAGTAATTTAACATGGATTATGTACAAAAAAATGAAACAACAAGTTTATTTTACGAAGTTTAATTGCATGTGTGACTGTTTACCTGACGACCTTTGTCTCAGAGTCTGTGACATACACGAAGATTTTACTTTATGCACTAGAGCATAAAAAGCGATTTTATGCAGCCTATACCCAACATAAACACGAACTTTACGAGCATGAGAAGTGAAAAGTACCTATATTATTATGGAAAATGCTTAGAATATTATTTTTTTTGTAAAAATTACATTTTTATGACAAGCTTTTTGCTGACTGCACTTTTAATATTGTATTACCATCTAAAAAAAAACCTGTGCACAAAATTTCAGCTCCATCGGACACTGGGAAGTGGGTCAAACTAAGCTTGCAAGAATTGAACCGAACGGACCCATCCAATGCTCAGAGCATTGACCATTGAGCCATTGAGCAAGCCAAATATAAGCTACGGAGAAAGATTAATTTATGTATAAATTTATGCTACGGGGTTATGCTACGGAGATGCTACGGAGTTGATTCCGACTACGACGACTCCGTAGCTTAGTGGTGGTGGTAACGTCGCAGATTCGTTTCCCGCCGGCCGGACGGAACTACATGAGAGATAGATAGGTCGAATTTTCTAATTTTACATATTAATTATTTTTTATAACAGAAACTACAGTAAGAGAAGAAAAGAGAAAAAATGCTGACAAAGCATGCATCAAATTAAGCACAATTTCTCAGACCAAAATTATTTGGTCTGAGCATAAATTGCTAAAAATTGCTTATGAGTTTGACAGTGGCCTACTTGGGGGTTCACCCGCATGGTGAAAATTACGTAAGTAGGGCAGAAGTACCCTTTGTGGCCACATTAAGGACTTTTTGACTTTTAAGCACTAAGTACTAAATTGGTCTTAGGTATTTAGGAGACAAATTATATCTTAAATTATAGATAAGTACCTAATTTATGTACCTTTAAAGGTACTTACACTTTTCAAATTTAAAAAAGTAAAAAAGTTTTTTGGATTTAACACAAAAGGTGTGAGAGGTGCCAAATGTACCGGTTTTGGTCACTTATTGATAGAAGTTAAACTTTTGTAAGTATAGCAAAAATACAAAACCAAACCCAAGTTAAATCAATATATTCTAATGCGCTAGAAACCAATCAATTGCAAAATATTACTTAATTTAATTGTAAAAAACCAAGGTTTATAAAGTATTTCATCCAAAACAAATTTCTTAAAATTTTCATACAAATCATTTTTTAAAACAGAAAATGGGATTTATTGAAAAAAAATCATATGACTTATGGAATTCTAACGGTTGTTATTGTTACCTTAAAACACCTTATTTTAATTGCCTTTAACAAAAATAGCGAAAAGTGGTTAAGAAAACTTTTAGAGCAAAAAGTGGCCAAAACCGGTACAGTGGCCAAAACCGGGGCTTCTGCCCTATACGTCTTTTGCATACCTATTTTAGAGTTTCGTGTTTTTGACGAATCGTTAATGATAATGAGGGATCCCGTGTAAATGAAATATGAACTACTTATATTCAAGTAAGTAGGTACCTAATTTGCACATGAAAAATGGTTACCTACATTTTGTATTTATTTTATTGCCTCCTGCTGCCTCTCATTATTTTACCCTTTGCTGCAAAGGTTTCAGCTAGCAAAAGAATTAATTAGTTTAAAATTATTAAATTGAATTTACGTGAGCCGTTGATGACAATGAGCCGTTAAATGGTTGTATTTGCGTCAATTTTACTAATTTCAATGATAATATTAATCGTCCTCATGATATTACTTCTATGAGTACATACACGTAAAAATATTACAAAACTCATTCATCACTTTCCGTTTCTACATCTTTCGAATGCATCACACAAAATCAACGTGGCCAATGAACTCCAACCATTCCAAACAAACCCAGAACGTTCCCGATCTAAAAACAACTGAAGAGCGTGCCAAATCAATCCACAGTCGCGCATATAAGCCAACAACTCCTGCGCAATCCTTCAGTCTACAAAACTCTGTGTACAAGACAAGACATTCCTGCAGACTTATCTGTAAAACAAGACAGAAAAACATGGCTCTCAGCCCACACCTCTTCGACTACGACCTACCCTGGCCTAGACGTCTCCTAGACCAGAACTTCGGTCTAACTGTAACCCCTGAAGAGGTCATGCAAGCAGTCACCTCACCAGCGCCAAGACTCAGACCTTGGTGGCCTGCGGACGTCGGTTCATCAATAAAAGCCGATAAAGACAAGTGGCAAGTAAACATCGATGTCCAGCACTTCTCTCCTGATGAAATAACTGTTAAAACCGCAAATGGGTACATCATAGTTGAGGGGAATCACGAAGAGAAAAAGGATGAACACGGTTTCATATCTAGGCAGTTCCAGAGAAGGTTCAAGTTACCCGATGATAGTGACCCTGATGCTGTGGCGTCAAGATTGTCTTCTGATGGTGTATTAACGGTTGTGGCACCGAAGAAAGCTGACACAGCTAACGGGGAAAGACCTGTGCCCATCACTCAAACAGGACCTATCAGAACAATAGTCGAGGATAATAAGCAAGAAATTAAATAATAGTGCTGATTAGTAAATTAAGGATTTATGAGACTGGTTTATTTATTTTTAAGAATTATCTTGTTTTTTGTTACTCAATAAACTCTTTCAAATGTATATTTAAATTTTTTATTTGCAAGGCAAATCAGAATAAGGAGGGAAAATAAACGTTAAGTAAGTTATGTGCAAATCATCCCACGGAACCTGGAAATAAAATAAGCTGTGTGTTCATACATATTGATTTATTGGACTACAAACTGTAAGTTTATTTTTATTTTTGAGTGTTTGATAATGTATAAAGTAAGTACCTACTTACTAAAAATAAAAAAATCGCACAAAGATGGTAGGCATACTTTTTACCTCGGGAAAATATTGCATTCCCATGTGAAACAATCGTGTAGTTCATGCGGGCAAAGCCACTGGCAGGAATCTAATCCATATCCATACTAGTGTGTTTGTTTGTCCGTCTTTCACGTCAAAACGGAGCAATTGTTTGTTTGTATGTTTGTAACGGATAAACTCAAAACGACGCGACCGATATAAAAATTCTTTCGCCATTGGAAAACTACATACTTTCTGAGAGGCATGGACTATATATTTCATTCCGATATTCCCACGGGAACGGGAAATACGCGGGCGGCCAGTTCTTAATAAAGAGGTTCTACGTTGCACTGTCTAATGTCTGGTTAGGCAACCACGCGATCAAAATTATTGTGGGCGGTCGCTTGCGTTTTTCACAGCTTTTTCGTTATAAAAGTATAATGATAATTATACGTAATGTAATCGATGATTCACATGATTATATTTAAGAAACCAATTTTTTCTCGCTCGCTTTGCTAAAGATTTTCTCGACGAACGAAAATATTATGTGATTCATTTGTAAAAGCTCGCTGTGAAAATATTTGCTGAAAAATTACTTTCGTGATTTCTGCTTGCGTGGGCTGAATGAACTAAAATAAACTACAATCGTTTTACAATCCAAGAGTTTGCATAATAATGGTACACACGGCGGCGGCTCATCACTCATCAGACTATATATGTTGACCTTGTGACCGCCTTTATGCCCTACGTGACAAAAGCTGGTACCTATCGCAGTTCAACTGTTTAACCTGATGTGCTGTCGAGTGTAAATTTAGTAATTTAGGTACCTACATCTACAGTACAGTCAAAGTCAAACCAAATTTGTATTTTTTTTCGATCACTGGCCTTCCTCATGAATGGATAAGGAGATCCTGTCATTCCCGGTCGCCACCACCAGTTTCGCAACCACTGAGGGCAACTGGGATTTTTCGTTTAAAAAATTCCCGTTCGACACCAGTGGTGACAAAGTGTTGACGAATGGTGGTCTCAAATAATTTCCTAATTATTTTATACATAAGTACAATTATTTTTTCACAATATTTATTGAATTGGTACCTACTCATAAGAGTTATTATGACCTAGCATTTATGTCATCATCATCATCATTTCAGCCGTACGACGCCCACTGCTGGGCATAGGCCTCCCCCAAGGATCTCCACAACGATCGGTCCTGCGCTGCCCGCATCCAGCGGCTTCCCGCGACCTTGACCAGATCGTCGGTCCACCTTGTAGGGGGCCTGCCCACGGAACGTCGTCCGGTTCGCGGTCGCCATTCGAGAACCTTTCCGCCCAACGGCCATCGGTTCTCCGCGCTATCTGTCCCGCCCACTGCCACTTCAACTGAGCAATCCTTCGAGCAATGTCGGTCGTTTTAGTTCTCCTGCGGATCTCATCATTTCTGATTCGATCGAGCAGGGAAATACCAAGCATCGCTCTCTCCATTGCTCGCTGGGTAACCTTGAGTCTTCTTATGAGACCCATAGTAAAAGACCACGTCTCGCTTCCATAAGTCATAACTGGCAACACACACTGGTCAAAGACCTTAGTCTTGAGACATTAAGGAATTTTGGACGCAAATATATGCCGGAGCTTCCCAAACGCTGCCCATCCGGGCTGGATTCGACGAGAGAGATCTCTTTCTCGAAGTTGGACTTGTCTAATTGGATTGTCTGTCCTAGGTAGACATAGTGGTCAACAACTTCTAGTGTAATGTTCCCAACATTAACTGGAGCGGATGAAACATGGGCATTGGACATGATTTTCGTATCCATGTTCATCTTCAGACCCACTCTTTGGGAAGCATTGCTGAGATCTTCGAGCATTGTGTTCAGGTCTTCCAAGGTCTCAGCCGTGAGAACTACATCATCGGCAAACCGCAGGTGTGTTAGGTACTCGCCATTGATGTTAATGCCGAATCCTTTTTAGTTCAGTAGCCTAAAAATATCGTCCAACGCAGCTGTGAACAGTTTCGGAGAAATGACGTCTCCCTGTCTCACACCTCGCTGTAGTTGGATAGGATTAGAGCTCTGGTTCTGTAATCGGACCGACATGGTGGCGTTTTGGGATAAGTACCTCAGCACCTCGATCTACCTGTAGTCTATTTGGCACCTCTGGAGAGACTGCAGCACTGCCCAGGTCTCGATTGAATCAAAGGCTTTCTCATAGTCAACGAACGCCAAGCATAGTGGCAAGTTATACTCTTCGGTCTTCTGTATAACTTGCCGCAGCGTATGAAAGTGGTCTATGGTACTATAACCTTTTCGGAACCCGGCTTGTATATATATGCTTAGAATGCATAAATATGCATTTATGTACATACTTACATATTATTGTATGTAACAAAAATGTTTTGATAATTAATTATGAACCTATAAATCCTGTAAGTATAGGTCCTATTTTTTTGACTTTATTTTTTTTATTTTAAGCTTAGTAGTCAAAAATATCTGTTACATAAGTAATTTATACTTACACAATATCCAAAAGTTAATTTTGTTAATTCAGAATTTGTATTAACTTTCTAAGTCACCATTATACCTATAGGTATGCACATTCACACAAATCAATTACCAAAATAGACATATAAATTTTATAAATACAATCAGTAGGGGCAATCTGGATTTTTATAAGCAAAATCACAGTACCACTGGTGTCGAACGGGAAATTTTTAAACAAAAATCCCAGTCGCCTCCAGTGGTGGCGAAACTGGTGGTGGCGACCGGGAATGACTGAGGATAACGGTCCGGGCTATGACCACACTATGATATGATCCACCACGGGGGCCCAGTGCAGATTGGTGGGTATTTAACGATTGCAAATGCAGCCGGGACCAACGGCTTAACTTGCCTTCCGAAGCACGGAGGAGCTAGAGATGAAAAGTTTTTGGTCACCCATCCCGTGATAGACCATTGCGAAAGTTGCTTAACCTCGACGAACGCCGGCCGAGCGCGCTAGCCACTGCGCCACGGGCTCCTCTCTTTGACTATCTTATTCTCTAAGAAATACTTTGCATGATCTTAATTAGAAACACAAGTGCTTTAAACTAATTTACTTGGACTCAGAACGTGATTTGAAAACTCAGCTTGAAAATAACTTGCAAGCAAAACTAATATTTCTGATGACAAAGCAAGAGCAAAATAAAATCTCATTTAATACACCATTTATTCAAGACTTCTTATGATTGGATTTGTCGGACTATTATACAAGACGTAAACGAATAGAAATGTTAGTTTTCTACATTTACCCGGCCGGGAATCGAACCCCCGGGTACTCAGATGCAGCCTAGAAAACCGCTGCGCAGCGCACGCCACTCGACCACGCCGGTCGTCAGTGTTTTTGATGATTCTCAAAGCACAAATAAAAACCCAAATACGTAAACACCATTTAATCAAGATTTCTTATCCTTGGGTTTATCAGACTTTTGTACAGTCACCAGCGTGTCTTCCTTCGCCTCCGTAAAGGTGATAGGTATGACAGTCTCACACGGCATGTTCACGTCACACGTACTCCTCGGCGCCGTCACGGTAAGTATACCATCTGCTGACAAGTTGGTCTTCATGCAACCTACCTAAGTACAGCAAAACAAGTTAGAATATTGTAAGAAAGTATTGCCAATATAGTGGATCCCCGCAGTTTTACTCGTGTGGTGCCCGCTCCCATGGGAATATATCGGCATAAAATATAGTGTATGTCACTCGGGAATAATGTCGACTTTTACCTCAGAATAAATAATGGCGAATAATATTAGTTTATGTACCTAAATAAAGCATATACTTACTCAGTATTCACGCTTACAAATTTTGATTATACCTAGGTACACTCGAGGACAAATTCGGTGAACCACCTCTTACTTCTTTTCACGTGGCTGGTGCCTCGCCATTCACGCGCAGACCCTTTTACTATTTTTTATGTATTTAACTAGGGTAGTACAATGCATAAGCAATTACGGATAGGGACTGCAACTGAACGGTGAGACGCCAGCCACACGAAAAGAAGTAAGATGTGGTTCACCGAATTTGTCCCCGACTGTACCCAAACAAAACGTCATTGTTGTAGGTATGTACAAGACATTCTCATTCTATATACAAAACAAACTTAAATAAAAACACTCCTTCATTAGGTAATGTTTTGGGTCAGGCTCAGGCAGGGCTTCCCAAACTGTGCGCCCTGGGGTCTTTTGAATCATTCCTTATTTATTTTATTAATTAGAAGACTTTACGAAATAAAAATGTTCTATTTTATATTATTTTTATGCATTCACGATGCAATTTTGTAAGTATAGGAAAAATGTGATAGTAAAAAACCACGAGCCCTATAAGTTTTTCAGGCGGGATTCGAACCCGCGCCTCCGGGAATCCGGCCCGATGCTCTGACCAACTAAGCTACCGAAAGGCTTACACGACTCGTCGAATTTTGCTATCACTTGTTACGCTGTAGGCCAGCGTTGCTTCATCAATGTGAGGAAACCCTCGCATTTTTTTTTTACTATCACATTTTTCCTATAGAAATGTTCTATGTTTGTTTATGTTTTACCTCGCAGCCGTGGGGTAACTTGAATTTCCTTACAAAATGCCGCAACACGTAGCCATTTTTTGTTTTCTTCTCCTGCTTGCCTTCTATTATGACAAATTCTGGCCTTGCTTTGACCCTCAACTCTTCCTTTTCGAAGTGCCTTACATCAATAGTCAGTTCGAATTTCTCTTTGCCTATCTTTATGGAGGGTCTGACCCCTCGCATCTGCTTGATCCAGTCGAAGACCGTGGGTCTGACGGAGATGCCTACGTACCTCGTCAGGAACATGATACATTAGCTACATATTTTAGGGGTAACGAACATTGCGAACATTTTCGCAGATCAAAATACAATCAATTTGTAGTTTTGTAGCTTTGAAGTATTGTTGTCATTCGTATTAGCTGTCATAATCGCTATGGTCACAATGACAAGCCATAGACTTATATTGTCACAAAGATTGTTACAGTGCCACAAATGGACTGTCGTTTGAAAACTGTTTTAGTTCCTAAGATAATCACCGGAACAGAAAAGATTGGCGCACTATACGCCATACTTACGCCGCGTAGCGAAAAAAATCTAACACCCGTTTGCACTAAACTTAAGAATCGCCTTAGTCTTTTCCTAGCTAACTTATGACATTCATAACAAAAAATTGCTTTGCACTAACCTTAGGACATTCTTAAATGCACTTTAGGCTATTCTTAACTTACGGGCCCAATTTCGAGCACCTAAGGCTTAAGAAATACCTATATCAGTGGTTATTGTCTGTGGCATTGTGCGCAAAGAGTAGTGCGACAAGCTTTTCTGTTCCGGTGATTATCTTTGGAACTAAAACAGTTTTCATACGACAGTTACGACGTAGTCTGTCAGTGCAAACAAAAATATTAGCTTGGCTGTTTTAGGCTGTTCCTAAGCTAAAATGTATCTTATCTAGGACATGCTCAACCCGAGTTTAGTGCAAACGGGCAACTATGCTTACGCCTGATGCTATTCTTCTTGTCAGTTAAAAAATCAGCCAAGTGAGAGTTGGACTAGCCCATGAAGGGTTCCGTACCCACTTAACGTACCTATTGCTTACACCTAGCCAAAATTCCACTAATAACTTTGTTTTTCATAGAGTTTGTATGAATGGCAATGTTATGTTTGCGGTTTTTTAAAATGTGTTATATGAAAAATGGAAAATGAAGTATGTATTTAGAAAAAATCGACCCGTCTCACGATTGCCTGTAGCGATTGCCAAATACCTGGAAAGGTATTTCTTTCGCGTGTGAGGGTAGTAATATCTCCACATTGATGAAATTAACGCTGACTATAAAGCGAGTAAGAAGTATTGGATAAATTCGACGCTTCTCGTAACGACTCCGTAGCTCAGTGGTTAAACAGTCGCCCAGAAAGCGAAAGCTCGTGGGTTCGAGTCCCATCGGAGCTGATTGTGAGACGAGTCGATTTTTTCTAAATACTTCATTTTCCATTTTTCAGTAATAAAAGTTGCATTGTGAATTTGTGAATGCAAAAAAACTAAACATTAAGAGGAGTCGGTGTCTGCTGTGGGATGCGACCTGTCACTTTTACGGCCAGTCACTTGGCTTACACGTCGCGGACTGCTGGATCAGCTGCCGAGAATGCAGCTGGGCAAAAGCACATAAAGTATGAGGCTTTAAAACAAAATTACTTTTTTGTCCCCTTTGCGGTGGAGACCTCTGGCGTGTGGGGTTCAGAGGCGATAGCTTTTATTAAAGAGCTCGGAAATAGGTTAGGTCGACGCGGACACGATCGCCGCAGCGGGTCATACTTGGTTCAAAGGCTTTCCCTGGCAATACAGCGCGGCAACGCAGCCGGTATCATGGGAACCTTTGAACCGGAGATGACTCGCGGCGGTCTTTTAGATTAAGTTTTAGATAAGAATATTATTGTACCTAATAGGATAGTTCTCAAGTTCAATAAAATGCTTTAAGATAAGTTTATATTAACATTTTAATTATTACTATTATACGAGTAAGTCTCTTTCTTAAAAAATAATGTGTTATATCTCAAAAAGTGCATACTATATCTCGTTCAAACTAATTTTCGTTAAACGTTTTTATTAAGATCTACAGCATATATATTTTCTAGATTTTTCACTCTTTTATATCAAAAGTTAGAGGGGGGGACACACATTTTACCACTTTGGAAGGCTATATCTTTCAAAATATTGACTTTGAGAAAAAAATATTTAAGAAACCTTTATGTCATTTTTAAAGACCTATCTATAGACACTCCACACGGAAATGTTTGATTAAAAAAATATTTTTAAATTTCAGTTCGATGTATGGAGAGTCCCCCTTAGTTTTTTTTATTTTTGTATTAAAATCTTAAAGCGGTTCATAGAATGCATCTACCTATCAAGTTTCAACTGTGTAGTCTTAATAATAGTTTTGGAATAAAGTGGCTGTGACATACGGACGGACGGACAGACAGACAGACAGACAGACATACATGACGAATCTATAAGGGTTCCTTGTTGACAACGGAACCCTAAAAAAGGGCTGTAAGGGGTTGAAATAGGAAATAGGGGTTGAAATAATTTAAACCTAGAAGCTTGAAACTTATTTTTTAGGCGTTTGATTAGATATAATTTATCCTTACTTATTCCTAACTTATTTTTGGGTGACTTTCACCACTGATATTTAAACGTGATTAACGCTAAACGTGTTTAAAACATAGTTCTGTCTCTGTCATCTGTTGGAATGTGACAGAGACAGAAATACGTTTTTAACACGTTTAGCGTTAATCGCGTTTAAATAATTTTGGTGAAAGTCACCCTAAATGCGAAAGTAGCTCACTGCCTGTGTGTCCGTAATCACGCCTAAACTACTGAAATGATTTAAATTTGGTACAGAGATAGTCTAAAGCCTGAGGAAGGACATGGACTACTTTTTAATGCGAAAAAAGGGCTGTAAGGGGTAGAAAGTTTGTAAGGAACTAACGTCATTTTTAAAGCTAGAAGCTTGAAACTTGTTTTTTAGGCTTTTGATTAAAGAGCTTGAAAAGTTTTTACAAAGGGGGTAAAATAGGGGATGAAAGTGATGACATCGGCAAAGAAGCAATCTAGGTAGTTGAATAAGCTACTTGCAGTAAAATACTGTAATAGCTTATCCTTATCCTAATCCTTACTAATAATAATATTATTAACACACTTGTTACGAGAAAAAAAATTACGCCAGATTTGAATAAGTTTTTAAATATAGCCTATTTATGCCCCAAGAGATACAGAAAAAATAGTAAAAAAAATCTTTTATACCTGGAAAATCCGGAAAATGGTGTTGTTTTAAAACAACGATAGTAATATGCACTACTTTAACAACACAACATAAAACCGCCTGAAAAACGTGAAACATGTACAATTTTTTGTTGTTTTTGTTAAAACCCGCCCGACTTCAAAGTACTTACGTTATTTATTTGGTGAGGAATTATTTCTTACTTTTTTGATGTGGTTTTTAAGAAGGCGGTTTTATTTTTTTATAAAAATAATTTTTATTTCACTCTTTTTAGTGCATCGTGCAGGCAATTTACGTGTTTTCTGGTAAATAGGTATGTGATTAAACTCAAAACCTCCTTTTTCGAAGTCGGTTAAAATACCTTGAGGTATCCCCTTTTTAACAAAACAAGAATCATCTAAATCGGTTTATAAACAAAGGAGTTATGCCTAAAGATACGTATTAAATTTACATAAAGTGGTAACGAAAACGACAGTATTTTCAAGATTTCCTGAAAACTACTGAACCGATTTCAAAATTTCAAAAAATGGGACCAACTTGGAAACCAACCTGATGTAATAACGTTTGAACCATTTCAATCGGTTCAGCCGTCTTCGAGTAATCGGTGGACATACACAAAAAAAAAAAAAAAAAAAAAAACATACATACAGACGAATAGAGAACCTCCTCCTTTTTTATTTAGAAGTCGGTTAAAAAGAAGAAACTCGGTGTTCGATTTTTAACCTTTCTTGCATTTATTTGCTATAATAAAAACAATATTATATTGTGTAATATAAATAAAAATATTCTTTTGGATACAAAGTTACATTTCTTACAAAAAATTGTATTCTAGTGACAACGTCCAACTTCAAATGAAGAGAAGCTTACGTATCAATTTTTTGCAAGACATCTGAGTACTGAAAAATTTCATTAGCACCCAGTCCCAGCTTACGATTGGGCTCGACTTCTCCTGTACCTTGTCTTTGGTATGAGCTGAACCAGCCAAGGCGAGTGGAATCTGCCCATGGTTTTCCTCTCAAGAAACTGTCAGCAGGAATGTTCCCCGTAGTAAGGCACCATCGCTTTGTGTATGCTGTGAAAATCCTCAAAGGGAGCATGTCTTTGAAAAGCGTCATTCAGAAAATTGACCACAGGTCTAAGTTTAGGTACCACTGTTTTCTGACTTCACTAATCACTAACTGCCAATGAAGTTGAAAGCCCTGTAAAGTCATCGATTCGAGAATGATTGGCCAATAACCAGCCAATAACGAATAAATGAGCTAACGGTACGTCATCTTCACTGTCATCTGAAGCAGGAGCGTCGCCAGGGGTAGCAGGAAGGGGCAGCTGCCCAACGAGACTCACAAATATACCTTATGCCTAAAATTCATTTTTTTCATAGTTTTCGTTTCCCATAGTATCAGTTTGCCCCTAAGGCCATGGGTTGATAACTTGCCCCCCCTCTCCTTGCCTATTGGTTGGCGATGCCCTTGATCCGAAATATCATTCGTGACCTCAGCTGCGGCTCAAAGTTGTGAACCAGTTAAATTCTGAAGTAAAAATTCATTTTCGGCGCCAGAAATTTATTTATTTTATTTTATTGGATAGGGGTTCATGACACAATATCGTTGAAATTATTAGGCGGAAATATATTGATAATGCTTAGTGCCAGTTCCCCTTCGTCCCTTCCAGCTCTTGCTGAATTTCATGAGCCTGCAACTTGCTAAACTTTGACCCAAAAAATTAACGATACGTAACCTATAGTCAGTTAGTTGTAGTAGTATACTTTACTACTGGCGTTTATAAACAACACCTACATAATTTACAAGTAATGGTCACTGAATTGTAATATAATGATAATATCACTACATAGTATAAAACAAAGTCGCTTTCTCTGTCCCTATGTCCCTTTGTATGCTTAAATCTTTGAAACTACGCAACGGATTTTGATGCGTTTTTTTTAAATAGATAGAGTGATTCAAGAGGAAGGTTATATGTACTTTTTATCCCGATATTCCCACGGGAACGGGAACCACGCGGGTGAAACCGCGGGCGGCCGCTAGTTTTATTATAAAATGAATAAATATAGAACTAAAAACTGAATTTTAGTCAAATAACCGTAATTACATATCGAAATACATAGCTACTCACATTTTAATTTTATGAGTATATATTTTTTGTTTTTTATTTTTTACACAGTTAACTACGCGAAACACCACTCAAAAAGAACTTTATCTAAAGTCCGAATAACGTTAACTTACCGAAGACATAAGTTGCTTTTTTAAAAACTACTCCCAATTTCCACAATATTTTTTTATTTGAAATGTTGTTTTAAAACGACGCTAGTAACAACTGGGTTAATGCAAAAGTAACTGTCTGTCTGTGTTACGTAATCACGGCTAACCGCTAAACTACTGAACCGATTTGAATGAAATTTGGTACAGAGATAGTCTAAAGCCTGAGAAAGGACATAGGCTACTTATGTGAAAAAAGGGCTGTAAAGGGTTGAAATAGGGGATGAAAGTTTGTATGGAAATAACGTCATTTTTCAAGCTAGGAGCTTGAAACTTATTTTTTAGGCTTTTGATTAGATATAAATAAATACAATATTCAGAGTTTGTAAAAATTTTACCCTACGGGGGTAAAATAGGGGATGGAAGTTTTTGTGTGATCACACCGGCAAAGAAGCTTAATATACCTACTTAGGTAAGGTAAGTTACTTGTAGTAAAATACTGTAAATAGCTCATTGTATGAGATAATAAAATGCCATTATTAAAATGGCATTTTATTTGCAAAATAATTTTATTATGTAGCCTAAAGAATTAAAATACCTACTGCTGAAAAAGTCACTCTATTCCACGCGGACGAAGTCGCGGGCACAGCTAGTAGCTCTATAAATCTGCATTCTCAGCTAAAACGATACGGATCCTCATAGCCCGAGGACTAATGCGGGGTTTTCTTTAGTAATCAGTAGCATTCGGAGGGGGGTGAGGGGGAGAGGGGAGGGAGGGGGGTGAGGGGGAGAGGGGAGGGAGGGGGGACTAGGGGAACCCCCCTCTCAAGAGGGGAGGTGAGGAAACGCATAGTTTTTGAGATATTTAAATTTTTGTTTTGAGGTTAAGTCTGTGAAACTGCGCAATGTTTTGTCTACTAGTTAAAAAAAAAATGTATGTACACTATAAGGGCAAAGGGTTTTGATTAAGTAATAGCCTTCCGAACGTCTCCGGCGCTGCGGGAAGTGCAGCCCCTCCGCCCATGCGTAACATACTGCAGGCACTCAATGCTCACCTACGCAGCTTCGGCTTTTTGGTCGCCTGCGGCGACCAGCCTCAGCCGCTGCGGCTCACTTGGTGCCTGCACTTTGTTACAGCGGGCGGGGGCTACTCTCCCTCCGCGCCTCCGGGCTTTTATATACACTACACTCTAGGGGTAGGGCATACTAGTACCACGTGGAGTCGGGGTTGACTAATTCGGTTATGTTACAAATTTTAATTCCAAATAAATAGGCACGAGTCAGATTCTAGAAACGCACGCGAGAAGGGAATAACAAAAATATATGGTCCGAGCAATGAACCTTTGTTGACACTTTGACATGACACTTCATTGACAATGGACCAGAGACAAAATAGAACATAGAGACAACACTAAATTTCGTCATACATTTTGACATTTTCTTTCTCTTTCTATCAAGTTTTTTCGTAATTAACCTCAAAAATTAAAATAAAGATTTTTCAAAAACTACACATCTCCTCGAAAAAAGGAAAACTAGGTTGTGATTCGGCCATCATTACCTATCGATTAAGACCAAAATCACTTTGAAATTCGTGCTGCTGATTACTAAAGCCGATCCCTAATGCGAATTTGACTAAGTGCGAAAACTTTTGAACATGGACCAATTGCGCCGAAAGGCCGGCCATACAGCTGGCCGAGTGATTGACCCAATAATCTCTAACTACCCTAACCCTACCTACCTAACAAGGGGGAGGGAAAATTACAAATACAAACCAAATAATAAATTAAAACCTTATTTATTCAACTTAAGCAATCAGTCTTATAGAAACCACAGGATTCACAGGAATGACTAACAGAAATAAAATTAAAACAGTCACCAGGACACAAACTAAGCCTTATCACCGTTGGACTGGTCCTTGATCTCTTTGCGGACGGGGCCGGTTTGGGAAATCGGGATCTTTCTCTCGCCTTGCACTGCAAGGGGAACTTTCCTTGGGGCCACTACGGTCAACACACCATCGGAAGACAACTTTGATTCTACGGTCTCGGGGGTACAACCTTCAGGCAGCGCGTAGCGACGAGTAAACTGCCGAGAGATGTACCCGTGTTGGTCCTTCTTCTCTTCGTGCTTGCCCTCGACGACGATGTACCCGTCAGCAGTCTTCACAGAGATCTCTTCTGGATTAAAGTGCTGCACGTCCAAATTCACTTGAAATTTGTCCTTGTCCGACTTGATGCTGGAACCGAGATCCCTTGCAGCGGCAGCGAGGTGGCGCCACGGACGGTAGTATTCCCGGCTCATCATGGGCCCGGCGGCGAGGGATAGCATATCGTCAGGAGCCAGCCCCAAACCGAAGTGCTGGTCGAAAAGCCGACGGGGGCGGTCCATTTCGTAATCGAACAGGAACGGGATTAGAGACATTTTCTTCTTGTTTTTCAACTGTAGCTTCTTCAAATAAATTGTTCAGTACCGTAGCGTAGATTCGCAGGGAAAATTCTTCGCAATTCGCTTCGAGCACTCGTCTCAACTCTGTCGCTTTTCGTTTCAAAATGCATGACGATCGGCGCGCGCACTTCGTATTTAAACCATGTGGCGCCATCTCGAAACGAGTAGAATTTTCGCGACGCGCCAGGGCTGCTCACTTGGAGGGTCGCAATTTCTTGCTTTGAATTTTATTTATCATTTTATACTATATTATTCACATATTTTGTGAAATAAATTTAAGACAAGATGTTTTATTTTGAATATTAGACAAACATATGGTTTGACATCACAGTATATAACTATAGGATAGGTTACTACTATTGTCGCAAAATAATATTAACTAGGTACCTATTGAATTATTATTCTATTCTATATTTTATTCAAGTAAAACAATAACTAATCTATAGTTTACACAGTAATTACATAGCTTTTCTTGATAATTGACAAGTGGGAAGTTAACTGTTTACACGGTGGTGTAAGCAGATGGTATTAGTTACCTACCTGACATTTGTTTAAAATGTATGGCCGAATAATTATGAGTAATGTGTCGTCCGTCGTTTCATTCAATTTGTCACAAAGCACTTGTCGTGGCTGTTTACACAACACCGCACCGCAAATGACATTGTGCTTAGCAAACTGTGGTGGGGGAGTAATCTTCTTGTCACTTAGTAATTAGGATGGGCTACTATTCACTCACACTGGCAGTGTCACTAATACAAACATTTATTCAGCCTGTTTACACGGTGGGTATTTTAGCGTAAGTGACAAATACTAAGCATTGGCTACTAAGCACGTGTAAACTCAGCATAAGGCTTAAAAAGCTTACAAATAGAGTAATAAAACTATGAATTTAATGTTAAGTTGGTACATCAATATTCTTAATAACATTGATGTTAATAATAATATGGAAAACTTGAAAACTGATATTGAATATCGTTTATTTTTTCGCGATGAAAAGCAGCCTATCTTAAAGTTTACTATCAATATGTTCTTTTTCTTCATAATTGTTTTAGAATGGTTTCCACGTGAAATGTTTATTCTAAATATTACTCTTACTAAAACAAATTAAAATACATAGAAATAGTGTTTTGCTGCTCCAGTCAGTTTACACTTTTTATTGAATAAGTTAAATGGAAACCGATACTTATAACTAGTTAAGCTACGATTTAACCAAAAAACATAAACAGTAAAACTGCAAAGTTGAAAGAAACAAATAAAATATGCAAACATGTAAGAAGTGAAAATCGAGCAACAAAATAAAAAAATATACCTATGTAGATACTATATCCGCTCAATTTCAATTTATACGATCGCTAGCAATATCTATATGATAAACGAACATTACCTACTTCAATAAAATCAAATTTTATCTTAGCAGCCCTATCATGTAAGCCCCCCTGAGTTTTATGCATATTCTAGAATGTTGTGGAATGCAAGATGCATTTGTTTGCTGAAGACGATGAGCCGAACATTCTGGAATTTACTGTCCATGCTGTCCATCTAGTGACAAGTAGCATAACGAAATTGCTACTTGCCTGCTATTAGATATACAGCGACATCTAGTGGTTTGCCACATAATCACATTCCAACACGCATGTGTAACGCCATCTATCAAAGAATTAAGTAAAGTTTTAAATTGCCATATAAAAATATGACCAAGACAAATTTTTTCAAGAAAAATATTTAGTAGGTATTTCTTTTTCACAGTAAAATAATTCACATCTTATTGTTTTATAAACTTTCCCTATCTTCCCGCAAAATTTTCGTAGAGTGCCAACAAAGATTTGTAGAGTGCAGTAAAATAGACAAACAACGCTAGACCGGCTTGGCCAATCATTCGTGGCTTCGTGCGTTCCTATGCCAAACGAACGAACTTCACTTCAGTTTCACCGTTATTTTGATTCATGATTGGTCACTGATTGGTGCTCATTGGTGCTCATTTGCAGTTGAATTCGCGTTTATCATGTAAAAAAAAAGTTTTTTTTATTCATGCGGTGTCTTTTCTATAGTGTTATTGTGCTGTGATTTTTTATTCAATTTTTTAATTGATACGTAAATAATAGTGTTTTAAGTGAACAGTGCATGCGGATTATAAGTTGAGCATTAACAGGAACTGCATATTGATGTTGTGATTGTTGTTTTTGTGATTTCACCTGTGTGACGATGGCAGATAATACAAAACTTACTGAGGAGGAGAGAACCGAGATCAGGGAGCAGTTTTCTCAGGTACTACAGTATTTTTAAAGTCGGCAGACTACATTTTGATTGTTTCCCTACGATTTGTACAGATGTAGTTTGTTACGCTGGCATCTCGTATCGTATTTTGCAACAAAACCGCGTGTGGCCTGACTGGCCTACCTTGTCTTGGAGAAGAAATAACCTTTTAGAATACCTACGTGACCACTCGTAAGCTCGCTCGCTCTGTGATTGAATCTAAATTTTACAATGTTTTTTTTCACTAACTTACACCATACATTGCGATACGAGTTTTATAATTTTGATGTAGGTACGATAACGAAAAAGATAGCGAGCCCTATAGGTACTCTAGATCGACTTTTAGATTGGAGTGTTGAGACAACCAAGTGAAAAATATTTGAATATTTGAAGTCGGCGAATTTATATGATTATGTTACTAGCTTACGAAACTACTTACAAATACATTGATTACCAAAAAAAACCTATGTAATCTCATCACTTGGTTCTTTAGCCATACCACGAAAACAAGTTGGTAAATCTTCATAGAATTTGCTCAATTGCAAGGATAAATCAGCCAATTTCTTTACACTAATTTGCGATTGAAGAAGCCCCTGTGGCATACTTAATGTTTAGAGCGCTCGGTCTGCCACCATTCAAGTCAAAGCAACTATCGCAATGGTCAGTCAGAGGATGGCTAAACAAAATTTATTATGTTGAGATCCTAGGTGCTTCAAAAGGCACATTAAGCCATTGGTTCCGGCTGCGTTTGTAGTTGTTAACACCCACCAATCTGCACTGAGCCCGTGTGTAGGGTCATGGCCCATTCTTCTTATCCATCCATAACGAAGGCCAAGGCCTTCAAGGTGAGCTCCAGGGGGGCTACCGCGTAACTTTATGGATATGAACTTCATACGTTTTTGGGAACTTTGAGTCAATTTTATAAAGAAAATAGCCGCTATCAGTTCCTTGTTTTGTGACGTCGGGTATAACGATAACTAGCTAGCAACATTCAACAGAAAAAAGCAGAAAAAATCTATCAGAATAAGGAATTCAAATGACAGTTAAAGCCCATACCCATATCCAGATTTCTTAGCCGGTACCCTCCCAGCAGTGGGGACTTATAATGGATGATGATTATGAATTGAGATCTAATATAAACCTTTATCTAGGAACATAATATTGTGTTTTCATCGTTACCTACCACTCACTACATACCATGCTACACACATTTTTGCTACTTGTACTTACAATGTGTTTATTTAGGTGCCATAAAATGACCTCATACATTGCCATGGAACAAATTCATTGTTGGCGTAGATAATATTCAATCGATAGTTGCTTAATATTAATATCTTAAATTTGAGTTATAACATAATATCAAGAAAAGAAAAATCACCACAACTTCTAAAGGCTAGCTATATAAGTTATAAATATTTATGTATTACTCATATTAGATGATAGTTAAGGTTTTATTAGGATAATAATAATAAATAATTAAATAATTTATTTCGTCATCACACAATTAACTAAACTAATGAACTTTTTACATTTTATTAACTGCATTGACTGTCTAATTGTAATAGTTTTAAAGTCTGAACTATTTGTGGTACCTACTTAATCCAAACAATAACTATTGTTTAAATTTACTAAAATGTAATATGTATCATTTACTATCAATGAAGCATGCATACTAATTCCTTCGTTCACTTTAAGGATTTTTATGATTACGTTATTAAAATCACTGAGCAGCACCATAAAACAATTTCACTTCCTTTAATATAAATATTTTAAATGTTTTGCCAACTTCGCAAACGGATTACCTATGCAACTAATGTTTTAGTATTCCAATGGGTCCATCCATAATGTGAAGCCTTGACATGACTTGACGATAAGCCGCAGAATATTAAGTGCTATGTACACCACATGACAATACTTACAAATAAAGTTACGAAAATATTTTCTTTCCACTCCTTAATTTTTTTTTATTGTAGATTTCTATGTTCTAAGGCCTAAGCAGTTTGAAGGATTTTAATGTATGTGGCGTCATTAGATTTGTCTTGATAGTGCAAGTGACACTGGGTATGTAGGTACATTAAAAAAATTCAAAAGGGTTTTGAATAGCTGGTCCATAAATAAATACCTTATATAGATCTTGTAGTTTATCAGAACTCTCCGGCATTAATTTATCTACTTAAATAAAAAAAGAAAAGAACTTACCATTTTTTACACAACTGCCCAAGGAGTGTTATGTGTTTTTAATTAGTAAGTCTAAAAACGATCTACTTATCTAGATCTAAGTTCTTAAGAAAGACGATTTAATTGATAATAAACTAAAATGTCTAAAATAAAAATCTTAATTAAGTATAAAAAAAAACAAAACCTGACTGCAAAAACTTTACCACTAAAAAGGGAAAAACAAGCTCTTTAATTTCTCATCGTAGTCTGGGGACCTTTTAAATTATAATAAAGTGTTTTTTATAAACTTTAAAATAATATACAAACAAATCAAATCAATAATGACCTAGTCCTAAGCATGTCCTAAGATGATAAAACAATACAGTCAGTCGGCCAAGAGTAGGGTTGCCAAAAGGAGGACATGCCCTCCTTTTCTATGTTTTGCCCTCCTTTTCTATGTTTTGCCCTCCCGTCCTCCTTTACCTACTGTAAGTCGCCATTTTTGCTAAAACGTCGTCGTTAAGGCGCTACTCGGAAAAATATGGACTTTTTGATTTAAAACTATCGGACGGTTACAGTTGTTAAAAATCTGGTAATAAGATATATATTTCTTCATACCTTTATCTAGAATCGTATAGTTTCAAAAACACGATTTTATGATTTTGCCTCGACACTTTTTATTTTCGAAAAGACCTCTAAAAAAAAAGACCTCTAAAGAAAAGTGAAGATTATTCTTAAATGGGGTTACTTACACTATTGGAAATTGGTTTAATTAGTGGACACCAATAATATTGAGGATCGTATAGAAGTATTTTTTTAAATCGCTGTAGTTTTTTAATACGAAGTGATTTTGTGTTTTTTTTGCCTAATCTGTAAAATCGGTCTCGCTCCCGCGCGCGTCGTTTTCTCATTGCTATCTCGCTTCAGCATATTTTTTCCGAGTATCGCCTTAAAAATTTCGTGTCGTGCGCCGTGCGTGCATGCATGCGTGGAACAAGAGAGGATCAGCAGACTAAGTGTGCAGTCAGTTAAATCTTTAATTCCTTCTCAATACAACTTCAAAATCATGACTTGTAAAGATTTCCATAAATTATTTGTTAAAAAAACAAAATTTCTTGTAAAAATTGCCAGCTCAGCTAAATATAAGTAGTTAAAATAAAATAAATTAAAATGATGCGATTTTTAAAAGGTATTCACAAACAAACAGGACAACCCGTCAAATTGTGAATGTCCTCCTTTTTTACAGAAAATCTTCCGTTTTAGGCCCATCAGCCCATCCTTTATCCAATTATCATTTGGCAACCCTAGCCAAGAGGAAGTTAACTGTAATTCATTATCAGTAATACTCATAACTCATAATAGACTATTTTTAACATCATTGCAGCTTGATAGTAATGTTTTATTAATAAACTAGCGCCCGCCCGCGGTTTCACCCGCGTGTTTCTCGTTCCCGTAGGAATATCGGGATAAAAAGTAGCCTAAGTTACTCGTTATTACGACATGTTTGATCGTAAAACCACCATATAGGTAAAACCACTAGTAAAGCGCACGCCACACTTTGAGCGATGCGAAACCAAACAGCGGCAGCAATTAAAAATCTTTATACGAAACTAGTGGCTCTTCGCGGTTACACCCGCGTGGTACCTGTTCCCGTGGGAATATCGGGATCAAACGTAGCATATTACTCAGGAAGAATGTAGCTTTCTTATAGCGTAAGAATTGTTAAAATAAGGTCCTGAGATTATTTGTTACAATAACAAAAATACAAATCTTTTCTCTATAAAATATAGTGGACTATTATAGCAGTTGCTCTTCTGAGTTGCTCCCCTTGGGACCAACGACTCAACGTGCCTTCCGAAGCACGGAGGAGCTCGACATAGCAAGTTTTTTTGGACATCCATACCGTGACCTACCGTCCATTGCGAAAGTTGCTTTTAATCTCAAAGCAGCGTTGCCAGACGTCTCGATTTTGGCAGGACATCCCGATTTTTAGCCCAAAATTTATTGTCCCGCGCGGACAGGTTTAGTCCCGCTTTTCGGGGATTACTCAACAGAGTTGTTCAACTATTCTAAAGAAAAAAAACTTTAAAAGAAGTTAAATCTTCAGAGAAATATTATTATTGAAATACGTTTTCTATGGCTATACATAACTATATCATCAACATCATTCTAAACTTAGTTTGAAACTCAGATATAAGCATAACTAGTAAAAAACGACTGATTATTTAAATTATTTTATTATATCCGAATGTGTTGAAAGCGTTCAACGAAAAAATCCCTCTTTTTTACTGAAAAGGTTTCTGAATCCCGCTTTGCCCGAAAAAAAAATCTGGCAACGCTGTCTCAAAGATCTGAATCTCTAGTAGGTACATGTATAAAATGATAAATGTTCTGTAACATTTTTTAATTATATTTTTTTAACACGTGATTAAATGTTTTTTTTATCGCTGTCGCAGGCCGAGGGCGCTAACAACTGCGCCACGGACTCCTCGAAGAAAGTTTACCGTTTATAAACAGCAATTATGTCATATTTATATGCCAGCCACTTTTAATACTTAAGTTGCCTTATATGTCAAAAATGCGGTCACAGAGTGCTTTGCTGACCTTCGTACTTAGGGTACGGGTGTGTGTTCCGGTACGGTTGAGTCATACTCATGCATACCCTTGACTTGATAAGTTTTATTTTAACCATTAACCATCGAGTAACTAAAATAATCACAAAAATAATCTTCAGGTGAAGACAAAGTAAAACTGTATTTTTTTTATAATCTAAACTAAGCTTGACGAGGGAGCTTTTAATCTCGACTCTTGTATTGTATAAGTGGTGTTGCTGGAATTACATAATGTATAAGTTTGCTTTTTATATTATTATGTATATTTTATTAATCAGCATCACAGCTTAATGTTGTGGCATATAGCTGAGCGGAGACCTTTTTAGTGCCTTCTTGTTCTTGAACTGTATTTTTAGTTTAAAAATATATTTATTGTAGTGTTGTCTGGTGCAAAAAATAAACGTTTTTCATTCATTCATCATCATTCTATAAGAATACACATATTATACTTACCCTCTTTTTTTTTATTCACAACGGGGTAGCACTTAGCCTGATGTTAAGTGGTGATAAGGCTGAAGGTGGAAGCGCACTACTCCCGGAATCCTCAATCACTGAGGAACTGGCTATCTTATCTCTAACTGCCGGAACACAATAATGCTGAAAACATCACTGTTATGGCGTCAGACTTAGATAAGATGGTGGTAGCTAGCCAGGCGAACTTAGAACAAGTCCTACCACCAACCAAACCGAATACAATATGTACCCCCACTGGGAATCGAACCCGGGACATCTTGGTCTGAAATCGGTGGTGGTGTGAACCACTTGACCACAGAGGCGGTACTTATGGTACACTATGCATTTTGGTCCTTTTATAGCGAATATTAAACCCACTTGTTCCTACTGTGTCTTTGACGACACAACCAAGTTTACCCTTTTAGTGCCTTTTTGAACTGTATTTTTAATTAATTAATTTAGTTAAACTTAGGTAAGCAATCTCCTCTACCAAACAGATAACACGTACAACGCATTATTAATTGCATTCTTTATAATTTAATGTTTATTTATTTACTCAGTCGTCAAGCGTAGGTCGTTGTGCATTCGACCTTGGCTGAAGAATGTGCCGTAAGAACGCTCCTTGGCTCGACCTTATGACGTAAGACATAAGGTCTTATATGGTCATGGAAGATTTCTTTATTCTGCCATGCATCAGTTGCATGTTGCAGTCATAACGATCGTCCCGTTAAATTTATCAATGTTCTCATTATTAGATGCAGTTTCGATGCAATGGTATGGTCGCATCTGTTTCTTGTAGTAATAAGAGTAATCACGTCATGATTTAACTAGTAGATAATAAATAGTGTAAACAAGTTATTCTTGTTTGTGTTGTGTGGTTATGTACGTAAAATGATAAATATGCGTTTTCAAAGGAGCCGACCGTCAAATAATATGATATAACTAGTTAGAACATATGAAAGAACAAATTATTACTTTTCTACACTACTACACGATTTGTTGTCCCGCGGGAACGCGATATTTTCGGAATAAAAAATTGCCTATGGGACTCCAGCTCCCAAACTATCCCCATACCAAATATCACGTCGATCCGTTGCTCTATTTTTACGTGAAATACGAACAAACAAACAAACAAACACTCTTAAATTTAGAATACTAGCCTTTCGTCCGCGGCTTCGCCCGCGTGGACTACAGGACGTTTTAAGGAGCCGATATTTATTGCACTTTTCTTGTAACGGTTGTTACACGTAGGTAGGTACGAGGCATGCTTTAAAAGTTAAGAAATTATTAAACATACCAAATCATGCGGCTGCTTAAAACTTTTCCTTTCTAACAGCGAAACGCGCAATGTCAATCTGACAGTAGTTTTCTTGTTTTGGTGTTGAGAGTTTTGATAAAAATAAACTATCATCAATCGTGTACAGTAACCCGACTTTGATATGTAAAAACAGAATAAATTCGAAAATAAATTAAGAACTTATTAAGGGTGGTCTATTAAAATATAGGCTTTTAAGATTATCCTAAGACACATTTTCTTTTAAATTAAAAAATATGTTGCGGTAGCGTTTCCCATGGAATAACCCACTTATAGATTTTCTTTCTTGTGGTCCAATAAATTATTTACACGTTCTCATAATTAATTACAAATTAGACTGCATGCAAGTAGATTCCAATCACACGAACCCTCTTGCGTATTGCCTAACTTAAATCATTATAATTATCGTCCTGTTTTAATCCCAATCCCATATTTTAGGGTCGGCGCAGTACTTATATCATTCTCCTCCCTCCACTACACTCTATCATACCTGTCATCTCCTATAAATGTAAATGTTACCCTTAAGGCGCCGATTCCCGAAAATAGGGTATTTTAAATTATGGATTACTCGCAAAGCACAAGTACTCAAAATTTGGAAAAAATATATGTTATTTTACAGTTATTTATCTAGTGCTTCCGGCCGTTTTTTTCGATTGGTGATATTTAAGTGTGTCAAATAAAATCCCAAACATCCGTCTAATGGTAATCCAAATATCCTATTACTTGCAGTATACTTGGTTTTACTTAATGAAAATTATACGAAAATAATTGTCTTTGAATAGCCGAGGGATTCCGGCCGTCAAAAGTTAAAATTTAATTTAATTTAATTTTTAATTGAATTTTAAGTGATTTTCGATTCGCGGGGCGCTCGCGAGTTCACAGTTCACTGCCGGCTACCGATGCGTCCGCGTGAAGTGTATCGCGCGCGGTCGAGCAAGCGTTAGCGTGCCTATTTCGGTCGGGAATCCTCGCCTTAAGAGGATTGTGTACCAAGCGGTCTCCATAAAAACGGCGCGATAACGCTTTCCACCCTGTAAACCTTAACTAACATACAGCAATGAATTTTTGGTATGTTGTTGAAATGCATAAGAACTAGTGCTGTACGTTTTGTAATTTTTTAAAATATTTATCATAGATTTTGGAATATTTGCATTTTAGTGATTTCATAGAAAACAAAAAGTGCCAATATTTTTAAATCTACAATGAATATTAAAAAAAAACAAAACGTACAGCCCAAGTTCTCATGCATTACAACAACATAGTTACTGAAAATTCATTGCTGTATGTTAAGGTTTAGAGGGGGGAAAACGTTATCGCCGGTTTGTATGGAGATTTATTTATTTATTTATTTATTTTATTTATTTGTTTATTCCATATAACAATACAATAATTGTGTTGGAACTTAAAATATGTATTTACATTAATAATTTATATAACTTAACACAAAAATGTCGATGAAAATTAATAAAATAACTAAATCTCACAAAAATTAAACAAATGTCAAATGGATCCCCCATTTGTTCCAATAATTTACCTAAAATAGTACTAAAATATCAATTAAATAACAATGTCAATAAAATAAATGTCAAATATAGAAAAGGTCAAACAAATATTAAAAAAAAAATGTCAACAAATCGAATATAAATAAAAGCAGCCGGCCTAGCATGAGCGGCTTATAACGCGCGATATGATATGGTACGGCAAGTTGTCTTTGTCTAAGGTGTAAGCAAGACGGCATGCCGTACCATATCATATCGCGCGTTATAAACCGCTCATGCTAGGCCGCCAGGTCCATTTAAAATTACTAAATTTACAAATGTCAAAAAATAATAAGTAAGTATTAAAAAATATATATTTATATCTAAATCATTTTCCCCCAACAAACTCATCTACACTGTAATAACATTTTTTCAACATGACACAGTGCTCTTCTATTAATATTATAAAGAGGAAAGATTTGATTGTTTGTTTGTTTGTTTGCATCGACTAGGCTCCGAAACTACTGGACCGATATAAAAAATTCTTTGACCATTAGAAAGCTACATTCTTCCCGAGTGACATAGGCTATATTTTATCCCGATATTCCCACGGGAACGGGTACCACGCGGGTGAAACTGCGAGGATCCGGTAGTAAAACTATAAATGAATAAAAACGTAATGTTCTTTACTGTTATTTTATAAGTTAAAGCCTTCAAGATGTTATTGTATGATCCGACAGATCTACTTAAGTTGGTCAGCTTAGTTTTGAATGGCAATGACCGCGAACAAGGCAGGCACTGATCAATCAGTATTAAAATATTTAGTACCAACGTTCGATTAAGTAACACGTTACATTAAGGTGGTATTAAGAAATGCTAAATCTGTATTTAATGTCAGATGATAATATTAACAGTTACCTACTTTGGAATTATATGGCTAATCGAATGATTTTTTTTCGTATTCCGTGACTACAGCCCCTCGAAAAAAAAATCGGAAACAACTTAAAATCTTTTAAAAACGTATTTCAAAATTACCTATTAGGTATGTGTACAATATACGCGTTTTACGCGTGATTAAATAATCCGTATAAAGTAGTTTTATTTCAAAATTACACTGGTCAACAAAAAAACACTCTTTGCATGTAACATAAAAACTTTTGTCTAGTTATGTTTAGAACAAGAATAAAGACAAAAGAAATAAAATTAGAGGATTACACGCATAATGACATATCGATGTCTCTGACGCAAAATGACATATTGTGACTACGCAGAATGACATACGCATAATGACATATCTTGGACTTGACATATTGTGACCACGCAGAATGACATACGCATAATGACATATCTATGACTCTGACGCAAAATGACATATTGTGACTACGCATAATGACATCTTGGACTCTGACACAAAATAACATATTGGTGACCACATTACAGTGGCACAATCTTTTCTGTTGCGGTGACAGCGGCGCTATGTACGTTTTTCTTTTTTTGTAGCAATTTACCCGGCCCTGACTTCTAAGACCTTCAGCCGCAAGCAGCGCTATGGTTGGACATCAACTTGACAGCAGAATGACATTAAAAAAAACATGATGTTTCACATTTTGGCCACTGGAACAGAAAAGTTTGTGGCACTTGTATCTCTTACAATGCCACAATCTTTTCTGTTCCGGTGACAGCGGCGCTATACGTTTTTCTTTTTTTTGTAGCAATTTAACCGGCCCTGACTTCTAAGTTCTTCAGCCGCCAGCAGTGCTATGGTTGGACATCAACTTGACAGAAAGTGACATTAAAAAAAACCACGTTAGTTTCACATTTTGGCCACCGGAACAGAAAAGATTGTGGCACTGTATACAGGGTTATTTTTAAATACCAACAACCTCGCAGGAGTAAATTACTAACATCTAAACAAAAACATTTGTTCCACAACTTTTGTAAAAAACTGACAAAAATAAAATCGACTTTTCATACAAAACTTTATCAGCTATTCGGTTATATATATGGAAAGTCGATTTTTCTTGTCTGTTTTCGGAAAAGTCGTAGAAAAATGTTGTTGTTTATGATGTTAGTATTCTACTCTGGTGTTTACAAAAACCCTGTATAAAAATTAAGGGGTGACTGACATATCAATGCCCCCCAGTCCAAACCACTGGACCTAGAGACTTGAAATTATGTATGTATGTCGTGGTCAGACACAGCCTTCTCTATTGTCTTCTACGGTCAGATCATTGAATTGATTATTTCATGAAGGTTGGTCATTTTATGAAATAGTCGTATTTCATGAAATTTTGATTGGAATATACGGGAACCAGAACGGGAATGGATACGGGAATGTGGCGAGAACGGGGATAAACACGAACGGAATTTTATTATGAGTGGGAAGTTTGAATGTTTAGATGTTTATTACTCAATCACACAAAAACGACGGATTTGGAATTGCAAATAGATAGTTTATAGCCTAGTTTAAATAAAATATACTTTTATACCGGTCAAAACCCACTAAGGATTTTCCGAATGTCCACGCGGACGAAGTCGCGGGCGAAAGCTTCTAAGGGAAACAACAGTTTCAATAAGGACCCAATGTAAAATACTTTTTAGTTAGAGATTGCATGGCTGGCTACTTCAATTTATTTATTTTTTTATTTTCTATTGTTTTGCCATAGTCGGGTAAAAAGGGATCTCATGTCACACACCACAACCGTTATGACATTGATACGTATACGTATTTATTACAAACTAGCCTTCCGCCCGCGGCTTCGCCCGCGTGTACTACACGACGTTATCCCGCGGGAAGGTGATATTTTTCAGGAATAAAAAGTAGCCTATGTCCTTTCTCAGGCTCTAGACTATCTCTGTACCAAAATTCATTCAAATCGGTTCAGTAGTTTAGGTGTGATTGTGTAACACACAGACAGACAGAGACGCATTTATAATATAAGTAAAGACTAGCTTTCCGCCCGCGGCTTCGCCCGCGTGGACTACACGACGTTATCCCGCGGGAATGTGATACTTTTCCGGGATAAAAAGTAGCCTATGTTCCTCTCCAAGCTCCAAAGTATCTGTGTCCCAAATTTCAGCCAAATCCGTTCAGCCGTTTTGGCGTGATTGAGTAACAAACATCCAAACATCTAAACATCCAAACATCTAAACTTTCACAGTAGTAGGAAGTAGGATATACGCGCAACACAATTTTACGTCTTTAATTCATGTCATTTCGCGTATGTGTCAATTCGCGTATGTGTCATTTCGCGTATGTGTCATTTCGCGTATTTGTCATTACGCGTATGCGTCATTTCGCGTATGTCATTTTGCGTATGTGTCATTTCGCGTATGTGTCATTTCGCGTATGTGCCATTTGCCAAATTGAAATTGAATGTGTCAAATACGAATAGTTTCTTTGTTATTAGATTTTATATATTTATTTTAATTTTTAGTTTTTTGCATTCACAATGCAATTTTTATAATAGAAAAATGGAAAATGAAGTATTTAGAAAAAATCGACCCGTCTCACAACTATCGGAGCCTTCAGGTTTTGTATGAGCCCATCGGAGCTAGTTGTGAGACGGGTCGATTTTTTCTAAATACTTCATTTTCCATTTTTCTTTTATATATTTCTTAAAATTTTCAGTTTTTATCAACAAAAAGAAATTATTCCGTTAGATTGCAACATTAATATAAATGTAGCTTTATGATTTTCGGCTATATTTTGCTTCAGGGATGTCTCGTTGCAATGTCCAACAGTAATCCTCTAGCATAAGTGGACTCCACTTGCCCTGATATCGTAGAAATGTCTTGGTGGAATCTTTCACCGTGTTCATCGCTGATGGCGCCCAAATTTTTGGGAAAAGAAGTCTAAATCTGAATGATGAAAATGTATTTCAATAACTTAAAGCAATGACTAAAGTCAAAAGCCTTTTGAGTAGATAACAGCTGTGTGTTAATACTTTTATAGTCAGTGGATCAGCGATTTCCTAGAAAATAGGAAGTAACTTTCAAGAAAGATTCCCAAGCAGATTTTTCCAAATCACTAAGCTTTTCTTTAAATATATCATCTTTCATCAATTTCCTGATTTTAGGGCCAACAAATTTGCCTTCTTTAATGTTTGCCTCACTGTATTTAGGATTTTTTTCTTTTTAATTTACAATGCCGTCACCATTCCTATCAATAGCTTTCACGAAGTTTTTCTTGAGCCCAAGTTTTATCTGTAAAAGTGGTAAAAATATATTATCAGGCTGCACCAATGGAGGTTTTTTAATATTTTTTTGTCCTGGAGTAAGAGATTGTCTTTTGTGCCAGTCTTTCTATATAATGAATGATTTTTCTGTTTCTGCTGTCCAATTCACAAATAAAACAACTGTATTTTGTATACCCTAGCAGTGTTCCTAAAATTAGGGCAATCGCCTTTAAATGTCCACATACATATTATGCCGTCGGGCAAAACCAAAAAACTGTTCATATTTAAAGTCCATTCGCTTAGATAGTGTCGCCCTTTGATCGCGCCGCCTTGGCACGTGCCGCTGCTTTTTAAAGGATGCCGCCGCATAAACAAAAGAAGCCGCCTGCGGCGTACACCCGAAAATGGAATTGGATTTTGGGACTCGGCATTTATTAAATTATATTTTCTTAAATAATCTATGTTTATTATAAATACAGGTGGTAACGACGGTTATGACTCGTGAGAATTCGAGCGATGATAAGTAATCATAATAATCATATAAAAAATTTATAATAATAATAATTATTTGTAAATGACTTATTTAACTTCAGCGTAGTTTCAATTATAGTAGTAGTTTTTATTCAGCTTCAGCGTAGTTTCAACCGCATTGATCACGACCAGCTACTTGCAGATGCTGCTAACATGGACTGGTCGGCAATATTTTCCTCTGACTCCGTTGACGAGCAGGTTAATATTTTTAACAGATTACTCTTAGAGCTTTATGATGTGCATGCACCGATAAGGCCAGTCAAAATGAAACACCTACCTGCACCCTGGCTAACCGACGAGATCCGATCTCTCATGAATAAAAAGAACTCCACCAAAGCCAGGTTCAAGATGGATCCCTCGAAACGAAATGAAGAAAGAATGATTCGGGCGCGTAACCGGTGCAATATGGTGATTAGGGACGCTCAAAGACGCCACATTCATAATTCTATAGAAAACGTTGATCCAACTAAAGTTTGGAAATTTCTAAAAACTCTTGGGGTTGGCAAATCTCATAATACTGTCACGGATACAAATGTCGATTTCAATCAACTAAATAGTTACTTCACATCGTCGGTGCCTATTGATGGTAACCTTAAACATTTAACCTTGCAACATCTTTCTAGCCTGCCAATGCGAACACAAGTTTCCTCTTTTTCTTTTATTCAATTTTCAGAATGTGATGTAAAGAGAGCAATCCTGTCCATCAACTCAAGTGCTGTTGGTGCCGACTCTATTAGCCGTAAGATGATCCTTCCCATCCTCGATATCCTCACTCCTATAATTACCTTTATCCTTAACACATCCATATCCACTGGAACGTTTCCGACTTCCTGGAAGGAAGCAAACGTTATTCCACTGCCCAAAAAATCCAAACCAAAGTGCTGTAGCACATCTACAGCACTTGTGAAGATAACAGATGATATACGCTTGGGAATGGAAAATCGACAACTGACAGTACTGACTTTACTAGATTTTAGCAATGCATTTAACTCGGTTGATTTTGATATCCTTCTCGGTGTTTTACGCTCTCTAAACATATCTCCATCTGTAATTGATTGGTTCGAAAGTTACCTGCTAGGGCGACGGCAGCGTATCCGCACTGGTGACACCTTCTCCTGGTGGTGTGATATCAATGCTGGTGTCCCTCAGGGTGGCGTCCTATCTCCACTTCTTTTTTCAATTTTTATAAATTCAATCACTCATTTCCTTTCAAGTCCTTATCACCTCTACGCTGATGATCTTCAGATATACACTCAGGCACCATTATCAGAGCTCTCACGTGCAATTACAGCTACTAATAAAGATCTCGCTCAAATAAGCTCTTGGAGCAAGTCATTTGGTCTGACTGTTAACCCAGCCAAGACGCAGTGTATTATCATCGGCAGTCCTCATTTTGTTTCGAGGATCGATTTTAACCAGCTTCCGGCAGTTTCCTTGGATGGTACTATTATTCCTTTTTCAAGTTCTGTTAAAAATCTAGGTGTTATCTTTGATCAGCATATGTCTTGGAGACCTCATATTGAGGAAACTAGGAAAAAAATATTTGCAGCATATGGCTCACTTAACCGGCTTCGTAACTTTTTGCCGACCAGTACTAAAATCACTCTGTCACAATCGCTTCTGCTGTCTATCTTGGACTACGCTGATGTCTGCTTTACTGACCTGTCGGAGGGGTTACTTGATAAGTTGGAGCGTCTGCAGAACGTTGCCATCAGGTTTATATTTAATCTTCGTAAATATGACCATGTGTCTCACTTCCGTAGCAAACTCCAATGGCTCCCAATTCGCCGGCGCAGGGACTTACACACACTTAAACTTCTCTATTCTATCCTTTTCATGCCTACTTCCCCTCCTTATCTTAAAGACTGCTTCTCCTTTCACTCTTCATCTACGTCATGTACTTTGCGTTCCTCATCTAACCTCACCCTTGAAATTCCACGTCATTCTTCCGACTTTTTTTCCTACTCTTTCTCTGTCCATGCTGTCCGTTTGTGGAACGCGCTTCCTGAAGGTATCAGAAAGGCTCAGACTCTAAAATCCTTTGGAGATCAAGTTAGAAGTCATTTCCTCTCCCTTACTCATTAAAGTTTATGTATTATCTTATTTTTCTCTATTTGTCATTCTAGACTTATTCTATCCTTTTTATGCACCCTCTCCCCTCTGTTCTTTTGATTTATTTTTTTCTTTCGCCCAAGGTTGCCTGGAAGAGATTGCTATTTAGCAATAAGGCCGCCTGTTGTCTGTTTTCTCATAACTATGTCTCTTTGTGTTATTGTTTCTTTCTTTGTGTGCAATAAAGCTTTTTTTATTTTTTATTATTATTATTAACTTTCTTTTATATAAAAATATCCAAATTTTCATTAAAATTGACTTTGGTACTCAACTTGAGTGTATTATTTTATATCTGCATTTTATAGCAAGAGCCACAATGCCGTGCGGGTGTACCGACACTATCTAACCGAAGTCCGAACGGACTTTAACGTAGTTACTAATGGTGTCAAATTCCTTCGCTGAGTTTTAAAGTAATGACGCACAGTGGATCGATCCCATACAAGCGATGGGACATAAGCAAATTAAAAAATCATTTAACGAATTTTGAAAATCAATTAAGTCCATCGTATTTGCCTAGTTAATAGCTATTAATACGGAACCCTAAAAACAGTATGAGCATTTTCTTATTGGAACCTTATTTCAAGAAATATGGTACCTAACGTGAATTCTTAGTATGAAAAATGACCTTAAAAATCCTGTAGCTCGAGAGTCCCTTTGTGTTTCGACTTGATTTTTTTATATGTTAATATGAGATATATTTGCTACATTTTTTTCAAACAAAGTAGGTGCGCGCCACGCGCTCCTTACGAGTTATGGTGTTGACCGATTTTTTTTTCATTAAATATTCAAATATATCTGTGCGGGACAGATTATTACGATTTATTATGTTTAGAAATAAGATGTATATAAAATTCCTTGAGTTGACCGTTGTATAATAAAATGATATTTTTGTGTGTATTTTACTCCCTCTGCTAGGTTGAGATAAATTAGATAAGTTTTTTGTGTTGTATATAGATCGTTTATAATATTGAAATAATTTGTAAAATGCAAAGGGCTCTCGATACGGTATTGCCTCGACGTACCTAAGGTCCGATTCGCTATCTCGCTCACTCGCGGGATATGCTCTTCTAGCACAACCGCGCCTCTAGCGGCACATCTCGGAACTCCCTTACACGCAGACTGCCACAGTTCCGAGAACTAATTTAGCGTCGCGCGTGTAAGTAAATTCCTTGAATTCTTTTGTGAGAAAATACGCGGAAACAATTAGAGTCGTTATAAATATCGCGTGCCCTCGCATTAAGATTCATTCGCATCCAGATATTGTAAGAAGAACAATAAAGTCACTCTGCCCGAACGAGCATCAACAACCAGTGGTTTTCTTCACCGTCCGGAACCTCTCCGTCTCCGCACAGTTTATGTACACCGGGGCTGCTACCGCTCATAAACGGCCGGTCCCGTACATATTGGTCCTTCGTAACCGGATAAGAAGATACCTACTGAAGACAGCTTGGACCACCATATTGGTCCTTCGCTACCGGATCGAAAACTACAGTCAAGATGGTGCTCACTAGAAGTGAAAAAGAAAGAAGAATCGCCGAGCGAATCACCCACGAAGAACCTCCTGTTTCCCCGTCACGAGGACGCGTGAGGGAGCCGCGTCAAGAAGCCTCGCCGCCACGTCGCCACGCTTCACCGCCGAACCAACGCGGCTCACCTCAGCGCCCCGACGTCTCGCAGCCACACCGACGCGTCTCATCACCGAACCATCAAGCACGCCCAGACGAACCTCCGCAACGACGAAGCCAGCACAGCCCAACGTCACGCCCGCCGCCGAGGCGCCACGTTTCAAGAAGTTCATCGCTTCACCGAGAGCTGCGCCAACCGGTGCTCCGTCAACCTTCGCCGTCTCCGCGTCGCCATGAGTCGCCACCACGCCGCTACGAGTCGCCATCACGCCACTATGAATCACCGCCACGCCACGCGTCCAGCACACAGAAAAAGGAACAGGAGCAAAGAAAACCACCGTCACACCGTCGCACCGCACCGCCCAGCCGAGCGACGAGTACGAGGGAGTCGCGCGCCATCACCACGAAGTCCGAACGAGCGCGCCTCCTCGCAGAAGCCAGAGAAGAGATAGCCGAAAAAGAGCTAAACCTCGCCAAGGCCCGGTTAGCAAGAATCGAAGCCGACAGCGACGCAGAATCCGAAACCACGGAACTAAGCCAAGACGACGAAGCGGAAGCCAATTCCAGAAACAGAACAGAAGAATGGATACAAGCCACGAAGCCGCTCACAACCACCGAAGACGTCACGAAGGCGCCAGCACCGTCTCTACATACCACGCCTGCCGGGGCGACACCGAAGAAAGAGACGGCAATAGAAGTGAGCGAGCTAACTGCGGCGATTATGGAAGCGGCCAGAGCCTTTCAACCGAAGACTGAAGTAATCAGACACAGTTCGAGCGTCGAGTTACCGATCTTCAACGGCGCACACACCGACTGGCTGAACTTCAAGATGGCTTACGAAGATTTAACAGTCTACGGCTCCGCGAGAGAAAATACCGCCCGCCTACGCCGAGCGCTACGGGGAAGAGCCAAAGAAGAGGTCGAAGACCTACTCGCCGTCGTATCGAAACCGGAAGTCATAATGAAGGCACTTGAAAACTGTTTCGGCCGACCGCAAGTCATCGCAGAACTAGAGCTCGAGAAAATCGAAAATATTCAACGAGTGACCGACGCACCGAGAGACGTCTGCGCCTTCGCCAATAAGATCCAAAATGCCGTGACCGTGCTCTACACGTTGGGGGAAGAAGGGTACTGCCAGAACCCGAAAGTACTCAAGACGCTAGTCGAGAAACTTACGCCGAGCCTGCGATACAGATGGTACGACTTCAAAACAAAAACAGCGAAGAAAGCAAGTCTCGACATGTTCCGCAAGTTTATCGTCGCCGAAGCCGAGAACTGCAGAGAGTTTGCGCCGCCCGAAAACATCACGTCCGACGAACGCCCGTCTACGCGTCAACCGCCGCAACCAACGCACCGAACTCGCCCGCAACGCACGCATCAGCCACAGCGAACGTACTCGGCGCACCGAACAGAAACAGAAACCGAAACACGCGCGCCGGAGAGACAACGAACCTGCGCTGTGTGCGCGCAACCTAACCACTCAGCCTACGCGTGCGAAACTTTCAAGAGGGCGAACAACGACGAGAAGTGGAGACTGGCAAGGGAAAAGCGACTCTGTTTCCGTTGCCTAGGATCGAGATCGTATTCACACCGATGCAAACTGCGAAGATGCGGAGAAAACGGCTGCGCTAAGTCACATCACCGATTGCTTCATTTCGAGAGCCGCACCGAAAACACGCTGACTCCACCGCCGTCGCCGCCGCCGTCGCCGCCGCCAGCTGATGACGACTTCGAACCCGAGATAGTTGCAACCACGAAGTCACGCCGAGCCACAAGTACCTACCTGAAAATCATACCAGTACGAGTCACCGGTCAGAGCGGGTACATCGATACGTATGCGCTCCTAGACGACGGGTCTACCGTCACACTGATAGACGCCACCATCGCTGCGAAGATTGGAGCCGACGGACCCGCCGACACACTCGCCATAGAAACAGTCTCAGGGAGGGAAGAAGACAGAAACTCTCGACGCGTCACTCTACAGCTGCAAGGGAATAACAATGTGTTCACCGTTCAAGCCCGCACGATCGAAAAGTTGAGACTGGCGCCACAAACCGTAATGAAGACCGACGTAGTCAACGCACCGCACCTACGAGACATCGAAAACAGCGTGTACTACGAACGAGCCACTCCAACGCTCCTTATCGGCCAGGACAACTGGCGCCTGTTAGTCGCCGAACAAACAAGAAGAGGAGGCGAAAACCAACCTGCGGCATCTCTTACGCCGCTGGGTTGGGTTCTACACGGCGCCACCAACAGAAGTCGCGACCAACGTGTACACTACGTCGCTCACGTGAACGTCCGCACCGTAAACGAAAATCGAATCGAAGATCGAAACGAAGTTCGAAACGAAGTTCGAAACGAAGATACAGACCGCGCCACCGACGAAGCAACGAAACAAGTCTTCACACCCGAATCGCGCTGTATACAACCGAAGAAACCGACATCGAAGCCCGAAGAACTCGCACTAAAACGACCGAGAGAAGCGCTCCTGAGAAAAGGCTACGAAACCGAACCGGGCCCGCCGGTCAATGACCCCGGCCGCACCCGGTACCTATCGCCCGCCGAGCTTCGCCCAGCGTCCGACGCCGCCGCCCGTTACTCCGATACATCGATCAACGACCAGCTGATCAGCGGTCCCGACCTCCGTCAGTCACTACCGGAGGTACCTGTGCGCTTCAGCCAGCACGAAGCCACCGCGGTCGCCGACGATGAAGAAACTTTCCGCCGCCGCATCGACATCCGAAGCGCCTTACAGTTTCCGTGGCGCAACGACCGGCGGGAGAACCCGCACGAAGCGCAAAGTTCATTTACCGGGTCGCCGTTCCCACCCGAAGAAGAATGGCCGCGAGAAACAGTGACGAAACTCGAAGCAACGACGGTCGAAGAGAAAACGCCTGACGCGTTTTTAATAGCAACGCCTGTCGCCGTCGCCACCGCAACGTCGGACGTCGCGAAAGCGTTACCCGACATAACACGCTTTTCTTCATGGCAACGACTTATCCGCACGACCGCACGAGTACTTCAATACATCGAAGCGCTGAAAACCAGAAAACAACGCGTCCAGCACAAACGGACAAAACCGCGCGCGGAAGCCGATCTACAATGGCGAGCTAACAAGATAAGCTCCGCCCAGCAGAAGCCACGCCCACTGACGAACGAGTTCGCGTTCAAAATATTGAGCGCTGATTTTATCCGTCGCGCCGAACAGCTGTGGGTGACGCAATCGCAACACGATTCGTTTGGAAAAGAGATCGCCGCGCTACGAAGAAAACAAGTATTACCGACCGACAGATTGAAGAAACTCACCGTTTACGTAGACGAAACCGAGCAGCACCCGACTGAAAAATGCCTGCACACGCTACTGGCCGAAGCTGAGTACGTGGTCAACAGCCGCCCGCTCACACACGTGTCCGTCGAAGCCACCGACGAAGAGGCGTTGACCCCTAACCACTTCCTGTTGGGGGGATCAGCGCGCACACCACCGACAGGCACCTGCACCGACGCTGACCTGAGCGGCCGCGCCACCTGGCGCCGCGCACAGCGCCTTGCCGACCACTTCTGGGCGCGCTGGATGCGCGAGTACCTGCCCGAGCTTCAACACCGGCGGGAGCCCCACGGCCGTGGGCCGGCCATCAGTGTGGACAACGTGGTCCACATCGCCGACGGCAACCTGCCCCGCAACGTGTGGCCCAGAGGCCTAGTCACCGAGCTGCACCCGGGACCCGACGGCGTGACGCTCGTGGTCGACGTGCGTACCCGAGGCGGCGTGCTACGACGGCCTGTGAAGAAGCTCATCGTGCTACCGACGGCGCCCGCACCGGATTGAACTACATAAGCCGCCGGGCTTATGTACGGCGGGAGATATGTGCGGGACAGATTATTACGATTTATTATGTTTAGAAATAAGATGTATATAAAATTCCTTGAGTTGACCGTTGTATAATAAAATGATATTTTTGTGTGTATTTTACTCCCTCTGCTAGGTTGAGATAAATTAGATAAGTTTTTTGTGTTGTATATAGATCGTTTATAATATTGAAATAATTTGTAAAATGCAAAGGGCTCTCGATACGGTATTGCCTCGACGTACCTAAGGTCCGATTCGCTATCTCGCTCACTCGCGGGATATGCTCTTCTAGCACAACCGCGCCTCTAGCGGCACATCTCGGAACTCCCTTACACGCAGACTGCCACAGTTCCGAGAACTAATTTAGCGTCGCGCGTGTAAGTAAATTCCTTGAATTCTTTTGTGAGAAAATACGCGGAAACAATTAGAGTCGTTATAAATATCGCGTGCCCTCGCATTAAGATTCATTCGCATCCAGATATTGTAAGAAGAACAATAAAGTCACTCTGCCCGAACGAGCATCAACAACCAGTGGTTTTCTTCACCGTCCGGAACCTCTCCGTCTCCGCACAGTTTATGTACACCGGGGCTGCTACCGCTCATAAACGGCCGGTCCCGTACAATATCCAGAAACTATTATTTTGACATATTTTACCAACGAATCACACCTGAGTGAGACTAACTGAAAGTTGGTCAGGTCATAAAATATCGGTACACTGATAAAAGTATAGAGAAAAACACATAGGTACATACACTTTTTTTCTTTGTCAAGGGTCGTATTTTCTAATTATTTATTCATTGTTATACACTTAGTAATTAAAATTTTGTTTACTTAATGTCTCTGGAACATTTATGGACTGTTTCTTTTTGGTCTACCCGTTCGTAGTATGGGTTAACTTTTTGAAACCATATAAATAGAAGCATATAACAGATAAAAAGAAGTCTTTCCGTGGTTTCCCTACTTATCTCGACCCTTACGTTTCTCTAGGTGAAGGTGGTGCTCTTCGTGGACATAATCAATTACATATAACTTTGAAAACAAAAATTAATGTTCAATTAAGCGACCATGTAGAAAAAGAACCAAAGGAATTTTGCCGTAAAAGTTCTCTTTCCCGTACACATCTTTAAGTTTATTTCCCGTACACACTATACAAAAATAGTAGTTAGGCAAGTCCGTTTTCTGCTGTTTATTAAACTCTGACCTCTGTTCATAATTATTATTTAGTGTATCAGACAAAGTTATTTTTTTTTTCTTTCCTTTCACAGTTCACTTCACCAGAGTCTTTCTTTCTTATATTATTTAAATAGATAGATAGACTGACAATCTTTCCTCTCGGAAAGTTACAGTCTTCAAAAACTAATTTCATCTAAAATCCGTTCAGCTTATGTTTGAAAAAGCATAATCTAAGTATCTGTGTTAATATTTCAGGAACGAAACACTTATAAGTGGTTTTCGTATCGTACACACGATAGCGTGATGCAGAAGTTAACAGCGCCATCTATTTTGTTAACTTCGTACTAAAGGCAGGGCATAATAATAAATAAATAAATAATAATAAATTAATAACCTCTTACATTCACACCAGTTATCTAAGTCCATTTTAATTTCATTAAGAAACTGTATTATTATTATTATTATTTATCATGCCGTAAAAGTTTATTCCTTGGGTTGAAAATTTAGTTTTTATTTATTCTATTATTTTATTTACTATGTAGTTACGCTTAATAATATTTTGCTTATTTATGTAAAGGTGATTATTATGGTATTGTATCAAGCAATTATGATTAATATACAGTTTTCTGGCGTAACAAACACTTTCTGACCCACTGTTTCACAGTGGGATTAAGGGGAAATGAAACAAGACTGACTTTAACCGTGGTCCCACTGTTGTCATGTTTGGAAAAGTGTGAATAATAGTAATAATTTTATATACTTAAGTATATTTAAATTTTTTGTTTTTGTATTTTTTTTGTTTGTCCATACATTATGAATATTATGATCTATTCGATTTAAAATTTTCTATGGAACAGCTGATATTTTTTTTCGCGTTTTTAATATTGGTTCTATAGTAAAAGTTGTTTGTATACGTGAGTACATTGACCCCTTAAAATTATGTGCACTATTTTAGAAGGACCTTATATAATATTTTACTTACGAACTTACACTAATTAATTAGTTTAATTTATAAATTTTTTGGGGTAAGTATAAAGGAGAACCTATATTTTGTTAAATAAAATAAGTTTTATTATTTATATTTGTTTATTATTTTTGTTTTTATTTAATTTTATGTTAAGTGGGGCATTGCGGTGGAACTACAGTCATAAAAGCATAAAAAATGAATATTTGGCGTATGCCTAGTGCAGGGTCTACGGGGAAAAAAATTTTACCGTAGACCCACCAGTGGGGCTAAATGGTGGGGCCACGGGTAATACGTATTTTTTCTATTCCGTGTGACACGAAAGTAGTGAAATTGCTTTTGTAAACCGCAGAATACACAATTCTGTTGTGATTGTGGTAAGGATTTGAAATGAATGATTCATTAAATTTCAACGCTACGCAATGGCTCGCCATTACGCAAATTGTGTGCGTAAACAATTCGCACAGATTTTATGAATCAGATGTTTTTCCATCTAGCTTGGGTAGGTAGGTCTAAGATTTTTTTTTACTTTTTTTATAATACTTACTTCTTCGTTAGAGTCTTACACAAGATCAAGAAAATTTGTTTTAAATAGAATAAAATTCATTTATTTCAGGCGCAACACACCCATAAAAAAAACAACTGATCATTAACATAGTAGGTATTTAGTGCATTATCCTACTAATATTATAAATGTGAAAGTTTAGATGTTTGGATGTTTATTACTCAATCACGCCAAAACGGCTGAACGGATTTGGCTGAAATTTTGGACACAAATACTTTGTAGCCTGGAGAGGAACATAGGCTAGTGTCATATAAAAATAAAAATGATAATGCATAATGATTAAATCAAATTCAAAATTAAACATAACAAATTTATAAGAACAATCAGAATAAATTAATATCAAGTTTTGTAAACCCGCATTATTTTCTTATCTATAGATTAAGACTTTATTGATTTCATACAAAACAAAAAAGTGCCAATATTTTCAAATCGACAGTAATATTACAAAAAACAAAACGTACAGCCCTAGTTCTCATGCATTTCAACAACATACCGAAAATTCATTGCTGTATGTTAAGGTTTATGGGCTTATCACACTTATCCTAGTTAGGATCCTAATTCAGCATACATTGCTTTCTTTGAGCCCATTTTTAGCAAGTGGTGCAATCAAATCAAGCAATGTATGCTTAATTAGGATTCTAACTAGGACAAGTGTAATAAGCCCTTTAGTTAGAGGGTGCTGAGGGTGGAAAACGTTATCGCCGTTTGTATGGAGACCATTTGCTAGGCATTTTAACAGCTTAGTTGACGAGCAACAGTCTAGCTAGAGTTTTTTGATATTGTCAATTTTTTTTTCATTGACTTAAAATGTTTATTGAATTAGTAGCAACACAACATAGGTATTTATTTTCAAATATCTTGCATACTTTCAGCGATATAGAGAATCAATCTTTATAATTGGACAAGGAGAGCACTATTGAAATGTGACGTCACATTTCTATAGCGCCATACTCTCGCCATAGAAAATTTCTTTTTAGAGAGAGATAGCTAGAGGGGCAATCCAGCGAAAATGTCACCTGAGCCAAAAAAAATAAAATCTATAATTTGCTATTGTATTGTTCAGTACAATAAAGCCAATGAACTAATTTATCATAAAACAGCAACAGTTTTTTACTTTTCTACCAGATTTTATTTTTTTCGTGTCCTTGAATGCAGTGGTATCGGGGCTGTCCATGGTATGATATTTCTTCTTCATGTTTGCAAAACTTTTTTGCGCGCTTTTCATGTGTGCTGGTAAAACATTGTTAGGAAAGAAAAAAATACAATTCCTGGCGTTTACATCAGTCGTAAGTAATTGTATGTAAGTATTTGTGATGAAAAGTTATCAATGCATAAAGAAATGCATTAGGGATGTCCCGACCGTCACTATTAAACATGTGTTTGCTTATCCTATCCTATAAATATAGAACTGCTTGTTTACCGGCTTTGTCAAAGTAACAATTATACCTAAGTTTATTAGTTTGCATTATTATTACACGTTAAAAATAAAAGTGCATCGAAATATTGATACTGAAAGGTATGTCCCGACCGTCACAGTGACGGGTGGGACAAAAGTTCAAGTGCGTGGATTCAAGCTTTTTTAAGTTGATTTAGGTATTTGTTTATTTACAAATGGTGTTTTTTATTATTTTGTTTTATACAGTGTAAATTTTTTTATTCATTATGTTTTGCGTACATATTAAAATGCCTTTTCATATTTTTTATTGCATATCATTTGTCAGTTTGGTTTAAAGGCTTATCTAGTTTTGGTTTCTTTGCTTTTTAGTGCATGAACATGAATCCTGCAGAAAGAAAGAGAAAGTCTAGAGTAAAATTAAAACAAAATAATAAAAATGGGAAGAGTTTTTAGGAAAATAAAGGGCAAGAAATGCTGCCGAGGCAGAAAAAAAAGAAAAGAAGTTTAAAGTCAAGACGAAGAAGCAAAAGCTATTTGGGGGGGAAAAAGAAAAAAATCCTGAAAAGAAAACCTAGAAAAAAAAGTATTTTTGGTCTTTTTTTTGGACAGTTTTCTTCTGAAAGAAAGAATTTTCTAATGCTGTTGATTTTACAGAAAAATAGTCTGTATTTCCATTTAATTGTTTGAAATATTCATTAATTTCATTGTTTTAAACATATTTTAATTAAAAGTATGTAATAAATATGCATAATATGTATTTTATTCACATACAATTGTGACTCGTCCCACCCGTCACAAAATGCTGTCCCACCCGTCACACCTTAAAATATATTTTATAAATTCTGATTACAACAATAATACAACTTAAGTTCTAAATTGTATTGAAGGCATTCTAGAGGCAACTTATACAAAAAAATCTCCTAAGAAAATGTTTTTAGTTTGTCTTGATTTTAATGGTAAAACTCTCTACTCAGATAGGTGGGTGACTTTGCTGTCCCACCCGTCACTTTAAGAAAATGGAAATTTTAGGCATAAAGTAATTAATATATTTTTTCAATTTTGGAAGTTTTATTTTCATAAACTATCTGGGTACATATGTGGTCAGTTTTTTTGTCATTTTGTTAATAATAAACGATAAATTACTACTTTTAGGAGCAAAAATGAGTCCTAATGTCCCACCCGTCACTTTGGAATGCCCCTAGAGTCACAATTAAGTACCTAGCTCATTATTCGCTTGATAAAATACAGATTGAATTTCTTTTTTCACATTTGCTATTCAATAACTATAAACTATAAATATAACATATTTCAAAATGCCATAATTAAATATCTAGGTAGGTACATTTCAACAACAGTCAAATAGCTAATTGAGAAATTTTATTCAGATTCAAAATAAATTAAGTTTTTCTTTTGTTTGAACGCCAAAAGATATCTTACCATTATGTATTCAATACTTAGCTTGCACGTTTTAATATTTAATTAGAAAAGCAATAAACACTGTTAAACAAATAATAAACTAAGCTGAATAAATTGCTTTTCAACGTCCGTCTAGCGGTTTATTTATATACAGTTATTAAAGACATCATATTTAATAGAAATATGATGACATACTGTTTGAATTAATGCCTTCTAGCTTTTATTATTTCTATGATTTAATACGTAAGCGATTTACCACTAAAACCCGTTTTACTGCACTTATGTTAAACAGCTGTTTTAAACGTCACAATTTAGAGGAATTTTGTGTGTAAAAGGAACCACCGATGACTAATGTTTACTCGAATACCCAACAGGTTTGTGATTCAATTTCCTTCACGTCCATAGTAGAATGACGTCATCAACCGGTTTTGAACTCGGACCCCATACGGCTTTAGTTTCGCTATTCATAGGGTAATGTATGAAAGGGGTTAGAAAATCGATAGTTTACAATTTGCCACGAGTTCGTCCATGCGGTGCAATGTATGCAATGGTCATTCATTATACTGAATTTTATCACATTTTTTATCAAGTCGACATTACATTCACAATACATTGTATTTTTGGGAAGAGCACAATTATACTGTGC
This sequence comes from Crambus lathoniellus, assembly GCA_949710035.1. Taxonomy (NCBI): domain Eukaryota; kingdom Metazoa; phylum Arthropoda; class Insecta; order Lepidoptera; family Crambidae; genus Crambus; species Crambus lathoniellus. The sequence goes on along the minus strand of OX453323.1, from coordinate 9,678,602 downwards.
TTGCTCTGTGCATTATAATAAAACATGATGCTTCCCGCGGCTGTCTTCACGCTCAAATATTTCAACTAGGTACGCAACGGATTTTAATACGGTTTTCATCTATAGAAACTAGTGATTCAAGAATTATTGAACCCGTGCAAACCCGGGATGAGTCGCTAGTTAATAAATAATTCAAAGTAATGTTGTTATTGTTTAGGTAATATAGGTATCCTTCATTGGAGTCCAGCCAGAGGTACCAGGGGGGCATAAAATTCAAAGACATTAGCGAATCGCGCATACAAAGTATTTTGTTAGTACGGCAAGCGTTCGTCACTCACTTAGGTATATGCTTATGCTCACTTTAACCACCTTTAACTGAGGTCTTACCAAGCCAAATTTAACTTTATGCAGCAGCGTTAAGACCTTGAATGTCCAGTGAATTACTTGTGTAGGTCAACATGCGGTGACTCATTGGTTGGTAAACGGAAAGGTGCGAGCTACTTGAAGACAGTCGAAAGATGTTAAACTACCTAATTTTACTTTTTTAAACAATATTTTGAGTACCAGAATTTGATTATACTGTTCTTCGATAGTATAATCGAAAATACTGTTTTATTAAATTTAAGTGACTGTAATTTGACCATTCTTAATCCAGAGGACCATTCAGTATCAGTTTGTTTAGTAGGTAGGTAGGTAGGTAGGTATGTTGTTTATGCAGAACACGAACCATTTTTTTGCGGTTGTTATGTTGTACGGTGGTTATTTATGATGGTAAGTATATGATATGAAGAAAATGTCAACCATTTTCATAAGTGCTATCGTTGGATTCGTAGTCTTTAAAATACCTACCTAAAAGTGGTTTCTTAGTATTTTGCAATAGTAAGGGGAATATTATTTAAATATAGTTGCTCTTGCTCATTTAAATCTAAAACGCAGAGTTATCCTAGGAATTGCAATAAACTCAGAACAAGGGTACATTTCTTGTTAACCGTTTTAGTCATTTAGTTGCAACCGGAAAACTAGGTTCAAGCTAACATCAGCCCTTTGCTGTACAAAAGAAGGGTCATTGTACTTTGGACAGGTTTTAATTTCAGCCTTTTCTACTGATATGGTAAGGCGCGTGCTAAACTCATGTTTGGCTTGCAAATAGCTAATCGGTTGTGATTTAGCTGGGCACGTTATTGGTTACTATTGCATTCGATTTTGGTATGTGACTAGGGTGACCAACTAAAATATAAGAATTGTCTGATCCATTCTCAATCGCAACGCAATACCTACTTTAAGTCGAATTCGAAATTCATCACAAAGACATTAATTAACATAATGACATTGAAGTACCTACTAGGTTGAAGACAAGCTATGGAATTACGTAAAGTCAATCGTATTCATTTGACAGTTCATATTGTATCGTTACAAATGTCATTCCATACAAATTGCAGCCGATTGAATACGATATGAACTACGCAATTGCCCCCCTGATTTTGACGTAAATACGTCTCTTAACTTAACTTGCTGTGTATGTATAATTTTTGACCCAAAACTAATAAATGATGAAAAAATAACCTTGTCATAAAAGTATTTACAAAAAATGTATTTACTTAATTAATTCTTATTTATCTACATTGTATGTCACCCAGTGTTTTAATTAATTGTTTTAACTGTTTTCGATCTCTACGTAGAAACCTGACACATATTATAAGCCAATGTGGTTTTCTTTGTGTTAGTAATGTAGCTTAAAATCTCAATTGTATTTTTCATTATGCTAAATAAAATAAAATAAATAAATAACTACATTATTTCAAAATTCAATTAGACCACAGGATAGCTAATAAGTTTTTAGTAAAAATTTCATTTTTATGACAAGCTTTTTTGCTGACTGTACTCTAATATTGTATTGTCATCTAAACCAAACCTATATACAAAATTTCAGCTCCAATCGGACACTGGGAAGTGGGTCAAATTAAGCTTGCAAGATTTGTCCCCCACTAACTTCGATCATTTATATGATCGAAGCCCACTAACTCACTAACTAACATGGCAAGTTAATAAAAAGCTTGTGAAAATCAAAGAATTCATTACGATAAGTGAATAAATATTACCAAAAATATATACTTAATGTTAATATTTTGTATAAAACTATAACCCGTTACGTAAACGTATCCACGCTAAACACACGTCCATGCCACAACCACACGACATCCCATTTTATTTATTTTCATTGCAAGTTTTTCCCCTTTTACCGGGATTTTTTATAGGCATTGTATTCTTTTTGTACCACGATGTTTATCTAATTACTTGCTAAGCTTTGAGGCTTCCGAATAAATTCTAATATAATAGTTACCAAACTAAACTACCTGTAAGTATTATTCTGTGCTATAAGTAAGTAACGGTAATTTTATGTCTCCAGATTTGGAGTTGACTATATCGACAGGCAGTCTATGAACTCAAGTCATGGCATGAGTAATATCATAGCGTCATAGAAAACAGACTTCTAATGCTAACTAATCCAATATTATTGAACTACTAGCCTTCAGCCCGCGGCTTCGCCCGCGTGGACTACACGACGCTATCCCGCGGGAATGAGACGTTTTTCTGAGATAAAAAGTAGCCTGATGTTCCTCTTGAAGCTACAAAGTATCAAAATCACAAATTTCAGCCAAATTCGTTCAACCGTTTTGGCGTGATTGAGTAACAAACATACAAAATATCCAAACATTTTATAAAATAAAAAATTGTTTTACCTACTTAGGAACTAACTTACGTTACTAACTGGCTATCAGCCAGTTCCTCTGTAACGGAGGATTCCGGGACTAGTGCGCTTCCACCTTCAGCCTTATCATCACTTAACATCAGGTGCAGGGCCGCTCCGACCCCCCACAGCGCCTGTGTGCGAAACCTATGAAGCGCCTCTTTTTTTCACGAATCTTAACTATCTTAATGTTTTAACTAAGATCAATGTGGGGAAGTCCGGCATACTTTTCTAAAATTTGAGTTCAACTGAACTTATTGAATCGAGATACGCTTTCTAAAGTGACTTGTGTCGTCGGAAATTATAGGTAATATATTTATTTACCTATATTGGTCTTAAAATAGTATGAATGGCAATTATCTTTAGATTTATATGCTATTTTTTAAAACACGGCGTGTAGACGGACTTCCCGTGCAGTTTAGGGTAAGTCCGTCTACTAGCACTATATCCATAACTTGTGAGCCAATATGTATGAAAACAGTTTCTAGCAGTGACGTAAAACTAGCGTTGAAATGTGTGATTTATGTTTTTGTCTATAAGGTTTACGTTTCAAAGATAATTGATTTTATTTTATTTTAAGGCAAGTCCGGCATATATTTGGTGACAGTGGTTGCAAACATTTTTAATAAAATAGGGAAGATGCAATTTTAATATTTATGAAAGTTTTATGATTAAAATGTTAAAAAAACATAAATGAAGGGCTACTGCAACGTTTTTATTTTACATTTATGTTGATTTTTAATAATATTAGAAATTAAAAATGACGTGTAACGGAACGCATTTCAAAACACCAATCAGCGTTTAGTGACGTCACTCCTGTTATGAAGACTTATTTGAGGTTATGTTATCATTAGAAAAGTGAATAAATTATCGTGAATTTAATTACGCTTTTTTACAAAAATGAAAGTTGGGTTTGTCAAAGCAGACTCCAGAAATTTACCTAGAGTTACTGTCGACATGGTTGTCACATTTTTTGTCGAAAGTGCAGAGTTTTCTAGTGTAGAAATGAAAGGGACTAAATTATTACGGTAAGTATGTATAAATCATAGTTGTCGTTGTTAAACCTTGTATTTTATTTAGCAGCTTCTACACATAGAAACTTTTTTCAGAAAAACTTTTCCTCCAAACATTACCTTATCCAATTTTCGACGTCGTTCTCCAACTGTAAATAGACAATAAAAATATGATAAAGACAAAGTATGTAAGTGTAAAAAGTACTAGGCAGGTAGGTAACTAAAGTGTTGAAAAATGGAAAATGTAGTATTTAGAAAAAATCGACCCGTCTCACAGCCAGCTCCGATGGGCCTCGAACCCACGACCTTTCGCTTTTCGGACGACTGCTCTAACCACTGAGCTACGGAGTCGTTAGTCGTCAGTGGTTAGAGCAGTCGCCCGGATAGCGAAAGGTCGTGGGTTTGAGTCCCATCGGAGCTGGTTGTGAGACGGGTCGATTTTTTCTAAATACTACATTTTCCATTTTTCAACCATAAAAATTGCATTGTGAATGCAAAAAATGAAAAATTTAAAAATTTTACGTAGGTACGCAAGCAATATAACAAGTATAATCGCCAACTTACGTCAAAGTGGTCTTCACAGCATCGAATAATGGTCTTGGGAGAATAATTGTCATTCCTCTTCGCAGCTTGAAACCACTTTCTTCTCAGTTTTGGGTCAGAAGGTCCAGTCAAAAACAATTTACTTGGAAACTTTGTTGAAGTAGATGGACACATTGGCACAAAACATGAGTCAACACGGCTTTTTTTTGGAATATTAGTGGTATTGTTGTGATCACCTGATGTTGATGGATAGTCCATTTTAAACTTTTACTATTTTTTACAATAAAATATCTCTAAAGTCAAGAAAATAAATAGGCAAAAGTATAAAAGCCACCGACCGACGAACAAGTACGATACAAACAAACCTGTGACAGACAGGAATGACGTCATCGGAACTATAGGTCTGTTTTCGCGCGAAAATGTCAACTGTCAATTTAAAACCGCATTTTTTCCGTTAAATTACAATGTTTTGATTTTTTTATATCTTTGTGGCCTATTCTACATGAAATTCTTTATAATGAAAACAAAACTAAAAATATTGCATGTTCCCTATTGTATGTAGCCAATTTACTTTTTTGTAAAATAAAATACTAAGTAAAACATCATCAAATTGATCAAAATTCATCAAATTTGCTCATAGTCTATAACGACTGATCGCAGATGAAAACAGAGAAAGAAGAAAAAAAGTAAAATATAAATCTTTATTTCTAATTCAATTTTTATATTCCTAGTAAGGTAGATATACAAAAGCGATTCATTACTATCTTACGGTACATAATTATATCCCTAGGAATATAACTATATCACGGCTTTATCGTGCAGGTAAAATACGTGCAGCTGAAAAGGTTGACAATATCTGCAATTGAGGCAAGACTGTCATATGACGGACTTGCCTTACGTATGCCAGACGGACTTCCCAACTATTACATTTTGTGGTTAGAAATTTGTTGCAGGTAATAATTACGAAACTCAAGCGATATAAATGAATTTATCACCAGAAATAAGTATATGGATCATTAAATGACTTGCGTAATCAAAGAAACTCCAAGAACTCCATTGATTTTCTACTTTTTTTTTAGTTTTTTGAAGAGACGTTACACTCCAGCTTCAAGTACAAAACGCGAAAAAAAATGGCCTACCAATTTCTTTCAACCTAATGGTGTTAGCGACGTCTATGATTCTCAGTTCGAACCGAGAAGAGGCATAAGAAGCTAGTCATTCAAAAATGGAAGTTATTGGCGCTAGACGGACTTACCTCCTAGACGGACTTCCCCACATTGACCTTAATTATTTTTATTTCTTTTTGTTAATTTTGACCGAAATAAATTTTCTTTAGTTTTATATAATTAGATAATATTTTCCTAAATAGGTTTTTTTCTAAAAAAAATCCTTTTTTTTCCTAAATTTTTATATTCTTTATTTATGATGTTCTATCTAATCGTATACTTACTTATATATTAAAAACAAAATAAATGACTTTTTTCTAATAATACTAATTTACTAACTATTACGTTTTCTATGTTAAAAAACAACAAGAGTCTAAAATGTGTAAGAATATAAAATATAGTCCAGTCAATTTAGACATCCGAAGATACATTAGTTCGCAAGAAGCTGAAAGTTGGTGAAATTTCTCAAAACATAATTATAACTGAAATTTAAAAAGTCCTCATCGATCCGGTACCTGGAAAAAAAATTCGAGGTCAAATGTCAAATTCGCGTTTTTTCAGCAAAACGGTAAGTTTCATCGTAAAATTAGTAAAGACAAAATTGTAAATCATGTAATTATCTATAAAAAATGACTCAATACTTTTTTCTAAGCGCCACCGTTTCTGAGATATATCGATAAAAAAATTTGGAAAGGTGTAATCATAAGTCGAGCTTCATGGGTGTAATCGTCATCATGACCTTTCCAAATGTACCCGCGATCACAAATATCGCGAAATACCCATTTTTTTACCTTTGACTTAGAGTTTTTTTTTCCAAGTACCGGATCGATGAGGGCTTTTTAAATATCATTTATAATAATGTTTTGAACAATTTCACCAAATTTCAGCTTCTTGCGAATTAATGTACCTTCACTCTTATTTTTTTGGTCTTATTTGACTTTTCGCCACATCATTATATTAAATTTTTTGAAAAAACATTGACATGACATAATTTCTTCACACAAATCATCGGCGGGTGTTAAGGCGCTACTCGGAAAAAGTATGGACTTTTTTATTTAAAACTGTAGGACGGTTACAGTTGTTACAAATCTGGTAATAAGATATATATTTTTTTCATACCTTTATCTAGATCCGTATGGTTTCAAAAACACGATTTATTGATTTTGCCTCGACACTTTTCTTTCCGAAAAGACCACTAACAAATACGAAAATTCAAGATTATTCTTAGATGGGGTTACTTAAGTACACTTTTGGAAATTGGTTTGTAGTGAAAACCAATAATATTTAGGATCGTATAGAAGCATGTTTTTTAAAATCGTTGTAGTTTTTTAATACGAAGTGATTTTGTGTTTTTGCCTAATCTGCAAAATCCCGCTCCCGCGCGCGTCGTTTTCTCATTGCTATCTCGCTTCAGCATAATTTTTTCGATGAATAATTTCGATAACGGCGCCCCTATTGTCTTGGCGCCTGTGTGCGCCGCACACTTCGCACACAGGGGCGGAGCGGCCCTGATCAGGTGTGATGAAGGCTAAGTGCCACCCCGTTGTGGATAAAAAAAACATTCATTCAACCTGCTACCCGTTATCGCATACCTTCGACGACGTCACTTATCGTTATTTCTTGTTCCAGTGTTACGATTACGATAACCAACGACGATTAGTTTGATAAGGTTTACGATTTGTAAACCTTGCAGTACAAAATATTTTTTAAGTCGGCATAATGTGGCTCTTGATAACCAGTATAAAATTTGATAAAGCGGTTAAGGTTTTCTATTATAATTCATCTAGAATTATTTATTAGCTTTTCGCCTGCGTTTACTTCACGACTTTATCCCCCGGGAACGTGATAAAAAATAGCCTTGTCACTCCAGCTCTCAAACTATCTCCATACAAAAAATCACGTCGATCCGTGGCTCCGTTTTGACGTGAAAGACGGACAAACAAACAAACAAACACACTTTCACATTTATAAATATAGATTACTATCACTGAAGTAATAGTAAATTAATAAGTTGATCGACACGCTAAGAAGAAGAATAGACATTTATTTTGAAATCTTGTTCAAATTAACATAATTTTTTAAGCTAACTTATATCGATGCTATAAATCAATCAATCTCACTTATTAAGTTTAATTACATACTTAATTACAGCGTTCACTACTCTTCGATAACAACTTTCATAATGTACGTACAGCTGCTCATCGAAGTAAATAAGTAAGTAGGTATCTAGCTCTTTATTGCACACACAGATAGGACATAATATGACATAGACAGACATTTGACTTAGACAATTTACTATTTACAAAAGCGGCACAAATAGGCGGTCTTATCGCGTAATAGCCATTATCATTACACATCATAATTATCAGTTGCATAGAAAATTAGTTCTTATGACGTACCTATGCAATAAGCATAATAGTCAAAGTTAAAGTGTCATCATCATCATCATCAGCCATTTAATGTCCCCCACTGTTGGGGCACTGACCTTCCTCATGGATGGATATAGAGAATGACCCGATGTGGATTGGTGGATATAAACGACTACAAACGCAGCCCACACAAACGGCTTAACGTGCTTCCGAAACACGGAGGAGCTCGGGATCAATCATTTTTGTAAGACTTGACAGATTACAGTTAGCGTATGCGTATATACAGGGTGTTTTTCTATAAGCGCAATACCTCTTAGGTGGTGATTGTCCTCATGAATATGAACAACTTTTACTATGGGGCCAACTCTGCAACTCAACAAAAAAAATCTGCTGTTTCATACAAGTTGTCCTACCTACTCGACCAGAATGTATGAAAAAGGTGTTTTTTTTTGTTAAGTTGCAACAAAAAAAACACCTTTTTCATACATATTTGTTGAGTTGCAGAGTTGGCCCCCTTAGTGAAAGTTGTTCATATTCATAAGCACAATTACCACCTAAGAGGTTTTGCACTTATAGAAAAACACCCCGTATATGGCAGTTTTTTAATTAGAATAACGAATTTAACTTGTGTTAATGTTATAGTACCTACAGTCAGCGTCAAATTGATCTAAGCGGCAAGAGTACCTAATCAAAAAGATCTGAAAAACAAAAACGCAATTTGATCTAAGCAGTAGTGTAGTCAATGAAGCCAGTTGACCCCCACAGTAATTACTCAGTCAGAAAAAACTTTACAGCATGATAGAGTATCAATAAGTTAAAAGTAAGGTATAAATTTCCAAAAAATAATAAAAATAGAAGGTTAGGTATTTTTTAATGAAAGTCTTACTTCATTGATATCTTTTTTAGGAAAAATGCTCCGTCTAAACTTTCTTCATCGGACATATTCATGTAACGTTTATAAACAATAATATGAAATATCCAAAAAAATGTCCCAGCAGAAACACCAAATTTTAATAAAATAATTGGGGTGACTTGGACTGAAAAATGTCTTCGTCGAACTTTTGAACGGAATTATACAAATTTGCCAAGCGTAAAATTGAAAAATGTTTTGGATTTTTATCAAGTATTACATACTAGTATAAATAACTCATTTGGTAAAATAAATTTGGACTGAGAAATTACTCGGTTCAATATATAAACAGATTTGTATATTTAGGTATAAATACCTAACTTCCGTGTGAGTTTTTTTTTTGGATAATCATTTAAAAGTTTATGGCTCATGCTTTTTTATAACCCAGAAAAGTTTCATCGACTGAGGAATTAATGTATGGGTCTCCATACAAAAAATCTGTACATTGCCTACACTACAGTTCGAATCATCATATTGTTGTAAGCACGCAAGGTGTTCAAAATATCTTGGCACTCATTGTTTCATATTTATATGAGCAGTCAGAGTGTTCAAAATTATCTAGGCAAACAAAGCTCTCAAAATATCTATGCATAATGTACAACACCATAATGCACAGATACTTTGCGTAGATCAAATTGGTTTTATGTTTTTCAGATGATTTTGACTACTCTAGACGCTTATATCAATTTGACGCTGACTGTACCTACGATTTGTGTTGACAATAAGAGTTCGATGACATATGACAAACTCGCTGTCAGTCAAGTATAAAATAGGTCCAGAGTAGGGCTACTATTATTTTAATTTGCTGACCGACAGACACAATTTCTACTGAAACTAGCCTTCCGACCGCGGCCTTTCCCGTGTGGACTACCTACACGTCGCTAGCCCGACGTGATTATGTAATATTTTCCGGGATAAATAGTATCCCCATACCGAAAATCACGTCGGTCCGTCGATCTCCGTTTTGACGGGAAAATGTGAAAAACGGACAAACACAAATAACTTCCACGTTTATAATAATATTAATAAGATGGATAAATATTAAATAAATTAGTATTCAAAACTGGTTTCCAAAGAAAATAAGTGAAATCTCATTTTGGTGCATCTTCTTCAATAAATTACCTACTTTGTTTAGTTAGACATTCTTCCATCCTCAATTTTTCAAAAGCTTACATCTAAGAAACGTATTTTCCATAATCTCCTGCACATCACTAATACACACAATGTCTAAACTATCTCTCTCTCATAATTTATTTTATTTTATTAGAAGGCTAACCACCGAAAAAATCTAATAAACTCGGGCGGCTGGCAACCCTCGTGAATAGAGTATAATTTTACATGAATCTTTGATTTGCAAAAATTTCTCCTTGATTGACAATCTCCTACCTTAAGTCAATCAATCCTTAAGTATTCACTGCATAAAGTAGAATGAAAGTGGTAGCTACAAATCAAAGCAAATTAACTCTTATTTCAAGACGTATAAAGATGTTCCGATGTCAATCTGTTCGCGCTTGACTGATCAAGTGAATGTACCATTATACTAAGATTTATCAACGTAAATTAATATCGAGAAGATGTATCGATTATAGTCTGTCAAATATTTCACTATCGAATGGCTTGGAATACTTTAAAATTGCAATGCACTATTTATAGCAACGGCAATAAGAAATAATATTTCTTTTCAACATGCAAAATACAATGAATTGTCGTTAAATAATATTATTCAATTAAGTTTTACCACGTTTTACGTAAGTAAGTGATCCCTTATCAAGTTCACCAATGAAAAAAAAATGAAATAAAATATTGGACACCATCATATACATTGTTCCACTACCAAAGTATAGTATAGCTTATGCACTAGTTTATGGAAATTGAAAACAACGACTGGTATAACCACTAACCACATAACTACACCCAGATCCGAGGAAATATTGAAAAGTTTTCAAATATTTACCCGACCGGAAATCGAACTTGAGACCTCTAGAGATAGCGGCCCATTGAAAACTGGTGCGTACACCACTCGGCCACGGAGGTCGTCTAAAAACAAAGTCATACATGATACAATTTGGCACTAGAACCATGAAATGCCGCTAGTTTTAAATATAGTAGGTAACAATACCTTACCCACCAATCCGCACTGGGCCCACGTGGTTGGTCATGGCCCATTCTTCATATCCATCGATAAGGAAGGCCAGTGCCCCAGCAGTGGAGACATTAAATGGCTGATGATGATGATGATGAATCATTTTCTCTAATGTCACTAATTTACTAATAGTTTCTTTGGGGACTGTGCTATTTCACAAAATAAATTTATGCCAATATTCTTATATCTTACCGTGGGAAAATAATCACTTCAAAATAAAATTTGTTTTTCGGACTAAGTACGTGCAATTCAAGTCTACCGTAACTTCATACATTCAAATATTTCAAGATTTTTAAATGGAAAGAAGAGAATTAAGTATTTACTTACCTAATAAATAACCACAATTTTCTATGAACGATGACTATTTCAGCTTATTTTGTGAGCTCATAGTTCTTCCCCGTTATTAATCAGCCGCTCCCATAGATTCCCAACGTCCTTATATGGTCATACACACAACCTCATACAAGTCATACAATCCGTGATGCGTAACGATTAACCTTCCGTAACTGTATGTCGGTTCGGTTGCATTACTGCACTGCAATATCGCATTGTTGAATTGGAGTACCTACTGATAATATTGCCTTTGTATGAGTATCGGTTCTCGATCTCTGTAAGTATTAGTAGGTATATGGGTGGTTACAACGATTGAGTTTAAAAGCTGTTTGTTTTGGTGAAGACGTAACTTCAAGATTTGTGTGTTAATAATAAAATAGTTTTCTTGAATTTGTATAAACTATAAAGTATTTTAAGTACCTACGTATTTGTTTTTGTTAAATTCAATTTTATTTTTTTTATTCTTAAAAATCTTCCTTCTTAAATGTAAGAAAGACATTGTGTAATTAGCTAGAGTCATTTTAGCTGGTAAGACATCTCTTGTCAATGGTGCCGTGACCAGGATCGGCTGAAATATAACTAATAATATTTTTCATTGATTCTCATAATCATAACATCCTCCTTGTTGATAAGAGTTATATTCACAATTGTTATATTATATATTTTTTTATAATTATTGCACTAAAATGTTAAGAATGAGTTTGCATTTAAGAATGCCTTTTGAAGTGAATGACCCCATCACATACATTGTTCCAATACCAAACTTTAGTAACTAGAGCAGTAATGTTATGGAAATTGGAAACAACGACGGGTATCACCACATCCACCCAGACCCGAGGAAATATTGAAAAGTTCGTTTACAATATTTACCCCGGAATCGAACCCGGGGTCCTCCAGAAAAATCCTCTTGCATTTCAACCCAAATCATGGACATACCTGCCTATGTGGTATTTAATACTTTAAGTTTTTTCATTCAACAAACTGGCCTCCTTTATTTTCATATGTATATTCATATATTTTTATTTTAATGTGTTAAACTGACGATACCTCAATTGTGAATATATGATCAGCGTTTAGAAGTTATGCAGGAACAGATGAAAATACATACATAGGTACATACCGTCAAAATCATAACCCTCCTTTTTGCTTTGCCATAGTCGGGTAACTATTTAAATTAATAAGGACTTCTTTGTTTATCAGTCATTGATACTGAAAATGAGTTATAATAAAACTATTAATATTCCTACATTATCTGAATATCCGGCGCCAATGAACGTTTATTATAACGTGTGATGATTTTTTTTTATTTTTTTTAAGGATAGTTTACTACGCAAAAGTCAGATTCTCGGCCGTACCCTAACTTATTTAGTTCGAAGGTTAGAGCACAGAATACTAAATAGTACAAGGTTAGAGTAACTTTTTTGACCTTGATGCTCATAGACAGATATAAGCCAATATTGGTATTAAGGTTGTTTATTCCATATGTCCTGATTAGGTACTTAAAGATGCATCTTGTTGTCAAGTTATCACAACAATTGTGTTGTGATAACTTGACAACAAGATGCATCTTTAAGTACCTAAACATGGCCGAGTATCTTAATAATAATAAATTAATTTGTTTCGACCACATGGCTTTTAGCAGATCAATCAAGCAAAAACTAATAGTGGAAATTCACGATTCACTTTTGCCTTTCAATTTGGATGAAACAACCAAATTGAACAATGTAAACGTAAAAGTGAATCATTCAATGTCAATGTTCCCCTGATTTCTGCGCCTTTCAACCAAAGTGAAACAATTTGGTTGATTAGGCGAAAAATTGAATATTCGATTTCAGAATTCAATGAAAAATTCACTTTAATTTCGAAAATATTTCAATAGTATTTCTATAATGTAAGATCTTATCATATTAATTATAATTTAACTGGAATTAACTACTAAGCGTTATGACTGCTTTTTATCTCTCTTCAAAGTACGTAGGTTGAAGATGACATCATAACATAGCGATATAGCCACCGTCTAATGAATTTATGATTATCCGATGACTAAAGAAGTGATTTAAGTTAGTAAACTAAGAATTAGTATCGGATACCAGCAAATGAAGCCGTGTAAATAAGCCTCGAAAGTTACGCAACAAATAAAATTGCTGTGTTCAGTTTTCGTTAAACTTTTAACTCAATTATGATTTTATTTGACGATGATATTAGAACCTACTGAATCTCGCCTTTATTTTAATTTCTAAGTAGATTGGAATGCTAATTCCCGTGCAACCTAGAATAAATAAAGTCTTAAAGTCAAGTATTTGTCAATACAAACAGAGTTCCAAAGTTAGAGAGTGTTTTAATTTCGCAGACGACTGCATAAATTGTGAGGCGTAAACGTAAAAAGAAATATAAGTATTTTTTTTTTATTTCGAAACCTTTATTTGACTATCACGATTCGATAGCATACTTATTTTATTAGTATCACGACTTGTGAGAAAAGCTTTTGGATTCCAAAAGCTTTTCTCATTGGAAGTATAATCTCCAGCTTGTAAAGTAACTGAACGGATTAAAAAAGTAGGTTTTTTATGACCGACTTGATCCCAATTTGGTCTTGTACAGACAGACCAGTTTATTGTTGATTGTTATTATTTGGTGTTATTGTCTTGCTAAAATCTCTGTCCAGTTCCCACATGCTTCTTAAAAAATTACATTTTAAAAAATGTATCCCAATGTGTATCGTAACTCCGTTTACCTATTTAATTTTCCAGTGATCAAACAGTTATCTTTAAAATTCATAAACGCATTCACAGTTATTCAGTTGTCAAAACAGCTCAATTAAGAACAGTGAGTCACTCATCTTTTTATAATAAAAATTAGCCTAATTGACTTCGTCGGACAGTAATCAAGTGAAGATGACTTGAACGTGGCAGTTAAAACGCACGTCATAAGATAACTAAGGAATGTGTAGTCGTAAATAAAACGCTAAAGTATCGCTTGTCTGATGGCAAAGACAAAAACGATTGTCAAACATAATAGAAATTAAAAGTGTATCCACACGATAACGTATTGCGTTTGCTCACGCGAACATGCGAATGTGCGACTTTGAAATCGATGCACGCATCGAAAAGCCAGCCTCGTTCGTTGCTCAATTCCGAATAGGTACTCACTCGTTTTTTATGTTTAAAAGCTTCTTAAACATTATTTTGTTGACTTAAATGTCAAAGGTATGAAAAAGACGCCATTTGATGTTTTTTTAAGAACCCCTTAAAAGTAAGGTCTTTGTATTCGGGCGTAAGGCCATAGTTAGTACTATTATATATTCTGTGGCCATAGTAAAAGTATATGTAAGGCTCCCTGTCCACGGTCGATTGTTTTGTCAACGGAATGATTGAACATACAGACAGGGTTCATTATTGCAACGTCCACAATCTACAAAAGTCGTCCCAAAAACTCTCGGCCGTTACAAAAAAACGTCGGTCGTGGGCGTGGGTGGGTATGGGTGGGTACCCAATGTTCTATCTATATTATTATCATCAGACTGTTTCGCAATGTCCATAACTGGTTCCTGCTCCATTGTGAACACGCCTTGACTTTTAGATTTCCTGGCGCGCACTAGATTGACTGCCTTTGTGGTAGACAATAGGTGGCCCTTTGTCTGTTGTTTATCTAGGCTGGGCTCTAAAATATTATCAGCCACGCCAAATGTCAGGAGTGTCAGGACTTAACCTCCATAGTCAACAAACTACCTACCTTACTAAGAAATATCGTAATATAATATTGATAAAAGATGCTTTAAGTAGGTAGATACTGACCCGTCTGCAAAATACTACTTTTCGTAAAATCGTAAAAAACGCTTGCAAAAATGTTTTTATTAAATATTTCACCCGCTTGGTACCCGTTCCCGTGGGAATATCGGGATAAAATATAGCCTATGTCACTCTGGAAGAATGTAGCTTTCTAATGGGTAAAGAATTTTCTAAATCGGTCCATTAGTTTCGGAGCCTATTCGATGCAAAAAAACAAACATACAAACAATCTAATCTTTCCTCTTTATAATATTATTACTTTAGATTGGTTGAATAACGTTGGCTGTCTGGCTGCAGCACTGAAAAAGCTAAAAGTATTGTTGGAAAAGTTATCGTCTCGCTCGGTAGCTCAAAGAAGTGCAAAGGTGGCCTCTATCTAGCCAAGGCAGATTTGAGTCCCAATATTTTTTTATTTGAGATTGAGACTATAATTCCAAATCACTGACGTTTTAGCTGCTTAGGATTACTTTTATTAAGTGACTTTTTTGGCAGGCAGTGTATAAATGTTTGTCGTCTATGGGTTTCGAAACTTCTTAATTATTATATTGTAATGAAATGGTTGGGTGTTCTGGGTAAAATCGCACTCTTACCACAAAGCGATCCCATAAAGATGGTAACAGGCGCAGCCCGTGCCCTTCCAAGGTCCCGAATTCGAGTCTCTTTTGAGCTTTAGATCGAGATTTTTCGGCAAATTCAAATCCATACTTACCACGTGTCCTACTACTTCGAAAACACGTTCACCGCATTCTTACAACCGCAGTGCAGTTCACGATCCCAATAACATGCTAGCTACTAGCTAGCGCCTGCAATTAGCCGTCCGTGCGAACCTCTGCGCCCGCGCATCTTCCCATGCTCCGCTTCACAGCATTGTGCGCGACCTTAGTGGTGGAAAACAGGAACTGGAACTGGTGGTGATGGTGACAACGGAACTTGGGCGCTGATAACATTTTTTTTTCGTATTTTTTTTTAAATATAAGTAGCAAGATTTGCAAGGTTGCAGGCAGACTAACATTCAATACCCGCAAGTTGAATTGCAATGCCGTACAATATTGTAGAATGCGTTAAAACTTTTAAAATGGGTTTGATTGAACCAAAAGTGGCCACTTACCAAAATCCCGTTTCAACTGTTTGAATGCTTTATAACATTCTGTACTTACAGTTATTCAATAAATGTAAGACGTTATTCACAAGAACTTGACTGATACCTTTTTTAGAAATTGGACTTTTTCAGAAGAACTTAAATAATATTAATAGATTGGCAGCGCATATAGGCTCTAGTCAGCTTTAACTTTAAAAAACTGTTAACTTTAATCGCTGATGTTAACTAACTTAATCAGTTTTTAATCATTTCTATAATGACTGATCTTTTATGCTTTAGTTGTTAACTGGCTATTAATTAAAATGTTCAAACTTAGAAAAATACTGAACAATTTTATTATCACAGCTATTGCAACTTGAAATCTTCGTCAAACATTTTCGTTCGAAAATAACTCGAGTTAGGTACTTCGAGAGATAGTAGTAGAGAAATAGTTCACCACCATTAGGGTTGCCAGGCGTCCGGATAAAGCCGGACAGGTTCAGCCTTTTTGGATGCTTGTCCGGCTAAATTAGACGGTGTCTAGCCAGTCCGGTTTTTGATAGACTTTTTACATTTAATTTTGACCAATCACCTAGCACTAGCAAGTCGCATAGCTCAGCATGACACGCGACCACGAGCGAGCTATATATTTTTTGTATTAATACTAACACCAAATCTTTAATAATTTAGGGTGTCCGGCCTTTTCCCCCAAATGTCCGGCCAAACTGACTGGTCCGTCCGGCTAAAAGGTTTGACGACTTGGCAATCCTTATTACATTACAATCATTACATCCTGAGCTCCTAAACATCTTATTTGAAAGATTTACGGCTATTTTTATGGACTGCGTTTAGGAGTGATTGAGAGGATGTGGCCTCTCGTAGGACCAATCGGTGCGTCCGGTAGGAGAATCTGACAGATGCGCTATTAGTGGCCAGTTGGCTAGTCTATGTACACTCGATAGCACAACAAACTTCACACTTATGATTTTTCGCGCGGTCCAACGCTCTTACGCGGCTCTAAAGCCGCTACCGAAAAGCTTATTCAAAATAATAATTTAAACATTTGTAAAAATTCGAGAATATTCCTCTTATGATATGATGGTTTACTTTACGTAATGTAAAAATTAAAAGTTTTTTTTTTCTAATATTAAAGCAATTTTTTTTTTCTTAGCTTTCTACTTGACTTAGGAATACCAATCGAATTACTTATACTTATACGCTTTAGAAGCGCTTAAAGCTAAATGCAAAATGTTAAACCCGAATCTCGATACCTGTATCGAGTTTAACACCTTGTAATATAAAGTAATGCTTTACATGTTGAACTTGATACCGCTCTCTTATATATAGCCCTTAGAGTGCCACGTAATTAAAGGTTTTTTGCAGTGAGTTTGTTAAGTTTAATTAAGTGGTTGATTGTACATACAAAGGAGGGCTTTGATCTGTAAGAATGTTTGGTTTAAAGTGTTCTGGTAAATGTAATCACTTGTTCTATTTACACTACATTTGATGAACTGACTGATCTAGCGTAGGGGTGTGAAATCGCGTTTAAGTATTTTTTTGGAAATAGTTTAGTTTAGGAGTCATTAGTTTTTTGTATATTCTTTGAAATATTAATAAATAAATATTTATTACAAGGGTCTACGTGGGATCAGTTTTCGCGACATAAAGAAGCCTTAGGATCCTAGCTCTTTGACAAAATTCCTCTGTCCAAGGAAACCTATTTCTCATGTTCTATCTAGTATAATTTTAATTTTATGGCAAAATATATGGTTTCCTTACTCTTCTGAATCACTAGATTAATTTTCCCGGCAATGCGGCTCCCGTCCATTGGAATTTTATTAGCTCCTGTTTTATGTGCCACTTTGAGTGAAATTGAAATTTCATACTCGTTCTGGAATCCATAAGCATGAATATTGAGTATGATATGAGTCACTGTTTGCTCTAAGGTTAAGCTTTGTGTTCCTTGTCAGGTTTCCTGGTCGAACAACAACGATGTATTGTTCTTATATGAGTAATATACAAGTTAAGACAATGTTAGTTGATTAGAAATAGTGTATGTTATTGTTAAGTTCCAGCTTATTTTTGTATTAAAAAAGTCTTGGTTATTTATTATGCTCTTTGTCATTGTTAATAATTTTGGATAACACCAAGGCATCCTACTTTAGAAAAAAGTTTTATTAAGTAAGATGAAGTGTTAAAAATGTGTATGTTTTAGTGATTTTAGAAAATAAAGCTTTAGAAATCGCAAAATTAATAATTAATAGAAGTGATTACGTTTAATAGTCTCAATCATGTTTATTTACTCAGCACAAAATCATAAGATGTGTGACACGTTGGTGACTGGCTCACAAAAAGCCCAAAAACGCGCGAAGTTTATAGAAGGTGGAGAAACTGGAGAAGCGTTTCCTGAAGTGAGATGGCAATTATTGCAATATAACTAAAATTACGCATACCTACCTAAATTATAAATATGATACTTACTCAGTAAAGTATACGTACAACACATAAATTATGTATTAGTCCCAAAATCAGAACGCAGAGAACCACGATGAGTGGTGGATCCGTACTTTCAGGTCATCGGTCCCCTAATCGCGTAAGCATCGTTCGGGGGTCAATGACACTACCTCCGTACAATATGCCCGATCGTATTTGGCGCGCGGATTTGCCGTATGCGAACAACACTAGCTGTTCAACAGAAGGAACTCGATGGGTATAGGTAGGTACATTTTTAGTTTCTTCATAGTTGCTTTACTTTGTACAGTCAGCATCAAAAGTAACTGAACAAAAACAAGGTAGCAAAAGTAATAGTCACATGTAAGTGTCTAAACACACTCATCATTTAACATTTCAGAATTATATGTCATTTTTTGTGTTCATATTAGATGGTTAAGGCAATAATGCAAAAGTATTTAACCTTACATTTTCCAAAAGAATCGTAAACAATATAATTTCAAAATTAACGGAAAGTGCAAAAACTCACAAGAGAATGAACGTATTTGACGCCTTGCATATTATCATGTGTGGCGGCTAGACAGAAATCCATACTTAGATTATAGGGGGGCTATCACTAAATTCAAACGTCGAAAATACGGCTCGATCTGACGATCATATCGCCATCTCTGACGCTCAAATACGTATAAACAAAGACGGCGATACGATATCTTTTGAAGACAGTTTTTTCGAAGTTCTATTTTCATGGTAGCCCTCCTCATAAACATATATATTTTGGAACTTTTGCGTGAATGTCAACTATGTCAACGCAAGAAAATCAAATTGAAAAAAAAATATGTTTAATTTTAGAACAATCATTTATTTGGATACATTCCAAAGAGTTTTCACAAATGTATTTCAGTTACTTATGAAACAGTATTATTAAATAATTATAACATCTCTGAAATTATCTATTTTTGAAATTTAAGTTTTAGTTTATTTAGAAGTTAGTGACGGTCATGTATTTTTGACTCAAAAGCTATGTCAGACAAATCTGGTCATTTCAACCGTAACAATAATTAGAAAATTTCATATGCTAAGCTACTTTTGATGCTGACTGTACATAAGTACTTTACTTAGGCACTTTATTACTTTCATAGTTGATTTTGTTTCTTAGGGGCTCGACTCGGTTCGAGCGGAGCCGAGTTATTTTCAACACAACTCAACATTTGACACAGCAGTCGGATGAAATGAAAATACAGGCTAGTCCTTTCTCTTATACGAAATTGCATTGGCATTAGAAAATTAATGTCAAACTTCAATAACCCTCCTTCTGTCGCAGTCGGGTAAAAATAAGGAATTATTGGAAGGCGATAAGGTTCACTGATTCAATATTTGACATTAATTTAGTACTTGGCTATTGGCATTTGTTTTAAGAGTAAGAGTGCAGCTTCGTTCGGTTCGGCAGTGTAAAGTGAAAATCCATCTTGACTTGTGCGTGAGCGTGACGTCACGAGTGATAGCGGCGTGCGCCGGCCGATACAAAATGGTAATTTTAACAGTCAATATATCAGCATCGGTGGTTCAGTGGTAGAATGCTCGCCTGCCACGCGGGCGGCCCGGGTTCGATTCCCGGCCGATGCATTTCCTTTTTTATTTTATTTTTATTGAAACGGCTCCTTGTCTAACTAATCCAATAGATAAACCTTGGAGAAGGGCGTGCAGTGCAGGCAACTATTTAGTAAAAATTTTATCTCGAAAATGAGTAATGATTCCTAAGGTACCTAGGTACCTAGGTATAATAGATATAAGCGATATAACCGGGGGCGCGTAAGCATGCGTAAGCTAAGCAGGTTACTGAAATACACGCAGAACTTGCACACTAAAAAATATCAGTTCATTTGATTTGCGAGTTTTTTCGTAAATTATTCCAGTTTAATTAAAGTCATGAGTTTTTTCACAATCGATTTTTTTCTGGGTGTTTTATAGTATCGAAAGTTGACGGAGTAAAGAGCTCAATCGATTGTGAAAGTAAAAACATAATTAAAAGCCGAGTAAAAGTAAAAAAATACTGGAAAGTGGTCAAATAACGATAATTGCTGTCTAGCCAGACTGAAAAGCTGATTACTTGTCCTAACTCTGCAATGGCTTCATGTGACCGCTGGATTCATGTCAAGTTATATTATTTAACTAGCGGCCGCCCGCGGTTTCACCCGCGTGGTTCCCGTTCCCGTGGGTATATCGGGATAAAAAGTACATATAAACCTTCCTCTTGAATCACTCTATCTATTAAAAAAAACGCATCAAAATCCGTTGCGTAGTTTCAAAGATTTAAGCATACAAAGGGACATAGGGACAGAGAAAGCGACTTTGTTTTATACTATGTAGTGATGTTGTATTACGGTGAACAATTACTATTGTTAAATACAAAATCAATAATGTGACACAATATCTTGCATTCCATAAAATATTAATGGCAATGCTAAAATTAAGTTTTCCTGAATATAATATTAGCTTTAAAACGCTTGTTAGTAACATTAAGAGCATGCAGGATCTTCGAAATTATCGAAATCAACCTATTTTTAGTCATAAAAAGTGAACAATCAAATATTCTTTATTTTGAACAGATAAAAATATAATATGTGGAAGTTTCATAAACAATCTTGATTATTTAAATTTTTACTTTTATGCATTCACAATGCAATGTTTATTATTGAAAAATGGAAAATGAAGTAAGTATTTAGAAAAAATCGACCCGTCTCACAACCAGCTCCGATGGGACTCGAACCCACGACCTTTTCGCTTTCCGGGCGACTGCTCTAACGACTAAGCTACGGAGTCGTTTCGTTTCGAGGAATAAAACTTTAATATTTTTAATTGTGAAGCGCTCCTTTTACTAGCAGTTATTAAAAGGAGCGCTTCGATGAATAGTTTTGGGGTGCTTCATTGGGAGCGCTCCAAAATGGGAGCGCTTCGAGGAATACCTCAATTTGAAACCTAGTTCTTATCAATATGTGATGTGACTAGTAATTAAATAACATTATGCTTCATATCCTCTATTAATCATTTTTAATTACATCATGCGTGTACTCGATACTCGATCATCACATCACTAAACTTTTATCCATGATTTATTTTCTTTTATTTTAAGTATACTGTTTCCGAATACTGATTGACTTATACCTACCTACCTAGTACCTACCTACTGTTCGAGCATGTATATTGAAGCGTTTCAGCTGAGTATAGCTAAAACGCTTGAAGAAAATGTTATTTTATTGGTAGCAGGAGTAGTACGACCATGGATATTGTTATTGATATGGACCATGGTATTGATAGCAAGTAATTTATTGATATCCTTACAACATTTTCTTCATATTAGAAAACAAAGACGCTTCCTCCCGCCTGTTTGTTTAGGTACTAAGGTCTTTCTAACTACGCTGTGGATTTTAGTGCGGTGTAGTCTTCGATCATATGATCGAAGGGTGTAGTCAATCGATAGACAGGGTAATTCAAAAGGCACACCACATTGCACCGTTGCGAAACCGCGGTTCGGTAGTGAAGAATAAATCATCTAACTAAATGATCAATTTCATGCCCACTGACTATTTATTTATTTAATGGCGTACACCATTCAAGCATGTTTTTTTGGAAATATTTCACCATGACGATTCCATGCTACATGCTACCATTTTCGTTGTAAGGAGTAAAGATAGAGTATTTTCTAAATTCTAACCTATTAATGCCCATTAGAACTCACTTGGCTTGCACCATTCAAGCCTGTATTTTGAAACGTTTCACCATGACAATATACGTGTTACTTGCTACCATTCGCGTAGTACGGAGTAACGAGGATGTTATGTAAACACCGAGCGTGATTCACCTATGACTCACTGTGTCATCACGATTTATGTCACTTACGAACGACCAACGCATTGGTTTGCTTACAGGGAAAATATTGCGTGTTGTGCGTTGTGCGCCCTTTGGTTGAGCTCGACCTAATTATTTACTTCACTACATAGTATAAAACAAAGTCGCTTTCTCTTTCCCTATGTCCCTTTGTATGCTTAAATCTTTGAAACTACGCAACAGATTTTGATGCGTTTTTTTTTAATAGATAGAGTGATTCAAGAGGAAGGTTTATATGTACTTTTTATCCCGATATTCCCACGGGAACGGGAACCACGCGGGTGAAACCGCGGGCGGCCGCTAGTATATTATAAATGTGAAAGTTTGGATGTTTGTATGTTTGTTGCTCAATCACGCCAAAACGGCTGAACGGATTTGGCTGAAATTTGAGGCACAGATACTTTTTAGCCAGGACTCCTCGAGAGGAACATAGGCTACTTTTTAACCCGGAAAAATATCGCATTCCCGCGGGATTACGTCGTCCACGCGGGCGAAGCCGCAGGCGGAAAGCTAGTTTTTTAATAAAAAGTTAGATTGGCAGTTGTTTGAGTTATCGTTAATGTGTTTTCCAGCATATACGAGTATATGATTTACTTCCCCACTGTGTGAAGTTTTTTTTGTATCCACATCGGGGTAGCACTTAGTTTGTGCCTTGCCTAGCTATTATTTTATCCGTCGGTTGGTAGGTTCAACCATACAATACATACAATACAACTACTACCAACTACTAATAATAACATATAGAAAGCTAATAAAACACCCTGTAATTTGGACCACCCACCCCATCGCCAAATGTATTCCTAAAACAATAACTCTGACTAGGTAATAAACATTTGATGACTCACTCTATTTAAAATACACGTTTCAAAGTATCTCATCAGTCCCCACTATGTATGATAGGGGTAAAATAGACATCAAATTAACTATCAGTTAAATGTACAAGGTTACAAGGTAACGTAGACCAATAGCTTTTTACTATCAATCTTCATTTAACCTGCTACTAAGTAAATAGGGCAATTTCCTTACATACTTACTATAAAATGCTGGGAAGAAAAATAGGTTCATTCTTTTGCCAAATAAAATAAAGTTTAAGTAAAGACTTGCACGAACAAATTTGACATTTTCCCACTAAAAACCTTATTATTCAATACAATTCGTTGCAATAATGGTTTTGAAAACATATTGCTTGTATTGATTCAGTCAGATTCTAACACTTGATTGTATCGACAATAATTCGATAAAATAAGATTATTAACTTGTTTTATCAGCGAACTTCGATGATTCAATATCGGTATTATTTTTTTATCTTTTTCGTAAGTATAATATAATAATAATCAACTTTTACGAATATCAGGATTAGATACTCGGAATTTCGTTTGGCGTCAATACCCTATAAGGTTATAATTTTGTCGCTTATAACCAGCTGAAGTGATAACAATAGTTATCATTATCGTTATTATAATGTTACCAATATTGTACTTACACGTAGGTATCATAAAGAAAATGAGGTTGATTGACTTATAAAATTATTATGAAATGTTTAATAAAATCGGACGTTAACTTGGACAAAGTATAATGAAGTGATAATAGGTATTCAAGGTTCTTTTATTTTCAAGGTAGGTAACTGACGGTGAATTGATCATTCTCTAAAAGAAAATTCATTCACTTTTGTACCCAACATATACTCGTAGGTAACATACATTTTTACCTTACCACCACGGAAAATGAAAGACGTTGCATTTGAAAACTAGTCATCTTTTATATTAAACGGCACTGATTTAAAGAGGCGGTTGTAAATAGCAGTTTTGGTAAGTTAAAAATTATCAATGACACGTTTAATAACTAGTTCAGCAGTTAAAACTAAGCAGTAAAGTAAACAAAAATGAGTAATAAAAAATAATGAAATGGATCAGTGAATATATAATTGTGCAGGAAAATAATTAAATGAGCGGTAAAAATTATTAAACGAGCGGTTACGTGTGGGCAGTAATAAATCGGAATTTGGTAAGAAATCTCATCCTAAGCAATTCTATAAAAAATGAATCTTGGTAGAAAGAAAGAAAGAAAGAAAGAAATATAGTTTATTCGACTAAAACATACAAACAAGGTTGTTGGATGATGGTAGGTAGGTAGATGAATTCTGTAACCCGCGCACTAGGTTTATTATTTTCACAAAAAAAAACCAGAAATTTAATAATTTCTAACCTATCACGTATTCTACAGGATTTCCGGCAAACTTGCTCACTTCTAACTTTTAAAATAAAAAAGTAAAAAAATAATAATAATAATACATTTTCCTTTACACCCTGGCTGAACGAGATAAAAGGAAAGTTAACCATTACTTTTAAAAGAAAGGTTCTTAGAGTGTACACACATAACTACAGGCAATTTTGACTTTAATATCAGAACGCCCTTGTTCTAGAAACTGATAAGATATTTAGTGTGATTGCAATCATGTGTGGAACTTTAAACTGTGTCAATCGATCCGGTATTTAGAGTAAGCGTTCGTTTAATGATTTTTCACTTGTAGAATAAATTGACACAGATACATAAGTACTTGTTTTAAACTGTCCGTGAGTCGCATGTCACTGTTAGACAACTAAAATAATTAAATACTCAAGTCAAATTTTACAAATTTCATGTGTACTTAAAGTAACGAGATTTTAACAGTAATTTAAGAAAACAAACTTTGGTACAGTGCGATTCAATCTTAATGGCAATCGTTGAAGTAGGTAAGCTGCTATGCGCAGCGCAGTGAAGTACAGTCGCCATCAGATATATCTGTAGCGGGCGAGGTAGGTACTCAATAATTTCGAAGCAGCATTAAATTTCAATAAGATCAGAACATTAACGAGGTAAAATATCAAAGAGCATAGGTCGTCAGAGGTAACGAAACGACGCAAGGCAGGGTGATTATGAAGATCTAAACATTTGTGGAAAATAATATACCTTGAGTGACATTACAAAATTCGTTACCATTTTCACATACCCACTTAAGCCGACCGACCCATACATGGGTTTAGAGAAATAAAAAAATCTATCATCATTGTTTTATTAATTTGTAAGGGGTCTTTCATATTTTTAGAAACTTTAAAAATCTATGAGAAAAAGACTAAGTACAGGCTTATCTGGGTTTAACTTGTCAAAAACGATTTTGAAAACTATTGTGGATTTGCATTACTTAGATATAATTTATTGTAATTTAAACTGTGTGCAACAACAAGCATTGAGTTATACTACAAGACTTAAGGTAGGTAGGTATATTTCCCACAAATGTTTAGATCTTTATGATCACCCTGTCTGCATCGATAGATACTCTGTGATTGATTGAAAAGTCGCTGCTCTTATATTTATTGCAAGTTGCTGATGTTATTGACTTATTTGTATCACGAATTTATTGAAATTTAATGCTGTTCCGAAATATTTGGGAACCTCGCCCACTACGATATATCAGATGGCGATTGTACCCCGCAACCTCAACTTTCCCACCCCTATGTCTCTAAACTCTAAAACCCTTGTTAATAAAATTGGAGCAAAGTTACGCCTAGTCACTGTCACTTTTATTCGCTAAAAAGAAGTCGGAGTAACCATCAAATTTACATATAAGTGTAACTTTACTAAACGTTTTTTTTTTTATAAACTTAGCATTAAGTACTCTCATGTAATGCGCTGTTGATTTTTTTTTCTCAATAAATAAACATTAACATAATAGGAGGGGTAGTGAATTACACTTAGTCTTCCTCCCGCGCGATGTTCAGATTCCGAGACGCCAAAAAGTTTGGATCGCACTATACGCTAGGTACCCTTATTTATGTCGCTGTCTATACTTAGTTTGATTTAAGGCACCCAATCGTAGTAAAGTAGGTAATTAGCTACTGAATAGTAAGTCATTACATTAGTGATAAGCAAAACATTATCTGCGCTAAGTAAGGTAGACCTTATCACTGAGATAATAAATATAGTTTCCTTTCACAAAGCAACTATCTTTCAACTAGCACCAATAGAACAAAACTTCTAGCGAATACGACCCTTGATCTATTACATTTGCATCTAATTGATAGTGACTCATTTATACCGAAGAAAGAAAATGGGTCAGTACAGTTCCGGCCACGGTAATAGGTCACGCTTTTTAATTATCACTAATAGCAGCCATGCAAGGTCACTTCGTTCAAATGGTATTGTAGCATTTAAATGCTTATTGTGTTATCAATTATTTTTCATTATGAGGAAAGTATTATAGTTAATTAACTGCCTGTTACGATCCAGTAGTGCAAATTACATTATAACTAATTAATAATAATCGTATGTAATGGAACTGTTTTTATAAATAACTAGCTTTCCGCCCGCGGCTTCGCCCGCGTGGACTACACGACATTATCCCGCGGGAATTTGTTATTTTTCCGGGATAAAAAGTAGCCTATGTTCCTCTCCAGGCTACAAAGTATCTGTGTTCCAAATTTCAGCCAAATCCGTTCAGCCGTTTTGGCGTGATTGAGTAACAAACATCCAAACATCCAAACTTTCACATTTATAATATTAGTAGGATCTAATGCGGTAAATTATATTCCATTAAAGTAAGCAGATATTGAAGCTTCCATTTTAATACTTCCGACTGGAGCAAAGACCTTTCTTACTCCTCAGTCCTGCCCAGACCCACCATGCGGCCGGAAGGGTCCAATCCAAATCCAATGCATATTGCTAGATAAAATTAACTAAGTACTTACTTTGTATATAGCCGGGACCAACGGCTTTACGTGCCTTTCGAAGCTCGGGGGATCTCGAGATAGTTAATTGTTGGTCTGATGGTAGCCATACACGTTCATTCCAATTTGTTCAAACCGTTTGATCATGAGAAATTTGATCACATTCATTTCCCCATGTACATTCATGCCAATCCAGCCTGTTTGATCAAATTGGCTTAAACGTGTATGGCTGCCATAACCCACACAACATGAGAAAGACGTTAGAGGTAGGAATTGAACAAGCGGGGCTCGCGTGGAGAACCCTTTGCTCAAAACAACAAACCCTCCATACATTTTACCCTTACGGGTACGATTTTGAATTTGCTTAGGCTGTTTTAGCAACTACCTTGTTTTCGATTCTACACCACATAATATTTGTTCCACACTTCATTCAGGACATAATGCGTTGAATGTAAATTTCTAACTTCTTTCCTGCATTCACTGCATTGCTGTTCACTGCATCACATATCTCTTCGTTTTGTCGTGTGGCACCCCAAAAAGGCGAATTACCATCAAAAAACATATAAAGTACCTACCTACTTATGTTAAGTTAATAGTCAGCATATGTGAACCGCATATGTTACGCTTGCTGCTGACCTTGTCCACATTACAGCAAACAGAGCGTGTCATCATTAACATTTTAGGTGCTAATTCATGACTTGTTCCGTTTCAAGTGAGTGCATTTAATTACAAACAAAAGTTTTGTAACATCTTTTATATTCTTCGTTATTTTGGATCAATTTGAGTGATTATGGTTTTTTATTGACATTGAATGTCAGCATCAATAAAATACAAAAAGAAACATCTGATTTTGTTGTTAACTTATTTGTTAAGGTTAGTTTGCTGACAAGATAATTTTAACTACTACTGATACTGATGACTGATTTTAGTTCAGTCTTTCTTTACCGTTATTTTCTTAGCAAGTATATTGGACTGGATTTTATTGTCTCCACCAGTTGTTTAAAGCCATATCCTTTATGACTTATAATTAATATAAGTAGATAATTATTGTATAACTATGGAAAGTTAAACCAATGTGTTAGAACATAGTATTTACATTACATCATCGTTGATAAAGCAAGCATAACATAAACCAAACATTTATACGATTGAAAGACTTGTTTAACTGTTGAATCGATATCAATCGATTGTCTTTGCCACGAGCCTTGTTTTGAATACGAAATTTCATTTGAGTACCTCGTGTATTTTACAATACTAAGTTACCACAAATACGACGGAAACGTTGATAAAAAAGAAAGCATTTACCAAGTCGTTCATATAAAAGGAAAATTGTAAAACGTGTTATACCTATTGCATAAATGATAAACTTTAATAAGGCAAACATATTATCAGTTTAACAGTATAGTACAATGTATTTCCAATTAATAGCCACTTTCAATAAAAACATTAGTATAATCATCAAAACGAGAAACAGGAGTTTTACCTTAAAGTCTGTTCCCCGATTTAGCCCGTTGTCCCCATGCATGGCTCAACCGCATTGCACAACACATGCTTACTACACTTACTTACATGCTTCGAAAATGTTGTCCCCGTGACACAACCAATTGTGCCATAGATGCCCGCATAAATGATGACTAGGACAGTCTAATAAAAATGTTACTAGGCATTTTGTACAATCGAAAAGGAAAAAATATCCTCAAATTAAATAAATAAGTGGTTTTTCACATTCGATATTTTAAAAAATAACTGCAGTAACATTTCGGAAAATTTGTTAATATTCAGGAACTTATTCTGTTAGTAAGCGACATTAAATTCATGCTTTGTAGAAGTCGGCTTTACGAATGAATCCCTCATTACCATAAATATACGTGTGCCAAGATCTCTTATGGAGCGTAAAAGGCGAATCAAGGTCGATGCAGCCTCGTGTCCTTTATTTTTTCAATACAATATTTAAGATACCAGCAAGATCGGAAACGATAGTCTAAAAATAGCCACTGTAAAGTGTAAAGAATAAAATTGGTAAAAATTACAGTAAATAAAAAAATAAAAAAAAATATTTAAGTCACATCCTTTGTAGCAATAGCGAACTACTGAAATATTACTTGGGCTAGGCTTAATAAGCTTTTACTAGGTAGGCTACTGTTAAATGTAATATTAATCTTTTTTTTACACTTTTCTACACAATTTATACATTACGTCCGCGTTGACAAGTCCTGTATCAAGACTCCTCCGCTCTTAGATAAAAAAAAATCAAACTTGACTAAGTAGTTATTGTAATTCACGCGATTAAATCAATCAAACAAAACTCTTACATTTTTTATCAGTATGCATATAATTCGTAAAACTGTAAATTTATTATCTTATCTTATCACTGATTGACGTCTCCAAGCATAATTCCTTCAATCACCAAAATAATTATTGCATGAATTTTAATTGCCCATATTTCACGGCCGCCTGTATAAAAACCAAAAGTTTTTGGTTTCCCTTTCAAGTTATGAGTAACTTTATGTTACGCTATTTAAATTTTCAAGTTATGTAACTTTAATATTTTAGTAAAATCGAAAGTGGTATGACTTGTGTCTTGCTTTCATGATATTTTATTTTATAGCTATACGACGTCGGTTCGTTTTTAACTTATTTTTTAAATCTCGAATGTTATATGATGCCAATCGCTGTATCTCGATGTCGCTATAAAATCGCATTAAAAAGGTTATTAAATGTTTTCTTTTGTTTTTACAGATTGACACAAGCGGCAACGGGTACATAGACCTCAAGGAACTCAAAGACGCTCTGGACAGTGTCGGCTATAAGATCCCACAATGGAAGGTAACTTTAACAATAGTTTTATTAAGCCTAGTACAGCCCGATTCAATCTTTTTGGCGTCTTGAGAGGTGAAGTTACGTACGGCCAATAAGATTGAATCACATTACACTCGATGTTACAAACGACGTATAGACAACAGATAAAGTTTTTACAAAACTTAAGTTGCTGTTATTTATATACTAAAAGTGATTGAGATAAAAACTCAGTAGAACAAAATTTGTTTAGAGTTAACGTACTACCAGTGTACCAACTACCAGCAGAGCAATAGACTAAATAAATTAAGTGGCTTGTTTTCTCAATCTTTTCCTAATAACTGCAACTTTATTCAAAGCAAAATACTAATTAGTTTGTCAGATATTGTCCAAAGTGGATAAAAGTTGTATATTGTTATATTATGTAGACAAATAAATAAATATTGGACACCATCACGTACGACTTATAGTAAAGGGAAACGAGCGACGTGTTACCACATAAACCCAGACGCGAGAAAATATAGAAAATAAAATGTTCTACATTTACACGAATCGAATCGATTACAAGAATCGAACTCGGGACTTCAAATATAGCGGCACATTGTTAATCTGTGCTGTGCGTAGACCACTAGACCACATAGGTCGTCAATAATGGTAGTCTTCATCTTTAATCATTTCATGAGTAAGCAGTTAGCAACTAAATTCCATTATACAAATTGATTCAAACGGCTCCTTAGGATCCTCTGTATAGAATACATTTGCAAATTAATAGCATTTAGTCCAATCAACGACTACCCACATTACAAGCCCCGCTAGAATCACAATACTAATGTATTGAACATTATTTACATACAATTAAATCGTAGTTAGTTCTTCTCATGTCCCATTAAAAAGTACTTAGTGATCTTATCTAGCTAATCAATTAAAAAAGATAAGCTAGGTTGATGTGAACCTGATTGTATTTAAACAGTTAATGCCAAGTTACTGTTACAATATTTTTAAGGCTACCCATGACAGCACCTTTCTCACAATGATTCTAATTCTAATGGAGTCCATAATGTACAAAATGAGGTGCATTTATGTAGTATTCGCCTACACCATGCTAGAAGACCAGACTATAACTGGCGAGTGTGTATCTGAGTTGCATAACCTCATCCCGCCCTCTTCTTTTTTCCATCGGGTTTCCAGACTTACTGCAGGTTACCTTCCATACTTGGTTTCCATTTCAAACCTTTCAGTCCTCCTTCATCATGCAAACAGCGAAGGAATGAAATGCCCTGGCGTCTGATTTCACAACCCAAACTTCTTCGAGGTGCAAATGAATAGTCTTCTTATGGGTGAACTCGTTCCATCTTAGACCTCATCTTTTCCCTTCAAGGTCAAGAGTAGGTAAGCCCATTTAATATTTAAACAAACCACTTAGCCCCTCACTATTTGTCCAAAGGGGCTATCCAGGGGGTTACCGGCTAAAAATATGGACATGAGCATGGGCTTCATTTGACATTTGAAGTCCATATTTTATCCTTATATGGGCATAATCTGGGCTTCAAATGTCAAATGAAGCCCATGCCCATATCCATATTTTTTAGCCGGTAGCCCCCTGATCTTGAAGCCCCGGGGGTATCCCAATCCGGAATGAACATTCATGTGATCGCATTTGTGCCAGTTGTCCCGTGTAACATCATCCTTGGCCTCATATAAATGTATGTATATATAACAGACCTTCATCACCCGGCATCATATAAACCGCTTCGGCGTCCCCTCTCTTTCGGAAGACCTTAAGCTAAGACCATCTGCTGATTTAGACACTGATTACCTAGAGAGAATCCCCCCTGGTTATATTGTAATCTGAAGTTACATATTTTTTTGTAATTACCATCTTTTATTTTCTACCTGTCCTTTTGCTCTCTGACTCTTCTGGCCGAGAACGTGTCAGCTTAGCACAAGTGCTTGAACATATCAGATTAATATGTGTGATGTTTAATCTACATAACTAATTTATTTCTTTCCAGGTGCGGTGTATGATCGAGGAGTACCACGACAATGGCTCCAAGCATGGTCGCGTCGCCAACGGCAACCTGAACGGCGACGCACGGAAAAACGGCATTTCTCTCACAGAGTTCGAAGATCTGTGCGCCAACTTGAAGGCGCAACAGGTAACTATCTTACCTCTTCAAACTGAGTTTGATGGGCTAGCTAAATCATGCTTAAGTAGGCTAGCTGAAGCGAGGTGTCAGGAGGAGTAACTAGAGCTTCATGGGCAGAGCAGAATAATCTACGTTTGCGTTGAGTTCTAAACGAACATACATACATACATATACTCACGCCTATTTCCCAGGGGGTAAGCAGAGACTATGGATCGCCACCTGCTACGATCCTTGCACACTTCTTTAGCTTCATCTCATCGCTTCATCTCATTCTCAACAAAGGTTACTATTTATGTAGGCGGACGAGAAGTCCCTCGTCTGCTTCGGCCTATACCCAACCATGTGTCGTGGATTTACATTACGTTTATGTGACAAACAGTTGTGTTGATTCTATCTGGATATTGTTATCCATGGATTAAATTATAATAAAGGAAATAATTCAAAGGTTTTAATTTTAAATATTGGTCGGCTAGAAAAATCTGCAAAATAATTATTTGATCATTTTGGTCAGCAATAAAAAAAGGTCAGCAATGGTCAATTGTCAGCACCTGGTCAGCAAGTTAATGGAAAATTTTATCAACAAATAAGTAATGGACGCGATAGGTTAGAAATGGAATTTCGTAGATTTTTTTTCAGACACAGAAGTAGGTATAGTCCATTCGCTTAGATAGTGTCGCTCTGCCACAATGCCGTGCGCGTGTTCCGACACTATCTAACCGAACGGACTATAGTTGTTGCCGATAAAAAATAATTTAATAGCTTAGCAAAATTAGCGAATAACGATTTGCTGCTCAATTATTTATCTTGCTGATCAAATATTTATTGTGCTGTTCAATGTCACAATACTTGCTGATCAATCGTTCCCGATCAATTGACTTTTTTTTGCTGGCAAAATATATTTTGGAGCTGACCAAAACCTCTTTTTGCTGATCAATAAATTATTGATAGCCTTTTAATAAATTATCATCGTTACTTTTGATGTCGACGACACAAATGCTTTAATTCGGAATCCACTACCATTAGAAACCACAGCGTATTGCAAATGTGCTCAGCAATATACACTACATACAACCATTCAATAAAATGAAAACTACCAATTTGCTTTAATAATCAGTATTTACTGTAGATTAACCGAGTCAAGAGTCAATAACTCAATAAACTAATCAATTGTCGGGTCAAATAGATGTCGGCCACTTAAGTTTAAGTAACAGAACTTTAACCAACGGTCAATGCTCTTTTATATTTTTTATACTTATAATGAAATACAAGAGTAACTGTGAATGCATCGATTTTTAAGATTCATTGGCATTGGATTTTGTAATGAATGTGATTAATCATTATTTTTATTTATTACTTGTTGTGAATGTTAAGTACTCGATTAGTAACGTTTATGGCATATGTCAAGGTATGATTGATTACTTCTGAATTAATTATTATCAGTCGATATGTGTGTCGATCGTTGTGAAGATCTTTGAGGGAGGCCTGTTATGCCCAGCAGTGGGCGTCGTATTCTTGTCATATTGCTGTTGCTGCTTATGATCACGTGTTTGTATAGTGATAGTAGATAGTATATGAATAGGCCAACAATACAAAGCGAACGTTAAACCAACTTTAATCCAATTGTCAGAGGTATTACCAGGTAGGGCGCGCGTGTAAAATCCTTTGCTGAAATTAGCAAACCCTCCATACGTTTTTCTTTACTTTGGACGATTTTTTTTAAGTTGCCATGACAACTAGCTTGTTTTCGACACCACACTTCATTCAGTACAATACAATACAAGACAAATATCTTTATTTCTTCTCTTACACAGATATCATTACAAAGTACTATCGAAAAAATATTTTATTAAGTTGCAAACAACGAAATACTTATCTATGTAAGAGACTGGTATCTGTGCTAGGTAATACCAGTATTACAGTTACCAGTCTACAGTACAAAATGCATGACATGCTATATCTAAAATCGTTCATATTTCTTGCGATGCTAATATCTCTTCTTGTTTTATTACTTACTTAACCACATTTTATTTTTAATACTGGTTAATCTTTTTACAGGTTTCCAGCACATTCAAACAAGCAGTTAGTAAAAAAGAAAATTTGGAACACTTGGGTGGCATGAGCGAAGCTTCCAGCGATGGTGAGTACCTCCGAGATTTTGTTATACTTAGCGAAGTCCATAAGAGGGGCGTCATTACCCTAGCCGAAAGTGGGCGCTGCGGTGAATTTTATTTTAATATTCTAATTCTAATAGACAATTTTAATAAAACTTTACATGGAATTTTTAGGGCCCATAGTATCATAACATTCCCTCGTAGTAGTCGTCACTGCTAGAAGTAGATAGCAAAACTGCTAAAAGTGGTAGTTTTTGCCACATTTGCTATCTACTTCTACGAATGACTATGAGGGAATGTACCGATACCTTTTTAAAATACTAGATTATGGACCCTAGCCGAAAGTGGCGCCGCGGTGAATTTTATTTTTATATTGTAATTCTAATAGACAATTTTAATAAGACTTTACATGGAATTTTTAAGGCCCATAGTCCAGTATTATTAGACGGTATCATTACATTCCCTCGTAGCTATAGTATTATATTATATGTGCTCGTAGTCACTGCTAGAAGTAGATAGAAAAACTGCTAAAATTGGCCGTTTTTGACACATTTGCTATCTACTTCTACGAATGACTATGAGGAAATCTAGCGATACCTTCTTTAGACTATGGGATGGGCCTTAAAAAATCCATGTAAAGTTTTATTAAAATCTTTTTCTATTGGCAACTTGTTAAATAAAACCCTCTGATGGCGCCACTTTCGGTCAGGATACCGCCTTCAGGTCATAGCCCACTTATACCGCACCGCTCCCACCCAACCAAAGTATGAGCAGCCAAATATGGACTTAATATCGTTCACTGTAGATGCACTTTACAGTAACAATATACAATAGCAGACAGCGCGCGGTAGGCGAGCCTGCCGCAAGCTAAAGTGCATCTACTCAGCACGACATTAAGTCCATATTTGACTGCTCATACATTGGTTGGGTAGGAGCGGTGCGGCACAAAGATGGGCGAAGTCCTTTAAGCTTTGCCGCTCCGGGTCCCGTGCGGGGTTAGTGTGCCGCCGCCATCGACAAAGACTTCCGTTACTTGAGGAGGTGCAGTCGCCGACTAACCCGCCGTCAAAACGTCGACGACTTATGTCGGCGGGTTCTGGACCAGTAGCCTGTGCTAGTTTCTTTTTAATACCTAATATCAAAGCCGACACCAAGGCCCGTATTCTAGAACGACTGATCTCTTCTCAAGTACGGTTAGAAAGGGATGTAAATACATGCAACAAATACATTCATCCCTTTCTAACTATACTTGAGAAGAGATCAGTCGTTCTATAATACGGGTCTAAGATAAAGATATAATTTGAACATCCTCGTTTGTTCCAGGCACAACCCACTCTGTCCGTCTGGAGGAACAAATGGCGTTCTCCGGATGGATCAACAGCAACCTGGAGCATGATCCAGATCTAAAGCACCTTCTGCCAATAGACCCTGAGGGCAAACAGCTTTACGAGAAGTTGAAGGATGGTCTTATACTCTGGTTAGCCCCTTGCCAAAACTGGGCTTAGGCCGCATTTCCACCTGCAAGTAAACTTCTGCGATAAATGTCCGACAGGTCTGTCCGACAGCAACTTGCTAGTGTAAACTACGTAGCAATTACACTCGCGACAGCTTGCCAGTGTGATTGTAAACGATTTTGCAAGAACTCACGCAAGACTTCCGCAAGTTTACTTGCAGGTGGAAACGCGGTCTTAGGCTGGATTTCACCAAACTTTTATTCTAAGAATAACGCTTACTCTCGGATACTAATGTCAAACTAGTATGGGGTTTTGCCATTACTATCCGAGACTAAGCGTTATTCTTGGAATAAATGTTTGGTGAAATCCAGCCTTAGCGTAGTTCTGTTCTCCCGGGTAAATCATTAATAAGTGAGAATAACCAGAATCCTGATATTAAAAACCTCACAGTCATCTGACTGATCTCTGATAGGATAAGTTTAGTGACTGACGTTTTTGTCATGTTGGTAATTCCTCTTAATAGGCTTTATTCTGTCTGATCTCCTGCTGCACGTAAAATCATACAACTTGTCATAATCACATTATTAGAAGTCCCTAAGTGCAAGAGAACAAGAAATTCAAGAAATTTGTGCGACGCGCTAACCAATTTTTGAAAATCTTAAGGAGCCCACAGTACACCAGTCCGCCTGCAAGACGCCTGCAGTCTCAATACTCAATACTCAATATCTTTATTGCATTCAATAATAGTGTTTTAATGGTGTTACATAAAATTGTAAGTCCAATTATGGGCCCTGTTAGGCACAACAATTGCGAGAGGGAAGACCTTTCTTATTCATATTTTGTCTAAATTATTATAAACTATTAACTCAAGTACATACTATTTTCTAATTGTTATTATGAAATATTAAATTAATTCTTATTACATTTATAACATATATATATATATATATATATATATATATATATATATATATATATATATCATAGTCCTCGATTGAACAGGCCGCCTGCCTGACATTCGGTTTTTGTATGTAAAACTGTGAGTGTGTAGCCGATTGCGGCCAACTGACTGCAAGACGGACTGAAACTCTGGGGCCCTTTAGCAGCACTGTATGTTTTATAAATTATTTGACAGTATTTGAAACTAATGTCGATGTTTGCCCACAGCAAAGTGATAAACCACTCGTGTCCGGACACGATAGACGAGCGCGCGATCAACAAGAAGAACCTCACCCTGTATACAAAGCACGAGAACCTGACGCTGGCGTTGGTCTCATCGCAAGCCATCGGCTGTAACATCGTCAATATCGATGCACATGACTTGGCTAAAGGTAACAACTTTAGCTTTAAGAGCCAGCGCGCACTTGTGATTTTTAATCGGGCGATAGTTTGATCGTTCTAGGATTCAGTATCCATACTAATATTATAATTGTGAAAGTGTGTTTGTTTGTTTGTTTATTTGTTTGTTTGTTTGTTTGTTTGTCCTTCTTTCACGCCAAAACGGAGGAACGGATCGACGTGATATTTGGTATGGGGATAGTTTGGGAGCTGGAGAGTAATATAGGCTACTTATTATTCAGGAAAATTGAGTAAAAATTGTAATTTTCTATGAAAAATCGTTTAACTGTCGTAACTTCGATACAAAACTGTCATTTTCTTCCATTGCCGTTTCCAAAGAGTATGTAATCACTGACGTCTGCGCGGTCAAAATCGAATACTAATCTTTTCTATAAGCTTAGAATAAAAAAATGTACTGTAACTAGCGCCAAAAATGCCCCTGTCGCGCAGAGTTATCTGACAATGACTCGACTTCACAGAGTAATTTTTTATATGTAGGAAATAGAGACCAAGCTTGGGCCCCCATATTGGTAGTGTGTAAGCTAAGCTTAGTGTGCGCTATCTGTTGTCTGGTGTAGGCAACTTTTGGTGTATAAACACACACAAGATGTTGGTGACCGGGTCCACTATTATATGGTAAAACAACGTTTGCCGGGTCAGCTTGTAGAGTTATATGGCAGTGCGCGCACTGACGATTAAACTATCGACCGATCGCACCGATGCACATGACTTGGCTAAAGTTAACAACTTTAGCTTTAAGAGCCAGCGCGCACTTGTGATTTTTAATCGGGCTATAGTTTGATCGTTCGCGGATTCAGTATAGAGTTATATGGCAGTGCGCGCACTGACGAATAAACTATCGACCGATCGAACCGATGCACATGACTTGGCTAAAGGTAACAACTTTAGCTTTAAGAGCCAGCGCGCACTTGTGTTTTTTAATCGGGCGATAGTTTGATCGTTCTAGGATTCAGTATAGAGTTATATGGCAGTGCGCGCACTGACGATTAAACTATCGACCGATCGCACCGATGCACATGACTTGGCTAAAGGTAACAACTTTAGCTTTAAGAGCCAGCGCGCACTTGTGTTTTTTAATCGGGCGATAGTTTGATCGTTCTAGGATTCAGTATAGAGTTATATGGCAGTGCGCGCACTGACGATTAAACTATCGACCGATCGCACCGATGCACATGACTTGGCTAAAGGTAACAACTTTAGCTTTAAGAGCCAGCGCGCACTTGTGATTTTTAATCGGGCGATAGTTTGATCGTTCTAGGATTCAGTATAGAGTTATATGGCAGTGCGCGCACTGACGAATAAACTATCGACCGATCGAACCGATGCACATGACTTGGCTAAAGGTAACAACTTTAGCTTTAAGAGCCAGCGCGCACTTGTGTTTTTTATTCGATAGATAGTTTGATCGTTCGCGGATTCAGTATAGAGTTATATGGCAGTGCGCGCATTGATGATCTATCGACCGATCGAACTATCGAAAATGACTGGCCAATAAATAAATATTTTCTAACATTCACACCAATTATCTAAGCCCATAGTAAATTTCTTAAGAAACTGTGTCTATGTAAACTTGATAACGGATAAATATATACTTAAATACTTTTTTGTTTGTAAATACATACTTTTAACATACATAAAAAACGCCCAAACCAAGACACATAGACATGTTCATGCACACAAGTATTTGTCTTGTTCGGGAATCGAACCCGAGACCTCTAGCGCAGAAGGCAGGTAGTTTACCCCTGCGCCAAATCGGTCGTCATATCGCAAATGGTCGCCAGTAGTTATACGATCAAACTATCGCACAACTATCGGCCGGTCGGTATTGTTCATGAAGGACTATGTGAGCGCGCGCACTGCATTAAACTAAACTATCGGTCAACTGTGCATTCAGTATGGCAATGCACGTGAGTGCGCGCACTTCCGATAGTTGTACGATCAAACTATCGTTCACGCATAACGGACCAAATTAGAGTGTAAATGCGGAAAAAAGTGTCAAAATACAAAAATACAATTTCCAGGGAAGCCCCACCTAGTGCTGGGCCTGCTGTGGCAGATCATACGCATCGGGCTGTTCAACCAGATCACCCTGGAGCACTGCCCCGGCCTCACCGAGCTGCTCAACAATGATGTAACTATAGTTCTTTATGATATCACTAGCGGCCGCCCGCGGTTTCACCCGCGTGGTTCCCGTTCCCGTGGGAATATCGGGATAAAAAGTACATATAAACCTTCCTCTTGAATCACTCTATCTATTAAAAAAAATCGCATCAAAATCCGTTGCGTAGTTTCAAAGATTTAAGCATACAAAGGGACATAGGGACAGAGAAAGCGACTTTGTTTTATACTATGTAGTGATGAATAAGTTTTTTGAAAAAATTTCATTTTTATGACAAGCTTTTTTGCTGACTGTACTTGAATATTGTTTTGTTATCTGAACCAAACCTGTATACGAAATTTCAGCTCCATCGCACACTGAGAAGTGGGTCAAATTAAGCTTGCAAGATTTGTCCCCCACTAACTAACTAACATACTAACTAACTAACATGGCAAGTTAATAAAAAGCTTGTAATTAATGTGAGTCAGGTTTTGTGATGATATTTATTTTATTATAGGTTAAAATTATTTGAAAACTTTATTATTAAAATTTTCACATCTGTCTTTCTTCTTTTAGTCTACTAGTTTTAGTTTTGTTTTGGACGAAAGCTTGAAAATTTTAGGCTTTGTTGTTTGAGTGTTTTCAAAGATTTGTAATACTTGAAGTTGATGATTAGTTTCTTATCAAATATTTTGGCAATCGTGTCTTCTTCACTACAGCTTGCTAGTTATAGTAGATTGTACAACAAGAGCATAAAACGAGCGACGTGACTATCCACCTATATTCACGTCTTGGGTAAAATGGGTTTCATACTGGAATTTTACTCTCTTCTTTTCTCCTCGATTGCAAAGAAATAAAACAAGGATTATCACTTAAATGAAGGTATATTGTGTGTATGTGGATGTAATGTAAGGATTTCAATAACCTATCCTCAGTAAAAGATAGGCTTACTAAAGATTTGATGCCTAGATATTTCTGTTAAATGACGGGAAATAACAACAGTTACCTAGTTACAGATCCATAGTAGGCCTATCTCCTACTGAAGATAGATTATTGAAATCGGCCGTTATTCTTAAAAGAAGAAATTACTTTATGTAGAAAGCATAAAACCCACTTTATGCAGCCTTCTCTAGACATAAAGAACCACTTTACGAGCATGAGAAGTGAAAACGTTATTTATTGATTTAATCCTAGCATGAGCGCCCAAAACGTGATATGTATAAAGCGATTTATCGAGATTCAAACGTCAAAACCCATACCCCGTGGACTAAAATAGTCTTGGTTTAAAACTGGTACTAAACTGTTGCTGTTACTTTCATTTTCCAAATGAAAGACAGAATTAGCATCATTTTTAAACCAGGTCTAACTTTAGTTCACGTTTTGTAATAAGGGGGATAGACTTTTGACAGTTAAACGGGATAACTTATCATATCATATCGCGTTTTGTTGGTCATGGTTGGTCAAGCTAGGGGGCTGGAATGAAAAAGTGTTTTCATCTAAACTTCCCGATGTTGACCCCCAGGAACGTATCGAAGACCTCCTGGCCCTGTCTCCGGAGGCCATCCTGCTGCGCTGGGTGAACCACCAGCTGGGCATGGCGGGCGTGACGCGCCGCTGCACCAACTTCCAGGGCGATGTGGCCGACTCGGAGATCTACTCACATCTGCTGCACCAGATCGCGCCATCTGATGCCGGAGTCACGCTAGAAGCTCTGATGGTATGTGTCATACTACGTATCTTTAGCGAGTTAGTCGTACAGTCACCAGCAATAATATGTATACAACATAGAACTTTAACACATTGAAGCGTTCCAAAAGAAAACGATCAGTGTCACAAAAGTCATTCAATATTGTAATATGACATAGTCCTATGTTGCATACATATTATTATTATTGCTCGTGGCTGTACAAACGGGTTGTCCCAGAATATGTGAATCAAATTGTCATGGGAGATACTTTGGACAATACATACATACATACTCACGCCTATTTCCCACGGGGGTAGGCAGAGACTATGGACCGCCACTTGCTACGATCCTTGCACACTTCTTTCGCTTCATTACCATGGACAATGACCTCTCAAAAGTGCTAAATAAAAAATTCTAAGAAAGTAAAAACAAAAACTCATAATTTGGGAAAAAGTCCGACTTTTTCATACTTTCCACGATTGCACCCTCATCATAGGGTAATTTTTGTTTCTATTCTATTATTTTTTGTGGATTGAAATCTGAAAACGTGTTTTTTTTATTATATTGGCCTCATTTTCAAATCACAGCACTAATTTTATTTTATTTTTTCTGCACCTAGGTTTTTTTTTTATTATGCGCACTTGAATGGTCTTTATCCAAGGTATCTCCCATGACAATTTGATTCACATATTCTGGGGACAGCCTGTATATGTGCGTCAATTCATACGACCTCGTT
Organism: Crambus lathoniellus; assembly: GCA_949710035.1. NCBI lineage: Eukaryota > Metazoa > Arthropoda > Insecta > Lepidoptera > Crambidae > Crambus > Crambus lathoniellus. Next base: position 9,637,104 of record OX453323.1, on the reverse strand, counting down.
CGTACGTCTACGTATACGCTTCCAAAGTGAACGTAGCCTATTATTTTTTTGGTATTACCAAGTGAATGGTGGTAAAAGGCCGAAATGAACAAGCCCACGATTTTCATCATTATTTAAAATCAAATTAAGATATTTTCAAAAAGATTAAGTATGCCTTAGAGCATCATGCCTTTCGATAAAAGCCGAATATCATTAAGATACTGCTGCCTCAAGACACTAAAGGAAACTTTGGACCAAAATCTTACTAACGATTGTTTAGGAGTCTCTCTACTCGAAAAACTTAACAATAGTTGAGATTTTAAATTATTTTTATGCAATCAAAATGCAATTTTTTACTTATAGGGCTCGTGATTTTTACTATCACATATTTCTTTTACTTAGCAATAGTTTTTCAAAACAACCCGATTTTGCTTCTATACTATTTCGTTATTTACCAGCTTGGCTTCGATACTCGTACACATTTTATAGTATATCTCCACATTTCTGATTCACATTTTCCGCCAGGAACCCGACCTAATGCGTCGCGCCGAGCTGATGTTGCAACAAGCCGCCAAACTCAGATGCCGCGCTTTCGTCAGCCCCGCCGACGTCGTCGCTGGCGTATACAAACTCAACTTGGCTTTCGTGGCCAACCTGTTCAACCAACACCCAGGTTTACAAAGACAGGATAACACTGAGGAGTACCATCAGCTGGACGAAACTAGGGAGGAAAAGAGTGAGTACTTTGATGTTTATTGTATTGCGTAGAGATATTTAGCTGGATAGAGACTCAACTTGGCTTTCGTGGCCAACCTGTTCAACCAACACCCAGGGTTACAAAGACAGGATAACACTGAAGAGTACCACCAACTGGATGAAACTAGGGAGGAAAAGAGTAAGTACTTGCATATCGACACACACAGTGTTTGGTTGCATTAGGTGTGTTGATAGACACTCTACCTGGCTTCATCGCCAACCTGTTCAACCAACACCCAGGGTTGCAAAGACAGGATAACACTGAAGAGTACCACCAGCTGGACGAAACTAGGGAGGAAAAGAGGCAGCATTTAAACTTTTGCACTGATTTTGAATGATTAAATCAAAAGAAAATCACTTGACACAATCATTGTTTACACCCAGATAAGGATATTTCTGGCCGTGGCTTATTAACTAAGTTAGGCCTCCGATGTAGGTTATTTGACTTTGTTTTCTGAGTCAGTTCTATTTGCAGTTTATCAAAGAGTAGCTTCAAACTTATCTTCCTAGGTCTGAATGCTATGTCCTGGATAGCTCAAGTTTTAACTCCGTACTATACGCCGTTTGTCACAATCTAAAAAATTCTACTTTCGGTAGCTTAGTCGGTCAGAGCATCGGTCTGGATTTCGCTTGAAAGTTACTTTACTTACAGAATAGCATTGTGAATAGATAAATATAATTTAAAATCTAAATCCAAAAAATGATTGTTTTCCCCAGCGTACCGCAACTGGATGAACTCGATGGGCGTGGCGCCGCACGTCAACTGGCTATACTCCGACCTCACGGATGGACTCGTCATCTTCCAGCTCTACGACATCATCAGGCCGGGGATTGTGGACTGGAAGAAGGTAACATAGTTGTATCTCAACCATAGTCTTCAGGTGTAAATTTCTAAAATATAACTTCATTTATTCGTTCAATAAGGGATCGGATCGGACTGTTATTGATATGTAAATATTTAATAGTAACATTCAAAAATATAACCTACACCAGCTCTACGACATCATCAGGCCGGGGATTGTGGACTGGAAGAAGGTAACCTATTTGACATTACACGTCAACTGGCTGTACTCACACCTCACGGACGGACTCGTCATCTTCCAGGTCTACAACATCATCAGTAGGGCTAGCACAACATGAGCGCGACTTGAGTGAGAAAGAATCGCGGGCACTTTCAACCAATCAGATCGCTCGTAGATAGCGGGCGTGGCTTAAGTTGTGCTCATGAAGCTCGACTTAATACTGAGGTAACTGGAGTTCTCACCCTGAATAAAAAAGTGAACACCAGCAAATTTGACATTTAGTATGTAGTGGCTGTCAGTTGTCTCATATGACCATACGTATTTATTTTAAAGTGTAGGTGAGACGGAAGACAGACACTGTGTAATTTGTGGTCACAAAAAATTGTTCGTACTGCACTCTCCAGTTACCTCAGTATTAAGTCGAGCTTCATGGTTGTGCTAGACCTTCAGGCCGGGGATTGTTGACTGGAGGTAGACAACAAATATAACAATAAATATTTCAAAGGATTTTCTTATAAACATCGATACTTTTTGCCCCTTGGAAACTTGGGCCACAAATGGGTTAAAAGTGGTGGACCGTAAAATTCTTACTACTACTTTACTTATTTTGATCGTGTGGTTTCAGGTGCACCGTCAATTCTCGAAGCTCCGCAAGTTCATGGAGCGCCTGGAGAACTGCAACTACGCCGTGGAGCTGGGCCGCCGCCTCGGGTTCTCGCTGGTGGGCATCGCCGGCGCTGACATCAACGAAGGAAACGCCACGCTCACGCTGGGTAAATGTACTCCTTATTCCCTTGGGATATATTAAAATGACTTTAAAAAGCACCCACTTAGCATGTGTGAACGTGCTTTGGTAGCATGCTGACTTTAGGAAGATTTTTTAGCATGCTTTAAAATCCACAAATCCAAAGCAAATGTAAACCAGGCATCACGCACACCTACAGACATGGGTGCGCACACCATAGTATCCTGCTTGGTGTACGATATTGTCGCCGTACACCAACACATTGATAAATATTTACCAAATTATCAATCTCCTTTAAGCTATTTACCTAAAGTGAATGCGATTTGCCGGAAATAAGGACCTGAATAAATGCCTAGTGATTTGATTTCATCGTAAAATTATGCTCCATTCGCCCATGTATTGTAAGTAACTAGTAGATATGGAAACGCAACCACCTTAATATTATAAAGCTAAAAGATTTGTATGTAGCTAATGATTTTAAAAATTCTTTCATTTTTAGAATGCTAAATTATCCCTGATTAGCGTAGGCTATATTTTATCCCAATATTCCCACGGTGAACGGGTACCACGCAGGTAAAACCGTGAGGATCCGCTAGTAGTTAATAATTCTAAAATATTTTACTTACAAAACTCATCTATTCCCCAGCCCTAATCTGGCAACTCATGCGAGCGTACACGCTGTCAGTGCTGACCCGGCTAGCTAACACTGGCAACCCCATCATCGAGAAGGAAATCGTACAGTGGGTCAACAACAAGCTGCAGTCTGCTGGCAAGACCTCCTCTATTAGGAGCTTCCAGGTAAGACTAGATTTACTACTACTTACTATAATATTATAAATGTGAAAGTTTAGATGTTTGTATGTTTGTTACTCAATCACGCCAAAACGGCTGAACGGATTGGGCTGAAACTTGGGACATAGATACTTTGTAGCCTGGAGAGGAGAGGAACATAGGCTACTTTTTATTCCGAAAAATATCACATTCCCGCGGGATAATGACGTGTAGCACAGATAATATAATACTATACTAGTACAGATGCCTCATCCCATACAAGAAATGTGACCGTCCCTAGCGGGCAAAAACTTGCGGGCAGTTTAGTTTCCTCTTTTATTTCGCTAGAGGTCGCTATTGAAGGGAGCTGTGCTTTCTAAACCGAGCCCGTTTTTCGCTTCCCGTCAACAGATAGCGTTAGTCATGTAACGAACTGTTTTAAGCCCCTGGACAAAAGGTGGCGCTAGTAACCGCGTATATATGCGAATTCAAACTTTAAAAATAGTATACGTAAGACTTATTTTTTATTGAGTGCTACTTTACTGGGTTGCGTAGCGTACATGAACATGAACACGCACGCGTTGCATTGCGATGCAACTTGCCGATGCGATGTGATATTAGTTGATAAGGTAGGTACAGTCGAACCAATTGAATCATGTCATGACCCATTTTACTAATGATTTGTTTGCAAGCGTCAAAACTATAAAAGTCAGTGTCAATGTCAACAAGTTTAAATCGCAACCTTACAGAATTTTAAAATCTGTTAGGCTGGTTACACAGCTCTTTCACACACCGGATTCGGTAGAATAGGTACCAATAGTCGGGCCGTACGGACCAACCCGCGTTGCTGTGATGTGAAACGATGTTCTAGCGCCTCCCGTTTCTCCGTTCCGGGCTCCCGTGTGCGGGCGGTTGCGAGCGACCGCGCGGGCCGCACGGAGAGCTGTGAAACCAGCCTTAGAAAATGAACTTATGGTGGGTCACGCCACGAACGAATCACGATTCACGATTCAAGTAGTTTGACTGTTCTACCCTACCTACCCAATATACCTTTGCCCGAACAAGCTTTTTATAGTTTTTTTAATTAAAGTACAGTAAGTTACAGTCGAACTAATCGATTAGTTTACCCACCGAAAGTTCATTTTCTAAAACAGATAATTATTGAAACTCAAACTAATTGACATTGACATTTTATAGTTTTGCGTTTTCAAACAAATTAGCAAAATGGGTTGCGATTCGATTGGTTCGACCGTACATAAGTAGAAAATAATACCTATTTTATTAAACATTGAAAATGAAGTATCAGAAAAAACAATGACTCCGTAGCTCAGTGGTTAGAGCACTCGCCCGGACAGTGAAAGGTCGTGGATTCGAGTCTCATCGGAGATAGTTGAGAGACGAGTCGATTTTAGTAGGTACCTACCTACCTAAGTAAGTAGGTACTTTATTTTCAAGGTATAGTAAATAAAGTAGGTAGGTAGGTAGTTTGTCCGCGATTATCTCGCGTTTGGCTGAACCGATTTTGATGCGGTTTTCAGGAAAGTATTTTTTACATTTACGAGAAGGTTTTAGTATTTTAACCGACTTCAAAAAAGGAGGCTCTCAGTTTGACCTGTATGTATGTTTGTCCTCGACATACGGTTTTCAGAAAAGTATCTATTTGTCACATTTAGAAGGTTTTGGTATTTTAACCGACTTCAAAAAAGGAGGTTCTCAGTTTGACCCGCATGTATCTAATGTTTGTCTGCGAGATGCGGTTTTCAGAAAAGTAATTGTTACATATAAGAGAAGGTTTTGTTATTTTAACCGACTTCAAAAAAGGAGGTTCTCAGTTTGACCAGCATGTACGAATGTTTATCCGTGAGATGCGGTTTTCAGAAAACTACATTTTTAATACATTTACGAGAAGGTTTTAGTATTTTAACCGACTTCAAAAAAGGAGGTTGTCAGTTTGACCCGCATGTAAGTACTTATCTAATGTTTGTCTGCGAGATGCGGTTTTCAGAAAAGTATTTGTTACATACTTATAAGAGAAGGTTTTGGTATTTTAACTGACTTCAAAAAAGGAGGTTCTCAGTTTGACTAGCAATCAGCATGTATGAATGTTTGTCCGTGAGATGCGGTTTTCAGAAAACTACCTATTTAATACATTTACGAGAAGGTTTTAGTATTTTAACCGACTTCAAAAAAGGAGGTTGTCAGTTTGACCCGCATGTACACACGGCGGCACATCAGACTATACATGTTGACCTTGAGACCGCCTTTATGCCCTACGTAATAAAAGCTGTTATCGCAGTTCAACTGTATAACTTGATGTGCTGTCGTGTGTACATTCATGTACCTATGTTATTGTGCGTAATTATCTTACATTTGGCTAAACCGATTTTGATATGGTTTTCATCAGACGAGTATTTTTATTGATGCGGTTTATGTGTACATCCTATCCTGTTTAGGTAAGTACCTACCTATTTACCAGCAGAATACACGAAAATTGCCTGCATGGTGCACTTAAAAATATTACCATTATTACCTCGTATATTCTGTTAAACTTTTGGAATCGCGCGCTTACTTTTGCTAGCGCAATTCGACTAACCGCATAGCAAGCTGCTGGTTATCGTGTCACATACCGATATATCGTTCCGATATCGGGCGTTTTCACATTGGACGATAACTGAACAGTACCGACAGGATATCGGATCGGCATGATATCGTCGGAATGGCAGTTTGATACAATCACTACTAAATGCTTTCACACTGTGTCGTTACAGTCAACGATATCGTCGTCGACAGATTCACTTTGGAACCGTGGTTACACTGTTTTGTTACACTAGTGTAATTGTTGAGATTGTCGTGCCGATATCGTCGACAGATTCACTTCGGAACCGTGGTTACACTGTTTTGTTACACTAGTGTAATTGTTGAGATTGTCGTGCCGATATCGGTGGACAACACAAGTGCGGGAGATGCGAAGCCGGTTAGTAACGAAAATAACCAAGCGCTATTAACAGTATAACTGTTATTTACTGCATTTTGGGTTTTTACGCTAGAAACCACCGCTAAGTAGCGTAGCGGGAGTAGCTTGATTTGCTAGATGTGAGTTCCGCGACGATGCCTGCTTGTTGATCGGTGGAGTAGAGAGAGGAGGTGGGTCTCCTCCCGCCTCACCTCTCCCTTCTATTTTGAGTACGTTATGTCGACAATAATCGACCGATAGTAATAATTTTAAGCGAGTTCAAAAAAAAGAAGCTTCTTAGTTTGACCTGTGTTTTGTTGTAAAGTACTTGTTACATTTAGGATAATGTTTTGTTATATTTTTAAAAGTGACTTCAAAAAAGGAGGTTCTCAATTGGACCCGCATGTAGGTATGAATGTTTGTCTGCGAGATGCGGTTTCAGATAAGTATTTGTTACATTTAGGAGAAGGTTTTGGTATTACAACCGGCTTCAAAAAAGGAGGTTTGACCCGTATTTACATAATATGTATGTTTTTCCGTGATTATCTCACGTTTGGCTGAACCGATTTTGATACGGTTTTCATCAGAAGAGTATTTTTGATTGATGCAGTTTATATGCACATCCTATTTAGGTACCTATTTTTTTTACCAGGATACACGAAAATTGCCAGCAAGATACACTAAAAAGACAGAAACTTACTACTTACATACTTACTTATAAAAAAGGGGGCCTTAAAAAAAATGCCAAAAAAATTGAACATGCTCACGTCCGACTTCAAAGCACTTATGTTATTTAGTGTGAATACAGTATTAGAGGTATTATTTCTTACTTTTTGGTTGCATGTTTTTAAGGCGCTTTTATTTTTTAAAATAAATAATTAAAATGTTCTTTTACGATATCATTTTTTTTTGCCGTAAATATAAAGGTTAAAGCAAACGTAGGTAACTTGTACACTACTGCCATTATTACCTCGAATCGCGCGGATACTTTTGCTAGTTATCGTGTCACATACCGATATCGGAAGACATCGGTTCTCCGCGTTATGTGTTCCGCCCACTGCCACTTCAATGATGCAATCCTTCGAGCGATATCGGTTGTTTTAGTTCTCCTGCGGATCTCATCATTTCTGATTCGATCGAGCAGGGAAATACCAAGCATCGCTCTCTCCATTGCTCGCTGGGTGACTTAGAGCCTTCTTATGAGACCCATAGTAAAAGACCACGTCTCACTTCCATAGGTCATTACTGGCAACACACACTGGTCAAAGACTTTCGTCTTGAGACATTGAGGTATTTCGGACGCAAATATATGCTGGAGCTTCCAAAACGCTACCCATCCGAGCTGGATTCGACGAGAGATCTGTTTCTCAAAGTTGGACTTACCTAACTGAACCGTCTGCCCTAGGTAAACATAGTGGTCAACAACTTCGAATGTAATGTTCCCAACATTAACTGGAGCGGGTGCAATGCAACATGGGCATTGGACATGATTTTCGTCTTGTCCATGTTCATCTTAAGACCCACTCTTTGAGAAGCATTACTGAGATCTTCGAGCATTGTGTTCAGGCCTTCCAAGGTTTCAGCCATAAGAACTACATCATCGGCAAACCGTAGGTGTATTAGGTACTCGCCATTGATGTTGATGCCGCATCCTTTCCAGTCCAGAAGCTTAAAAATATCCTCCACCGCAGCTGTGAACAGTTTCGGGGAGATGAATTCTCCCTGTCTCACACCTCGCTGTAGTTGGATAGGATTAGAGCTCTGGTTCTGTAATCGGACTGACATGGTGGCGTTTTGGTATAAGTAGGTACCTCAGCACCTCGATGTACCTGTAGTCTATTTGGCACCTCTGGAGAGACTGCAGCACCGCCCAAGTCTCAATCGAATCAAAGGCTTTCTCATAGTCCACGAACGCAAACCAAAGTGGCAAGTTATACTCTTCGGTCTTCTGTATAACTTACCGCAGCGTACGAATGTGGTCTATAGACTTTCCGGAACCCGGCTTGTTCGGGAGGTTGGAAGTCGTCGAACCTGCGAGCGAGACGATTCGTAATGACTTTCGAAAACAACTTATAGATATGGCTCAGAAGCGAGATGGGTCTATAGTTCTTCAAGAGCGCTTTATCACCCTTCTTGAAAAACAGCATCACATCGCTTCTGTCTGCCCCATGCCTTTGGCGTTTTGCCCTCAAGGATGACTAAATTGAAAAGCTTCTGAAGGACTTTAAGTATCGGCTTACCACCCACTCTCATAAGCTCTATTGTGATTCCGTCATCGCCCGCCGCCTTGTTATTTTTAAGCTGCTTGAGAGCCATTCTAATCTCGTACAGGCTGACGTCCGGGATATCTTCTGTATAGTGTCGGGTACGCTATATATATAAGCTTGGCTCTAGGGTCTGTAGCCTTGCTTTCAACAGGTGTTTGCGTGGAATATAGCTGTCCATAGAAACTCTCAATCTCCCTCAGGATTTCAGGTGTTGACGAAATGATGCTACCTTTCTCAGTTTTCAGTCTCGTCAATTGACTTTGCCCGTTAGACAGATCTCTCGCGAACACTCTGGAGCCTTTGTTCCGCTCAATGGCTTCTTTGATACGCTCGGTATTAAATTGGCGAAGGTCGTGTGTCAAAGAGTCCGATGATATGATATGAAGAGAGATATCTGTCTATTGAGCTGCCTGTAACGATGGGCATCCGATGAGTTCTGTAGCTTCATTTCGTGTCTCTGATCCATGAGTAGGAGAGTCTGACTGGAGAGTTTCTTCAATTTGGGACGGCGGGTTTTATAGTACTTAGACCCAACCGTGCGGACAGTATCCACCACCATGTTGTACAGATCGTCCACGTGATCCACGTCTATGCTTTTCTCAAGGGCTTCGAAGCGGTTGTGAAGCTCGAGCTGAAAGCACTCGGGGTTTTGAATTTGAGCCGGTATTGGTCGGAGCGTGGATTTTATCAATCGCGATCTTTTGAGCTTGACATCGATATTCAATGTGCCTCTCACCATACGGTGATCGCTTCCTGTCTTAACAGCGTTGATCACACTGACATCATTTAATATGTACTTCGACGACATGATAAAATCGATCTCGTTTTTTACTTTACCGTTCGGACTGATCCAGGTCCATTTGCAACTTACGGGCTTCCTAAAGAAGGAGTTCGTCATATACAGGTTCTCCCTCTCCATGAAGTCTGCCAGCATCTGGCCTCTATCGTTCCGTTGCCCAAATACAAATTGCCCCACTCTCAGCTCATCACCGCAACGTTGCCCCAACTTTGCATTGAAATCCCCCATCACAACTGTGTAGTGGGTTTTTAAGCTTTAGAAATCTCCTCATACATAGACTCCACTTCGACATCGTCGTGTGTCAAGGTCGGAGCGTAGACCTGGATGACATTCAGCGAATATCGTTTCGATAATCTGAGTATCATTTACGCTACCCTGCTCGACACATTTCCGATTCCGGTACGCTTTATTGACGTAATAATATCGAAGATATGTCTGGACTGTCTGGTACACCTGATGTCGAACCCTAGCAGCACAGCTAAACCATAAGATATATAAATATAGCGTCTTAAGGGAAGTTGTTCAGCGTGATTAGTATTTTCTATTGACCTACAATAATCTAAAGTCTGGTACATCTGATGTCCCTCAAGAGCCCAGATAAAGTTTAAGATATACGAATATAGCGGCCTAAGGAAGGTTGTTCAACGAATGACCACTATTTGTTTAAGTATTCCAGATATTGAGAAAGATAATTTAAATTAAACCACACCACACAGCGTGATATCATACTTTTTACAAACTTTTTATACTGAATATCTTGAGAATTCAAATAAAAGATTTTCTTTAGAATTTATTGAAATATCCATGTAAGTACCTACACCTACTATAATCAATTCTTTAAAAAAACTTGATTATAAATTTAAATGAAAATGCATGAAAGAATAAAAATTCGTAAATAACATAAATTACGAGTACCTACCTCTACGTGGTGAAGGCGGAAACAGTATAAGTACTGGTCAAAACTACTATTTTAATACAATATATTTAAATGCCTTCGGGCTCATTGAGAAGAAATACAAATAAATTACGTCCAGGGGTCTTCCTAAAGGTAAATAATAGATGCCAAAAATTCGGTCAACTTTTTCTAAATACTTCATTTTCCATTTTTCACACTAATGAGTGCTAATGATTTTATAATCACTTTGTAATCGTAACTCACATAAACTAACGCTGCAAAAAGCACAATGAGAGTGACTCTTTGCTTAAACATTTGCATTTTTTGTTAAACAACAAAAAAAATATGCCGTCGTATTAAGTAGTTTATAAAGAAAAACATTTAAAAACCCTCGACATAAAACAAACTTAAAAAAGTAAAAAAATAAAATTTCTCTCTCAATGGGCGTTTTCACATTGGACAATAACGACACCGACACGATCATCATCATCATCATGTCAGCCGAACGACGCCCACTGCTGGGCATAGGCCTCCCCCAAGGATCTCCACAACGATCGGTCCTGCGCTGCCCGCATCCAGCGGCTTCCCGCGACCTTGACCAGATCGTCGGTCCACCTTGTAGGGGGCCTGCCCACGGAACGTCGTCCGGTACGCGGTCGCCATTCGAGAGCCTTTCCGCCCCAACGGCCATCAGTTCTCCGCGCTATGTGTCCCGCCCACTGCCACTTCAATGATGCAATCCTTCGAGCGCTGTCGGTCGTTTTAGTTCTCCTGCGGATCTCATCATTTCTGATTCGATCGAGCAGGGAAATACCAAGCATCGCTCTCTCCATTGCTCGCTGGGTGACTTTGAGCCTTCTTATGAGACCCATAGTAAAAGACCACGTCTCACTTCCATAGGTCATTACTGGCAACACACACTGGTCAAAGACTTTCGTCTTGAGACATTGAGGTATTTCGGGCGCGAATATATGCCGGAGCTTCCCAAGCGCTGCCCATCCGAGCTGGATTCGACGAGAGATCTCTTTCTCAAAGTTGGACTTACCTAACTGGACCGTCTGTCCTAGGTAAACATAGTGGTCAACAACTTCGAGTGTAATGTTCCCAACATTAACTGGAGCGGGTGCAACATGGGCATTGAACATGATTTTCGTCTTGTCCATGTTCATCTTAAGACCCACTCTTTGCGAAGCATTACCGAGATCTTCGAGCATTGTGTTCAGGTCTTCCAAGGTCTCAGCCATAAGAACTACATAATCGGCAAACCGTAGGTGTGTTAGGTACTCGCCATTGATGTTGATGCCGCATCCTTTCCAGTCCAGCAGCTTAAAAATATCCTCCAACGCAGCTGTGAACAGTTTGGGAGAGATGACATCTCCCTGTCTCACACCTCGCTGTAGTTGGATAGGATTAGAGCTCTGGTTCTGTAATCGGACCGACATGGTGGCGTTTTGGTATAAGTACCTCAGCACTTCGATGTACCTGTAGTCTATTTGGCACCTCTGGAGTGACTGCAGCACCGCCCAAGTCTCAATCGCATCAAAGGCTTTCTCATAGTCCACGAACGCCAAGCAAAGTGACAAATTATACTCTTCGGTCTTCTGTATAACTTGCCGCAGCGTATAAATGTGGTCTATGGTACTGTAGCCTTGCCGGTGGTGTTCCACCGACACGATACTATACCGATATCGGCCCGATATCGGTATGCGACCTTTTTTTTTGAAGTCGGTTAAAATACTAAAACCTTATCCTAAATGTAACAAATACTTACTTTCCTGAAAAACCGCATCAAAATCAGTTCAGCCAAAAGCGAGATAATCGCGGACAAACAAACATAGGTACATACAAAAAAATACAGGTCAAACTGAGAAGCTTCTTTTTTTTAAAGTCACTTAAAAATTATTACTATCGTTCGATCATGGTCGATATATATAACGTACCTACTCGAAATAGAATGGAGAGGCGAGGCGGGAGGAGATCCACCTCCTCTCTCCTCTCCACCAATTAATAAGCAGGCATCATCGTCGCGGAACTCACACCTAGCAAAACAAGCAACAATCGCTTGGGTTTTAGCGTAAAAACCCAAAAATGCAGTAAATAACAGATAAACTATTAATAACGCTTGGTTACTCTCGTTAATAACCGGCTTCGCATCTTCTACACTTGTGTCGTCCGTCACCGATATCGGCACGACATACGATATCGTTGACGGTAACGACACAGTGTGAAAGCATTTAGTAGTGATTGAATCAAACTGCCAGTCCGACGATATCGTGTCGTTACCGTTATCGTCCAATGTGAAAACGCTCAATCGGGGGACCACAAAATAGAAGTACCTAGGTACTAAAAGGGTATAATTATACGTTGAGGGTCCCCCGACCGAGAGAGTAATTTTATCTTTTTACATTTGTAAGTTTTTTTTGAGTCGGGGGTTTTTAAGTTTCTTTTTCTATTACGTTTTCAAAAAATCAGCTTCCTAAACCATGTATATAGAAGTTATTATACTGTATAACTTACATTGATTTTGTTGACTTTTATTTTATGACTATCACTTTAATACATGTTTTGTGTGTGGGTGTGGGTGTGTGTGTGTGTATATATATGTATGAGTGTGTGTATATATGTGTGTGTGTTTGTGTGTAAGGTGTGCGAGTGTGTGTGTGTAACTATCATATTATATAAACAAAACAAGATAAGATCCTCGTCGTTATTTAATCTTATTAATTCAGGGTGTCTATACATTTCAATAGAGTATACGCCGGTTTCTCTTACATGTTCAAAGCAATAAGATTTTGCCAGTTTAACGTGGTACGTCCCAATCGCAAAAATCAGCAGTTGGTCATAAGTCATCCGTGGGAAATCAGCTACGTCACGTAGAGTTGCCTCCATTCTTACAAATGAAATATTTCTTTGCGCGTTTAATCGGTGCTCATCAACATAATCAGCCAGTAAATTGGGTCAAAACAATATTGTTAGTCATTATTGTTCGTGGTGTTTTATATCCAGTAGTACCTAAATATTTTTTTGAGTTTTGAGTTTGATCACGATTTTTAATTATACATTAGGTACTTATATTATTTTTCCATAGAATACGACAAAATACTTTATAATAACAACATTTTTTTTTATATTTAGGGACCCCAAAGAGTTCATACACGGCTACAATAGATTTTTCAGAACCTAAAAATTATTTGATTTTTTTTTCATTAATCATAAATATCTAGTAAACCGTGTCGATTTTGCAGTAAATTTTTGTATATTTTGGATGTACATATTATGCCTATAAAAACGGCACATATGACGTTTCTGGCGAGTCTGGGTTTTTTTTGGTCATCTCCTTTATGCCTTATAATAGAGCAATAAGCCACAGTTTTGCAAAAAGCTTCTGTGATATTGTGTTGTTTGCAGATGATGCCTACTTCTATAATATTTAACATAGACAGAAACAAAACCAATTTCGACATTGTAAACAAAGCACTGTCACAAGTACCTACTCGGTTGGTTTAATTCTAATAATTCGCAGCTTTATGCAAAGAAAACAAAGTGCATTCTTTTTTCTTAGCCGATTGTACCTACAGACAGACTAGGTACTTAGGTACCTACCTGTGAAAATTCTAAAAACTAGATTCAGTAGAATCAACACTTTGTTTAATTATTAGAATTAAACCAACCGAGTTCCTACTTGTGACAGTGCTTTGTTTCATCATCATCATCTTCATGTCAACCGAACGACGCCCACTGCTGGGCATAGGCATCCCCCAAGGATCTCCACAACGATCGGTCCTGCCCTGCCTGCGCTGCCCGCATCCAGTGGCTTCCCGCAACCATGACTAGATCGTTGGTTTACCTTGTAGGAGTCCTGCCCACGGAACGTGGTCCGGTACCTACGCGGTCGCCATTCGAGAACCTTTCCGCCCCAACGGCCATCGGTTCTCCGCGCTCTGTGTCTCGCCCGCGCTATGTGCTTTGTTTACATCGTCGAAATTTGGTCGAAATTGGTTTTGTTTCTGTCTATGTTAAATATTAAAGAAGTATCATCTGCAAACAACACAATGTCACAGAAGCTTTTTGCAAAACTGTGCCTTATTGCTCTATGATAAGGCACAAATTTGTATGGCTATTAAGTTACGGCAGAATATTTTTACCTGCTAAATTACCAGTAGTGGGCAGTGGCAAGTTATTTATTTTTTCTAAACAGCCACTGGTGGCAGACTAGACCCTCATTTTTTATTGAAAGCATCACCTCTGTACCTTTTACCGTTTCGGCAGGCAGTTGACCATCTCCATAAATGGCCGGATAGATTTCCATCAAACGTGGCTAAGAACCATCTTGATTAATTTAGCTTTCAATTAAAAAAAACCGCATCAAAATCGGTCCAGTCGTTTAGGAGCTACGTTGCCCCAGACAGACAGACAGACAGATACAGACAGACAGACAGATACAAACACACGTCAAACTTATAACACCCCACCTTATGCGTCGGCGGGGGTTAAAAACTTCTAGTATAACACCCCTTTTTTGCTTCGGGGGTTAATAAATACACACCAATAAATTAATAGATCTTTGGGACAATATTTTGAACTAAATCCCGCTAGATTACGAAATTGTATTGCGCGTGCGACACGACAACGACGACGACGACCGACCGCGACGTTGCCAATTCGCGTCGCACGCGTTGTCAGCATGCGCCCACACTCGAACAACCCGCGCGGAGACAGAGGTGCTGGGCTGGCAACGCCGCCGCCTAAAGGCCGGTACACACATTCCGATCCGACCGGCCCGCGCCGCCAATTTGGTCAACCAAATCTGGGGGGCTACCGCGTAACTTTATGGATATGAACTTCATACGTTTTTCCGAACTTTAGGTCAATTTTATAAAAAAAATAGCTGCTATCTGTTCCCTCCTTAGTGACGTCGGGTATAATAATTGCTAGCTAGCAACGTTCAATAGAACAAAGCAGCAAAAATCTATCAAAATTATGGAATTTAAATTACAGTTGAAGCTCATGCCCATATCCATATTTCTTAGCCGATAGCCCTCCTGGACGAGTGTAGCGTAGTCGTCCGAGGTTTGAGGGATTTTCAGAGGATTCAATTTAATTGCTCTTTCATTACTTTTGCGTAGGACTGAACGAACAAAAGGTTTTAATCTGTCCATTTATGCAAATATTATTATATCTATTTTTTTTGTTTATTTTATTTAATAACTCGCATTTTGTCGTAACACTTAATTAATATAAAAAAGGCAAAACACCTCATCAATAAGTGCTGGTTTAAGTAAAAATATTTCGAAAAAAATCTTTCCGTGTTCTGTGTTAGCAAGTTTTAGTATCTTAATGAAAATAACAGAAAATTAAAAAATAATGAAATAGAGCTTTTATAATAATTTAAACAATAAAAAACCGGAAATATTTTTGTTTGTAATCTATTTATAGGAGGCAAATCTATGTTTTCAGTATTCAAAAATAATATTAATATTGGGAGATTAGCAGAGGCTGGCAACACATGCAACCACAGCTTGGTGCGGCCTGGGGCCTTGTTATTCTGTGGCCTGACCAAATCGGAACGCGTGTAGCGCCGACTAGATTTGGTGAAGCAGACATTGCTTGAACGTGTGTACCGGCCTTAATACTTCGCCATCACAAAAACGCCTTCTAGCGGCGAGTAGCGCTTTAAGGCAAAAAAAATATATGATGACATTCTATCGGAATCTGTGGATTATATATTATCCTATCCTATCTGCGATAGTTAAAAAAATGTTTTTCAAAAGCTTCTTTATTAATTACAATTCCCAGGATTTATTACGACCTTTAAACTTTATACGAGCGCGACGAGAGCCATCTAGTGTTGAATAGCAGGTATCACACAACTAAGCGAGCGTAAAGCATAAGCTAAGTGCTTTCGGGCATGCTTGCGGGCAAAAAAGGTATTGATATTATTGAATTTCTAAAATGCTCCAAATAGTATTGTAAATACGAACATTTTGTAAATCAATTCTTTTTTAAATATGACAGTTAGTTTATGACACTTTCCAGTGACTTTTATTGTGTTTTTTCGTTTAATATGATATGACAAAACCGTAAGCGAAACACGTATCGCCATCTATTGAGACAATTTTGAACTGATTTTGTTTTGTAGGCGATAGGAGGCCCTGCGTGCAGAGATGGGCAAATGCCCGGTTAAAACCCGGCATTTTGAAAATGCCCAGGTTAAAACCCATTTATGCCCATTTCTGCCCGAAAAGTTGGGCGGAAACTGTATAATAAATCAGTAATAACAGTTAACCAATATTATGAAATTTTACATGATTTACAAACTCATTACTTAAATAATGCTAAGTAATATTAGAGTACGTACATATTTGTTAATTTTTAACCCCCGACGCAGCGCAAAGAGGGGTGTTATAAGTTTGAGGCCTATGTCTGTCTTTCTGTACTGTACGTATATTCGTAGTGCCTAAACGGATCAGGCGATTTTATTGCGTTTTTTTTAATTGAAAGCTATATTAATCGAGATGGTTATTAGACACGTTTGAAGAAAATCCATATGGCCATTTATGGAGATGGTCAACTGCCTGCCGAAACGGAAAAAGATACAGACATGGTGCTTTGACTTAAATAATGTACACCCTGGGCAAATTTTGGTGCAATAAAAAAAAAACAAAATGGCGGCCAAAAAAATGGCCGCCAGAAATTAAGTTGCTCATTTGGCTGAAATTAGAGATTTCAATGTGGTTTTTTTTTTGTGTAATTTAAAAAGGATGATATATAAATAAAATTAAATAAATAAAAACCTCCGACACAAAAAACCTCTAAAGAAAGTCAGAAAATAAATTTTCTCTCGGTCGGGGCACAAAATGAGAGAGAGATTATAAACAACTAGCAGTTGTCCGCGGCTTCACCTGCGTGGTCAAAGAGAATTAATAATATCAATGCCTTAAAAAATACATGGCACATGTCCAGACATGCATTTTATATCCTTGCACCAGTGCAAGGATATAAAAGTAACAATTCAAAAATTAAAAAAAATACCAAGTGGAACCCTCGCTAACGCTTGCCGTATACAAAGTGTACGTAGGTATACTGACATTATGTTTGGATTTTATATTTAGGTAAGTAGGTACAATAATTATTGAGTTCGAATCATGTTCAAACCACTACTGTGGGGAATTGCGCAACGGTTAAAGGAAGACTGATGTTGTCTTCCGGGATAGGTGTTGTTAGCCCGGGGACAACTGTCCGCTGGTTTTTATGTCGGAGTTCGTATATAAGCGATCTTGGTGAATGAACTTCGTAAGCGCGAAGTAGGTTCTTCACTTTGAAGCTCCGTGCCATGTTGGTTATGTGCGCGTCGTCTAGATGTCGCCACAACACATAATTATGTATGAATTGATGCAAATCCGCATTTTAAGTAAGTAGTGTATCATAGTGGAAGGGGGTCTTTCCGAGGTAAAAAGAAACCTGGATCATTCTACACCTTTCTACCACCTCAAAAAGTAGCGCAAAAATCCGCATAAGCCATCCTGTGATAGAATAGACCATTGCGAAAGTTACATAACCTCAGCGATCGCACACCAAGCACGCTACCCTATTGCTCTATTTACCAAATTTCGTGAAAGTCAGATCAGTGGTTTACGCATGAGAAGGTAAAAATACCTAGACAAAAAGACACATTCTCCTAACTCTTGAACCAAAATGCAAAAACTAAGTCAATACTTTGCCACTAGGTACGTTTGTGTGTGTGTTTTCATGTAGAATAGATCTTATGCCAGCTCAATCGTGCAAACAAAAAGTTCTTAATAATAATACCCATGCTACATTGAACAAAGTAAACTGAAAAAAAATATCCTACGGGAACCGTACTGCAGACCAGTATCCTACATATCAATTTCCATACTTCTTAGCCCAGAAATGAGGAAGTTTCCATATAAATTTTAACCTCCTTATCAATAGGCGGACTTATTGCTATATAGCAATTTCTTCCAGGCAACCTTGGGTGAAAGAAAAAATAAATCAAAGGGACAGAAGGGGAAAGGGTGCATAAAAAGAATAGAATAAGTATACACTAACAAATATTGAAAGAGAGAAAGAAGATAATATTATAGAAGTTAAGGAGTAAGAGAGAGAAAATGACTTCTAACTTGATCTCTAAAGGATTTAAGAGTCTGAGCCCTTCTGATACCTACTGGAAGCGCGTTCCACAAACGCACAGCATGGACAGAGAAAGAGTAGGAAAAAAGTCGGAAGAATGACGTGGAATTTTAAGGGTGAGGTTAGAGGAAGAACGCAAAGTACAGGACGTAGATGAAGAGTGAAAGGAGAAGCAGTCTTTAAGATAAGGAGGGGAAGTAGGCATGAAAAGGATAGAATAGAGAAGTTTAAGTGTGTGTAAGTCCCTGCGCCGGCGAATTGGGAGCCATTGGAGTTTGTTACGGAAGTGGGACACATGGTCGTATTTGCGAAGGTTAAATATAAATCTAATGGCGACGTTCTGCAGACGCTCTAACTTATCAAGTAACTCTTCCGACAGGTCAGTAAAACAGACATCAGCGTAGTCAAGGATAGACAGCAGAAGCGATTGTGACAGAGTGATTTTGGTACTGGTCGGCAAAAAGTTACGAAGCCGGTTAAGTGAGCCATATGCTGCAAATATCTTTTTCCTGGTTACCTCAACATGAGGACTTCTTAGACCAGAAGTGAGAAATGTTTCCATATAAAGGGTGTCTAAAAGTACGTATAGGATTTGAATTTCGTGCTATTTCCGAAACATTGCCATCTTGAATATTTCGGAAATAGCACGAAATTCAAATTGGGTTGAAATTTGACATACGTCACCTTGACACATGTAAAATTAATCGTGGAGCGTTTCACAATAAAACAGCGCATAGAAGTTATAGAAATATTTCACGAAAATTCACGATCAATTACAAACACTCGTCGAAAGGTCGAAAAATATCGTAATTTCAAGAAGAGGTGATGTCAAATGGCTACCGAGATCTTGCCATCTGATGCCACTGGATTTCTTTCTTTAGGGCTACGTCAAAGATAAAGTCTACACCAACGATCCCCAAAACATAGACAATAAAGACAAAATATTAGCTGAGTTATTGGTGAAATAAGTAGCGAAATGTGTGAAATTAGCAGCGAAATGTGTGAAAGTGTCATGAAAAACTTGCACACAGCAAAAATGCCCGTGGCGGCCATTTAGCAGATATTCTTTTCATATAAAATTGTACAAGTCTCTTCAAAATAAAATAAAACTACGAAGAAATTCCAATCCATTCGCATTTTATTGAGACAAATCATCCTATACCTACTTTTGGGACACCCGTTAAATTTTAACCCCCTTTCTACCCCATTAGGGGGAAGTATTTTAACTTTGCCTACGCAGATCATCTTTAATCCTGACCAGTATCCTACATACCAATATTTATGTTTCTAATTCTAAAAATGAGAACTTGAAACCCTCCCTTTGTACCCCATTATGGGGTAGTTTTTTAACTTCGCCTACGTAGATTATTAATTTTAATTCGGTGATGTGTGTCACCTTTCGATTTTATATAGATAGATTATGTTAATCATAAATAAAATAAAATATTATACTTATAAGTGCATACTCCATTTTATTATTAAAACATTTTAATACTACCCTGTTAAAATAACAAAAATGTACAATTTTCTGGTATTTTAACTGACTAATATTATTTGTCTTTTGGTAATATTCATGTGCATTATAACCAAAATAATTAAAATACTTACACAGGTAAAAATACTTTAAAACATTGTTTACGCCCACAAAATGGGCAGTAATGGGCATTAACCCGGCGTTTTGGGTTTTAACCGAGTTAAAACCCGGGCGGGCTGAATGGGTTAAAACACAGTGCCCATCTCTACCTGCGTGTAGTCCACGCGGGCGAAGCCGCGGGCGGAAAGCTAGTTCAAAATAAAGGGGAAATACTCTAATACTGTACATACACAGGTTGTTCGGCGGAACGTTGAATATACGAGAAAACGTGCCTTAAAAAAATATTTCATCATTTTCATACTTACCTTATTTTGATATGTTCAACGTTGCTTCGAACATTCTGTATAAGTCATAATAAGCTAAAGTCAGCTGGGAAGACTTTCGCTTTTAGAAGCTTACAGGTTTGTTTTAGCTAGATTTAGTAGGATACGTATTTTTTTCTCTCCTTATTCGTTAATAATACTTCAGGGTTCTTTACCACCTAAAGACTATGAGGTTACCAAAATCAGCATAAACTAATAAATTTACCGCGAAGTATGTAATCCATTTTATTTAACATGCTACATAATAATTACATAAGTTGCTTGTTTAAATTGGTATCTTGTGAAATCAGCATCCAGTTTATTCAATCTTTAATGCTTCAATGTACCAATCTTTGGCAGCATTCGTGTTTGTGTTATGTTTATTTTATTCTATATTTATCCCGCCTGAAAGCTACTTATAGGGCTCGTGGTTTTTTACTATCACATTTTTCCTATACTTGCAGAATTGCATTGTGAATGCATAAAAATAATTTAAAATCTCGACCTACTATTATATTTTGTAACACTTATTGTCAAAACAATTAGTAAGTAATACAAAATAAAAATTATTTTTACTGTGATTGTAATCTATTGTCTTATTTTCAGGATGAAGTATTAGCTGACGGAAAGGTGGTGATCGACCTGATCGACGCCATCAAGCCCGGCTCCATCAACTACGACCTGGTGCTGTCCGGAGGCACTCAGGAGGTACAGATTTATTTATTAGATAACCAACAAGCATTACGTTAATACGTTGTTAAGATGTATTTATGAATATTGACTAGCTGCGTCGCAGATTGTACGATTTGATTTTATTTTCGGACACTGGTAGTGTTTAGTATTTGAAAGGGTAGACTAGAATTCCGGTGTGCCAATTATGCAAAATGTAGTAGGTAGAAATTTTTGAAAAATCCCTTTGAAAACCCCCATTTTTTGAATTTTTTTGCGCTTCAAAGGGGGCCCAGAAAATCGAATCCAGTCATTTAAACTTTTGTTTAAAACAAATGCTCCGATATTACGAAATTTATTTATAGTTTGAGTATGAAAAGCTTGATTTCACTATATATTTATATAGTTAACTATAGAAAAGTTCATTGCAAAACTACCAAATTATTAATATTCAAAACTTATTTAACTTAAACAAAAATTCCAGGACAACCTAGCCAACGCGAAGTACGCCATTTCCATGGCGCGTCGTTGCGGCGCGCGCGTGTACGCTCTGCCCGAAGACATCACGGAGCGCAAGCCCAAGATGATCATGACCGTGTTCGCGTGCCTCATGGCGCTCGACTACATCCCCACCATGGGCGCGCCCGTCAACCAGTAAGTTGGAACATGTCGGGACATGTCACGAGTAGAAACATGTCTTTATTATTGACATGTGTGAATCGGAAGGAATCAAAAGATTTAGGACCTTGCAAACACACTTTTTTAAGGCCTAGAAATGATTAGATGAGGCGGTAAGTCCACAAGATCATGTAGACACAATAAACAGATATTTTTTTAATTTGCTTTTGCAAAGTTTTCTATCAGATGGGATCCATTAATTGGAACAAAAACTGCAAAAATCTCAGTACTTGCAATCGTAGTTTTTGTACATGAAAAATATAAAAATTGCAGTTCAAAATAACACCACAATTTAGGTACTTTCATTTGCATGAAAGGCCTGAAAATGGCAAATAACCCAAGGGTTATTTAATTTTTATCTACATGATTTTACATCTTTACACACGCAATTTATTGCAATCAACAATAAATCTACAAATGACTAGATTTATTGTTTATTATTTAACAAAATAGGAAAATACCCACCTACTGGTACAAAAATTTTTAGACTTATTCCAATGACAAAAGAAGACAGTAAAACAATACATTTAACATTCCAGTTTATAATTTGATAAAATTCAATTTGTGGTTGCGAAGTAAAATTAAATAATTGGACTTATGAGCTAATATTTTAATGTTTTAGTAATGCTGTAAGCCGAGGCAAACATTTTGTCTAAATGACTTTACAAAGTAACCTATAGCAATGCATGTATTAAAAATAATGTGTATT
Source organism: Crambus lathoniellus (assembly GCA_949710035.1). Taxonomy (NCBI): domain Eukaryota; kingdom Metazoa; phylum Arthropoda; class Insecta; order Lepidoptera; family Crambidae; genus Crambus; species Crambus lathoniellus. Next base: position 9,614,814 of record OX453323.1, on the reverse strand, counting down.
AAATAATGATCATACCATCGCTCAATTTGTATGGACATGTGTTTTTTTACATTTTTGCTATAAGTTACTTTGTATGTATGCCAATCGGTGGTGGTAATGTGTCGTCTTGTGTTGAAGGTGGGATGATATTTTGTAATAACAGTGTACGTAACAATTTTGTATTTAATATTAAGAATAACTTATTAATACGGTAGGCTTAGACCATATGAGGTACTATTCACAATTTACGACGGTAGAAAATCAAGATCCGACCCCACTTTTTTTAAGTATTATGTTTTCGTCAATTGTGAAAAGCACCTATTGCTTATTTCTGGTCTAAACTAATAAATTAACAGTCGTACTATAGATAAACTAGTGTCTAACGGCTTAAATACAATTAGTACTTATGAAGAATTAGTATTATAGTTGTGTCAACGTTTTTATACATTTTTACAACGAATTCAGTTTATATGCGACGGTCAATGTCATATTATAGATATTGAGCATATCTACATAACTTTTCCGCTCCTTTTGTATTATTGTAATATTTAATTAAATGATTCTCAAATTGATAAAATTATTTTATGAATAGTGTTTTTATGTTGGCTTCCAAAATCAAAGGTTGACATTCTTATGAAGGGTGATTTTTTTGTTATTCTTGTATGGGACACCTGTTTACACTCAACATTTTAACAAACTTAATACTAAAACGGTGATGGGGTTACCAGCGGAACACAATGGGACCATGTTTACTTAGTGTTGCCAAGTGCAAAAATGTAATCCTTCAATAGTATAGCGCTTATGTTTGTAAGCCAGTAAATATAAATAAGTTTTGTTATCAACATATTTTTTGTATGAATATTGAGTGTAAAATGGTGTGTAACGGTTATCGTTAAAGCAATTTAAATTAGAATTATAGTAAATTGCATTATTGATAAACGCTAATAGTAAGGGAAATTTGTTTTTGTGGAATTTGCTTACGTGTGGGAATTGGCAATAATGTGAATGTGGAATTGTTTTTGTGATAGTATGAGAACTTCACAATATATACAGTATATAATAAGTAAGTATGTATAATGTTCTATTCAAGTATTTACGTATTTCCATATTATTTATTACATTCCCTTAATTTTCGGCATTCCCATCAGCATTTATATCTATCGATTACTATTATTTAACTTCCTTTTTATCTCTTTTAGTAAAATGTATAAGTACCTATTAATTTTTAATATTGTGAAATATTTTTGTAGAGCATTTTTATTGAATTATGACATTCCTCGGGAATACAACGATTTATTTTAAAAAATCATACTTTTAATTGTAAATTTTTATTTTGTTAGACGTTTTAAGGTTATATTGAAGATTTTATTAATTAGGCGTATTTTGTTTTCTAAGTGAACCGATCGGAGATTTTAATTTTGAAATATGGAAATCGATTTGATTTCAGTTTGTGAAGAAATTACTTATTATTCCCTATATTCATAATATTTAGTGATATACACGCTAGCTGTCATGTAATGTTAAAATACAAAATATGTAAGCCTATAAATAAAACGGAATTGGTAAAACAGAAATTGTTTATGTTATTTATTTCACATATTCACCGCTTATTACAAGTATATCTGAGACAGACTGGAAAATTTAGTGTGTGTGTAAAATGGGTGTCATACAAATTTTCGAGAGGCTCGACTCATCATCATCATTTCAGCCGTACGACGCCCACTGCTGGGCATAGGCCTCCCCCAAGGATCTCCACAACGATCGGTCCTGCGCTGCCCGCATCCAGCGGCTTCCCGCGACCTTGACCAGATCGTCGGTCCACCTTGTAGGGGGCCTGCCCACGGAACGTCGTCCGGTTCGCGGTCGCCATTCGAGAACCTTTCCGCCCCAACGGCCATCGGTTCTCCGCGCTATGTGTCCCGCCCACTGCCACTTCAACTGAGCAATCCTTCGAGCGATGTCGGTCGTTTTAGTTCTCCTGCGGATCTCATCATTTCTGATTCGATCGAGCAGGGAAACACCAAGCATCGCTCTCTCCATTGCTCTCTGGGTAACCTTGAGCCTTCTTATGAGACCCATAGTAAAAGACCACGTCTCGCTTCCATAAGTCATAACTGGCAACACACACTGGTCAAAGACCTTAGTCTTGAGACATTGAGGAATTTTGGACGCAAATATATGCCGGAGCTTCCCAAACGCTGCCCATCCGAGCTGGATTCGACGAGAGATCTCTTTCTCGAAGTTGGACTTACCTAATTGGATTGTCTGTCCTAGGTAGACATAGTGGTCAACAACTTCGAGTGTAATGTTCCCAACATTAACTGGAGCGGATGCAACATGGGCATTGGACATGATTTTCGTCTTATCCATGTTCATCTTCAGACCCACTCTTTGGGAAGCATTGCTGAGATCTTCGAGCATTGTGTTCAGGTCTTCCAAAGTCTCAGCCATGAGAACTACATCATCGGCAAACCGCAGGTGTGTTAGGTACTCGCCATTGATGTTAATGCCGAATCCTTTCCAGTCCAGTAGCTTAAAAATATCCTCCAACGCAGCTGTGAACAGTTTGGGAGAAATGACGTCTCCCTGTCTCACACCTCGCTGTAGTTGGATAGGATTAGAGCTCTGGTTCTGTAATCGGACCGACATGGTGGCGTTTTGGTATAAGTACCTCAGCACCTCGATGTACCTGTAGTCTATTTGGCACCTCTGGAGAGACTGCAGCACTGCCCAGGTCTCGATCGAATCAAAGGCTTTCTCATAGTCCACGAACGCCAAGCATAGTGGCAAGTTATACTCTTCGGTCTTCTGTATAACTTGCCGCAGCGTATGAATGTGGTCTATGGTACTATAACCTTTTCGGAACCCGGCTTGTTCGGGAGGTTGGAAGTCGTCGAACCTGCGAGCGAGACGATTCGTAATGACTCTCGAAAACAACTTGTAGATATGGCTCAGAAGCGAGATGGGTCGGTAATTCTTCAGGAGAGTCTTATCACCCTTCTTGAAGAACAGCATCACATCGCTTCTGCCCCATGCCTTTGGCGTTTTGCCCTCGAGGATGACAGAGTTGAAGAGCTTCTGGAGGACCTTAAGTATCGGCTTACCGCCCGCTCTCAGAAGTTCTGTTGTGATTCCGTCATCGCCCGCCGCCTTGTTGTTTTGAGCTGCTTGAGAGCCATTCTAATCTCGTACAGGCTGACGTCCGGGATTTCTTCGGTATAGTGTCGGGTAAGTTTGGCTCTAGGTTCTGTAGCCTTACTTTCAACAGGTGTTTGTGTGGAATATAGCTGTCCATAGAAACTCTCAATCTCCCTCAGGATTTCAGGTGTTGATGAAATGATACTACCGTCCTCAGCTTGCAGCCTCGTCAGTTGACTTTGCCCTATAGCCAGATCTCTAGCGAACACTTTGGAGCCTTTGTTCCGCTCAATGGCCTCTTTAATACGCTCGGTATTAAATTGGCGAAGGTCGCTTGTCAAGGACTTGGAGATCTGCCTATTTAGCTGTCGATAACGAAGGGCATCCGCTGAGTTCTGTAGTTTCATTTCGTTTCTCTGATCCATGAGTCGGATAGTATGGCTGGAGAGTTTCTTTAATTTAGGACGGTGGGTTTTGTAGTGCTTGGACCCTACCGTGCGGACAGTGTCCACCACCAAGTTGTATAGATCGTCCATATCGATGCTGTTCTCAAGGGCTTCGAAGCGGTTTTGGAGCTCGAGCTGAAAGCACTCGGGGTTTTGAATTTGAGCCGGTATTGGTCGGAGCGTAGATTTTATTAGTCGAGATCTTTCCAGCTTGACGTTGATATTCAATGTGCCTCTAAGCATGCGGTGATCGCTTCCCGTCTTTACGGCGTTGATCACAACGACATCATTGAATATTTGCTTCCTCGTTGACATAATAAAATCTATCTCGTTTTTGACTTTACCGTCCGGGACTAATCCAGGTCCATTTGCGGCTTACGGGCTTCTTAAAGAAGGAGTTCATCATGTAGAGGTTCTCCCTCTCCATGAAGTCTGCCAGCATCTGGCCCCTTTCGTTCCGTTGCCCAAATCCAAATTGCCCCACTCTCAACTCATCACCGCAACGTTGCCCCAACTTAGCATTAAAATCCCCCATCACAACCGTGTAGTGGGTTTTGTAGCTATGCATGGCTTTAGAGATCTCCTCATACATAGCCTCCACTTCGACATCGTCGTGTTTCGAGGTCGGAGCGTAGACCTGAATGACATTCAGCGAATATCGTTCCGATATTCTGAGTATTAGGTACGCTACCCTGCTCGAAACACTTCCGATGGTGATCACGTTGTTGACAAGGGATTTATGGACGATGAACCCGACACCACCTTGGGACTGTTGGTCGCCCTCCCGGTGGTATAGTAAGTTACCGGATTGAAGGGTAATCGAGTCCTCCCCCTCTCTTCGGACTTCAGATAACCCAATAATATCCCAATGCAACTTACTAATTGCCTCTTCCAACTCTATAAGCTTCGCGTCGAGCCTCAACGTGCGCGTATTGTAGGTTGCCAGGTCAAGTCGTCGGTGTTGGTAGCCGGAACCTACCCGGGGATTCTTAGCACCCCCTGCCCCGCCGTTACCATAGCCGCTACCGTAGCTAGGAATAGCGGGCCGCCGGGGACTGGGGGCCGATTTTTAGTGTGTGTATCCATTTTTACGGGGGGGGTTTGCCATAATCGCCACGCTTGGCAGGCGGGTTGGCGATCGCAGTATAGCCTGTTGAAGCCTGGAGACGCTGCTGCCCATCTCCTTTGGCAGTTTTCCCTCTGTCGGCTCTTACGACACCCACGGGAAGAGAGGGGGTAGTGCTATTCTTTTTATGTGCCGGCACTACACGGCACCTCGGAGGCTCGACTAGACCATATTAATTAATATTTTGTTATTGTTTGCTATTATTTGTTCACAATGCGAGGCTTGCTTACACGCCTGATTATTTGACCTATAACCTATTATGTACTGCTGGTATATTCATCACTACGCTAGTTCACGACTGTCTTAGAAATTGAACTTGGCACTTAACAGAAGTCTAAAATCAATCGGAGAAATATGGCAGGTTTTGATGTATGTACGTTCATAACGATAACCGATATTATTACCTATTTAATGACGCATGCTTTGGTGTTGCTGGTATTGAGGAAACTAGGAAAGGAAATATGGACAAAGTGGTGTAAGTATTATTGATTGTGTAAGTATTTATGGTTTAAATAATTGTATGTATGTTTTTGGAATTTGTGTTGTCGAATATTTATTAGCATTTTTCAGTCAAAAGTGAAATTAAGATGAAACATTCTTCGTAAGTATGTAATACAAAATATACAAATATTTTATTTTGTTTGTTACTTTTCGAATGATAAAAAGATAAAAAAAACGATAAAGCACCTACATTAGCCACTTTTGACTGAAATATAGTTTAAATTATATGTATCGTTTCGTGGTCCGGGGTTCAAAACAGAAATAATAATACGCCTTCCTATCTTCTTGACGTTGACACGGCGCATTTACTTATCGAAATTAGCAATCTCTGGGCACGCCTTAATTCGACACTATTTATATTTTTCTACTTCTGCAGTTCGATTCAATCTTAATGGCGATCGTGAAGTTTGCCGCTATGCGAAGTAGAGCACCCAGCAACCTGTGTATCCCCACTATTTCCATGGAAATACAAAATACAAGGTACAATACGCGCAAAATAACTTGGTGTCTCAGAAGTTAACTGCAAATGACATTTCGCGCAGCTCGAATGTGCGAGAGAACAGCACAGCGACGTATCCGTACGTGTCAGAGTGAGACATGAGATGAGACACGCCGTGCTTCCGCCCGCGCACCAAACCCGGGCACACCTGTATTCGTCTACTGCACAGCGTTCCGCGCGAACTTCAGAGCCGTCAAGTTATTTTTCGCGCGTACTGTAATTTGTAGGACATGCTTTTTTCCGAATTATATGCCATTATTTCCACAATGACAAAAAATGCAAATATGGTAAGGGCGTATTCACAATACATATGGTGCGCTAGTTTTCTGTTTCCTATCTAGTACTCTTAGTGCCTTTACTACACGGTCGGTTCTCCCGTCGCGGGAATCCGCTTCAAAACCGCACTAAACACAAATTAGGCTGAGGCTACACGGGCGGTTCTCCCGCCGCGGCCGGGTTCGAGAAAGCTGCCGCAGAACATCAAACTAAAGTGTGTGTCAGATAACTCTGCACGTGCCTGGCGCGTTTTTGGCGCTAGTTACAGTGCATTTTTAACCGACTTCTAAATCAAAAAGGAGGAGGTTCTCTATTCGTCTGTATGTATGTTTTTTTTTTTTTTTGTGTATGTCCACCGATTACTCGAAGACGGCTGAACCGATTGAAATGGTTCAAACGTTATTACATCAGTTTGGTTTCCAAGTTGGTCCCATTTTTTGAAATTTTGAAATCGGTTCAGTAGTTTTCAGGAAATTTTGAAAATACTGTCGTTTTCGTTACCACTTTATGTGAATTTAATACGTATCTTTAGGCATAACTCCTTTGTTTATAAGCCGATTTAGATGATTCTTGTTTTGGTAAAAAGGGGATACCTCAAGGTATTTTAACCGACTTCGAAAAAGGAGGTTTTCAGTTTGATCACATACCTATTTACCAGAAAACACGTAAATTGCCTGCACGATGCACTAAAAAGAGTGAAATAAAAATTATTTTTATAAAAAAATAAAACCGCCTTCAAAAAAACCACATCAAAAAAGTAAGAAATAATTCCTCACCAAATAAATAACGTAAGTACTTTGAAGTCGGGCGGGTTTTAACAAAAACAACAAAAAATTGTACATGTTTCACGCCCGACTTCAAAGTACTTACGTTATTTATTTGGTGAGGAATTATTTCTTACTTTTTTGATGTGGTTTTTTTGAAGGCGGTTTTATTTTTTTATAAAAATTATTTTGTTTTAATGTTATAGAAAAGATTAGTATTCGATTTTTACCGCGCGCAGACTTATCTGACGAGCACTCTAGTTAGTACACGGATTGCGGTTTACCGCTCGCTGTCTTTTGTTTATTACTCAACATGGATCCGCCAATGATCACTGCTGTTGCATGCAGCTTATTATATTAATAGACTTGTAAAAAAATGAAGTAGTCATTCTGAACGGGAGCTGCGAGGGCGATCGTCGTGCGTTGTGTAATATGTTTATAAACAAAAAACAGCGGTAAACCGCAATCCGTGTAGTTTGATGGTCTGTGTGTCAGCTTTCACGAGTGGTTTCCCGCATAGAAGTTTCACCACCAAAGTGAATTTCAATTTCAATTCTTTATTGCTATTACACAATGGTTGTTAGGTCTTAAAAATAACAAATCGTGAACATCATGGACCCTGTCGGGCACAGCAAAATTAGAGGGGAAGGGAAGGGAATTTTATATAGAGCACTAATATAATCGTTCCTGTGCATTCTGCCGACCAGTCGCACAATCGCAGTGGAAATAGTAGGACAAACGATTCCAGTATTTCCATCAGTAGAAATAGATAATGAAAATAGCGGGATACAATACATACATACACCCCCCGCAACTCGCCTCTCCGACCCGCATACATCTAAATTGTGTACTGCGCTGCGCATCGTCTCGAGGAATTATTCCATTAATCCCCACCAGTGGGGATTGTTACTTTTTTTTCCAGAAATCCCCACCAGATAAATAAACTCGGCTTAGTGGGGATATCTGGAAAAAATAAGTAACAATCCCCACCAGATGTTGTTGATTCTAAATTATTAAACAAAAAATGCGTAATTAAAATCGTTTAATTGGATAAGTAAAATCAGAATTGTAAAATTATCTCATTTTTTCTAAAAAAAGCGGCACTGTAATGTCGCCTTGCATTAACTCTAGTTGAGTAAGTATCTAAAATAAACTGGTCTCTTTTTCTTTGCTTTAAGACAATCAAAACAGTGACCGTTTTCGCCGTGATATATTAAGCCAATGGATAAAAGAAGATTTTATAAAAGTAGTATGTGTTCCCGGAGAGAGATACAGAACCACTAACTTTTTGGAAGGGTAGCATAATAAGCTTAATGCAGCTGTATCGAAGAAAATACCAAGTTTACTGAAACTCCTACATTTTTTGCATGAAGACGCTTTATTTTATGAAAGAAGTGCTAACGAAAGTCACTGTCGGAACCCGCGATCACAAAAAAGCAAGGAAAAAGACCAGTTTATCTTAGATGCTCAACTAGAGTTAATACAAGGCGACATTACAGTGCCGCTTTTTTTTTTAAAATAGATAATTTTACAATTCCGATTTTACCAATTAAACGATTTTAATTACGCATTTTTTGTTTAATAATTTAGAATCGACAACATCTGGTGGGGATTGTTACTTATTTTTTCCAGAAATCCCCACTAAGCCGAATATATTTATCTGGTGGGGATTTCTGGAAAAAAAGTAACAATCCCCACTGGTGGGGATTTGACGGTGGGGATTAATGGAATAATTCGTCTCGAGCATAGTTCCGAAACACCAATAATATTCATCCATAAGGAAGGCCAGTGCCCCAGCAGTGGGGACATTAAACGGCTGATGATGATGATGATGATGAATAAGTTTGAATCGAACTGTTCTTTCTTATATTCTTTTTACTTCCTCGATAAAATTCTAAAACCTAACATTTATTTAGGTCTGGACAGGAGCCAGAACCTATAGACTTCCTGGATGACTCTGTGGACTCCATAGACATAGTGGACCAATCATACAACGAAGACTTCGACGACTCTGGTCTGGGTGGAGACAAACCACTGGTGCCGCCCAAGCCGACCTTGTCGAGGTCGCAGCCAGCTGATGAAGAATGATTATAGAATCTATTTTACATACATAAATCTACTGCTACTCCTATCGTTGAATGAGTATTAATTTCTTGTTTGGAAAAATCAAAAATCGATGTGCAGTGCCTTAAACATTCTCTTGCTGTATTGCTGTATTGTCAAGTTATTGCTAATCAAATTGATTGGAGTTTCTGAGTGAGGTAGTTAAAAGCTTAATAAATGTACATATTATATAGTATAACTCGCGCGGTTAAAGAAACAATCTGTAAATGGCGGCCATGCATTAAGTGTGAGCGCGATAGCATGACCGTCCGGCCGCCATTTCCATATTGTTTCTTTATCAGCGCGGCTTATACATAGTGTTCGAGCGTTTTTTAAACTCCAAAGCGATAACAAGAAAACACTAGCTAAAGTTATGTTTAATAAGCGTTTTTTTATGATTTCTACAGTCACTTTGTCATCCTTTATGTTTTTGTATGTTGAAGAATGTATGGAAAGTGCTGCATAACAATCTAGGAATTAAGGAGATTTTATTTTGTACATTAAAACAATATTTTTTAGGTTTTATATTTCTAGGGTATCCAAAAGATACTCTTTTTATCAAAATAAAGTTGTTTTTAATCATTTACCATTGTGAGAAATAGTTTATTTATTATAGTTTTTTTTACAACAGATTCTATCATATGTTTTCAGTTAATTTTATATGCATTTTTTTACAAATTAAAGACAATGTTTTAAAATTCTTGTATTAATTCAGCTCTTTGTACTGCAACAGGTCGAGATGATGATAATGATGAATTTATAAATGAGCCGTGTCCTTATACGAAACATAGATATAAGGTTTAAAATAAGACACAGTATTTAAAATTGTGATGATTTAATTCAATCCATAGCCGGCAACAAAAATAAAACCACAAATTTTCGATGGGAGAATTTTAACACAGTTAAAAAAATATATTTAGTTTTTTCTCATAACCATGGAACCTAAGTTATATTTGATTTTAACAATTATGGGCATGAATTATAAAATCGAGGGAGTAACTTGAATTTATTTTGGAATTTTATTAATTAATGATGCAAAATTTAAAATAACAATTTGTAATGCACATAAACGTACACATAGCATAAAAATATAAATTTAAAACTAATAAACAAGTTACTCCAATAAATAACAAAAATTAACGCATGCAACATCTCCGTTAACTAGAAGACATATCTTACGACGTAAAAATTAACATTTCTATATAATTATACAGCGCTATGTAAAAAATATTTACATAATATACACACAACATGAATGGTAGTGAGAAGAAGCGTCACTATATTTGTACATATCAACAATGTTGAAAGAACTGAATTTGCATATCTACGCTATATGTCTGCGACTACCACTTCTACCGCGTAAGAAAATTTTGGAATGTATTTTCGTTAAAAATATGTATAGATTCCTTATTAGAAAAAGATTTTGCTAAATATATTAATGGTTGCGATGAGCTGTTTTTTGATTGCGGCATGAAACATTTATTGAGCATTGAAGACATAACTGATATTCGAATAAATGTATATTTTCACTACTAATTATGAAATTATTAATTTCTATTTTTATCAACAAACTAATTTTCATATTTCGATTGGGCAATGGACTTAAAACATTAATCATTAAGAAGACGCTTAGTTAAAGTATTGCCAACCTTAAACATCAATCAAAAATATTTTAATGAATCATTCAATCCTATGAGATCATAAAACAGCTACAATCGCAATCAGAACAGTTAATTTGTTAATAAATTAATTAAATCTTTAGAATTTGAAAATATTACAAATTGACCACTTCAGTGTTGCCAGATACAACACGAGTCAAAATAATAAAATTCGCCAACACTAAAAATACAATAAATATTATTTCGAAAGTATCTAATTCCTAACGCCAATTAAATAACATCACAAATCGAATAAAGCCATTTTTTAGATTACAATGAAAACGTTAAAACATCAGTCGATTTTGTAAAATTAAATAATTGATACTAACACTGATATTATAAATAAACCACAAGACGGCTAAATCTTTTAGGATAGTTAAATCGACTTTTCAAATAGCTATTTTTGTGAATGCTTGTAGTTTAATAGTTTTGACATTTTGTATACGTTGAAAACATTACAAATAAACACAACAACACTTAAAGTCGTGTCCAGATATATTCCAGTCCAGTTTCGCCGATGCGTATCATGATCGCGTATTTGGACGGGGTCGGGGTAGCGTATCAACACTGCGTATCACGATCGCGAATCATTTTCCGTTCAAATATTCGAACATGATACGCTATCGGCTATGCAGAGGGCCTACTTTGAAACGAAAAATTCGAAACTTCGTTATACTTACCCGTCCCTCTCACTGTCCAGTCATGTCATGAGTCATGACAGAATGGAGTGAAAGGGGCGGGGCTACAGAAGTTTCGGATTTTGCGTTTCAGAGTACGGTGATCGGATCGAGCAAGTGATACATATACGGACACGCCATAAAGTGATGGCTGAGAAACAACAAAACACCTCATCCCATAAAATTAAGTGTTCACTAACATAGTATATACTTAAGAATCTTGTCAGTCAGAATAGATTACCGTAATACGAGAATTATTTGCGAACTTAACATTTGAATATGACATGGTACGTGTATAGTCAGTATAGCTTATGATATTACTCTCTTAGAACAACAGTAATACATCCGACACCGAGTGAATTATATAATTATGTACTTACAGTACCCGGCAATTTAAGAACGCATATCGAACTTAAGAGGAAGATGGGGTTGGAAAGTGGCGTCTTTTTCGCACCGTATATTGAGTGACAGAGACATCATTATAATATTATTTTTATTTAATTATATTTTATTACGAAGAAACTCCGACAATCTCCTTCTTTCGCGCGATATTCATTCTCTATACCTGCATACTGTACATCGGTTTATATTCAGCAATTCGAGTTATTGTTTTCCTTAATCAGCCTAAGACAGTGACTTTATCACTTAGTTATCGATTTAACATTGAATATATCGATTATTTTGTGAATAACATCTTACTAATAGGACGAGTTTGGAACTAAACGAAAATTAAATTTGTATAACAGTACTTAGATAACTATGTATTGTTCTCGCCATATCAATAAAATAAGACAAATTTGGCGTCAGTTCAATATGAGTGTCGGATTGATGTTATTCTTTTTCTGTATAATAAGTAAAACATTTTAATCTGGCATCAATCAACGCCATACACGATCAATCCGACATCAATATTACCAAGGTCGCGGACTGAACGGACGCCAGATTGGTCGTCTAATGGTCACCTTACTACTCTGTATAAAGGTATTGCTTTCATATCATGTGAACAAAATATCTTATAATAAAATAGGATACATTACATTATCTACACTTCCAAAATATACTAAAGTTTATTCAACTATGTGCACAACGATTTTTCGAAATAGTCTTTAATAAGTTTAAACATTTATTGCTTTATTTTTGAACATTATGTGAATTTGTGATGTTTTATTTTAATACGTTTCGTATTTTAGTTTATTCTTATTAAAGGCGATTTCTGAAATCAAAACATAAAAACCGCGGAGCCCAGCTCATAATCACATTCGAATTGTTCATGACAGTTACATAATAAAAATAAAATAATACAATAAGAGAAAACTACGACACGTGTCTAACAGATTTAACTATTAAAACATTAAGATGTAACTTAAAATCTTTGATTCATATTGTGATTGCTCGCATATCGAATATTCGCTGCTAAGTAAGCAAATATTACAATAAATTGCCAATTTTCGCAGTTAATAATGTATGTACATAAAATAACATCCGTACTATCAAGTTTCGAGCTTGTTTCGTAAATAAAAAAACTTATTGAAAAATAATAATCTCATAAAAACTCTTTACCCCCTTACAAATAAACTCAAAAGTTAATGCTTACTTAACCGAAATATATTAAAAAGAGTTAGACACATGGCAGTCTTGAATTCTTAGATAAAGAGAAATATCACTGCAAACAAGAAAATGGTACGTCCAACAAAACTTGCAGGGGCGTTTACATCATTTTTCACAGCAACATATACGCAGGCTTATGTGATGAAATTCAAATTAAAATTATTGCGTAACCTTCGTTTATAAGCAAACAATCTTAAGCGGTAACATCTGCCCATATGTTGCAATGTTAAATGTGAAATCGAAGCTCGAACACACAAGCAAATATAATCTGTAAAAAAACTCATTTGCAGGAAGTTTGAAATGTGACAGTATAAAACATCCTTTATACAATACTCGCAGATACTACATTAGCCTGTATTTTCTAACTTCAATTATCTATTCGAAATGCAACGCCTACAGACGCTTGCATCGACAATAATAATAATATTTACCGTTTCTGTATCCAAAGACAGAATTGCAATATCATCTAGGAATTCCTCTAAAACCAATAGTAGTAGTTGTAGTCAAATATCAACCACATAACGACGTGCATTCATACCTGAAGGGAAAACAAATAAAAACAAACAATTAAACAAAATAATAATAAAAAACAAAAATATAAAAAAGGTTAAAAGAAAGATATAAATAATATGAAGGTTATTGCGTCTATTGACGTGACATTTGATTATAAATACTGTTCTTATATACTTTAATATATATTTGTTAAATGAAAATGACAAGGTTAATTTATTAATTCTTATAAACCTATAAAACGCCTGGGCTTAAGATTATTTACTATAACAACGTAATAGGTTTATAAACATTTTTTATAATTTAGTTAAAATAATTGTTTTAAAATCATATGCATTAACTTATAATAACATACAATATTAATGATATGATTAATTGTCCTATTAATACATAAATAATGAAATACAACAAAGCTAGATAGATAGTTAAGTATAACAGTTAAAAATACATTGTTGTGAAACGAGAAATTAAAAAATATGTTTACTTATAATAATATTATAAGTGTTTGATATTTGGATCTTGGAAGGTTAGTAAATAAATATATATTTGTATATTTTTAGTAGAAGTTATGTGATAATAAATTAATAAGATAAGGCCCATTTCCAAAGTAAAAGCGATAACAAACTTGGCAAAGTATCTATTACTAAGTATATGTTACTGTAAAACTACAAACTACGGTAAATCCTAGAATTTCCCGGTACAACCTAGGATTTACCAAAAGGTACATGTTGGTAAATGTTAGAAATACTAAAAGAAGAATATTTATTTCGGGCTTTTTCCATTAGAATTTGTGCAGTTGGTAAATGTTGGTTTTGGAATGAAAATCAGTTTGTAGGTAAGTACTGAAACATTTTAAATTATTTTAATGCATTCACAATGCAATTCTGTAAGTATAGGAAAAATGTGATAGTAAAAAACCACGAGCCCTATAAGTATCCCGCCTGAAAGCTACTTATAGGGCTCGTGGTTTTTTACTATCACATTTTTTCTATACTGAAACATTTATTTCAATTTAAAATACAATACGAGCGTCTCGCGACGACTGTATGCACACGGCTGCGAGCTTACGAGTTTGCCTCGGAAGTTGTTTTTCTGTAATTTAAGGCGCTATCACGTGTTCTACAGGACTTCCGAGGAGTACAGGACTTTTCCGAGTCTATGTGGTAAATCCTAAGATTTACCAAGTACATAGCGGTAAAATGCTCACAGGATTTTTCGGGCTTTTACCATTGATAGGTGGTAATCCTATTTTTTTCGATTCCACGCTTCATTCAAGTGTGTGAGGCACACTCAGACTGGCGCAGAGTCAAAGCGTCATTGAGAATCACATAGAAACTTCACCCTTATCTCCACAACGTTAAACGTAATGCACATATTTCTTCTGAGAAGCAATAGTCTTTTTTTTCTCAGAAAAAAATGTGCCGCATCCGAAGTTGTTTTACAAAATGTTAATGCAATAACCGAAAAGCCCATCATGTTAACTAATTTATTTTGAATTAAATTGAATACTATCCTACTATCCTACTAATATTATAAATGTGAAAGTTTAGATGTTTGGATATTTGGATGTTTAGATGTTTGGATGTTTGTTACTCAATCACGCCAAAACGGCTGAACGGATTTGGCTGAAATTTGGAACATAGATACTTTGTAACCTGGAGAGGAACATAGGCTACTTTTTATCCCGTAAAAATAACACATTCCCGCGGGATAACGTCGTGTAGTCCACGCGGGCGAAGCCGCGGGCGGAAAGCTAGTATTATAAATGTGAAAGTTTAGATGTTTGGATGTTTGGATGTTTGTTACTCAATCACACCAAAACGGCTGAACGGATTTGGCTGAAATTTGGGACACAGATACTTAGTAGCCTGGAGAGGAACATAGGCTACTTTTTATCCCAGAAAAACATCATATTCCTGCGGGATAACGTCGTGTAGTCCACGCGGGCGAAGCCACGGGCGGAAAGCTATTAAAACATATTTCTTTTTAAAACTCCCGATATATTCGTTTTCATAGGTTTCTGTGACTTTCTGATAGATTTTAAGCTCTACTATGACGCAAGAGAGCACGTGACGGGTCGCGCGCGTATTGAATGAATAGGCAGTAGACACAAGAATTTTTAGAAGGGGCAAATAAGGAATATAATTTTTTTGATAAATTTTACCCCTATCAAAAATGTGTGGAATCGATTCTACTCTCGATTCTAAGCAAACTATTTTCTCAGTTTCGGTTAAAGTTGTATACAGGATAAATTTTTGACCAGTGCACAATTTTTTAGGACCAACTCAGAATCGGTACGTGAACAACTTTCTCCTAGAAACATGGGTCGAAATACAACAAAAATTCTTGACCTTCCCATACTAAATCGTTCACGTGATCAGTCCCATTTGTATGAAGAGTCAAATTTTTTTTGTCATATTTCGACCTATGTTTCTAGGAGAAAGTTGTTCACTTACAGATTTTGAGCCGATCTTAAAAATTTGTGCACTGATTAAAAAATTACCCTGTATATGAGATAAGGGTGAATTTGCTACGTGTTTTAAGATTCGCTTCGATTCTGCGCCAATGTGAGTTCAGCCTTACATGCTTCTTTTTACCTTTTTTTGTGTTGTATGGGATAAAACCCAGAAACAATAAGGTCATTTAGTTGTTTAATTTGCAAAGTTTGTCATGGCTTTTACAATAATGTAACTTTGTCTAGAAGATTCTCTATTATCATTAAACGGGTGAAGCATTATTTGTGCGGTTACAAAAAAATATAAAATCTGATTTGCCTTCAACTTCAAGATCTATCTATCGACTAAACGTTCCTTCCTTCCATTCGATACTAACAGTATTTCTAGCTTATATCGATACTCATATTCATTACCTCACTAATCTGGACCAGTTTATAAATTTTATTGGGCTGCTGAGACGAATCGAATGAAAAAATACTATTATAGAAAACTCTTTTAAATTTTTCTCTTTTTTACGTAAAAAAATACACAGAGATAAAACACTAGTTAGACGAAGATTAAATTGAGTTGTTTTATTTTTCAAAATACAAAAAAATATCCTAATACGGACGGAACTAGAAATATTAATGACACTGAAAAAAACACTACACTGTGAGTTTTCCTTTTAATATTATAAACTTGTCTAATAATGGAAACATTTTATTTAACTCAAGATTTGACACTGACAGTAATACATCATCACAATAACAAGTTGTTTCATTCAATTTAGAGTTCAAATTCGAAACAAAAACTTTCACTAAAAACTTAAAAAAAGAGAGCGCATACGAAATTGAAATCAAGATACAGTACCACAATCTTTTCTGTTCCGGTGGCCAAAATGTGAAACTAATGGTCGGTCCACACGCAGCGACTTTGATCGATGGAGACTTATGATTTATTATAGACAGAAGTCGCCAGCGACAATAAATCGCTGCTAAATTCACGTGCACACATTGATTTTGACATCGCCAGCGAGTCGCTATCGACCAAAAGTCGCTGCCGTGTGGACCGACCATTACCGTGTTTTTCAAATGTCATTTTGCTGTCAAGTTGATGTTTAACCATAGCGCTGCTGGCGGCTGATGGTTTTAGAAGACAGGGCCGGCTAAATTGCTACAAAAAAAGAAAATAAAACGTAGGACATAGCGCCGCTGTCACCGGAACAGAAAAGATTGTGACACTGTACTTTCACGCATTCTTCCTAAAAAGACTATCGATTCATACCAAAAAGTTAACATATCAACTCATATTCCAGTCCACCCATTCGAAATTCAAAAAATTAAAAAGACCCCTCGGGTATATAAGCCTTCGATTCGTCTCGTTGGCGCAGTGTTCCGGTCGCATTACCTGTCTTTGCGCGCGTCCAGCAGGTACTCCTTGAGGCGGCGCGCCAGGTGCTCGGACAGCTGCGTCACCTCGGGCCACTGCTTGAGGACCAGCACGCCCACCATCACTGCTACGCTTGTGGTTAGGACGCGCACTCTGTGGGACAATGACGGGACTGTTATTTACGAAATTAGGTGAACTAATGGCTAACAGACGCATTGCGATGCAACACTGTCGGTATGAACCTACGCGTACAAGTTCAAATATTACAAAATCATGACGCACGCAGGTAGACTCAATGCAGTACGTCTGCGATACTTTTTGGAGCATTAAACGCCGAGGAGTCTGTGGCGAAGTAGTCGGCGCGTTTGGCCTGCGAGCGTTAAGCAATTAAGCAACTTTCGCCAAGGTCGGTCACGCAATGGGTGACCAAAAAAAATATTATATCAAGCTCCTCTGTGCTTCGGAAGGCACGTTAAGCTGTTTGTCTCGGCTGTTTGAACGATCTGGTCAAGGTGGTGGGAAGCCGCTGGACGCGGGCAGCGCAGGACCGATCGTTGTGGAGATCCTTGGGGAAGGCCTATGCTCAGCAGTGGGCGTCGTTCGGCTGACATGATGAAGATTCGAACCTGTCCGAGGGAATGAACATACCTGGTGCGTAAAATCGGCATGCAGACCCCCGCAACAGTGGCCACCAATAACAATGCCAACTGCAGCAATGTCAGTGCGACATTCAGCAGTTTGACGAGCAACAAGCGCGGCGGCAGGAAGCAACGCTACCACTAGTGATGTGCCGTTCCCGGAAATATTGGAAACATTGGGAATATTCCCAGAAGCGTTCCCGGCAATATTCCCAAAAGTGGAAATATTGGGGAAAATTGCTTATAATGTAATTCAATCTTTTTTGTTTTGTGCTAACCGTTCCATTGGCCAAAATTACACAGCAAAATGAATATGCCAAACTTAATATCACTTCTATGGCGAAAGTTTCCAATTTTCCCGGGAATATTCCCAGTAAATTTCCAATGTTTCCGGGAATATTCCCAATGCCTACTTAGTAAAACAGATTTTTTAGTAATATTTTTAATAATAATCTATACTAATATTATAAAGAGAAAAAATTTGATTGTTTGTTTGTTTGTTTGCATCGAATAGGCTCCGAAACTAAGTACTGGACCAATTTAAAAAATTCTTTCCCCATTAGAAAGCTACATTTTTCCCGACTGACATAGGCTATATTTTATCCCGATATTCCCACGGAAACGGGTACTAGGCGGGTAAAACCGCGAGGACCCGCTAGTCATTTATTAAAATAACTTGAATCACAATAGTGTCGTATCATGATGTCGTAATATAATATGAAACTTTTATAAAAATTTACAGCTTGATTAACGTATATTCCCTACATGTGTATTTATTTATTTTATTTTCTCTTCATTTACTACATTTCATTATTTGTTTAAAAAAGAACAAGATAATAATCAGTCACAACCGCAGACTTATTATTATGGCATATTCACACGGCAAAAAGTTACAAGACCTTTATCTTTATCGGTCCTGCGTTGCCCGCATCCAGCGGCTTCCCGCGACCTTGACCAGATCGTCAGACCATCTTGTAGGGGGCCTGCCCACGGAACGTCGTCCGGTTCGCGGTCACCATTCGAGAACCTTTCCGCCCCAACAACCATCGGTTCTCCGCGCTATGTGCCCCCCCACTGCCACTTCAACTGAGCAATCCTTCGAGCGATGTCGGTCGTTTTAGTTCTCCTGCGGATCTCATCATTTCTGATTCGATCGAGCAGGGAAATACCAAGCATCGCTCTCTCCATTGCTCGCTTGGTGACCTTGAGCCTTCTTATGAGACCCATAGTAAAAGACCACGTCTCGCTTCCATAAGTCATAACTGGCAACACACACTGGTCAAAGACCTTAGTCTTGAGACATTGAGGAATACTATCGGGTATACAGATGAAACTACCATTAGATATATCTCACTCAACTGTTAAGGCTACGAATGATGAAATCCAGTCTTGTCATAAATCATAAATAATTTATTGCTATTGTCGAGAATCCCTTGTTGAGCAAATTAATCTGCTACTTTGAATGCTACTCAAACACTGGTTTTTTTATTCACTGCAAAACGGAGTCCTTTCCAACTGACTCTAACTTTCCAGGGTGTATTCTTGCCGATAACTGAACATCTGCAACTTCTTGGCCTGAACTCACCATCCAACCTGAATTTTGGCGAGTACATCGATTCCATTGCAAGTGTGCTGCTAAGAAACTGGGCGTCTTCTCTAGGGCTCTAAACGGTACTTCACGCCGGACGGACCAACTGCTTTTGATATACAAATCGCAGATTCGTCCGTGTGTGGAGTACTGTTGTCACTTATGGAATGGTTCTGCTAAGTATCAGCTAGAACTTCTGGAATCGATTGAAAACCGTGTCAGGAGGTTCATTGGAAACTCAGCGTTGGCTACGGTGCCGGCGGAACTCCAGAATGTCAGTCACCAACCCAAAGTTGCGTATCTATCGGTATTTTTTGGAATACGCT
This sequence comes from Crambus lathoniellus, assembly GCA_949710035.1. Lineage (NCBI taxonomy): Eukaryota > Metazoa > Arthropoda > Insecta > Lepidoptera > Crambidae > Crambus > Crambus lathoniellus. Next base: position 9,595,153 of record OX453323.1, on the reverse strand, counting down.
TTTGGGAGTGTGCGAGAGAACTGCCCGACCTTTTTCTTTCAGCCCCTTTCCACCATCGGGGAACCTGACGCTGGCTATCCTATCATTATTATATTGTTGACACTCTACTTGTCCGCACCAAGCGCTTCGCAGTTTCGTTTCTTATGCGAACCGTTAAAGAATGGAATGCGCAGCCTGCTTATGTGATCCCCGATAACTACAAGCTTGAACACTTCAAGGCCAGAGTGAACAGGCATCCTGGGCAAACATCCAGCATCTTAAACCACATCATATGATTAAACAAGATGGCGGTCAAATGCCTGCCCAGTTCCATATAAAAAAAAACTTATCAAATATTCTATTATTAAATATCGAGGGTAGTAATATCTTCACATTGATGAAATAAACGCTGGCCAACAGCTTATGAGAAGTATTAAATAAATTCGATTCGCCCGTACAAAGGTCATGTCCAGGTTCCAGTCCCATCGGAGTTAGTTGTAAGACGGGACGACTCCAAATTCCACAAATTCCACTTGTAGTTTGATAAATCTTTAAGAAGTTAAAAGGTCTCGATTAACATTTTTAGTCACTTAGCATCCGTTAATATTTTCTTCGATGTGATATCTGTTCCTTGATTTCCTTGGCTATGAGGATCTATAATAATCAATGCTGCAAAGTATGTTCGCTTAAGACCGTTACTTTGCTCAGTTAACAAATTAAACTATGTAGTTTAACATTCAGTAGTCTTGTTCTGTGTTTTAATAGAGATTAAGAGAAGTATAATCGCAGGCAAAAACTAGTAAGTAGTTGCGCAACCATGGGAGTAAAAGGAAATATAAATATGACAGAAAATGTTGCCATACTTGAAATTAAATTAGTCTGGGAACATTGGGAATATTCCCGGGAACATTGGGAATATTCCCGTAAATTTACAATGAGTAAATTACTTGGAAATGGGAATATTACCAGCGGCACATCACTAGCTACCACTCACTATTTCAATTTGGTAGAGACTTTTGCAAGTCAACTTTTGCAAACATACCTGTTGCGTTGCGTATAAACTCCAGAATTTTAGTTTTCACCGTAGATAGAGGAGCCTAAATTTCAGTATTTTATAGGATGCACTATGCTGATAAAAGGTAACTATTGCAAGACAAAAACATACAAGGTGATTTTTATTTTCACTTATTTCCATTCACAATGCAATGTTTACTATTGAAGATGAAGTATTAGAAAAAGTCGACCCGTCTCACATTCAATTTAGTAGAGACTTTTGCAAGTAAACATATACTGGTTGTGTTAAGTAGAAACTCCAGGATTTCCGTTTTCACCGTAAATGAGCCAATATTTCAGTATTTTATAGGGCTCGATGCTACGATCTTTTACTGTCCGGGCGAATGAACATACCTGGTGCGTAAAAACGGCATGCACACCCCCGCGACAGTGGCCACTAGTAGCAGCGCCAACTGCAGCAATGTCAGCGCCACATTCAGCAGTTTGACGAGCAACAAGCGCGGCGGCAAGGAAGCAACGCTACCACTCACTATTTCAATTTAGTATAGACCTTTGCAAGTAAACACATACCTGTTGTGTTGCGTAGAAACTTAAGGATTTTAGTTCTCACCGCAGATGAGCCAATTTTAGTATTTTATAAGATACACTATGTTGATAAAAGGCAACTATTGCAAGAAGACACGTATATAAACCATACGGAGCGGCATGCATACCCCCGCGATGGTAGCCACTAGTAGCAGCGCCAACTGCAGCAATGTCAGTGCTACATTCAACTGTTTTCACCGTAGAGAAGTCAATATTTCAATATTTTATGGACGACCGACGACAGACGACCGATTTGGCGCAGGGGTAGGCTACCCACCTTCTGCACCAGTGGTCTCGGGTTCGATTCCCGAACAAGACAAATATTTGTGTGCATGAACATGTCTATTTGTCTTGGTCTGGGTGTTTACTATGTATATTAAGTATGTATTTACAAACAAAAAGTATTTAAGTATATATTTATCCGTTATCAAGTTTTCCATGATAAAGTTTCTTAATGAAATTAAAATGGGCTCAGATAATTGGTGTGAATGTAAGAAGTTATTTATTTATTATTATTTATTTATTTATTATGGGATTTACTATACTGATAATAGATAACTAAAATATACCTAGTGCGCAGGAACGGCATGCACACTCCAGCGACGGTGGCTACTAGTAACAGCGCCAATTGTAGCAATGTCAGCGCCACATTCAGCAGTTTGACGAGCAACAAGCGCGGCGGCAGAAAGCAACGCTATTTTTATTTTTATTTTTTTTATTTTACAAGGTGATTTTTATTTTCACTTATTTCCATTCACAATGCAATGTTTACTATTGAAGATGAAGTATTAGAAAAAGTCGACCCGTCTCAAATTCAATTTAGTAGAGACTTTTGCAAGTAAACATATACCGGTTGTGTTAAGTAGAAACTCCAGGATTTCAGTTTTTACCGTAAATGAGCCAATATTTCAGTATTTTATAGGGCTCGAAGCTACGATCTTTAACTGTCCGGGCGAATGAACATACCTGGTGCGTAAAAACGGCATGCACACCCCCGCGACAGTGGCCACTAGTAGCAGCGCCAACTGCAGTAATGTCAGCGCCACATTCAGCAGTTTGACGAGCAACAAGCGCGGCGGCAGGGACGCGACGCCGCCCGCCTCGCCCGCGCCGCCCGCCCCGCCGCCGCCGCCGCCGCCGCCCGCCATCCATTGCTCTAGCTTAATAATCTGGAAGGCAAAATCAAAAAATCAAAATCATTTATTCATTTTAGCCTGATACAGCACTTGTGAACGTCAATGAAGCTACGCTATCGGTTAGCAAATCCTACGGCGGGAGGCCTTGTAACGAGGCGAACCGGCGGTTGCCGGCACTATGATTAACGGCCAGAATTAATAATCTATCCACAGATAGGGATATACATGATCCAGGGGGCCAAGTCTGCTAACGTTAAGTCACAATCGTATCTCAATCGTGTTTCAATTGTAGTTCAGTTGTAGTGCTCTTTAAAACACTAGTTACAAGAATTATGACAGTATGATGTGATGTGAATGTAGTGTGTGGTGTGACCATCAGTAGTATTGTAAAAAAAATACACATTTCTTGTAACTAGTGTGTAAAAAAGCACTACAACTGAACTACAATTGAAACACGATTGAGACACGATTGTGACTTAACGTTAGCAGACTTGGCCCCCTGATTACTTGCTAGGCAACACCTAGCAACACCCAGGCAACTGTCGTTAATTCTATGTTAATATCAAGCGTTGCATAGCAACTAATCTGGATCGCACCTATCCCTATCTATGGATAGGTTATTAATTCGTAAAGCGATTAACGACAGGTTTTAATTACATAAATAAATAAATAAAATAGTTTATTTCGTTAACCTTTGTTTAACAATTTTTATTCTGTGGCTAGAACTACCCATGAAGCATGGGGTAAAGCTTGTATTGGGCGGTTCTGCTCCCTCGGATCTCTTATATTTATGTTAGGTAACTAAACTAGATAACTATTATGTACTAACTATATGTACTGACTAGTCGGCCATATTTGTAGTCGGCCCGTCTTTTATTCGTATCAACCCATCAAACCCCGCCATTTTCGAAGAAATTTAATTAATGTCGTGAACTTTTTTTAGTGGTGGTGCAGTGATTAGCGCGCTCAGCCTGCGATCGTTGAAGTTAAAGCACCGGTCACGGGATGGGTGACCGAAAAGTATTATCTCGAGCTCCTCCGTGCTCCGGCACGTTACGATGTTGGTCCCGGCTGCGTTTTCAGTCGTTAATACCCAACAATCCACACTGAGCCCGCGTGGAGGGTCATGGCCCAATCTCCTTATCCATCCATAAGGAAAGGCCTGTGCCCCAGCAGTGGCGACTTCTATTAATAATAATAATACATTATTTATTTCAGGCAACTAATGGCCCATACAATAAATACCTTACAGACTTACAAAATATTTAAATAACAAAAAAATATTATAATAGTAATAATTATAATGTCTGACCTAAAGTAACTGACCTTAGTCTGGCAGAGGTCGAGCGCTTCGTGTATGTCTCGTATCCTCTCCTCGCTCTGGTACTGCACCTTCTCCTCCACGTCTGTTAAAGCTTGCTTTAAATTCTCCACCTGATAAACGACACAAAAAAATAAAGATTTACAAAAAAAATACTAAAATCTTTGTTGTAAACTTAGTGTAAATTGAATTAAAATACTTATTTAGATAGTTGATCAGTTGCAAAAGCCATTATAGAATTTTAGACAAATGTCGAAGGAGCGATCAGGATGAAGTTCAGTGCTTAAACCGACAATTGGGTATTTTGGATATATTGACTGTTGTGGAAATGTAGATATTTAATTATGGCATAGAAATATAACATTATTGTAAAACAAATGTGAAAAAAGAAATTCAATGTGTAAACAAGCGAATTAGCTACTTAATTGTGACTGCTATCTCTTTCTAAAACGAAATTTTCTATGGCGAGAGTATTTTATTTTATTTTATTTAACAATTTTAGGGAAACTTACAGCTATGTAATAACAAATTATAATTATACAGGTATAAGTACGGATGACCAATTACCAGTTTCCACTGGCGCTATAGGTCACATTTCTATAGCGCTCTCCTTGTCTAATTAGAAAGTTTCGTGCTCTATATCGCTGAAAATATGCAAGATATTTGAAAATAAATACTTATGTTGTGTTGCTACTAGGTCAATAAAAATTTTAAGTCAATAAAATTTTTTCAGTCAAACACCCAATTACAAAAGTTCGGCTGTGGCTAAGATGTGGATGTTCTAACGATTCCAAATTTATAAAGCATTTGAATCGTATCTTAAAATGTCCTTACAGAAGCAAGAGAGTTGGTAACATTATTGGTTAATTAAGTTCGCACACTAAACATATGCTGAAATAATTGAATAATTAATAAGAAATTGCTGTTTAGCAATAAGGCCGCCTTTTGTATACTCATCTGTTTTGTGATTGTTTCTTTCTGTATTTCTTTTGTGTGCAAATAAAGCATTTATTGATGGATTGATTGATTAATATGTTACCTCATTTTGATGCAACTCAGTGAGATCATTGATTTGCTCCTCCAGCCGCTCCGTCTTGAAGCGTTCCTCCTGCAACGCCGCCGACAGGAACGACACCTCCTGGGATAGGTTCTGGAACAATAGCAACATACGTTTGAACATATCCCTTGCTAAAACTTATACCGTTTACTGTACGGTGTGGGGCAAACTTCTTGAACCATCGTGGTGGGGCGGCGACCAATCACAACTCGCTAAAACCCGTTTTACGAGTTGTGATTGGTTGCTTGCCCGCCATGATGGTTCAAGAAGTTTGCCTTGCCTCGAGATATACCCCAGGCTTTTCTGATGACAGGTCACTGAAATCGAATCTATACAAAAAAAACCAGTAAGTACAAGAAAACAAGCTCTTTAAATTACAGAGTGGTGTACACACCGGTTTTCATGGTGCCTCTATCTCTAGAGGTCCTGGGATCAATGCCCGGTCGGGTAAATATTGAAAACAAACTTTTTAATATTTATTTAAATTTTTACTTTTTTGCATTCACGATGCAATTTTTATGGTTGAAAAATGGAAAATGAAGTATTTAGAAAAAATAGACCCGTCTCACAACCAGCTCCGATGGGACTCGAACCCACGACCTTTCGCTATCCGGGCAACTGCTCTAACCACTGACGTATTCATTATTCATTCAAACGACTCCGTAGCTCAGTGGTTGGAGCAGTCGCCCGGATAGCGAAAGGTCGTGTGTTCGAGTCCCATCGGAGCCTTATCATTGCGTCCGCGTTCGCATTGCTGCAAATATTTACAAAATATTTGCCCTCCCACTCACTCGCGCTAACATCGTGGCTACGGCATCGGTAGACTCACTCACACGACGTCCCTTGCCATTTCGCCGACACTTTCGTTGCGATATGACGAGTGTTCGACCGCGCTATAAAAGGCGTTTCTGGCTTTTGACGTCTGAAGGTTGAAGATGTATTTTTGGGTATTTAAAAAATGAAAATTATTTACAAAAACACAAAGTTTCAATATGTAGCTAATATTTCAAAATTATATCACCAAGTTGGTTTACCCCTTTCAAATTTTCGATTGAAACACTCATAGAACTTTCTTAAGTTTTCATACTTAGCACAGACTTATGAGGACTATCACAGCCATCTCTATCGTCTTCTACAAGCCATGCGCATAAAGTTGGCAACGTAGTTTTAAGTGAACCGATTTGACACCGTTTGCACCGTTTGACAGGTAAACAGCGAGTAAACCTCGAGTACTGAATCCTATGGAGATGGCATATCTTCTATACATCTATACAAATAAATAAAATTGGAGTGTCTGTTTGTAACATTAAATAACCGCTTTTTACTACGTGCATATGATTAAATATACGGTACATATACAAAAATGACATGTTTTACAATTTTTGTCTGTCTGTCTGTTTGTTCCGGTTAATCTCTGAAACGGCTGGACCTATTTTGACGGACCGATTAATACGACAGTTAAAAGTAGTTGTCCAGTGTGTAAAATTGAATTCCAAGATTTTCTTACATTGTGACTTAATTACACCTCACTTTTTCGTAGGTATGCCACATCCATAGGATTTAGTACTCAGAGGAGTAAACCGGTTCACAGCAATGTTGCCGTTCCGTATCATAGCATGGCTTGTAGAAGACGATAGAGACGGCTGTGGGACTATGCAACATACCTTTAGCGAGTCGATCTTCTCCGCTAGCCGTTCGTAGTCTTCCCTGCGCTCTCGCAACTCATTGAGAATCGGCTTGATCGTGAACGTTGGCTCCGACAGGTTGTTGGAGCCCGTCTGTGTGGGGTACCTGTTATCCATACCAACATTATAAATGAGAAAGTTTGTTTGTTTGTCCGTCTTTCACGTCAAAACGAAGCAACGGACCAACGTGAATTTTGGTATGGGGATAGTTTGGAAACTGGAGAGTGAGATGCTACTTTTTATCCCGTAAAAACATCACATTGCTGTGGGATAACGTCGTGTAGTCCACGCAGGCGAAGCCGAAGTTGAGAAATAATAATAATATATAAAGAGAATGTGTAAAACCATAGTAATACATATTCAGCTTCAAACATTTATTTTCTTTTGTTTATTGTAAGATGATTACAGCTCTTTTATTCTTTCTATTAAAAAAAAATATTTTTTTAAATAAAGCTGCAACTCGCATTTATTTTTAACACTTTAACAGCCGGCCGTATTTTAGCGTGTCTTGTATGGTACGCCGGCCATTTTTGCCAATATTGCAAGATTTATAATAAATTATATTATATAAGTGTTGTATTTATATTTTTTTATATATATTTAAGTTGATTATGTATATTTTGAGGATAAAAATAAAAAACGTGTATATTATATATGTAAATATTTAAAAATAATCGTTAAAAAGATACCAAAATAAAAAAAGTAAAAAACTCTTAGTTTTTTTTTAACAAGTGTAATCACTTCTAGTTTGATATTTTTTGAAACAGGAGTGATAACAAAGACGGATATTGCAGTCTGGGCAAAAAAAAATAGTTTCTTTGCGTCCACGTTTCCCGGTATTTTTTTTTACAATATCGGTTTACAAACTATAGTTTATAAACTATAAACAATAGTGCATATATGCACACTCTTGCCACCTTTGCTTTTTTTGTCGGTGCTTGGTATTCTTTCCTTATAATGCCTTCCTATTAGTCTAGTGCACTTGCCAGTAGCGTGTGGACCAGATGTAGGTCCTAGGTCATCAGCAGATTACGATAACCCAGGACCTAGAGTCACGTACTGAGTACGTGATCAGCTTTTTAACGAAAATTGCTCATGCCGGACTGTGCACGTGATCAGCTGTTAAAGTGTTAAATGAGTTGGTATTTGGATTTTTTTTATGGAAACCTAGATGAATAATGAATCCGAATACCATCACAAGTACAGAAAATAATTAAATTAAATAAATTAAAAAAAAGCTTAAAAAGCCGACTTCTTAAGGACCCCACATACGATCAGTCCACTTGTTGACAAAACGGCCTATTTTCATACAAAAACCGAATATCATGACTGAATAGCATGGATTTCGGCCAACTGACAGATCGCTGACTGCTGGCGGACTGATCGTCTGTTCTGGGGCCTTTTAAGACCCACGCGGGGTCGTCGCGTCGTTGTAGCAACATGAGTACTCACAGCGCGCCTTCGCTAGTGACGGATGAACTGGGCGAGGCGTCGGGCGAGTACTTTGGCGCGGGGGAGGTGGCGGCGCGGGGCAGCGTGGACCCGCGCGGGGCCGCGGCTTGGCGCGTCCGCTGTCGTTGTAGCAACATGAGTACTCACAGCGCGCCTTCGCTAGTGACGGATGAACTGGGCGAGGCGTCGGGCGAGTACTTTGGCGCGGGGGAGGTGGCGGCGCGGGGCAGCGTGGACCCGCGCGGGGCCGCGGCTTGGCGCGTCCGCTGTCGTTGTAGCAACATGAGTACTCACAGCGCGCCTTCGCTAGTGACGGATGAACTGGGCGAGGCGTCGGGCGAGTACTTTGGCGCGGGGGAGGTGGCAGCGCGGGGCAGCGTGGACCCGCGCGGGGCCGCGGCTTGGCGCGTCCGCTGTCGTTCTAGCAACATGAGTACTCACAGCGCGCCTTCGCTAGTGACGGATGAACTGGGCGAGGCGTCGGGCGAGTACTTTGGCGCGGGGGAGGTGGCAGCGCGGGGCAGCGTGGACCCGCGCGGGGCCGCGGCTTGGCGCGTCCGCTGTCGTTCTAGCAACATGAGTACTCACAGCGCGCCTTCGCTAGTGACGGATGAACTGGGCGAGGCGTCGGGCGAGTACTTTGGCGCGGGGGAGGTGGCGGCGCGGGGCAGCGTGGACCCGCGCGGGGCCGCGGCTTCGCCCGCCTCGGACGCGCGCGACCCTTCCGACGACGCGTTCGCTGTCGTTGTAGCAAAACTAAATACGCGCATTTGGACAATACTCAACACAAAATATAAGGGCCATAATATACCAATTTTAGTGTCGTTATATTTAATACTATTTTTGTTTGAAGTGGACAATAACAAAACGTAGCCATACTTTGAAAAATATAGCATCCAGGGTCTTATGACAGCTCATTCGTGAAAAGCAAAAAGTTCTTAATGCTATTGGAATAAAAAAGAAATAAGAAAAAATAGAATCTATTTCTTGTACATAAGAAACATTTTGCTTTGCACGAATGAGCTGTCATTGGATCCACCCAAAATTCTACAAAGTATTGTTAAAAAAAGTATGGCTTTGATACAAAATTAACGGAAAAAAAATTGAACGCAAACGATGATAAAAAAAACTACTTACTTCTTTTATTAGACAGAACGAACGTATTAACAGGCGTTACTAATAAGCCAACAAACACCATACAATTTAATAACCAGAAATAATTGGAATACATAACAATGTCCTATATGACCGCAAAATTTTTAAAAGAGTGGTTATTTATAATATATCAGGAATTGTATCTTTAAAGCAATTACAGCAAACGCAAAGTCTTACACATTGAAAACCACTTGCATAAAATGAAAAAAAAAATTTGGTCACCGTAGGTTGGTTTCGCTAACTTACACATACAACGAACTACGCAAGTATGAAAAGCACAAAACAAACCTTTTTCTTCTAGTTTTGCTCTTCAACTTTTTATATAAATTCAGCGGCGCTCAAACTTGGCTAAAGTGCGATTATTGAACAAACGTGCTTAGTTTGGAATCTCATTGATCGGAAACTTTATTGCAACTCTGTAATGATTTTTACGTCAACGAAGAGCTCATTCTCTTTTCAAATCAAACTTTTATTTTCTTAAATAAAAAAAACAATAATTCGATCTTGACCAACATACTGACTGTTTCTTCAAGTAATTAAACTTTTTTAAAATGAATAAATGGTCTATCCGTTGACGTAATATTCATATTTAAAAAGATACGAATTGTTTCTGATCTATGAGATAGGTACTAAAGTGAGCACATGTATGAAAATTGTACATTGGCCAAGTTTTGGTGCCGGTGGCTGTATTTGACACTTTGTTTAAAAAAAAGGAAACTTGAGACAACACAAACGGTGATGCGGCGTTTATTTACCTCTCAGTTCCGCGTGTTGTGGGGCTAGCGTGCAAGAAGGAGACGGCATGATAAGCAAAACGTTTCACAATAATTGCATCGTGGGAAGCTTTGTGGCAAATGAGCGAACAGACAAACTTTTGAATTAAATCTTGTCTCATAAGATTCATTTTGCAAAAGCTAAGGTTTTTTCCTTTTGTAATACCTAGATGTTTATATTATAATGATCGTTTGAGAAGTAACACTTGTGACTAAAAGCATAATTAACGTAAAAACCTATGACATAATAGGTTTAGTAAGCACAATACTTAAGAATAATAACGCATTAAAAATAAACGAATGTGTGTGAATATTGACATTTATATGTGTAAGAGTTGGTAAATATTAGTATCTATATTCTATACATGAATAAACAAACGTACAATAAACTGAATAATAGCAGTATATATACACCGATACTGATGATGTGATGATATTAATAATATCATAAAGGTCGAACAAGTAGGGTACCGCCTAATGATCTACAATCAACTTACTTCCTTGGGATAACAATAAAATGATTATAAAATTCATGTCCCAAATGTTAAAGAATGTGTTTGTGTTTAGCCGTCGACTGTCATAACAAGCACTAGATACTAAAAATACATTTGTGTGTAAATAGGTACGTACTGCTTAATTGTACGAAATAGTGTATAAGTGTGGGATAAAAATAAGATGTAAGTATATGATATATTTACATTTCCTACGGCATTTCCTGCACTTCTTGAATAACATGTCACTCAGTACTCACTCATGGTCACTATTCACTACATCAAACGCCACTGCAATTTTCTGACAGTGTTTGTGCGTTATATAAACATGTCATGGGTTATTCTCCTCTCAGTACTTATCGGATGTTACTTGTAATGTAACATCGGAATAAAATTACTTACTTCCTTGTAGTTATAAATAGACGCTTGGTTGGAAAAGATACTAATCTGCTGTCAGGGCCTTTTAATATTTAAATAAAATTTTTGAATAATTTTGCAATTGGATAGGAAAAATTATTTACTATATAATGATATTTAATATAATGATTTAATTGAATGCTAGAAATTCATAGCTAAAGAGGGAACCCCACTTTTTATCGCCCTAATTTAATTGAATTATCTTAACAAACATTTTTGAATTTATAATACAGTGATGGAATAAATTGTTTATTGCCCTAATTGAATTGAATTATATTAACAAATATTTTTAATTTATTAGACAGTGATGGAATTAAAACAGAACTACATTTACACATCATTGTAATCCACAAACGTTTCCAATATCCCCCCGTGTAAAATTTTTTACGATTTTGACAAATTGTCATATTTTGCATGGCTATCTGAATCACCCATCACATTAGTCAGCCCGCTAATACAAATCACTTGATATTGAGTGACGGTATCGCCCACAAACATAGATAGATATAAACAGGTGACTCGGCGGTTATCTCACACCTGCGTGCGAGGCGCAGGGGAACGGTACTTGCGTTTGCGCACGAATGAATGATTATTATATTATGTTGGCACTAAATATATGGTTATTGGTGTGAAAATGTTCTATTTACAATAATATTGCCATTTGAATGTGACTGCAATAATTGTGTTACTAAAACATTCCTCAAAATAAATATGAATACTTTTTCATGAATATGAAAATAAATAGTATTTAGAAGGGGTGCTAGTTAGATTCAGAGTTTAATCTAGAGATTATAGAGTGTAAGTAGTAGTTATTAAAAACATGTGTAAGTATAAAAATGTCACACGTGTGTTAAAGAAATATATTAGACCGGAAATAGGTTCTATTGCAACTAACTAAGGTATATATTTTGTTACTAACTGACCACTACACTAAACGTCACTATTTGATAAAAATAAAGATAATAATAGCTACAACTGTAGTGTTAATAATTAAAATATTTTTATGGGAGATCACTTATTTATTTAACGATGCAATCTTAACACTCCTCCTTTGTCACCGCAGTATGTCAAATACCAATAGAAAGGCAGCCCGGCCCGGGGTTGCCAGACGTCAGAACCACAACTCAAAACATAGACTATATTACATCTATCCCTTTTTACAATTTTTTTTTTTAAGTAAATAAAGTAAAATTAAATAGCTACTACTTGTTTTTCTTTCCCCCTTTACAACAAACAAAATGATATTTTCTTTGAGATTAACATTCTCTTTGAACAAAGCCAAAATTATTTTGACACAAATCAAACACAAAATATAGCTTACAACTACAGATAATGATATTTTCTTTGAGATTAACATTCTCTTTGAACAAAGCCAAAATTATTTTGACACAAATCAAACAAAAAATATAGCTTACAACTACAGATAATATAATACTATACTAAGTACTTACAACAAAAAATAATGTGTTAAAATAAATGTTCGTTTTTTTTGCAACTGCACATCCATGAATATCCAAACGGACAGAAAAAAAAATCTAGCAAGGTCGAACATGATAAGAAGTTCTTGTGTATGTAACACCATTACTGGCAATAATGTCATATGACCTCAAACCATTCTTATTAGCTATAGTACCAGATAACCACTTATTGATACTAGGATCTTTAAGAAACAATATATTTTGTCCAACATAAAAATCATCCTTAACTCTTGTATTTAAATTATAATACCTTAAATTTCTATTTTGCCCCTTTTCAAATTCTAAATTTACATTTTTATTTAGCTTTGGCTTTAAATAATTATAACAAACAGGTAATTTAGTTCTTAAATTTCTGTTCATTGCCAATTGTGCTGGTGAAAATTTTGTACCACAGACTGGTGCAGTTCTATAATGTAACAAAGCTACCCTGAAATCAGTCTTATCTTCGTAACATTTTTTCAACATTTTCTTAGCAATCTGGACTGCCCTCTCTGCCATTCCATTTGACTGAGGATATTTAGGACTGGAAAATGTAAACTTAAATCCCCATTCTGAAGCAAAGTCCTTACATTCCTTGGAGTCAAATGGAATGTGATCAGACACAATCTCATTTGGAGTACCAAAATTACAAAAAATACCAATTAATACATTATTAATACTTTTTGCGCTCTTACTATTGAGCAACTGTACATCAAGCCATTTTGAGAAATAATCATATATTACTAAATAACTTTTGCTTTTAAAATCCATGATATCAATTCCAAGTTTTGAAAATGGCAAATCTGGAATGTCATGGGACATTAGCGGTTCTTTAACATTTTTATTTTGATACATTTGACAAACAAAACATTTTCTTACAAACTGTTCAATGTGTAGATCAATTTTAGGCCAGTAATACATTCCTCGTGCAAAACTTTTCATTTTGCTTATGCCGAGGTGTCCCTCATGTAACATTTTCAAAATTTCCATCCTCATACTTTTAGGTATTATTAGCTTATCACGTAAGAATAACAGATTTTCATCAATTGAAATATCCGATCTTAATTTATAATAATAACGTACCTCATCCAGAATATGTTTTACATTATTAGGCCAACCATTTTTAGTATAATCCATTAATTTTTTAAGTTCTGAATCATTGTTTGTTTCCAATATTAACTTTTGTTTGGTCGCCTTTGTACACTGAAGGTATTTTGCCAGACCCACGCAGTGGATTACTTCATACATGTACGATTCATCAACATCATCACATTTTAGATAGGATCTAGACAACAAGTCTGCGATAAACATCAATTTTCCTTTTAAATATTTAAAGGTCAAGTCATACTTTAATAATTTTAATTTTAATCTTTGTAATCGTGGAGATGGAACATCATGAATAGATTTTTTCAACAGAGATTCTAAAGGTTTATGATCATTTAATATTGTACATTGTTGTCCATAAATGTAATAATGAAATTTTCTAGTCGACCAAACAACACTCAAAAGTTCTTTTTCTATTTGTGAAAAATTTTGTTCACTACTAGTGAGACTTCTAGATGCAAAACAAACTGGCTTATCATTCTGTAACAAACAGCAACCTAAACCATCTTTGGAGGCATCACATTGAATTACAATAGGTAAATTAGGGTTAAAATTCTGTAAAACAGGTGCTTTACTGATTTTGCTTTTTATGTTTTTAAAAGCTGTGTCATGCACATTAGTCCATATCCAGTCAACATTCTTTTTCAATAAGAGTTGAAGAGGTGATGCAATATTAGCAAGGTTAGGAACAAACTGTCTTAGGTAGTTCACCATTCCAAGAAATATTTGAAGTTCTTTTTTATCTTTCGGGCAATTAATATTTAATATAGCTTCTACTCTGTTAGGATCAATTTTCATACCTGCTTCAGAAAAAATGTGTCCAAAATATTTTACTTCTCTTAACTTAAATTGAAACTTATTTTTATTAAAGCGAACATTGCACAATTTTGCTCTTTTAAAAACTTTATCTAATATTGCATCATGCTCAGATTCTGTTTCAGCACATATTAGCAAATCATCACAATAGATAATTACTCCAGGTATATCACCAAAAGCATTTTCATTATATTTTTGGAAAATTTCTGGGGCCACCGATAAACCAAAGGGAAGTCTATTAAATTTGTAACAACCAAACGGACTATTAAACGTACAGAGTTCACTAGAATTATTATCCAGTTTAATATTATAAAATCCTTCAGATAAGTCTAATACGGAGAAAAATTTCTTATTCGATATCTTAGGTAAAATTTCCTCTAAAGTAGGGATCAGATGATATTCTCTAAGTAAAACATTATTAAGATCTTTTGGATCGAGACAGATTCTTAATGATCCATCTTTTTTTTCAATAACTACTAGATTACTTACAAAGCTCTTAGGATGTTCGACCTTGGAGATAATTTGTCTGTCTTCCAGTGATTTTAATTTTTCTCGCAACCGAGTCAAAAGTGCATTAGGGACTCGCCTCGGTGGTCTCACAACTGGGTCTACTCCTGTCTGGATGTGCAGTTCCAACGGCTTCTTAAATTGACCGACACCCTGAAATAGTTCATAATACTTTTCTATTAAGCTGTTTTTACTAGTATTTATATTAGTTTTTATTGCATTAACATTATTATTATGATTAATATTCAAAAGTTTAAGTTCTATCAAAGTCGGTAAACCCAATATAGGTCGAACATTTTTATCAACAATTATAAATTCAGTCTTAAAAGCCTCATCATTTTTCAAAATAGTTAATATTCTATTGCCGACAGGCTTAATGTGTGATCCCCCAAAAACTTCTAATATTATTTTTGTCTCAGACCATTCAGGATTTTCATCATCGACAATATTTTTAAGATCTTTTAAAGACAAAACATTAATCTGTGCCCCCGAGTCACACTTAAAAGTTACATATTTTGACTGTATATTTATTACTTCAGTCCATTCCCTATTATTACTTTCAATGAGGTTACAAACCCGTACGAGTCATAAGTCCTCGGGATTTTCTATTTCCTCGTTCGATTCTATGTAATGTACTGAATTCTTAGATTTACAACCTACAGCAAAATGATTAATTTTTTTACACAGAGAACAGGTTTTGCCAAAAGCAGGGCAATTTCTAGGTCCATGACGTTTGTTACATTTTTTACACAGGTATGTACTATTACTTGATGCTTTATACTTAGCTTTTGACTGTTGTTGGTCAGCGCTGTAGGGAAATGATTTCCTATGCTGGATGCCGATTCCATCTACTTCTGTAACTGGTAGACCTTGACCTGCGATGACCTTCACTTGTTTCTTAGCCAGTTCTGAGGTCCGACACGTTTCCACAGCTTCCTGTAGAGTCAGGTTTTTCTTCATCAAGAGTTTCTGTTGAATTTGGACGTCTCTAATGCCATATATTATTTTGTCCCTTAGCATTCTGTCTTTAAACACGTCAAAGTTGCAATTCTGTGCAATTTTTCTTAGATCTGTGTAAAATGCATCAAAATTTTCTCCCTCTTCTTGAATTCTCTTGTTAAAGTGAAACGTATTGATGATCTCATTAGTTTTAGGTTTAAAATGTTCTTCAAAGATCTCTATTACCTCATCAAGTTTTTCAGTATCAACCGAGCCTTTCAAGGTGTTTTCATACAGTTCTTGAGCAGATTGTCCTATGCAATTCAGAAAAATTGCAGCTTTTCTGGACTCTGCTACCCTATTAAGCCCAGCAGCAGACAGGAAAATCTTGAAACTGTTGAGAAATCGCTTCCATTGTGGATATAGATCATCCAAATTGTCGAGGTTGAGCGGTGCCGGCATGCGGTATTCCACGCCCGACATTGTATCTTCTTCGCAACTTTCGTAACCTTGAGTTTCTTCGGGGAACACCATCAAATCTTATGGTCGGCAGGTTCTTCAGTTCGGCTGCGCCATGTAGTGTTAATAATTAAAATATTTTTATGGGAGATCACTTATTTATTTAACGATGCAATCTTAACACTCCTCCTTTGTCACCGCAGTATGTCAAATACCAATAGAAAGGCAGCCCGGCCCGGGGTTGCCAGACGTCAGAACCACAACTCAAAACATAGACTATATTACAACAACAATCTACTGAAAGATAACAAAACTACATTTTTTCTATAGTAATCTAAAAGTTATTATTAAGTATGAAAATTGAATTATAATTTTATTTGAAACTGGACATAAAACTTATAAGAAAGTTATAACTTATAAGAAACTATCACATTTTTCCTATACTTACAAAATTGCATTGTGAATGCATAAAAATAATATAAAATCATAAAACTTATAATTTTAGCTATATCTTTGAATTTATTTGAACGAAAATTGAAAAAAAAAACTTATGAAGCCAATTTTTTTTTATATGTTCTAGTTTTTTGTGATAGACCAGTTGTATGACCAAAAATATAATTTTAACAATAAACAGAAATGTTGCTCATCTAAACTAACTATGCGATTTAAGCGCTTATATTATAAAACCTAAGGGAAGGAAGGGGAATGCTAAGTATTTCCGGTCGAAACAAAAGCGAAATGTCAGAATGTTAATGGTCAAATCTCTACTTAATATACTTACAAGGACCCGTGTTTTCTGTGACAAAATAAATACATTTGTAAATCATGTCGTTTAAGATATATAAATACTTATATGTATAGTAGAAATAAACAGCTCAGTTATCATTATATGTACATACGTTTGTTAGCATATACTTGAAAAATATTAACTCTAAATTGTTGGAATATTTACTAAAAAAAATTTATAGAACTATTAAGCATATTATATACATATTAAGTTAGTCAGTGTCGTAGATATACTAACAGTTAGTACTAGTAAATGAAGTCGTCAAAACGCACGAATATTAAAAATTTACTAGGTATGTGAGTCTGTACTTGACCCTTGGCAGTATAATTTTCTTCATCTCATCGTGTAATTATTATGTAGCCTATAAATTGTACTCTGTTATATAAGCCGCTATACAATTAGCAAAAGACACAAACGAACAACACAATAGCGGCAGTGATATATATTTGGTTAAGGTTTGATGACTATTTATTAGATTACAAACAGGAATTCTCATAATTTTCAGGTACAGATATTCTATTATACGAAGTTTTATTTCCTGTAGTTGTACTATAGTTTATGACTTTGATAATAACAAATCTTTTAGCTTTTAATTTATATGAAATATTTATAAAGAAAATAAAAAAATTACGATACATATTTTATGTTATCTTTTTTGCCAAATTTCCTTATTTTACTTCGAAAGAAAGACTGACCAGCCCCCTTACTCTCGAAACAAATTCCAATAGTCAATTATTAAATTAATGTCACACATTGAATCAGTGAACCTTATCGCCTTGCAATAAAGTTCTTACTTTTGACGTTTGACATTAATGCCAATATTTCGTTCAAGATTTTGAAACTAACAATGATATAAACCACAGAACACAAGACAGAAGTTAGAAGGAGCATGTTACGCATCTAGTACTTGATGAAATAGGTGGAACCGAAATAAGGTAGTTGCTATGACAACTTAATAATAGGTCTTTACATATGAAATTGCCGTTTTTTTGTTTTGTACATATAACTTAACAACTTTTATAATATTAGAAATATATAATTTCTTTAATATTGCGTTACATTAAGACCGTATCGAGCAACTTTTGATAATTTAATAACCACGATATTTGATTATTGACATAGAAAAAACTTATTCCGAAAGTTACGACTATTTTTGTTTCCAGAATTTCGTACTTTATTAGTTGTAACTTAGTGAAAAAAATTTTTTTTCTCTTAACGAATGTGTCACTTAGTAGTTAAAATGTCCATAAATACGTGTGTAAAATTTTGTAAATTTACATAATATTAGTCGTTAAATAATAACAAAAACGTTAGTATGGAAAAAAATAATTACAGAAATCTCCATACAAAACGGCAATTTCATAGGTAAAGACCTATTAAAATTCATAATCGTACAAAAGTATTGATGGCATGCTGTTTTAAGCAAAAGGTTTCAACGCGCGCCCCGCCATTTAGTGTTTTTCTTGTGCTTTGTGATATACACTATGACTTTTGTTACATATCATGTATTTATAGGCATTCTAATCCAATGGTCATACAAATAACAGGTAATTTTCAGAGATAATCAGGCACAATCAAATGACATTCAACTAGCTTTGAAAGACTTATAATTTGCATTTGTGCCCAGCACTTTTCAGTAGCTACTTCTAGAAATAATTGAAATGTGACGGAAAACGTATCTCCAATTAGGGATGTGAATTATTTTTTTTCTTGCGATAAATCGAAAGATCATAAATATAAGTTTTGTAACAAAGTGTTTTTATTTTAGTTTTGCAATAATTCAAAAGTTATATCAAAATAAAAATTTGATTTTGAATCCAGAACCGAAGACACTCTAAAACAGCTCCCGAACAAACACGAGCGCGTGTGACGTCATAATGTTAACTTTCACTCATTGCAGTTTAAACTGACATAAGTCAATGATGTTTGACATAAGTACAGTGTTGGTTGTTCTATATAGGTACTCAAATACATACCTATTGAAATGTCGAACCTAAAATGTTATCTTTCTTGTTTCGTACCCATGTGTACAAATACTACAAAAAGAACTAGACAAAAAATGATTTTAAATGTTCCCCAAGACCAAGAACGTCGGAACAAATGGTTCCAAGCAGTAAACCGTCATAACCCCAAAACAAAATCGATTTTTTTTTGTTGTGAAGATCATTTCGATGTAAGTATTTCATAACACCATTTTTATTAGGTAAGTAATTATTATTTATCCTAGTGTATAATCAAATAAGTAGAGTTTTTATCTGGACTCCAAAATAAATACACTCTGCTTTTCACTCCCCATTGCAAGGAAATAAAACAAGGATTAAGCATATACAAGAAACTTTAATTAATTTTAATTTCAACAATTCGTCAAAATAGCTTAACAAAACACACTCCGCAAACGTGTTTACGTTTTTTTTGGTTCTTCCAAATCATAAAACTTTCGTAGTTATGTGCTGAGATAGATTTTCTTCAACTTAGACGGCAATATCTGTTCAAATACATTTTTTGCACTTCTTTCCATTAAAGTCTCAGGCGAAATCATTATTTGTTCGTCACTATTACTACTCGAAGACATTGTTTAATAACTTTCATATAACTTATTGAATTTTCTACCGCAACACAACAAATTTAGCTACTTAAGTAGTTTCTAGTTTTGTTTGACTAACTAATTAGCTTCCCGCCACCCTTTTTTTTTTAATTTTCCACTATGTGACGTTCGACTAATGGTCTGAGCCGTAATGCCAAGTTATTTAAAATTTTTGCGTTTTATTTTTTTAAGTAAATGTACGCCCTGCATTAATCCTTATTATGTATTTAGATAGTAATTCATATGTCGTAATTAAATTAAGATATAAACTCAATTTCTTAAAAATAATATCACGTAAATGAAGGTGTTGTGTAGTCTTAAAAGAAGTTACTTTATGCACAAAAGCATAATATCCATTTTATGCAGCCTTACTAGAATAAAAAATTTCAAGTTTAGGTAGTGGTTTTTAACCGACTTCAAAAAAAGTAGGTTCTCAATTTAATCTGTATTGTATGTATGTATGTAGGTATGTATGTATGTTTGTCCGCGAAAATCTCGCGTTTGGCCGAACCGATTTTGATGCGGTTTTCAGGAAAGTATTTGTTACATTTAGGAGAAGGTTTTAGTATATAAACCGACTTCAAAAAAGGAGGTTCTCAGTTTGATCCGTATACAGGGTTAATTTTTGAACACCATCCAAATTTTTAAGATCTTCTCAGAATCTGTAAGTGAACCACTTTCTCCTAGAAACATGGGTCGAAATACGACATATTTTTTTTGACTTTTCATACAAATCAGCCCCCCTAGCATGACCAACCAAAACGCGATATGATATGATAAGTTATCCGGTTTAACTGTCAAAAGACTGTGGGGTTTGACGTTTGAATGTCAATAAATCGCTTTATCGTCATGCGATACATATCGAGTTTTGGGTGGTCATGCTAGGCTTACAGACTGATTACACGATTGATTTAGTATGGGAAGATCAAAAAATTTTGTCGTATTTCGACCCATGTTTCTAGAAGAAAGTTGTTCACTTACCGATTCTGAGACGAGCTTAAAAATTTGGATGGTGTTCAAAAATTAACCCTGTATGTATGTAAGTACTTACCTATATTTGTCCGTGATTATCTCACGTTTGGCTGAACCGATTTTGATACGGTTAATAAAAATGATAAAAAATCCAAGATGGCGGCCAAATTTTTGTTTGTTGGCCAATTTCGATGAAACTCGATTTCTAGTACTATTTTGACAAGAAAACAGTAACGCAATGTTAAAAATATTAAAACATCCAAGATGGCGGCCAACTTTTTTGTTTGTGGGCCGATTTTGATGAAACTCGATTTCTAGTACTATTTTGACAAGAAAACAACAACGCACTTTTAAAAATATAAAAAAATCCAAGATGGCGCCCAACTTTTTTGTTTGTGGGCTGATTTTGATGAAACTCGGTTATTGCTACAATTTTGACAGGAAAATAGCAACGCAATGTCAAAATGATAAAAAATCCAAGATGGCGGTCAAATTTTTGTTTGCTGGCCGATTTCGATGCAACTCGATTTCTAGCATGACCAACCAAAACGCGATATGATATGATAAGTTATCCGGTTTAACTGTCAAAAGACTATGGGTTTTGACGTTTGAATGTCAATAAATCGCTTTATCATCATGCGATACATATCAAGTTTTAGGTGGTCATGCTAGGCTTACAGACTGATTACACGATCGATTTAGTATGGCAAGTCCAAAATTTTTTGTCGTATTTCGACCCATGTTTCTAGAAGAAAGTTGTTCACTTACCGATTCTGAGACGAGCTTAAAATTTTGGATCGGCCAACATACAAAAATTTGGCCGCCATCTTAGATTTTTTATCATTTTTGACATTCTTGCTATTTTCCTGTCAAAATAGTAGCAATAACCGAGTTTCATCAAAATCAGCCCACAAACAAAAAAGTTGGCCGCCATCTTGGATTTTTTTATATTTTTAACAGTGCGTTGTTGTTTTCTTGTCAAAATAGTACTAGAAATCGAGTTTCATCAAAATCGGCCCACAAACAAAAAAGTTGGCCGCCATCTTGAATTTTTGATTATTTTAACATTGCGTTACTCTTTTCCTGTCAAAATAGTACCAAAAACCGAGTTTCATCAAAATCAGCCCACAAACAAAAAAGTTAGCCGCCATCTTGGATTTTTTAATATTTTTAACAGTGCGTTGTTGTTTTCTTGTCAAAATAGTACTAGAAATCGAGTTTCATCAAAATCGGCCTACAAACAAAAAAGTTGGCCGCCATCTTGAATTTTTAATTATTTTAACATTGCGTTACTCTTTTCCTGTCAAAATAGCACTAAAAACCGAGTTTCATCAAAATCAGCCCACAAACAAAAAAGTTGGCCGCCATCTTGGATTTTTTAATATTTTTAACAGTGCGTTGTTGTTTTCTTGTCAAAATAGTACTAGAAATCGAGTTTCATCAAAAACGGGCCCACAAACAAAAAAGTTGGCCGCCATCTTGAATTTTTAATTATTTTAACATTGCGTTACTAATTTCCTGTCAAAATAGTACCAAAAACCGAGTTTCATCAAAATCAGCCCACAAACAAAAAAGTTGGCCGCCATCTTGGATTTTTTAATATTTTTAACAGTGCGTTGTTGTTTTCTTGTCAAAATAGTACTAGAAACCGAGTTTCATCAAAATCGGCCCACAAACAAGAAAGTTGGCCGCCATCTTGGATTTTTAATTATTTTAACATTGCGTTATTCTTTTCCTGTCAAAATAGTACCAAAAACCGAGTTTCATCAAAATCAGCCCACAAACAAAAAAGTTAGCCGCCATCTTGGATTTTTTAATATTTTTAACAGTGCGTTGTTGTTTTCTTGTCAAAATAGTACTAGAAATCGAGTTTCATCAAAATCGGCCCACAAACAAAAAAGTTGGCCGCCATCTTGGATTTAATTTTTTTTAACATTGCGTTACTCTTTTCTTGACGAAATAGTATCAAAAACCGAGTTTCATCGAAATCAGCCCACAAACAAAAAAGTTGGCCGCCATCTTGGTTTTTTTAACATTGCGTTACAGTTTTCTTGTCAAAATAGTACTAAATATCAAGTTTCATCAAAATTGGCCCACAAAAAAAAAAGTTGGCCGCCATATTGGATTTTTATTTTAACATTGACGACATTTGACGACCTCCGTGGCCGAGTGGTGTACGCACCGGTTTTCAAGGTGCCGCTATCTGTAGAGGTCCCGGGTTCGATCCTCGGTCGGGTAAATATTGAAAACGGACTTTTCAATATTTCCTTTTCCATAACACTATTAAGTGCTCGAGCTACTATGATTTGGTATTTTAACAATGTATGTGATGGTGCCTAATATTTAATAAAAGAAGCTAAAGCCTAAATATAAACCTATTAAAAAAAAGTGCTATTTTAAAAAAGACCATGGTTTACCACGTAAACTCTGTGGTACTGTTGGAAAATAGTTTAAACATTGTGACGTCAGAGCTAATCGTGGAGCGTTTATAGTCGGGTGATCTTTTTTCAAATTTCATCAATTTTAATTGCTTATAATTAATTGAAAAAAAGTTTTTTTTTAAGTTTTTCCATTAAATATCAATATTATTGTTAATAAAGTTTTTAAAAAAAATTGAAAAAAAAAAAATTTTTTTTTTTTCACATCACCAATTACAGAAATAATAAACAAATCGTGTAACAGTGTATCTTTCATATGCTAGCCTCCTGTAATTACGTAAGCACGAGTGTTTAAACCAATTAAACCCTTATTCCAATCAAAATAAGACACATGAAAAGATTTGCAAGCTATATTTGCTTTTCATAATGTAAATTTAACCGGAATTTGGAGAAGACTAGTAGCTTCTAAAGGCTACAACATAGCTGAATGGTTGGAATTGGCGCAAAACCGAATAAAATGGTGTACTTTAACATTGGAGGCCAAGATCCACTTAGGGCCGCTGAGCTAGCAAAGGAAGCATCTAAAGCGCAGACCCCACCCTATTAGCAGCGAAGCTAAGCGAACTAGCTGTTTTACTAGCATCATCCGTTTTATGCAAGAAATACACAAGAAGAGTTTATCAAGCCAGTATAGTAAGTAACTAGTAACTCCGTGTAAACAGAAAAAAACATAAAATTTTCAAGCCCAAAGTACGCTTATACCAATACCAGAATTACTAGCTAGCTAGCCTTATAACACTAGCAATGTCATTTAGTTACCGTTTAGGTAAGATTAATTTATTAAGTTGATGGTGTACTGTTCGCACAATATATATAACTAAGCCACAATACGTTTATGTAAAATCAAGTTCTGATATAGTAGAGTTCACGGAACTTGACCACAACCATAGACGAAAAAACCTGCGCAGAAAAAACTTTTGTACTAAATATTGCAACTGCGCACGTTTTTTCGTCTATGGTTGTGGTCAAGTTCCGTGAACTCTACTATACAATAACTATGTTTACACAAGCGAAACGTCACAACCGTTGCTGTTAATGTAATTAGTATTATGTGTTATGAAGTGTGACAGTTAGGGACGTCATAAATAAAGCAATAGCCATTAAAAACAGAAAGAGTTTAGCAGTAATCATACTCTACTTTGTTCGTATAAAGTACTTCTTCGAATATAAGATCAACCTCTGTGATCAATTAGCTTCTACACCAAGTGGGGGGGGGGGGGGTATGTCCTTTCTGAATTGATTGAATTTGATCGCTTATCATATAAGGTAAGAGGTAATGTCGGAACATTAACAAAATATGCGCGAAATTTGCCGCCCCCTCCCATATGATATATGATGCCAGATAGAAATAGATCACAAATTATTCATAAAATTTGATTTCTGACATCAATCCAAGGTCACAGATTGAACTGACGCAGATTCATCGTCTAATGAGTCACACCAACACATCAACATATGACTATAAAAATTACTGCATTTAATGCGTGTACTCGTGCAAGTACTAATAGTTTTTGTTTCATCGAAATCTGGCCAGGATTTCCAAAGATACAGCGTTGTAAAGTTTCAACAGCTTTTGAAAATTTGCTTTCCTTGCGCGCTATTTCGATGACGTCATGTCGCACTGACATCTCCGTTTGCGGCTGTTGCGGGTGATTTCCGTCTAACTGTACCTACATAGAGTTCGTCTGTGCGCAATCTTCGCGCAACTCGTGCGTTTTTGACGCTAGTTACAGTACATTTTCTTCGTTCTAAGGTTATGGTAAATGATTAGTATTCAATTTCGACCGCGCGCAGGCGCACTCTAAAACTGTCACCTACTGTCGATACTGAAAGACATTTATCCCACAAACTTATCTGACCCAGTGGTGGAGGCGCCACTAGCAGTATAAAATTATCGAAATGGCTGTCAGTTTTTAGGGTGCATATTTAACTACCAAGTCAGTTAAGGTTGTAAGTACATTTTGTTTTGACGGTTGCTATTTGTATTGGCAGAATCCCGCCCGCCATTACGAAAGTTGATTTAATTTATTATTCACGAAAATAAAACATTATTTAAAGGTGTTTTTTCACATGGGCTCAATACAAAATTTCTTAAACATTTCATTGATCGACTATAAGAAAAATAAATAAATTTATTACGAAACCGTGAGAGCGCAACTATATAGCCAAAGGATTCTATGTAGGTATACGGAAGTGCGACGTGACGTCACACGTTAATGCCATTGGTTCACCCAAATTTTCCTCGGAGGCCGTACTTTAACGTTTAATATCTCAGTCATTTTTGAAGATAGGAAAAAAATAAAAACAAATTCTTTTTTCTCGAGTTACATATTTTTTAGATATGCTGATAACAAAAATCATTGGTGTGACTCATTGTCGCCTAAAGGCCAGAATTAAACACCTACACTTACAGATAGGGATAGGTGCGATCCAGATTAGTTGCTACGAAACGCTTGATATTAACATAGAATTAACGACAGTTGCTAGGGTGTTGCTAGGTGTTGCCTAGCAAATAATCTGGAAAGCACCTATCCCTATCTGTGGATAGGTTATTAATTCTGGCCGTTAGACCACTACCCCCCTGATTAGTTTTGTTTGTGCACGTGTTCTAAAACAGATCAACAATGATACAGACCGGCCAGCTGCGCGATGTTGTCAGCAGATCCGAATCTGTTAGACCTGGAGAACAGATGCGCGAACTCTCTGGGAGCCGCCATGACGCTGCCGCCCAGGCCCGTGATGCCGTCGCGAATGTTGCCGCCTACGTTCCTGGGGGATATAAAATTGATGTAGTAACGAAAAAGGAGCACCTGAAAACTCAAAGGCCTAGAACACACGGGGAAACGCAAAAGCGACGAAACTGCAACTTGAATATGGACATTAAATTGTTCACTGAAGTATATTGAGATGTCAACTTAATTTCGATGATCATCAGTTAAATCACAGCCGTCTCTATCGTCTTCTACAAGCCATGCTATGAAGCGGAACGGCAACATTGAGGTGAACCGGTTTACTCCTCTGAGTACGAATCCTATGGATATGGCATACCTACGAAAAAGTGAGGCATACCTACACATACCGAGAAACAAAAATGGCGACCGGCCTCAATCATGCATTACTATGACGTCACGTTTTAATGTTGCCAAAAGTAGGTCGAATAAATATATTGCTGTCTCTTTTTACATGGAGTATTGGAGGTAAGATAGAACAAGATGGCTACAAGTTTATGAGTACAATGTCGATTTAGCTTATATTTGTATAACGGATAGTTCATATAGAACAAATAGCTTTCCGCCCGCGGCTTCGCCCGCGTGGACTACATGACGTTATCCCGAGGATATGTGATATTTTTCCGGGATAAAAAGTAGCCTAAGTTACTACTTTTTACATCAGCTACCTGCCAATGAAAGTCCTGTCAAAATCGGTCCAGCCGATTCAGAGATTAGCCAGAACAAACAGACAGACAGACAAAAATTGTAAAACATGTCATTTGTATATGTACCGTATATAATAATCATATGCACGTAGTAAAAAGCGGTTATTTAAGTGGTACAAACAGACATTCCAATTTATTTATTTGTATAGATGTATAGAAGATATGCCATCTCCATAGGATTCAGTACTCGAGGTTTACTCGCTGTTTACCTGTCAAACGGTGTCAAATCGGTTCACTTAAAACTAGAAATGCGATGTTGCCAACTTTATGCGCATGGCTTGTAGAAGACGACAGAGATGGCTGTGGTTAAATACAATATTATTTTGAGTGTAATATAAACATCATACCAACACCAATCGATTATCGGGCGTAAGGAGTTACAACTTTATTAATTAAACTTCAACTTTACTAGCTTCAGCATAGTGTTTAAAATATTATGTAGCCGGGACCAACAACGGCTTATCATTTCTTCTGAAGCATGAAGATACTCGAAATAAAATTTTAGTCGCTCATCACATGACGTTAATAGGCTGATGATGATGATGATCTCATGACTAAGGTTGCTTAACTATGCAAAACAAAATTGTCTTAGTTATTTTAATTTTTAGTTTTTTGCATTCACAATGCAATTTTTATTACAGGAAAATGGTAAATGAAGTATTTAGAAAAAATCGACCCGTCTCACAATCAGCTCCGATGGAGCAGTCGCCCGGAAAGCGAAAGGTCGTGGGTTCGTGTCCCATCGGAGCTGATTGTGAGACGGGTCGATTTTTTCTAAATACTTCATTTACCATTTTTCTGTAATAAAAATTGTCTTACTTCAATCCTTGCCCCATGTCCCGTAATACTGCTCTAGGTTGTCTGTGCGCTTGTCCGCTTGTGCCGTGTTGCTGCAACACAAACAATTTATATTTATATTTATTAAGGTTCTTCAACGATAGATACATTAAATATTACATTAAATCTTATTTAAAACATAGTAAATGTTCCATCAGTTACAGAAGAACATAGCATGCATAATTTGAAAATTATCTTAATCAAACAATAAACAGATTAAAAATTAAGAATGTAAAAGTTAAAGTTACATTAAATAACAACAACTTGAGTGTGTGATGATGACTGATGAATAAAATAACGAAAATCTAAAAAAAAACGTGAACATTTAAACTTCTTCCCCCCTTACTCCAAAACGTCGACTAAAATAGTCCTGGTTTAAAACTGGTACTAAACTGGTGCTCTCACTTGTGCTTTTCCAAATGAAAGACAGAATTAGCATCAGTTTTAAACCTGGTCTAACTTTAGTGCACGTTTTGGAATAAGGGGATTTGAGTCTATTGTAGACCATTTGATTTTATATATTGCGTTTTATTAGTTTCAGAACCCTTCAAGTTGGGTGGGCAGGGCAAGTCCATTTAAAAAGTATTAAGTCAATTTATTTTAATTAATCATACCTTCGAAAAGTCCATAAAATGTACCTATAGCAAATTTGTTTATGAAACAAAACAAAATAAATTTGTTAATGCCGAACAAATTTCCTACGCGTAGCAAACAAACTACTTAAACCGTGACGTCATAATTTGGTAGTCGTTAGTATGGAGCGTTATTGGATGAGTGCAATTTGTGTGAATTTCAAACTTGCTAGAAAAATAATTCTTTTGCCAATGTTTTTATTTTTGAGAGGTCATCATCAGCCATTAAGCACACTGCTGGGGCACAGGCTTTCCTTATGGATGGATAAGGAGAATTGGCTATGACCCACCACGTGGGACCAATGCGGATTGGTGGGTAGAGAGGTCATAGTCATCATGTCTATTACAGTAAGAATAGATGGCTCACAGAGCATAACAAAGACGTTAAAGGAAGTAAGTAGGCGGGGCGTACGTGGTAAACCCTTTGTTCAAAACAGCAAACCCTGTATGCATTTCACTTAATTAACGCTTCATTTAGTAGAAATGCGTGACATGCTCCTTCTAACCTCTCCTAAGTTCTGTTAAGTCCGTTTGGTACAAGAATCTTATATCCAAAAGGGAGACTGCAGTAGAAATGAAATAGTGAAGCCAGCAAATTCGACCTTGAATGATGTCACAGATGTTTTTGTCCCTTCCACTAGTACAATACGTTTGTTAAAAAGTTACCTATTACTGGGAAGAAATAAGTTTAACCACTTAAACTCCAACTGGTCCTATCGGGCCGCGCTGTCAAGCTACTTTTTAAGAACTGGCATTGAGTATTGAGAATCTAGGCACTTTATTCGCTTTCACATTATCTCTTATGAATTTCATGAATATAAAATTCAATGATAGTCCTTATTATTCAATTTCGTATTCAATTATTGTCAATAAATATCCAGTAATATGACTGGCTCCTTGTCCCAATTTTTTTTTACAAACGTATTGTTACACTCACTAGTGCTTTCACTAGACAAAATACATCAGTGACGTCACTCAAGGTCGAATTTTCCGACTTCGCTTTTTTATTCGTGCTGTGAAATCTCCATTTTGCTTATAAGCGTCTTGGTTTGGTATGAATAACCTTCCAGTTCTTAATTTTCTTATTGTACACTTGGGAGTCTTTTCTGCAGCTGCGTGATACAAACCGCGCTCTGCTGTTTTTTTCTCGAAAACAGCTGTGATGTCTTATACCGCGGCCACACACTCGTCGAATTGCGAGGAAAATAGTGAGCTAAGTGGCGAAGGACGTGAACAGCCGCGATATTCGACATGTTACTGGTGAAGCCGCGAGTCTGCCGGGTTTCTTGAACAAGCAAGCGAGTGTGCATCAAACAACTAATTTGATTTGATTTGACAAATATTCGCGGCAACGCGATGCGAGGAGCATATTGTGGCTGCGGTACTAGATCAATGCAAAACTAAATTTTAACTCGTTTTGTGTACATTACCTCCCAGCTTTTAATCTTCTTGTTGTACCCTTCAAGTTTCTTCTGCAACTGCGCGATGCAGACTGCGCTCTTTTGATTCTTTTTCTCAAAAACGGCTTTGATACGTTGCAACTGTTGCTTGTCGGCGTTCGCCGCAAGTTTGAGGTATTCATTTACATTATCTAGAAAGGGAAACAAAAAAAACGACGAATAAGCGATGGCTAATAGCGAGTAAGAAGTATTGGAGAAATTCGACGCTTCCTCTAACGAGTCCGTCGCTCAGCGTACAAAGCATTCGCACGGACAGTGAAAGGTCCCAGGTTCCATTCTCGGCGGAGCTAATTGGAGGATGAGTCATTTTTATTTCAAAAGTATTTCATTTTCAATGATAATTCATTTTTCTGTTTCGTTGTAAAACTCACCATCCCTAATAGTTTGTTCTAGTCGTATCAGGTCCTTGGTGCGTTCAATCTTGGAGTTGAGATGCGAAATGGCCGCTAATGCTTTCGATGACGTCACATTCGCACTATCGCTCTCATCTGGGAAAACAACATTATAATGTTACATCAAGTCCAGTCAAACTTTTGTTTAGCTTTAAAATGAAATTTGAAAATCTTAATTATTTACTAAAAATAGGTTTAAAAAGACCTCAATAACAAAATGTAATTTTCATTGATCCCTGGGGTGGGACCTGGTGGCCTAATAGCTCAGGTAGTGATACCTATGTTAGGCACCAGTTCCTCACATAAATCAGGTATTTTATGTGGGTCTATTTTTAGTTAAGGCTTGAAATAGCCTGTTTTTTAGAGGAAAAATAAACAACTTTTTTATTTTATTTATTTAAAATGGAAATAATCCCAACTTCAATCTACATTAATTTAATTTTGTTTTTTACCATTTTTGCAGTAATGGTGTTATTAATAATATAATAATATCAACATATTTACCTTGATTTGAATAATCACCGTCTTGACCTGTAACATAGAATGTTCTTAATTTTGATTATTGCAAGAAAAAAAGCTGAAATAATATGTCTAATGTCGCAATTTCACTATCGTCGAATCGCAAAGAAAGTGTCGTGCGATGTGGCAAGGGGCGTCGTGTGAGCGAGAGCGCCGTGCATCGTCGCCACGATGTCACCGCGAGTGGGTGAGAGGGCAAACATTTATTAAATATTTACGGCAATGCGAATGCAAGGAGAAGAGTGTAGCAGCGGGATAAGACATTGGGACTGTACAGTAAACCAAGCCGGAGTAATCACTAGTCGCCGGGTGCTGGGGGGCTCGATAGGATTCATGTAAACAAGATGGCGCCCATCGCCACAAGATGGCGGCTGTGACGTACCTATATACGCGGGCGAGCCGTACTCGTCAGCAGAGAGCGTGTAAGACCCTGTCCAAAACTACGCGTGAGTTAGACGCGTTTTGACATACATCGGCGGCTAGCTAGGTATTGGCAGTCCACGTCTTATCGACACACAGACACTGATGTAATCAAAATCGCTGTTGAAGTCGCGGCGAATTCGCTCTTCCTGCGCGCTCTTTCGAACAAGCGCTAAGACACATTGGGACTGGACACCGAGCAGGAGTAGTCGCCGAACGCTATGAGGCTCAATAGGATAGGATTCATGTAAACAAGATTCGACGACCGATTTGGCGCAAAGGTAGATTCGACGACCGATTTGGCGCAAAGGTAAACTACCTGCCTTCTGCGCCAGAAGTCTCGGGTTCGATTCCCGAACAAGACAAATATTTGTGTGCATGAACATGTCTATTTGTCTTGGTCTGGGTGTTTTCTATGTATATTAAGTATGTATTTAGAAACAAAAAGTATTTAAGTATATATTTATCCGTTATCAAGTTCACGTAGACACAGTTTCTTAAGAAATTAACTACGGGCTTAGATAATTGGTGTGATTGTAAGAGAATATTTATTTATTTATGTATTTAAGATGGCGCCCATCGTCACAAGATGGCGGCTGAGACGTACCTATATACGCGGGCGAGCCGTACTCGTCGGCAGAGAGCGTGTAAGACACATTGGGACTGAACACCGAGCCGGAGTAGTCGCTCGATAGGATTCATGTAAACAAGATGGCGCCCATCGTCACAAGATGGCGGCTGTGACGTACCTATATACGCGGGCGAGCCGTACTCGTCGGCAGAGAGCGTGTAAGACACATTGGGACTGAACACCGAGCCGGAGTAGTCGCTCGATAGGATTCATGTAAACAAGATGGCGCCCATCGTCACAAGATGGCGGCTGTGACGTACCTGTATACGCGGGCGAGCCGTACTCGTCGGCAGAGAGCGTGTAAGACACATTGGGACTGTACACCGAGCCGGAGTAGTCACTCGATAGGATTCATGTAAACAAGATGGCGCCCATCGCCACAAGATGGCGGCTGTGACGTACCTATACAGGGCGTCCCAAAACTATGTCACATGGAGGGAAAGTACCTTAAATACTGAAGATATAAAATTTTACTGAAAGGAGACTTCATTTTTATTTTAAAAAGAAAACAAACAGCATTCAAAGAATTTTAAATAATCGCCTGTCTGAACTGGGAATCGAACCCGCTGAATGTAAAAAAAAATATTTCTCGAATTTTATTGTACCAATCAAAAGGCTCGATTATACCTAAGCATTTCTTCTAAGTAATCCTAAATAATAGAAAGATCACAAAATTTAACATTTAATGTTCAATAACAAGTTTGTGCAGCGTTATCCCTTTCTGTGACTGTCGTGCTCAAAACTCTAACATTTAAATGTATTACTAATGAGTGAAGATTGGAGCAATTATACCTAATTTCTCTATCATTAGTCTTTGATAATGTGATAAGTAACATTCTTTTAATTAAATAATTTGGTGCGGGTTCGATTTTTATGTATCCTACTAAGTTTTTGCTAGGTATGTTGGGGATGGAATCTTTAGAATGCAGGAGAGCTCGCGTAGACATTGCAACGGCTCTGGCGATCTTGCGGGGAGTTATGGATTCGCCTGAATGTGTTGAACAGTTGTGTCGCCTTTATGTTCCGGAAAACTATATAAGAATACGTTCGTACGGTGGCACGCGCGCAGTCTCCATTATGTCGTATGCATGAAGCACTAAACGCGCTCCTGGTAACTTTTCCAGAAATCGATATATTTTTTGATAATCCAAAAATGATTACAAATCGAATGTAACTACCAAATTGTATTTTTTTTTTTAGTTTTATAAATGTAAACTGTGTACCTACAATATTTCTGTAAGTAATTATGTAATTGGGTTTTTATCCGTTTAATTATGTTTAATAAATAATAATAATAATAATTATTATTATTATCTATAATTATAATTATAATTATAATTATCTATCATTACAGACAGGACCATTGTAGCTAATAAGCCTGATATTGTATTGATAGATCGACACGAACGCCGCGCGATAATTGTTGATGTCACTGTTCCCCATGACGACAACCTTGTGAAAGCTGAAAAAGATAAAGAAAACAAATATCTTGATTTAGCTCACGAGATTGTGGACATGTGGGACATTGATTCAGCAATTATTGTTCCGATAGTCATATCTGCCCATGGTCTGATAGCCAAGAGCCTCGATAAACACCTTAAGAGGCTTGCGTTAGGTGGATGGATCGGGAGTCAGATGCAGAAGGCAGTACTTCTGGACACGGCCCGTATAGTGAGAAGGTTCCTGTCTCTGGATCCTTAACCATCGGTAGCCGGGACCTTGATCTTGCTGCCGTTGGGGAACTGCATTTTTGTATTTTTAAATGTTATATTTTTTAGTGTTATACATTGTAAAAATTTAATGTTTAGAAATATAATTTTGTAAGTATTTAAAATGTAATAAAGGGAATAATAATAATAATAATCGAGCCTTTCGATCGGTATAATAAAATTAAAGAAATATTTTTTTTTTTACATTCAGCGGGTTCGATTCCCAGTTCAGACAGGCGAATATTTGAAATTCTTTGAATGCAGTTCGTTTTCTTTTTAAAATAAAAATGAAGTCTCCTTTCAGTAAAATTTTATATCTTCAGTATTTAAGGTGCTTTCCCTCCATGTGACATAGTTTTGGGACGCCCTGTATACGCGGGCAAGCCGTACTCGTCGGCAGAGAGCGTGTAAGAAACATCGGGACTGTACACCGAGCCGGAGTAGTCGCCGGGCGCTATGAGGCTCGATAGGATAGGATTCATGTAAACAAGATGGCGCCCATCGTCACAAAATGGCGGCTGTGACGTACCTATATACGCGGGCGAGCCGTAGTCGTCGGCAGAGAGCGTTTAAGACACATTGGGACTGTACACCGAGCCGGAGTAGTCGCCGGGCGCTATGAGGCTCGATAGGATTCATGTAAACAAGATGGCGCCCATCGCCACAAGATGGCGGCTGTGACGTACCTATATACGCGGGCGAGCCGTACTCGTCGGCAGAGAGTATGTAAGACACATTGGGACTGTACACCGAGCCAGAGTACTCGCTCGATAGGATTCATGTAAACAAGATGGCGCCCATCGTCACAAAATGGCGGCCGTGACGTACCTATATACGCGGGCGAGCCGTACTCGTCGGCAGAGAGCGTGTAAGACACATTGGGACTGTACACCGAGCCGGAGTAGTCGCCGGGCGCTATAAGGCTCGATAGGATAGGAATCATGTACACAAGATGGCGCCCATCGTCACAAAATGGCGGCCGTGACGTACCTATATACGCGGGCGAGCCGTACTCGTCGGCAGAGAGCGTGTAAGACACATTGGGACTGTACACCGAGCCGGAGTAGTCGCCGGGCGCTATAAGGCTCGATAGGATAGGAATCATGTACACAAGATGGCGCCCATCGTCACAAAATGGCGGCCGTGACGTACCTATATACGCGGGCGAGCCGTACTCGTCGGCAGAGAGCGTGTAAGACACATTGGGACTGTACACCGAGCCGGAGTAGTCGCCGGGCGCTATAAGGCTCGATAGGATAGGAATCATGTACACAAGATGGCGCCCATCGTCACAAAATGGCGGCCGTGACGTACCTATATACGCGGGCGAGCCGTACTCGTCGGCAGAGAGCGTGTAAGACACATTGGGACTGTACACCGAGCCGGAGTAGTCGCCGGGCGCTATGAGGCTCGATAGGATTTTCTTCTGCGGCGAGTCTTCCAGACTGTAACAATTTTAAGGATTATATTATTAGTTTTTGATTAGTACTGACATATAGGTGAGTATTAAAAATAGAGCAGGCGAAAGGGAAGTAATGAGTGTTTAGCAGGCGTGATCGATAGTACCTACCCCTAACCTCTTTTAACTAGCTGGAACATGGGTGACCGAGACCTGTCACTCATTATTCGCTGGCGGCTTCACGCCATTTAAATAGGTGATGGTGCACCTGTCGCAGTAAGATAGCTATAGCCGTGATATAGTTATATCCTTAGGGATATAATTATGTACCGTAAGATAGTAATAAATCGCTTTTTATAACTATCTTACTAAGAATATACTAGTGATATAGTTATAATACTAGATTTGTTTAGGTAATGAAATAATTGTACGAGTGTAGTCCTGTAGAACACGTGATAGGTTAGAAATTTAAGACGATCGCGAAGCGCAGCGAAGCGATCGCCTTAAATTTCGTGGTTATTTTTTTTTCACACCACAGAACTCTAGTTGCTTTCGTATAACTATCTTCCGGTATATAATTATACCCTTAGGGATATAACTATATCACGGCTTTTTCTATCTTACTGCGACATACCCACCATCTCTCCAATCCAAGAGCTAGCTTATCATGAATTGTGAAAAGCAATATTATAAGAGTGGTGACACTATTGGGCCCTATGAAATGGAGTCGAGCAGCATATTTTCAAGAGTACTACTTAAACATTGCAGTAACAAGACAGGAATAACTCAATATACTCTCTAGAGCTGTTGCCAGTGGTGTTGGGCGACAGCGGGCTGCTGCCCAACTCCCGCGAGTGGGACTTGACGTGGTGCGGGCGCTAGCCATGCCGCGACGACGACGACGAACACTAGAATAGCTCAATACACTTACTCTCTAGAGCTGTTGCCAGTAGTGTTGGGCGACAGCGGGCTATTGCCCAAGTCCCGCGAATGGGACTTGACGTGGTGCGGGCGCTCGCCGTGCCGCGACGATGACGACGAACACTGGAATAGCTCCACATACTTACTCTCTAGAGCTGTTGCCAGTGGTGTTGGGCGACAGCGGGCTGTTGCCCAAGTCCCGCGAGTGGGACTTGACGTGGTGCGGGCGCTCGCCGTGCCGCGACGACGACGACGAAGATGGCTCCTGGGGGCAAACACAGTCTCCATTAATATCTTGTACATTTAAAAAATCAAACTATGCAAAAACAGCTCTTATTATGAACACGGTAAGGGCCCGCTCTCAAGGTGATAATATGTTGTTGGTTGCACATTTTATACTAGCAGCAGCCACTTGGCACTCCTATTCGAGTGGACCATTTCTAATTAAAAAATTAAGACATATTTTAAATTCCTATTTCGCCTTTGACAAGAGGCATTATGTATTCATTCTTTTCCAACATTTTATTCTATCTCAAAATCATGAAAATGTTGCAGAAAGACAGACTTATAATATTAGTTGAAATAACTAGGTTGAGTGAGAGGTAAAGGTCAAGGCATTGTATTAACTGAACGAATTTTGTTGAGAACTCAACAAGGTAATACGTGGTGAACTAACTAAATAGGTAGGTACTTAATTATGGGAAACCAGGCAACTGAAAGAAAGCTGCGCGGACGAAAAATCGAAAGTCTTTTTTCGTTATTACTAGTCCATTTCAGTCCATTCTTTGAATTAGGCGTGATGTAAATTCTATAATGTCACCTCAAAAACGTATTTTAGACTAGCTGTTGCACTGAGCGAAAATCTGACAAAAAAACATTAATTTTTACTAAAATAATCATAAACCCGAGGACAACAAATGTCTTGTAATAATTGTAAATCGATTTTTGTAAATGCAGTTAGTAAATATTACATGTAACGTTTTTGTAATTTCAAGAGTGGTTTAGTATATACGAATTGATGACGTCATAGATAAATACTAAACAGTTTTGTAATTTTAAGAGTTCAATAGTAATATCGGGAATGATGACGACATTGAAAAATACTAAACTGTTTTGTAATTTTAAGAGTTCAGTATTAATATCGGGGATTATGACGTCATCAATATTACTAACCGTATTCTAATTTTAAGAGTTCAATAGTAATATCCTGAATGATGACGTCATAGATAAATACAGATTTTTAGTTTATTTAGTTTTAGTAATTTTTGTAGTTTAGCAATTAAAAGTAAAGACCCATACAAGCTGTTGTTTGTAACAGAGGCATCAAAAGAGATTTATAAACCTCTTTCGATGAATCCGTTACAACAGTATATTGTATGGGTCTTTACTTATAATTGCTAAACTACATAAACTACTAGAACTAAATAAACTAAAAATCACTATTTACCTATTTATAGACAATTTATAGATATGTCATAAATCTCTTAATGTTAATTTATAATTACTTTATATTAACCTACTGTGTTCGTGCAATGAAATACTCTGTTAATTTTCCTATTTTATTTATTAAAAAATAACCATGCAAATTAAAAGGGACGACGCTACCGTTTTTTGCATCAGTAACAGATGATCATCTGGGTAAAATTTTTCTTCTTTCTAAATCTTGTTTGGGATGAAGTTGATGAAGATGGATGGAGTCATTCAATTTGCCTTTTTTAGGCCTTCGTTTAGTATTGAATTGCCGTCATGTGTGCATTTCAGTGTTTGAAGAACCTTAAACATAAAAATGTTTTATAAGTACAATAAGCTACACAACACAAAGAACAACTAGAGCTAGTAAAAATAAATATTAATACCCACATAATATGACTGATACGGGCTGGCTTGAATCGAAATTGGAGTAGTGCGATGCTGGATGAAGTTTGTGGCCTCTGATATGACTGTGGAACTGTAACTGTTTGCTCTAGTGGATTCTTTGGTTCTTGTATTAGAAGCGATGCCAATAATGGGTCTTCCTCAAACAGATTACTGTACTGACTGATAGGGTAGGCGCCTGGAAGTAAAAAATGAGTTTCATGAACAAATTTTTACACCTCTCATACAGTTTACTCTCTACAAACTCTTACATACAGTAACCAGGGTTATTAAGTTCCAAAGTAAATGACTTGTCAATAAGCTTACCACAGAATGCACCAACGTATTCAATGAGACGCCAATTTCCTTAAGGCCCCAGATGAGATTGTCCATTTTTAGGGTTTTTTCACTGATTATTGAAGATGTTGATTTTTGAAACACTAAAACTTGGACCACCATTTCACTTCACACAAGCGACAATTTGATCGTTTTGGCACATCCATAAATAGCGACGAATTTTCTTTGATTTTATTATGACCGCAAAGTGTCACTTTCGAATCGCGTGCGCGTGCAAACTAAAAAAGAAACGAAATGGCGAACAGTCGGACAAGTAGGTACAGACAATTACTAAATGGAACTTGGAATTACAAAACGTGTTTGTTTTATTGTTTTAAGAAATACGGTAGTAATTTCAAGAAAATCGTTTGTAAATATAAAAATGTTGTTATTAAATATCACAAAAGTTTGTAATATTGCCATGTACTAAACACATTTCTTGAAACTACAAATGACCTTTTTTAAATACACTAAATCAGTTTGCAAAAATTACAAAACTTTAGCTATATTTACCACAATTTGCAATAACCATGAAAATATGTAATATCTTACATTTACTAAAACTGACTTTTAGGAATTACAATTACAAATACTAAGGTTTTGCTTAAAAGTAATAATGGTTGTTAAAATAGCAAAACTTTTGTAAGTAATATAAAAACTTAGTTTTTTCGTCAAATACAAAACAGTTTCTTAATTTTTGGTGGTCTTTTTTTTCATGCCCGCGACTTCGTACGCGCGGTGTAGTGACTTTTGTGTTAGTTTAGTTTATGTGTGTTTGTTGCTCAGATTTCATAACGCTCTTCTTGAAGTCCTATTCTCTACGAAAAGGGTCTAAAGAATATCGAATATGCAGGCTAGGGTATGAACATGGTATGTTGTTATCATATGCTGCATGAACATAGTTGAGCCCTCATTCAAAGATCTGTCCGTCTGTTAAGAAACTTTTTCTCAAGTATGCGTGGGAGGTATCAAGCTAAAATGTATGTCAAATTAAATACTGAAGTCTGCAATCCCTTAGAGGCGACAAAAAAAACAAACTTCTCTTCTCTTCTTCATAACTCAAAAGGGCCACTTGGATCTCGATTTTCTTTTAAATCCCATTTAGCTACTTGTTAAATTGTGTATAATGATAACGATTATTTTGAACAGCCGTTCTTCGTTCTTCGACGTTGCTTGCTAGCGGGCAATAGATCTATTCTACGCGAGGTTCATAAGACTGAACCACACCAAACGATCCATCTTGGATTGGCCAACCACGACCTAAGATTGGGGATCATGGATCGAATCTAATTTGTTCTCTTGGTGCTCTTGGATCGCACGAGGCACGTCCACTCCGACCACTACTATGGAGCTCCAGTGGTGAAGCGCACTCTTGCTGCGCGCGATTACAGCGCGTATTATCGTTTTGCGCATATGCGCGCTTTCACGATTCAAACAGAAGTTCTTACTTAGTAATGCATAATATCAGGCCAATCATATTTTTACTATAAAATGTAAAAGAGATTGTGTGTATCCATACTAATATTATAAATGTGAAAGTGGGTTTGTTTGTTTGTCCGTCTTTCACGTCAAAATTGGTGCAACGGATCGACGTGACTTTTGGAATGGGAATAGTTTGGCAGCTGAAAAGTGACATTAGGCAGCCATTAGACAGTCAATCTGGATCAATGATCAATGATCGCGATGCAGATTGACTGTGTACGAAGGTGATTGACGGTTCGCGATCTTGATCGCAAAATATCTACAAAGTAAATCTCGATCGCGATCAAGATCACGATCAGTGATCGCGATCTGGATGTAATGGCTGCCTTTGGCTACTTTTTATCCCTGAAAAATATCACATTCCCGTGGGATAACGTCGTCGTTTAGCCCGAGCGGGCGAAGTCGCGGGCGGAAGGCTAGTATTTTGATATGGAGACATTTCTTCTTTAAGTAACAGGTATAAAATGTAATGATATACCATTTAATTATTTAATTTTAATCAATCATCACTTATGTAAGCTTTCCTAGTAAATAAATGAA
This sequence comes from Crambus lathoniellus, assembly GCA_949710035.1. NCBI lineage: Eukaryota > Metazoa > Arthropoda > Insecta > Lepidoptera > Crambidae > Crambus > Crambus lathoniellus. The sequence continues at coordinate 9,555,457 of OX453323.1, read as the reverse complement.
TAAATAAGTTAGATAGAAAACTATTTTTAATATTCCTTTATTTTATTGGATGGTACCTACGGCTGAAGGCCTAAGTAGCCAGAGCCGGTTAAATGACATAAAAAAATGGTAGGTAGGTGTCGGTATCTACGTACTGGCCACTTAGCGTTTATGAGCAAATTTTTCAAAATTACATTGGTGACATTTTGTCTACATTGCGACAAACTTATTTCACACAGTGGTTATTTTTTGGTACTAAATATAGTGTTGACTGCCGGCAGTCCATTTTGACAGTTAATTTTGTATTGCCAGTGGCTCCTCCAGGACTACTGTCACCGGTTCAGATATATTTGTGGCACTATACTTTACGACATACTGTAGCGACATCTAGCGTCGAGTGGAAATGCGAAATATAAATTTTACATCAATAGGGTAAGAACTTTAGTTTTGGCCACTGCCCCGAGTGCTTACTTAGCTTTAAACATTTCGTTAATAACTTTTGCTTGATAATATACTTTTTATCTTTGACTTTTAAGTCATAATAACAATAGTAATAATTCTTTATGACATAGGAATATTATTCAATAAACGCTTTTCAGTTTACATCGAATTAGATGTTTCTTTTATTTTATCTAAGTTAGTTAAGTATTGATTTCTCGATGTATCTTTTAAAATTTGATTGACAAAAAACACATCAATCGGCACCTTTCGCACATTTTAAGTTTAAAAAATAGGTTTTTAATTGACTAAAATAAAACTAAATTTCGTAAGTATATGAATACTAAATAGACATGGCTAAATAGGTCTTAAGCACTAACTTATTATTTTTTAACATCACTGTAATGTACCCTATTTAACGCAAATAAATATTTGATTGATTGATTGATTGATTAGTTATATGTTTTTACTATGTATGTCCACGAATTTCTCGAAATCTAAAGGCATATCGAGATGATTCTATTTGATTTAAATTAGGTGTATTCTAACTTTGGGAACAGTCTAAGATTCATCAAAATCGGTTTAGTAGTTTTCGTGGGTATGTTATTGTACAATATACACTAAAACTTAGGAAATAAATAGTAATTTTAAAAAATAAACTGACTGGCACCGACCTCAAAAAGGTACCTTAATTATAATATAAATTATATTTTTCCTTTTCAGTTGACAAATACTTTTTTAAGTAGTTTTTTTGTATTGTTAATTTAAAAATTTAAAGAAAAGTATAAGATACATTCTTGACAATCTTAGATACCTACTTAAGACCATAGGCGAAAGAAGTGAAAAAAAATTAAAGTGGCAACAGCGGGGGCTTTCACCCTACTTAATATAGATAATCATTCGGATGTACTTTTGTGAAAGGTATATCGTAATCTTACTGACTTCCCGCGCCATCTATTGCTTAGTAGTTATGATGCAAAAGAAGTGAAAAACATCTTAAAGTGGCAACAGAGGGGGCTTTCACCCTAATTAATATAATCATTCGAATGTTCTTTTGTGAGAGGTATATCGTAATCTTACTGACTTCCTGCGCCATCTATTGCTTAGTAGATATAATGACGTAAATAACATGAAATTATTTTTATGATTTTATATGAGCCTGGATGGGTTTTAATTTATATTATGTTTTGAAGCAGGTAAAAAAAAATAACATGATTCATTATTAATTGAGACAGCGATTAAATATAACATATTTTCATAATCATGTGGCGCCATCTATTTTAGAAAGAATCAGTTTTTGTATTTTCCCGTAGGAATAATTAAATTTCCCGCAATAAAAGGTACCCTATATGTTGACCCGGGTTATAAGCTATTACTACACAAAATTTGGTAAAAATCCGTCCAGTAGTTTTTGCGTGAAAAGCGAACATACAAACAGACAAACAGACAAACAGACAAACAGACAAACAGACAAAAATTTTAATATCTATCGTTTTGGGGTCTATATCCTGTACACATCACATAGCAGTAATTTTTTTTTTTTTTATATTTCATGTACAGACTTTTTGTCCGTTTCTGTTTTATTATATGTATAGATTCTCTTCCAATTCAACTCACAATTTACTCTTACAGCGCCCCGTAGAAATCGAGCGACATCTGTGTGTTAGCTTTATAGCTAAATAATCCATAACACACTTGAAAAACTACTGGGAACTATTTGCATAAATGTCTTTATAGCCCGTCCGATCACTCGTGGCACCCGGAGCCATAAAACGTGGGAATGGCGTTACGCTTCCGCATAACAAGAAAACTGTTTACAACTTTGCTTTTTACAAACCTACTGAATGACTGACGTTACTAACAAGTTGTATAGTAAATTATAGTTCGTAATGCTTTATTTTGAACCTTATGACATCGGTTACACGTTAATTCTGGCGTCAGTTCAGTCTCCTGTCAGTTTTCTGTCATTCGAAACTTTTCATCAGGTCCAGACCATCAGTATGCCAGTCTGAATGGTTACACGATAATTCTCTCGTCATTCTGACCAGAATGATGGACTGAACTGACGCCAGAATTAGCGTGTAACCGATGTCTATGACTTGTAGTAGAATACTAGCTACTTACTTATGGAGCAGAATGACACATTAAAACCAGATAAAAAAGACAGGGTATTAAATAATAACTTTAATGTATATCTCAGCCCTTTGATTAAGGAAGTGTTTGCGTGTCGTAAATAAGAGTAGCCTGTAGCGTAGCGCCGTCTGGACGAAGGCTATAATTAGGTTTTTTTGTAAGACTCATTCAACTTAATGAAGTGTACCTACTCGGTAGTCGAGTATATTTCAAGTGACACTTTTAACCACAGACCACATGAGGTTAGTAGGAGAATGTCACGAATTGTGTACTAAATAAAGTGTAAACACGCTAGTTGCCATGACAACGCTAAGTAAAATGTGAGGAGCGTATGGTGTTTAGAGCAAAGAGTTTTTCAGGTACCTACCTACTACTTCTAACATAGAAGTGATAATTAAATACAATAATAGCAAAATTATTGTTTAAGACGAATATTTTTGCATGTTAATTTATTGTTAACTGAATAGAGAACTGTAATCTATATTATCACAGATAATATAATACTATACTAGTAATATTATTGACATCATGTGTACCATTCTTAGCTAATAAAATAATTTGATTTGATTTGATTAAAAAACAATATATCTAGTTTTCTTATATTCTGTGTTTTTAACAATGTATGTGGAATACAGTAAAGTAAGATTTTGTTTGCCACCTTTTATTACGCACCATCATTCTATGTTTGTCTATCTGTCTGAGATTGTCCACGCCTTAACCACACCACACAGCCAATATTGGTGACATTGACGTCGTACGTAGGGGTAAGGATAGACGCTTTTTAATGGTAAAGCAAACTTTGTAGGCGGTAAAAGAAGGGGACGAAGTCAGGGATGACAGTAGTAGCCTGTTATGTAGTAGGTATCTTTTACATCCATACTAATGCTAAAAATGTGAAAGTGTGTTTGTTTGTTTATTTATCCGTCTTTCACGTCGAAAAGGAGCAACTGATCGACGTGATTTTCGGTATGTGGATAGTTTGGAAGCTGGGGAGTGACATAGGCTACTTTTTATCCCGGAAAAATACCAGGTTACCGCGGGATAACGTCGTGTAGTTCACGCGGGCAAAGCCGCGGGCAAAAGGCTATCTGTATATAAAAAGAGAAATAAACTCTGGAAATACCTACCTTTGTCAGATAGAACTTTAGTAAGTATAGGCAAAGACAAAAAAAAAACAGAACAGACATTAAGGTGTTATGTTATAAGTAATATTTAACAAAAAAAAAGGATTATTAACGTTAATACATGATTAATTATTAAGGTAATAGTTGAAATAATAATAGAAAGACTTACAATATGTCTGGAAATACTAAACCAATTTTGAAAATATTTTCACCAGTAGAAAGCTAGGTACCTACATTATGCCTTAAAATACCTAAAATTATATTTCCAATGGCGAAGAAAGTACGTATGAGTATCCGGAAGAGTATTTAAGGAAGTCGCGATCGCGAGATTCCGCTAGTAAAAAACAACAAAAACAAAAAAATCGCGTCACTTTGCTTTTTTTTTAAACTGCGTATAAAGGTTCCTAATTCATAAGGTACGAGTATAAACGTTTCTCAAAAGACTTCCCTGCTATAAATCATACCTAACTAGCACCCCTCAACGGTAACCTAATATTTTAAGTCATTAACAGTTATTATCACCGGTAACGACAAGTGGTTCCTGTAAACCAACACTGCAGTCGAATATAACCGAGAAATATAGCGTTACAAAGACACCTTATATGCGCCGAAGATCAAACGTATAATGTGGCCGCAATGCCACTTAACGACATTGTTTTTTTTTATTTTACTTTCCAACTTTGAAAAGAAGGTTTACAATCCTTTTAAAATAATAAACTTGGTTAATGTTTTTGTTTATACTATATCAGATGAGGTCTTAAAGACTTGTATGCTTGATTGTGTATAGACATTATAAATACTTAAGTTTTTTAATCCTACTATATTATAAATGCGAAAGTTTGTGATAAAGAGATAGTTTCACGCAAAAACTACTGAACAGATCTGCATGAAATTTGCTACAGAGATGGATTATAGGCTGAAAAGTATCCTATGTGCTAACATAGGATACTTTTTATACAGATATTCCCATGGGAACGGGAACCATGAGGGAAAAAAGTGTAAGTAAATGACTACTTGCCACCAAGCTTCGTCCACGAGGACTGTTTTCCAGAGTCTACATATAACATCTTGTATCGCCTATATTGTCAATTTCTGTAGCGTGATCAAAAAGAACGCCGTAAATACCTTTACAGTTCAATTTAATTCTATACAAAAGCTCAACGCACACATATTAGTATATACAAAGAGTCAAACAAAAAAGAAAGTTAAATATAAATCCAAAGTTAAACCCACGAAAGGAGAAATAAAATCATGAAACCATAACAATCATACAAACGTTACACAATCCGTTTCAACAACGACAATGACACGAGTGAAACATCAGTAAACACGCATATCACCAACCACGGCACAAATAACCTATGTTGGAACTTTAAACAAACAAATAAAGGGCTAACATTGTTGTACAACAATAATGATTCATATTTACAATACCGCAACACGGAAATCGCAACATTTATTTATAATAGTTACGGTATACGCATTCGCGTAAACAACGCTGTCGGATATTTAAACATTTATTTATTTAAACAGTGTTTGGTTAATAGCTTCATCTCCCTATAAATTCAAGGTTACATTAATTGTAAGAAATCTACTGACATGGAACTGGAAAATATTTGGGGAAAAGCGTTTACATATCTTTTACATTTTTCATTTGCAATGCTAGTTTAAAAAAAAAACCCACTCCCGAATCGGGAGCATTTTATCTATCGGGAGTCCCAATAGATAAAATGCTTCCGACGAGGCGGGTCAATCTTTTCTAGTATTTCAATATAACCGTTAAATAAAAATATCACTTATCTATAGCGTTTCTTTTGTGAATTCGAGCTGTAACACTCAGTCAATCGAGTTTTAATAAATAATCATTGACACGAAGTAAATACCTACACAACAATTTTATTCTGTGCCTACCTACACCATTGTTACTTAAAATCACATCGGAATAAATACTTGCCACAAAAGACCACGAATAATTTAGGGAACGATAGGTATTTACGAGTATTACGTACAGGGAAAAGTATTTGCAAAAACATAAAGTGGACGAGTCTGTTGTTAACAATATTTTAGAGGCATATAATAGCAGCTAGCTATTAGCAGTTACTTTGTCCAAGCTAAGGGTTTGACTAAACCCCATGGATTTTGACATTGAATATTGCCATTAATCTATTTATAGATACGTATGAAATTGTCGACACACATAAAAAGTATGTTGGAGGGGGAAACAGGTCCCATACAAATTTGCCCATTATCCTTTAATTTCAATAGTGCCAGAAAGGAACAAGGCACATCTAAAGATGCAACTGCAACTCCAAATAAATAAAAGAAGGGATTTTGCTTCAGATACGTTGATTAATCCCGAATAGTCAAAATACGCTGTGAAATTGATACTGGCAGAAGCTAGACAATATGATATCAGAGATATCTAAGTTGAACACAACCGAGTAATAATAATTATGCGCTCCAAGCAATTGTTATCAAAATTCTAGATCTTTCCGACGTAGTGAAAGTGAAAATAAACGTAGCTGTTCTGCCATCAGAATTCATAAAGCCGTGAATTATTCCGAAGGGTTCCCTATTTGAGTGCGAAAGTTGGTAGTGCGATTTTCAGTATATCGAACACGGTGTGTCGAAAACTCCGTAGTGCTATGTTTTATTATATCGATGCTTTACAAGTGCGACGTAACGTTTGTGCGAAAAACGTTAGGTCGACAAACCTTACAGCGATGATTCATTAGTTCGTTGATTTGTTTGTTCTATGACATGTTATTTCGAAATTTCTGTTCTTATGTAGCTTTTTCAGATGTAAGTAATTATATTGATTCAAAACTCCTCCTTTTTAACCGACTTTAAAAAAGAAGGAGTTTACTAGTTTGACCTGTATGTATGTGATATTATATGAATTATATAATATTTGAGTATAGCGTTACAGCGGCTTCCAAGCACGTGTGCTAAATTTCGTAAGTGTAGGTATGTAATGTTTATATGTTAGTCCACGAATATCTCAAAAACTGAAAGTCATATCGAGATGATTCTTTTGATTTTAACAGGTGTATTTCATTTCATCAAAATCGGTTCTGTAGTTTAGATTAATTTTTTAATGGATTCCCGGGGGCGCGTGTTCGAATCCTGCCTGAAAGCTACTTGCAAGGCCTGTGGTGTTTTACCATAAGAAAAATATATCTCAAAAAATACAGAACTTGTTTTGATGAAACTCATGCTGTTCTCTAAAATGGAATACACCTGGGGGCCAATTCTGCTAACGTTAAGTCATAATCGTGTCTCAATCGTGTTTCAATTGTAGTTCAATTGTAGTGCTTTTTTTACACACTAGTAACAAGAAATGTTTACTTCTTTCACCATACTACTGATGGTCACACCACACACTACATTTACATCACATCATATTGTCATAATTCCTGTAAGTAGCGTGTAAAAAGCACTACAATTGAAACACGATTGAGACACGATTATGACTTAACGTTAGCAGGCTTGGCCCCCTGATAAAAATCAAAAGAATCATCTCGATATGACTTTTAGTTTTTGAGATATTCGTGGACAAACATTATAAACAGACATACATACACCGTGCTTGGAAGCCTAAATGTAACGCTATACTGAGATATTATCCAATTCCAACAATATCACATAGATACAGGTCAAACTGATAAACTCCTTCTTTTTTAAAGTCGGTTAAAAAGGAGGAGTTTTTTATTTAATTTCATTACATCTGAAAAAGCCACATAATAACAGAAATTTCGAAATAACATGTCATAGAACAAACAAATCAACGAACTTTTGGAGTCCGGTAGTATGATGAAAAATAAATAGTCCGACTTACAGTTTTGATGTGTAATGTCCAAACACAAGTTATATACACAAACGAAGCACAGAAGGAGAATAGGATCACAAGCACAAAGCACAGTTTATATTAGAGCAGAAGAAACAGTGAAGAAAGTGAATATAAAATGATAAACATAAAGCGAGAAGTATAAGCGTATGCGTAAGGTCAATCGACAAAGGCGCGGCGGATACAAGAGAGGCATGCGTTTCGCGTTGAGTTAGTGTCTTGACTGGCGGGCGTACGTGCGCGGCTGCGCGCGCGCCCCGGCCGCCGGGTGGGGCCGGTTATTAGAAACAATAGCATTCCGTAAAGACGCGCGTTCCCACACCACGACGGCGACGCTCGTATTGTCGTCCGTCTGGTATACGGCTTTTAGATTATTTGATGTTAATATAAATAGTGATTAAGAATTTTGAATATTACATATTTAAGTTTTAGTTTTAAGTAGATTTTAGATTTAGATTTAAGTAAGATTATGTTTAAGTTTTAATTTAGTTTAAGATGTGAGTATATACTTATTTAATATATACGAAATATTTTAACCGTGTGAATTTTAATAATAGTATGAGTAGGTGCCCACACCACTCCCCTCCAGAGACCGTCACTACGGGCGATAATAATCAGGGAATCTGACACGTCTGCCCGAACGGGTTGTTTTGTTTTTCACCTCTTCTGGTTTGGTGTTATCCATGGCGCTTGGTAGGTTACTAGTACTATCTGTGGCGGTTTCAGTAAATATATATGCCGGTTTAAGACGGTCAATTGAGACTGAAATGGTTTTGCCTTTAACTAAAATTTTAAATACCTTGTCCCCCCGTTCTACAACTGGGAAGGGACCAGTATACGCAGGAGTTAATGAGGCTCTTAGTAAGTCTTCCCTTAGGAATACATGACTAGAGGAATTGAGGTCCTTAAAAATGAAAACTTTGTTATTACTATGGCGAGAGGCGGGAGATGGTTGTAATTTCTCTGCAAACGACCGAACACGCGCGGCAAAATCAGTGACGTCGGTAGTTGTCTTCACCTCGTTTTGGAAGAATTCTCCAGGCAGGCGTAGGGGCTCGCCGTAAAGCAGCTCAGCGGAAGAGGCTTGTAAATCCTTTTTAAATGCTGAACGTATACCGAGTAAGACCCACGGCAAAGAATCAGCCCAGTTGCTGTCGGCGTGACATACTATGGCAGCTTTTAGTTGTCGGTGGAAACGCTCGACCAAGCCATTGCATGCAGGATGGTAGGCCGTGGTTCGACGATGTTTGAAGCCTGCTATTTTGGCCAAGAATGCAAATAAATTGGACTCGAATTGACGCCCACGGTCAGTAATAATATCGGTTGGGCATCCGAAACGTGAGATCCAGCCCGATAATAGCGCTCGTCCTACCGTTTCTGCCGTTATGTCTGAAATAGGTATAACCTCCGGCCATCGTGTGAAGCGATCCACGCAAGTAAGGCAGTATCGGTAGCCTTGCGATGGCGGTAGAGGGCCTATTAGGTCGATGTGCACTATCGAAAACCTAGACCGAGGCAATAAAAATGTGCCCAACGGGGCGGACACATGACGACTTACCTTAGCGCGTTGGCAAGCTAGGCAGCATTGTGCCCATTCGCGACAGTCTTTGCGAATGCCTGGCCATACGTATCGCTCTGCAACCAACTGAGCAGTTGCGTTTGGACCGGGGTGACTAAGGCTATGTAAACAGTTGAAAACTTGCTTTCGCAATGGCTTGGTAACGAACGGCCTTGGTGGCATTTTGCTTACATCGCAGTATATTTCCTGGCCATTGCCTGCCATTGGGAGCTTTTTGAGGCGCAACGACGTTTGTTCATGAAGAAGGTTGGCAAGCTCAGTATCTGAAGTTTGAGATTTTGCCAACACTTCGTAGTCGATAGCTGGTTGGATCTCCTCGATACGAGACAACGTATCTGCAACCACGTTATCGCGACCAGATATGTGTCGGATGTCTGTCGTGAATTGTGACACATAATCGAGATGACGATACTGACGGGGCGAGCAATTACTTTTCCGGTCACTGAATGCAAAGCTAAGCGGCTTATGGTCAGTGAATACGGTAAAGTGTCTAGCTTCCAGCATGTGGCGAAAGTATCTGATGCCTTCATAAATCGCGAGGAGTTCCCGGTCATAAGGCGAATACTTACGCTGGGCTGGGCTAAGCTTCCGTGAGAAAAACGCGAGAGGCTGCCAGACGTTGTCTTTCAGCTGTTGTAATACAGCTCCTAGTGCTACGTCTGAAGCGTCCGTGATAAGGGCGAGTTGCGCATCGCAGTCAGGATGAGACAGCAGCGCTGCATTGCAGAGATCCTGCTTGCATTGCTCAAATGCTGCCAGTGCTGGGCCCGTGATGTCTACTGGGTGCGATGCCTTTACCGAGCCCGTTAGGAGAGCATTAAGGGGTGCTTGACTTTGCGCGGCGTTGGGTAGGAATCGCCGATAAAAATTGAGCATCCCCAGGAATCTCCTAAGTTCCCTGACAGTTTTAGGAGGTGGGCAGTCCTTGATAGCCTGTACCTTGGTTTCCTGAGGCTTGGTTCCTTCCGGTGAGATATGATAACCAAGAAAAGAGACTTCACTTGCCCCAAACACGCACTTAGAGGTGTTGACCAAGATGCCGTACTGGCTCATTCGCTCGAAAAGTTGCCGAAGGTGGTCCTCATGCTGGGCCTGATCCCGGGAAAATACCAGGAAATCATCCAGGTAGGAATAACAGAAATCCAGCCCTCTAGTCATTTCGTCAACGAACCTTTGAAAAGTTTGGCCTGCGTTCCTTAGACCGAAGGTCATAAAGGGGAACTCGAACAGGCCAAACGGGGTTGTGATGGCGGTCTTCTGAATATCCTCCTCGAAGACCGGGATCTGGTTATAAGCCTTTACCAGATCGATTGTGGAGAACACCTTGCAACCCGCGATACTGTGGGCGAAGTCATGGATATGACGGATCGGGTACCTGTCGGGTATGGTGCGTGCGTTCAACGCACGGTAATCTCCGCAGGGTCGCCAGCCATTGTCCTTCTTGGGTGCTAGGTGTAGTGCTGATGCCCAAGGGCTCTCTGATGGACGTGCTGTGCCGTTGTCTAACATAAGCTGGAACTCATTGCGAGCAATCTTGAGCTTATCGGGAGCTAACCTGCGAGGGGTACAGTAGACAGGGGGACCTGGAATGGTGCGGATGTGGTGCACTGTGTTGTGTCGAGTAATGCGCGGTGTACCAGACGGGCGAGTGATGTCAGGAAATTCTTTTAAGATCGCATGATATCGCGAATCGCCTGTCAAGACCTTAACTGACAACACAGAGCTTAAAGCATTATTTACATTGTCTACTACAGTACAAAGCGAAGTTGTATTATCAATTAAGCGGTGGTTACGTACATCTACAATTAAATTATAGTACTTTAAAAAATCTACGCCAATAATGGCTTTGGTTACATTAGCTACAACAAAATTCCAAGTAAAGTTGCGTCTAAGGCCTAGATCTAAGTTCAATTGGAGAAAACCATACGTGTCGATGATACTTCCATTAGCCGCCGATAGTTGGTAAGTGGTCTTCGGTCGTCGCTCGCGTAGTGCAGATCGTGGGAACACGCAGAGGTCGCTTCCAGTATCCACTAAAAACTGCATTTTCGACTTACGGTCTGTGACGAAAAGGCGACCACTACTGGAGGAAAGGCAGTCGTTCGTCGCCATTACCGACTGCCTTGAGCATTTCCCGACTTTGTGTAGTCACAGGGCTTTATGCACTTCGCCGCCTTTGAACCAAATTTGTAGTGGTACCAGCACAACGGAAACTTCCTGTAATTGGAACTGGATCGGGATGATGAGCGGCTTCGCTGGTAGTCCCTCGATCGAGTGCGTGGTCTGGACTCTCTCTCTCGGCGATTAAGCTGGACTGTTAAGTTCTTCACAGCTTGCTTTAACTCCGCTATCTCTAATGCCATGGTCTCCGTAGCGTTTGACGGTCCGGCGAGTGTGGATGATTGTGACGTGGCAGAGACTTGACGCATAGGTGACACGATGTCCTGTACTCTGTCGGCTAAGTCTGCAAGCGCTTCCAAGGAAGTACTGGGTTGGGATGCGATCAGTGCCTGGATGTTGCTGGGTAGACGGCTGCTCCATATCGTGCGGATAAAATCATGCGGTACTTCTGAGCCAGCCAAACTTTGCAGGTGTCTCAGGAATTGTGATGGTCTCCTATCACCCAGCTCTTCGTGCATAAGAAGTTGTTGCACTTTTTTTTCCTTAGATGCGGTCAGGCGCTTGATGAGCTCGAACTTTAGTTTTTCGTACTTATTTTCCGTTGGTGGAGCTACAATAATATCCTTGACTTCTTTTGAAAACTGTGGTTCCAAGTGGCCGATCACGTAGTTAAATCGGGTGGCGTCTGATGTAATTCCCGAAATAGCGAATTGGCCTTCAACCTGCGCAAACCATATCTCGGGTTCTTCAGGCCAAAACGGTGGGATCCGTACGCTAACACGATAAAGTTCGGATGGTGGAGTGGAAACGGGCTCTCCGTGGCGGCGCTGGCCGCGACGCTGGTCGGTTTGAGGGACCGTTGTGTTCGCCGTATCACTACTGTCGCTCATTATTTTGCTTTTTATTCTTCTTTAGGTGTTCGAAAGGGGTCACCAGTTTGGAGTCCGGTAGTATGATGGAAAATAAATAGTCCGACTTACAGTTTTGATGTGTAATGTCCAAACACAAGTTATATACACAAACGAAGCACAGAAGGAGAATAGGATCACAAGCACAAAGCACAGTTTATATTAGAGCAGAAGAAACAGTGAAGAAAGTGAATATAAAATGATAAACATAAAGCGAGAAGTATAAGCGTATGCGTAAGGTCAATCGACAAAGGCGCGGCGGATACAAGAGAGGCATGCGTTTCGCGTTGAGTTAGTGTCTTGACTGGCGGGCGTACGTGCGCGGCTGCGCGCGCGCCCCGGCCGCCGGGTGGGGCCGGTTATTAGAAACAATAGCATTCCGTAAAGACGCGCGTTCCCACACCACGACGGCGACGCTCGTATTGTCGTCCGTCTGGTATACGGCTTTTAGATTATTTGATGTTAATATAAATAGTGATTAAGAATTTTGAATATTACATATTTAAGTTTTAGTTTTAAGTAGATTTTAGATTTAGATTTAAGTAAGATTATGTTTAAGTTTTAATTTAGTTTAAGATGTGAGTATATACTTATTTAATATATACGAAATATTTTAACCGTGTGAATTTTAATAATAGTATGAGTAGGTGCCCACAAACTAATGAATCATCGCTATAAGGTTTGTCGACCCAACGTTTTTCGCACAAACGTTACATCGCACTTGTAAAGCATCGATATAATAAAACATAGCACTACGGAGTTTTCGACACACCGTGTTCGATATACTGAAAATCGCACTACCAACTTTCGCACTCAAATAGGGAACCCATTCCGAAAGGCAATTTGAAGAAAGACTTTAATAATACATGTTGATTTTACGGAGAGTTACATTGTAATAATGGGTTGGCCTGATAAAAGGAATAGTAATAGTTTTGGTAAAATAATTTATTGTAGTAGACATGGTGGTATTGATACTATCTAGTAAGAAATCAAACTAACTTGCAGTTGTACAAGACACTCTAGAAACGTCCATCAAAGTTTTGGGAGAAAAATATAAAAATTTTATTACAATATATCATCTCTAACACACGCAGACGGGAGGAAGTTGGGACGAAAGTTACAAAATTAACTCAATCAAAAGATTATACTTTGATTCTGAATAATTCGAATCCTAAGGCCTCATTTCCACCTGCAAGTAAGTCTTCTGCGACAAATGTCCGACAGTCTGTCCGAAAGAACTTCCAAGTGTAAACAGGTAGTTTGCTATCGGATCGGAAGAAAATGTATGACATTGACAATAGCGATCGAAATGTCACGTGACCGATAATGTCAATCCCATACATTTTCTTTCTATTCTACTGGCGATATAGATAATCGAAAGCCTAGGGGGGCAGGTTTCGCAGGCATCGCAGCGCGATGTTAAACCCGAACTTTCTCGAGAAATGGTCTACCAAATACAAAAAGTATTGTTTCAAATCCAGTTCCATAGATAAGCGCGTTCCAACAAGTGTTCTATCTATAGGTGAAACAGTACTTCAACCTTGATGTTCGAATCAGATTAGCCAATTATGTTGGAATAGAACTTTTTACAATTATTCTTGTTTGCCAGAAAAAACGGGCGTTTGTTTTATTTTCATACATACATATGCTCACTTCACGTCTCTTTTGCATATCATCTACTCGTTATTTCTGCACACTATACAGTATTATTAAAATAAAAAAAGGGTCGTCTTTCGAATAAAAGCATCAAGACCCAAATAAGAACAACACTTCCCCATTTCCCCATAGCGGAAAGCGATAGAAAGTTTGGTCACGTTCCATACCTACATTGTTCTGTGAAACTCAACCAATGTTTTACATTTATGGAAGTTTGGGAATGTAAAGAAATTTTCAAAGTTGTTTCAAATAATTATCGGAAAAACAAACATTATTTCAACGCATTTGACACAGAAATAATTGTAGAAATATACTGACAGATTTATTTAAATGCCCATGAGGTGAGCATGTTTGTATGAAAAATAAGTTAAGTATTTGTAAAAACTTCGTTTTTGTGACAAGCTTTTTTGTTGACTGTACTTTAATATTGTATTGTGATCTAAACCAAACATGTATGCAAAGTTTCAGCTCAATCGGACACTGGGAAGTGGGTTAAATTTAGCTTGCAAGATTTGTCCCCCACTAGCTAACTAACAAACTAACTAACATGGCAAGTTAAATAAAAGCTTAGAAAAATGGAAAATGAAGTATTTAGAAAAAATCGACCCGTCTCACAACTAGCTCCGATGGGACTCGAACCCACGACCTTTCGCTTTCCGGGCGACTGCTCTAACCACTGAGCTACGGAGTCGTTCCGATTCGACGTCGACGGGTCGATTTTTTCTAAATACTTCATTTTCCATTTTTCTATTATAAAAATTGCATTGTGAATGCAAAAAACTAAAAATTAAAATAAATAAAAGCTTGTAAAAAGCAAGTGCCAACTTTTTTGCAAGGGGTTTACTTTATATTGATATTCTTTACAGCTACATGACATGTGTTAATCTTAATCGATTACTCCGAGCATTCTCGTGAAAGGAATCCGATGTTGTTGTTGGCTTCAAAAGCATTATATTGTTCAAAATGAGATACATCATCAAAACTACCAGAGATCGTGCCAAGAACTGCATCGGAAGCAATTATTAGATGTTCATTACTTGAATACGTGTTGCAAGTGTCTTTATAATCTCTTCGATTGAAAACATATGCACATAGTTCAATTATACCTATTAAACAAGGTATACCTAGCAAAAGATAACTTGCAACAAAGTCCTAACTTATCTATGATGTTTGATAATTTTGAATAGTAAAATCGTTTCATGATTTTGAATAGTAGAAGCTACATTATTCTAGAGTGACATAGGCTATATTTTATCCCGAAATTCCAACGGGAACGGGTACCACGCAGATAAAACCACGAGGAGGCACTAGTTTTAACATAAATTGGTAAGGTAATAACTTTATTAAAATCTTTGATATTTTAAATCAATCTAGAAGTTAATGCCAGTAACTAGAGTGTAAAATACATACACAGGATTGTACTAATGTGTTCATATACTATACATTTTAATTTAGAATTTGTTGTATTCTTGGATTGAAACAACATTAGTGGATAAATGTTGGCAAAACTCCTAACAATATCACCACAGTTAATGAAGAATAATAATATCTGAAGGATTGTTTTGTTACGTTTCAGACCGGCTCTCTGAGCAGAAACACAAGGAGTTTCTACGAAGTTCTTTTCTAAAATAATAGGTAAGTAATATAAAGAAAAACGAAACCATGTATTTGCTATGTTTACAACTAATCATTAAGTATCGAAAGAAAAATTATAATTTTCAGTATTATAGGGACATGATCGTCTGTACCTTTATATGCGTGTGGTGGGTGGCCTAAAGCGTGTATTGTTCGATGTCCACTGCGTGCGACAAAGAAAATATTATATAATAAATTATGCGATTACTATTGAATGTCATTAAAAGCAGGAATTTTTTCAATTGCGACGTTCCTAGCGCTATGCAGAAAACTCCACTGTATCTGCCTTATGATATTGCAAACTGTCACAAACAAGAACAACTACGAAGACTTGTTGATGAAATCTTGGATATTTTCTCTTTATTTTCTTAAAGACAAATGCATCATCGACAAGCTACAGGTTAAAATGCATTACTTTGCACGAGACATCATAGAACATTTTTTCTACTTAATCTGCTATTTATGTTACAACTTTGTGCACGTTCGAAGACCAATAGTCTACCTACAGGCGTCTATCGGAGACATCATCTTTCATAAAGAGACATTAGCTCACTAAATTGGCCACCAGAGTCTGATCCTGATACATTCCTTTCTTAACTCCTGAATAACGGGGTAGAACATCAACAGTGACCCATTAGAGTTCCTTCTCCATTGCAGAAACAGCTTTGAGAAACATGGATTAATGCTACACTTTGGTCTACTAACGCTGACAACGCGGTGGAAGGCGACTGGACCCTGGACCGGATGACGTCGTCCGTCACCAGGGCCGGGTCTGGCGCTAGCTCAGTGGCCGGAGACTGGCTCCAGCTGGACCCTTGCTGAAACCGTGCGACACCTGCAGCGTATCCATCGCGCTATCACAGCTCTGTGATCACAGACATGGGAACTAGCTTCTGTCTCATCAATCTACTCAGGCTGACGACATGAAGCATGGTAGAAGGCTACTGGACTCTGGTCTGGACCGGATGAACTCATCTATAAACACGGCAAGGCCGCCGCTAGCTTAGTGGTCGGAGACTAGCTTCATGAAGCAAGAAGTATTTATATCATCACTCTACAATCTTGTTAGTCTACTTACGCTGACGACATGGTGCACGGTGGAAGGCGATTGGACCCTGGACCGGATGACGTCATCCGTCACCACGGCCGGGTCCCGCGCTAGCTCAGTGGCCGGAGACTGGCTCCGGCTGGACACCTTGCTGAGACCGTGCGACACCTGCAGCGTATCCATCGCGCTATCACAGCTCTGTGATCACAGACATAGGAACTGGCTTCTGTGTGTTCACTTCACGATGCAGGGTAGGGAGAGGTGGAGTTTCTGTACTCCATTCCATTTGTTCTATCTGGAAAGAAACAGAATCTTACGTCAATTTTACACTGCGAGACCGGTTCTCAATGGATTCTGCATGACAAAACAGCTTTATACTTTTTAAATGGCAAAACGTGACCTTTATTTCACAATACAATACTTTACGATTCGCACTATCATCGCACTATTACTATTTCGATGGGCCATTGATTGACGCGAAGCGTCAAGTGGGATTGACGTATTATAATAAAAGACAGACAACGCCAAACTTTTTAAAGTACAAAACAAAGGAATTGGGTAATTGAATTTCAGACTTTTTAGCTAAAATAGTCGATGAATAGTACGGATTGAAATGCGAAGTTTATAAACTCTGTAGTGGCAGTACGCAAACTCTGCTAAACATTTGTTGTGTGTAGTGTATAGTGAATCACTCTAGGAATAGTATACGTAGTGAGGTCACTGGAACGGCCAAGCGGACCGATGTCAAGGGCATATTTAGGATGTGCGAAATTGATGGGTTCCGGGTCAAATGGCAGATGCTTCGAGATCGTATCTTGGATAATAAACAAAATGTGGGTCGTGAACTTGTGACAACTTTAACGTTAATGTTTCATGCCGGCCTAGCATGAGCGGCTTTTATCACGCGATATGATATGGTACGGCATGCCGCGCGTCTTGCTTACACCTTAGTGGGGTAAGCAAGACAACTTGCCGTACCATATCATCTCGCGCGATAAAAGCCGCTCATGCTAGGCCGGATGATGGTATATACCTTGTATTATTGGAAATACAAGGTATATACTATCATGAATTCATTATTTTTAATAAGCCCATTAAGGTAAGTAAAACAACAGCTTTTACTAAGAAGAAACACAAAAAAGCTATTTAATTTCTCAAGAGACAAAGAGAGACTCAATGGACGTTGCTTGTGGTAAATATTATAAAGTAGTTGAAATGATCTTTGATTGTCACCTCAGATTGAAACATAATGGGGCGAATCGGGAATAAAATAATAATATTTTTTATTTATATTTTGGGGCGAAGGGGCATAGTTTTTAGGACGAATCGTGATTTTTTAAGTGGGGCGAAAATCAGTGAGGCGAACGGGAACAAATCAAATATTTAAAAATATTCTAAATTATACATCGAAACTTTCAATAATAAATTGGTGAAAAAAAAGATTTATAAGTATAGGATTGTTAATGCATAAAAAAATCTTAAGATATTTTTAAGTTCACGATAAAACTAAACACAAAGTTAGGAATTTCGCATAATTTGTTTTATACAAAAGCGTCCAATATTCAGCTTGTTATCAACTAAAAATTAGACCAACATCTGTTACCTTTCCAAATCCGTAATTTGAAGAAAAAGATTACATTAGATACGTTTCGGTAAGTACGATCTTGTTTAAGAGGGTACGGATGAGCGTTTTAAGAGATTAACCTACGGAAAAAACGTTGTTTCCTCCAATAAGTATTTCCTTTTTGGCTCCCCCAGAAATGAAAAATGTTGTTCCAATACTTTTGGAAGAAATTAAAAGATGTCCATAACGACGGTGGTAGGTAAAAAAATGTTGGACGATTAATTTTAGTTTATCTACTTATATGAATAAAAAAAAAAATTACTTTGACTTTGAAATCTTTTTGGTAATATTAAAATGAGAATGTTTGAGCGTTTGTTACTTATTCACAGCGAAACGGATGAACAGATCTAGGTGAAATTTGGTACAAACAGGTAGAGAGAATAGCATAAATGCTTCTTTTTACCCCCAGAAAAATATCGAATTCCTATTACGGGAAAACATTTCTTTCAACATCAGAAAGCTACATTCTCCCTGCTGAGTGACATCCTTCATGCATCCTACTAAAAAAAAAATGCGTAAGTTTGTGATTATGGATGTATGTTTGTTACTCTTTCACGCAAAAGCTACTGAACGGATCTGGATGAAATTTGCAGCAGAGCTAGATTATAGGCTGTAATAACACATAGAATACTTATTATCCCGATATTCCCACGGGAACGGGAACCACGCGGGTAATTAAACTTATTTACCAGTAAGTTATGTACCTATATTTTATTCTGATATTATTATATTCTTACGGGAACGCAGTACCACGCAGGTAAAACCGCGCGGAGCCCCTAGAATAAAATAATTTAATAGTACTGTTTTTTTTTTCTAGAATATCGTTTTAACAAAGTTTTTCTGTTACAAAATTTAATTTATATCAACGAATATTTAAGCGATTCAGATGACGAATAATAAACGTTTCGTCGCTCGCATGTTAGAAATAGTTGTATCACAAACCAGACTCAGATTTATTTTAGAACTAGTTTTAATTCGACTTTGGCAAACGCTTGCACAAATATCAAAAGTGAAATGACAATCGGGCACGTTTCAGAACACATTTTTCTTTTTATTAATTAATTTCTTAATAATTAATTTTATTAACCGACTTCAAAAAAAGGAGGTGCTTCTCAATTCAGCCCGTATCCGTCCACTGTTGGACATAGGTCTCTCCTAGTTCAAGCCACTGAGCACGGTTTTCAGCTCCTCGCATCCAGCCCCCACCTGCCATCTTTCGCAGGTCGTCACTCAACCTGGCAGCAGGTCTCCACTTCAGAACTCGTTTGCCAACGGCCGTTGGTTCTCAATTCGACTGTATGTTTTTTTATTAGTTATGTTTTAATCTGCATTGCTGTAGGCATGTGGAAATTAGAAAACATTTTTGGGAAATTGAATGTTTTATTTCTAGGTACGGTTCAGGTGATACCTATACATTTTAAATGCTTATGGCTTACTATACTAGCCTTCCGCCTGAGCCTTCGCCCGCGTGGACTACTCGACGCTATCCCTCGGGAATACGAGATTTTACCAGAAAAGTAGACTGTCACTTTCCAACTCCTAAACTTCCTTCATACGTGCGTGGACTACACGACGTTATCCCACAGCAATGTGATGTTTTTACGGGATAAAAAGTAGCATCTCACTCTCCAGTTTCCAAACTATCCCCATACCAAAAATCACATCGATCCGTTGTTGCTCCGTTTTGACGTGAAAGACGGTTATCATAATTATATTTGACTACAAATATTAAATTGTTTCTCCAATATGCCCGCCCGGTCTTCACCTGCGTCTAATTCCATTAATTAGCGCACTATTTGATATAATACGCAGGTGTAGCCGGGTTTTAGCGCACAAATTTGATACAAATAAGCGCGCTAAGATACGCGCATGCCGTTATTAACGCCGTAAGGCGTCACGCAGGTGAAGCCCCAGCAATACAAACTATACTTACTTGTTGACGTAAAGTAGTACGTTAGGTAATTCTGTAAGTAAATAGTAAGTACGTACGTATGCAGATAAAACTTCAAAGACATTTTCTACATGACTGTACAAAAATAGTATGCAAAAAATATATGGAGGCAGTTGAGCATATAAGTAAATGGGTAAAAAAAAAATTAATTTTGTTTTGGGGGCAATGGGCACTATTTACAGGGGTCAAAAGGGAATAAAGATAGAAATTAATAAAATATTAAACTGCCCCCGGGGGCTATGGAGCATGTCGGACAAACACAATTTCACATTTATAATATTATAGTATGGAGAAAATTGATAGTTTTTAAACGTTACCTACCCATTTATTACAGACAACAATAAAGGTAT
Organism: Crambus lathoniellus; assembly: GCA_949710035.1. Taxonomy (NCBI): domain Eukaryota; kingdom Metazoa; phylum Arthropoda; class Insecta; order Lepidoptera; family Crambidae; genus Crambus; species Crambus lathoniellus. The sequence continues at coordinate 9,535,064 of OX453323.1, read as the reverse complement.
ACCTACCTACATACGACTTAGTTTATTTAAACGCCTGTACTGTAACGCTATTTATGTCGAAGTGTTTGTATCTTTAGATTTTAGGTACCTATTCACCTGGCATGAAAAAACTCACACCCAACAAGATATTAGACAAAATTAATGAAACATGTTTTAGCGTGCAGGTTGACTACGTCAGAGTCAAAGTTCACGGTGACAATGAATATTTTATTCCAAAGAATGAATTAATGCTTAAGATTATCATTAATTTTATTAATCGGAGTTATCAGGACCCCAGCGTTATTTCATCAATGCAATGAATACTCAGATCATATAACCTAGTATAGTATTATATGATCTGAGAATGAATGCTTGGACTTTTTTCAAATATTTGTGTGTTAAAGATGATAATGGTAACATTAAATTGAGGTCTTGGCCGGTCACATGAAGATACTTAAAGAGGTCTGTTAACATACGCCTCAGACCAAAATTTGGTTTGAGACACACGCCAATCGCGGAGACGAGTCATTTGATGGGAGATACGCGACTGAGACGTATGATATTCATGTCGTCTCTGTAAGATTTATGAATCAGTAGCCCGCGTGGACTACACGACGTTATCCCGCGGGAAATTATGATATTTTCCGGGATAAAAAGTAGCCTATGTCACTCTTCAGCTCCCAAACTATCCCAATACCAAAAATTATATCTATCCGTTGCTCCGTTTCAACGTGAAAGCCAGGCAAACACACAAACCCAAAATAATATTAGTACCTAATAGCAATAAACTGAGAAGTGTGATCAATATTTCAATAGATAACTGTTAGCTGTTGTGTCTGTAAGTAAACAATATATCAACACTATCGTATCGGTTTCCATTGATGCCCAAACGGCTGATAAATTCGTCAGCCTCACACCTATGTCACTTCGAAACGTAACTTCTATTTTACGTTTTCGTCACAATATTTTATAAGGATGAAGCTGAAGTCGAAACAAATCTGTAATTTTGACGACTGATTTGGCGAAGGGGTAGGTAGGATACCTGCCTTCTGCGAAAGAGGTGTCGGGTTCTCGTCGCGAACAAGACAAATATTTGTGTGCATGACATGTCTATTTGTCTTGGTCTGGATGTTTTCTATGTAAGTAGGTACATATTTTAAGTATGTAAGTACTTACATACTTAAAATGTATATAAGTTATCTAATTTTAACACAGTTACTTATGAGCTATAGATAATTTGGTGTGATTGTAAATTAAAAAAAAAACTTCTATGCATAGTAATTTCATTAGATATTGGTGCAGACGGTTCGGTAATCCTGAGGGCGCGAGACTTTTAACGTTTGAATTCTATACTTTAACTATATTTTCAACACACTTGCTCATAAAGTGAGCCTTATTACATCGATCTTAGGGCCATAAACCGAACTATAACACACGCGTGCATAACAATATTACAGTACTAGTTGCGTAATAGAATTATCCCTACAAAGTTAAGTAAGTACCTAACTGCAAATTATATGCGAGTAAACAGAGACTTTTCAATTTAACCGGGTAATACAGTATCCCTACAAAGTTAAGTTAGTACCTAACTGCAAGTTATATGCGAGTCAACAGAGCATTTTCGATTTCACCGGGTAATAGATACAGTTCTTTTTTTGTAACAACAAAGAGGTTTTATACGGCTGAAAATACATTTACGTTTTTAGAATAAATAAATGTGTCCCTAATTAAGACAAAAAACGTAATTAAGTATATTATTATCAAATTATTTATAATTCACATTAATTTGTTATAAAACATTTGCATTTTATCACTATTATTATAATTATTTTGAAGTAGGCTGTATGGCTGTATGTAATCAATCACCTTCCATTTGGCGCGTGCAAAAAGAAAACTTGCGCGCTTTTTCCCTTAGCTAATATTAAGTTATTTATGTTATGTATTCAATAAGTAAATGTTTGTTTTTCCTCGCAAGTGTGTTGAAAAAGTGCGTATGAAACTCGTGAGCAACTTACTCACTAGACACTCGGCTGATTTACGCCCTCGCCTGCGGCTCGGGCTGCAACCCACAGCCTCGTGTATAATGAGCAACCTTAGCACACTTGTATCATAATATACTAATATAGCCAAGTCTCTAGTAATAACGTCTCTATTGACGAGACGTTGAATATAGAAACCCTACAACAACAAAGCAACGCTTCGGTTTCCATTGAAGGCTCAACAGTTGATGAATTCGTCAGCCTCACACCTGCGTCACGGCATAACGTAACATTTATACGTCACCTTATACGTTAAACAGGTTGAGATTGAACGGAAACCAGGTTTTGGACTAAACGAGTTACGAATCATCGTATAAATATTAGTAATATATGATAGTTGTGGAGATCCTTGGGGGAGGCCTATGCCCAGCAGTGGGCGTCGTTCGGCTGATATGATGATATGATAGCACGGTACGTTAGTACTATTATATATTCTGTGATGATAGTTTGGTTTCTGCACCCCATGACAAATAAACAGACAAATAATTGTCTGTTTATTTGTCCCCATGATGGGGACAACGGGAATATTTTGTAAATAAATTTCTTTACAAAAAAACGTAAGTACATCCGAATTCAGAAAACAAGGCGTGTAGCCGCTAGAAACTAATAAAATGTTTAAACGTAACTATAACGGACAAGGGAGACATGTCATGTTGTATATTACCTACTAGCGAATGTACCCGACTTCGTCCGCGTGGAAGTAGGTTATATACTTACCTATATCGCGCTCCCGGTTATAAAGCATTCGCTAGGGATAACTTAAAAATTTTAGGATAAAAAGTAGCCTAGGTATGACATTCTGTAAGGTCTAATCTATATTACAACAAGCTTTTTACACGCTTTTATTTAACTTGCCATGTTAGTTAGTTAGTTAGTTAGTTAGTGGGGGACAAATCATGCAAGCTAAATTTGACCCATTTCCCAGTGTCCGATTGAGCTGAAACTTTGCATACAGGTTTGGTTTGGTTGACAATACAATATTAAAGTACAGTCAACAAAAAAGCTTGTCATAAAAACGATGTTTTTACATAAAACTTATTATAAACTTGCCATGTTCGTTAGTTAGTTTTAATTAATGGTTTGACATGTTGCACGTAAGAATAAATGTTATCATCTTACCATGTTTATAAGCAAATAAATGATGATTATGATTATGATTATGATTAGTGGGGGACAAATCTTGCAAGCTTAATTTCACCCACTTCCCAGTGTCCGATGGAGCTGAAATTTTGTATACAGGTTTTAAGTAAGTACAGTCAGCAAAAAAGCTTGTCATGAAGTACTTAGGTAAGTACTAAAAACTTTTTTTTATAAGTACCAAACATCAAGGGCGACATACAGACAGAGTTCCATTCACATTTCAAATATTAGTAGGGAATGGACAAAGTACCTACGTGCTTTCATTCGCGCTTCCGAAAATCAATGACCTATTGTCGTGCACACTCCCGACCCAACGGGTGATGATCGCTAGCTAATCTTACTTTATCGTTTACCAAAGAATCATACGCTTGAAAAATTGTAAGAAGTCGGAAAATTTTTTACAGCTTGGTCTAGCAGACCGTGCTAGAACAACAAAGTAACCCATGCTAGACTAGAATGTAGTATGTAGTTAGTCTAAAATGTTTATTTTGGTTTAAAAAAGATACGTTCTGTTTTATGAGCTTGCCTCCTTTACAACAATTTAAGAGCAAATAGCTGTCTAAAATATAAACACTTGTTTTTATGGACGACTATTTTTACCGTTTCTTTGTTGATAATGCTGAAATCGACATTGAAACTGTAGAACTCAAAAGATTATGCTTTTAAATAACCACTTTTATGCAGTGTCAATGCTATTATCTAACTAAGGAACTAATAAAAGTCCAAAGATTCGGGTTCGAATCCCGTCCGAAAATCTACTATGGGGCTGTGTGGTATTTTTTCCTATACCTAAAGGAAGCCTTTTAATCATATTAGTATGTAAAAATATGATTCATAATATTACATCCATGGAGGTAGGCTTATCTCATATCCCTTCAAATGTGATCTAAGCATGTTAGAGGGGAGAAATAAAAAACTGAGCAAAGCACGTGAAGTTCAAGCTTAATAAAATCAGTTTCATCACTTTTATCTCCCCTTCTACCCCTTTTTCTAGGAAAGGCATAAATCTTGTTATATTTCTACGTTGCAATTTTTTTCCCTCAACTGTAAAATGTTTTATTGCGTGGAAATCTCTGGATGACAAGTTTTTAATTAAACTTTCGTGGTCATTAACACTGTAAATATTATGAAAAGCAGGATTACTACCATGTTTTTTATTGGATACGGGAAATATACAGCTCAATATAATACATATGAATGAAAAGATTGTTTTTTCATAAGCCAGCACAGTTTCCACTAAGAGATTGTTGTCGTGTCCCCGATAGTTTGGCACAGTTGCATACGCCATGGTCACGGAGAGTTCACGGCGCATGGCGCACCATACAACCAGTCTATATAATTATGCAACTGTACCAAAATATCGGGGAATCGACAAGAAATCAAAACAGGTAAAAATCCTGCTTATCGTAACGGTGCTGATAATTTTTAATTCAAGAAGAATGTGAGGTGATTACGATTTGTTTGGATAAAACTGTGGCCAAAATTATAAAATATTAATTATGATGGGATCATTTGAAGCATTCTAACCTTACACGGGTGAAGTGACAACAACGAAGAATTTACTAGTAAAGTAATGAGCTTGGAACTTCAAAAAATCCTTTCACTAGTTTTTACTCTATTACAATATAAACATACATTACCAAATACCACACGTTTCCAAATCTTCTATCAAACGTTTTAACTAGGTAGTAGGTATATAAACCCACTAACTAGAAACAGTTTTAGCAAGCACAGTAATCCCAAGTGGAGCTCAGCAAAACGTCAACAAAAGGCAAGGAGTAGTGTCATCGTCGCATTGTTTTTACGGACCATTCACAAGCACGCCACTTCCCTCCCGCTATGCTTTCACTGGTTTTAGATTCTCCTTTGTTCTGTGCATTAAACGTTATTTGCATTTAAAATGATAGTTTTTAAATAAATATACATTGATGTGAGTAATACTAAGATAAGCGGACTAGGTAAGTACTTGTTTGTGAAAGGGTATCAGACACAGAAGCAAAGACAGACAGACTTAACACTATACGAGAAAGAAATGCATCATGTCATACCTAGTCATTCATTCACTTGAATTCGATTGATTTTAAGCAGGGTGGCCAAACTAATAATAGATCACTAAAATTAGCAGTCAGTTATCTAACGTTTCAGAAACCCAAGGTGCTTTAATTGAGAATTAAATTTATTGTGATAGTCTGTCAGCTAATTTTAGATTTGATTTGCGTTTTAGAAATCGGCCGTTAATATTTCATAACTTAATTTCTTCTGTTTGTTTGAAGTGCGGGGACAGATAATAACCTGCCTTCAACATTGAAACATCGTTCGTTGTAATCACAGTAAAAAAAAGAAACAGTCTTTTTAGTAAGTAATCAAATTAAATTAAACGACTGAAAATTTAAGAGTGTCCGGACACTCGTGTTTTACGACTTTGACGCACGCACATACGCTACATATAAAACGGATATCGTCATTGCAACGTGTGTGATGAAGATTAATGAGGAAATATAATGTTATTATATTTTTACACACTTTAATTCAATGTGCCAATTTATTTTTCTCCAGTTGCAATGAAGTTGGTTTGCGTAGCTATTTAGTAAACTGTACTCTTGCTTTGGTTTGAAATTTTTCAGAAAATATCTGATGTATGAAAGGTCCATATAAGAAGGAATAGTTACGTTACGACCATCTGTTTTTGGAAAGAACTGAAACGCGATGAGCAGGCCGACCGCGTCTACTGAGAACGCCCTTCGCCTAGGGTTGCCAGGCGTCCAGATAAAACCGCACAGGGCCCGGCTTTTTGGAAGCTTGTCCGGCCTGTCCAGTTTTTACCTTTGTGGCGAACTCGCGGATTCGTCGGTCGCAAAATATGGCTTTTATTTTAGAACTAAGATATGAAATCCTTGTTTTTAGGGTGTTTGTAGGGCTTTTATAAGTATATACTTAAAAGTCCGGATAAACTAGCAGGTCAATCCGGTTTTTCCGTTTTAAGAGCTGACAACCCTACATTCGCCTCATCTAGCCAATCTACTTGTCAACTGACAACTTACAAGACACTTTTCGTTAACAGTACCTACTAAAACTTATCAAGCTAAAATTAATATTAGGTACTAAATGGCATCTCTTAGAAAGATAAAACTATCAAGTCGATGTTAAAAAAGACGGTTTAGTTCAAACTATTATTAAGTTACCTTTATCAAGAGAACCATATAGGTATAAGAAGCTAGATGCAAAGTACCATTAACAAGACGAAAGAACATAATTATTATTATTAAAACGTATCAAGTAAAATGACAACCAGTTATTATCGAAATAGTTATCATTTAGTAGTCCAGTCCCTTTAATAGAAGTAAGTTCAAAGCATTAGACATGCTATTATTATTTTATTATGTTCTTAGCAGTACCATTGAGTTATCATTGTTCGAATTATAATAATAACCTCGATAACTCGATTCATAAATCACTGGACGCTTATAGGGCTGGCACTAGTAAGTACAATTTCTATTTTGTGTGGCAGTAAATTATTTAGAAATACTTACCTATTATTATGCTTTTGAATCACTAATCAAAAAAACCACATCAAAAAAGTAAGAAATAATTCCTCACCAAATAAATAACGTAAGTACTTTGAAGTCGGGCGTGAAACATGTACAATTTTATTGTTGTTTTTGTTAAAACCCGCCCGACTCCGACGAGGATCCGTTAGTTCCTGAATAAAGTCATTAATATTGCAATTATTTTTCATTATGTAGCTATAACGAATTATTTAAAAGTCGATTAAAAAGAGCAGCTACAAAAAAATATTTCGTCGAAAATATTGAATCACCAAGCTTTACAATATGTACTCGTGGTCGTGGCAACCCTACAACTTGCACCCGGCGAGACAGTAGTTTGACCCATCCCAAGTAGCATTTTACTCCATTTAAGAGTACACATTTAGTTCCCAGGTGTACTTGAAGCATTATTACAGTTCAATCGTGATGTATAAGCTGCATTATTGCGATTAATAACACCTATACCTGTCTAAGGGACTTATAGGAGTGTAGAGTTATACTTTTTTACGATTATTGGTGTTATAATACTCTAACAACTATCCTTTAGTCAGCCGTCTGCCTAAGAGCATTATAGTAGGGTAGAGATACGGCAACCGCTGTTTAACGGCCTACTTGTACGATGTTATAGAGCTAGCATTTTAATAGAACACACGTGGTCATTTATAAAGCCAAAGACTGTTATGTTTACTTGTTTTAGACTGTTATACAGCTAGTAGCTGTAGTAGGACTTGTTTGTGATCATTAAAATAACCCTTTTTTACTATCTGTACAGAAGTGTTTAAATGGTTCGCATGTGCACTGTAGGCTGTTAAAAAGTCTACATGTCTTGTCCATTAACATCAATAGCAGTTTATTTGTCCACAAGTACTACTCTTATTTGCTGTAAGCTGAACATGAATGTGAATGTGATATTCTATTACACTTATCCCACAAGCTGTGTGTTTATTACGTTGCGTGCAAAAATGTGTGAATTTCAGTATATTGAAAGAAAAAATGATGATACACAATTGACCTGAACTACAGCTTAAAGCTGAACATGAGTTCACATTAGAATAAATTTATAGACATTGGCTCTGTAGTGGTACAAATGTGGGACTTCATATAGATAACAGCATTTTAACAGAACACATGTGAATCTATTATACGCTCACCGCATTAAATTGGAGTTATAACAGTTCAAATAGCCGTATTTCATTTCCACCATTTTGTTCTACGTAACCTAAAATATTTACCAAATAAATCTCCAAAATTATCATGCAGATTAATCACAAAATACGCAGATAGAGCGATTAAGTTTTGGTTTCATGTTATATTATTACCGTAGTATAATTATAATACTAATATAATATCATAAACTGAAAATTGTAGATTTCCTCTCAGCCAGTTTTAAATATTTTAAAATGAATATCGCATTTTTACAGAGGCGCGTGAATATTTTAACTGTAAATATGTATACATTTCACAATAAAGTTGCATTCCCATGGCATTAACATTATTAAGTACTTAAAACAGCTACTTATCATACATTTTTATCCAATTAATATCCGCCAGAGTTGATGTGTTCTGATGGCACGCACACTCAAAACCAAACATTAGTAAAATAAAGAAATAATTTAGGACACACGTGAATTTTAGGTAGCACTGGAGTACTTTTGTCGGATTTTATAACTGTGAAGGCTGTGTATTTAGCCACTTGTTACTCTTTATTACACTCATGTACGTTGTATGGTTCACACTGCGTCCCATATAGTGCCGTAAGTCAGCCTTAAGTCCGATGTTACTACTTAAACAGCTATTATAATGCTATTATACTGCTAATGTACAGCCATAGTGAACTTAAGGCTGTCTAATTTGTGCCCAAACTGGTTCTACAAGAGCATTATAGCAAGCTGTACAGCTCTTATACAGCTGACTTACACAGCTTGTGGAGTACATGTGAACGACTAGACGTCTTATATAGAACCCCGAATGCTACTTGGGATATTACATTATTTGACCCCAAGCGTTTGTCGTGTTTTTTTTATTCTTATCAAATTGTCACGTCCGGGCGGAAAATCAAAGAGATTTTAGTGTATTAGCTAACTAGATTTTTTGTTTGAGCAGGTAGAGTAATCAGTAACAGTATATAGTGCTACAAAATACTGCTGGCTGACAGCCGAGAGTCCATTTTGAGTTTTGACAGCTAATTTTGTATTACTATAATCTTGCCTCCTCTTCCCAGTGGCGGATCTACCAGTAAGTAGGAAAGAACGAAAGAAAATATCTTTATTTGGGACATATAACACAACTAGCTTTCCGCCCGCGGCTTCGCCCGCGCGGACTACATGACGTTATCCCGCGGGAATGTGACATTTTTCCTGGGTAAAAAGTGGCCTATGTTCCTCTCCAGGCTACAAAGTATCTGTATTCCAAATTTCAGCCTAATCCGTTCAGCCGTTTTGGCGTGATTGAGTAACAAACATCCAAACATCCAAACATCCAAACATCTAAACTTCCACATTTATAATATTAGTAGGATATGTACAATCTCTATTAGATACAGTAAAATTGCAACCGCCCATTGCCACAATTTTACCTACAAAATTTTTACATTCATCATTATGCTACGTGAAATAAGTTAAGATTGCCTCCCAACCCCCAAACCACCACCGCTCTACCGTGGCGTGAACTTATACCTTTTGATCTAACCGTGTACACTCGGCATTAGTGCAAACGTAAATTAACGAACAAGACCGGCCTACGCAGTTAACATAGCAGTGTAAATAGTGCACCGTAGTGGGTAGCAATAACAGTTGGATCGGTATAAATCTACGCGTCTGAACAGTGAGTCATCTACACAACAATCGAGTGTAGTAGCAATATCACAGAATAAAATATTACCAGTATTCCATCTTCATAAAAAAGGGCTCCCACACAAAACTGCGAATTCGCATCGCATCGCAAAAAACTTCGCTGCGTGTCAAGTATTTGACAGGTACCTAATAAATTTTCTTTCTTTGGAAGGATACCGAGATACTTCTAAGAGCCAGCGCGCACTTGTGATTTTTATCGGGCGATAGTTTGATCGTTCTCGGATTCAGTTAGAGTTAAATGGCAGTGCGCGCACTGACGATCAAAAATCTACCGATCAAACTATCAGCCGATAGTTGTTCGATTAAACTATCGCACAGCACAACTATCGGCCGGTCGGTAATGTGCAAGAAAGACTATGTAAGCGCGCGCACTGTATTCAACTAAACTATCGCCCATCTATCGGCCGACAGTTTAATCACGATCGTCTTACGATTCCGACTAAACTATCGGTCGACTAAACATGACATCTCCTGGTTATTAGCTATTCTATGCTCTAAGAGCATACCGAGCTCCAGAGTCCAGGCATGGAATACTGGTGGTAGTATAGTATTCATTCTGTGATCGAGTCTAGTACCAATATCCTGCACTGTTTTAATGAGGGTCGTATGATTAATTCGATGTTATTGAACGTTGACCAATTGACCGGTGCCTTATTCATAGTCAGTATCGGGGCTTTGTTTAAACATACGTCATACTACTGTTGTAGCTCGTACTTGTGCTCATGGCAAAGACAACCATGTGAGAGGAGAATTCATTTGGCGATAGCCTACTAATATCTTTTACGCAAAAACTACTTAACGTATTTCGTTGATATTTGGCACACAGATAGTAGATAGCCTTTTTTTCTGGTGGAAACGCCTTCGCGTACCCCCCCGTCCGGGGAGACGAGGGGGTTATGTGGGGCTTGAACCCACCAAAACCCCCAGGGTGCTCCCTCTGCACATGGACGGAGATAACGAGACCAATGTGTTATTCATCGTGTCTCCGCCCCGTGCCCGTATCTTTTAGACGCCCCCTTATAGGGGGCACGAGGGCCCTGGATGGGCGACAGAATTCCTCGCTCCACCCCCCTCCCCCCGACAATGTTACCACATAGCGGTGACGTCAGTCCTTTAGCTTAGGCGTACGGACGGAGTGGCAGCGGCCGGAGGGGAATGCCTGACCTAGCCTGACACACCCTCTACATCGGGCGGATTCGCAACTATAGCAACCCACGCCTTGGCTCCTTCCGTCTGTCTGTCTGCGTCGGGCGCTGTCGCACCCGCGTCTTAAAGCTAGTACGTAGATAGCTTGATAATCCATTAAAACATAGGATATTTTTTATCTCGATATCCAACGGGAACCACGCGGGTGAAACAGCAGGCGGCCGCTAGTACCTACACTATAATAACATAGCTGTAGTTTGTTTGGTTGCACTGTTTAAACTCGCTAGCTACTGGAATACGAAAATATCCTATTCCAGGCAAAAAATTAAAAACTAATAAATATTAGTAGATTGTACAACAAGTGCATAAAACGTACCATTTTACCCGAGACGTATATATCCACCCGAGCCGTAGGCGAGGGTCGATAGTCAATTCGAGGGTTTTATGTACGAGTTATACACACTGCTTTTCACTTCGAGTGTGAGGAAAATAAATAACAATATTGCAATAAAGAAAAAATAAAGACTTCGCCATATTGGCGGGGGGGAGACAAGTATCTTTTTTCTTTTTTTTTTGTCTGAGACTTAGACGAAGATTTTACTTTATGCACTAGAGCATAAAAAGCGATTTTATGCAGCCTATACCCAACATTAACACGAGCTTTAGGAGCATGAGAAGTGAAAAATAGTAGATTGTACAACAAGTGCATAAAAGGTACCATTTTACCCGAGACGTATATATCCATCCGAGCCGTAGGCGAGGGTGGATAGTCAATTCGAGGGTAAAATGGGTTTTATGTACGAGTTATACACTCTGCTTTTCACTTTGAGTGTGAGGAAAATAAATAACAATATTGCAAAAAAGAAAAAATAAAGACTTCGCCATATTGGCGGGAAGACTTTCTTTTTCGTTTTTTTTATACGGGCATTGGCAGCACAGTGACTTTAGCATAGATCGTAGTCCATAATACTCTTGAAATACTTATTCCTTAGAAAACTCATTAATTTTGCCTAGTTTTATTAATATAATAATTTAACATGAATTATGTACAAAATTTAAGAAACAATATGAAATACGTTAGGTATTAATAAAGTTTATTTAACGAAGTTTAATTGCGTGTGTGACTGTTTACCTGACGACCTTTGTCTTAAAGTCTGAGACTTAGACGAAGATTTTACTTTATGCACTAGAGCATAAAAAGCGATTTTATGCCGCCTATACCCAACATAAACACGAACTTTACGAGCATGAGAAGTGAAAAATATTTTGCTTTTGATGATTGGGTGTAAGGCTGCCTTTTCGATTCATCACCAAAATATATAATTTTAAGTACTTAAATGCCCGTGAAAATTTGTTTCTCAGAAGCGTTCGAACAAATAAATTGCGGTGTTATTTGACAGATGCAGTTAGTAAATGTGAAGTGTCAGTTTAGAAAGCATACCAAAAAAGATTTTGTGTAACCTTGCCTGTTGTTTGCGGAAAATCACGTTTGTACTTACGTTGAGTTAGAAGAAAAGTAATGTTGGGTTTCGTCACGCTCCAAACGTTGAATAAAATGAATAAAAAGTTGGTTTTTAACATTCGTATTACCATAAAACATTTCGAGCTAACAATTTGACAAATTACTATGTGTTTTTTCGATGCTGTTTTCATCGATTTTATCATTATGATAAAGAGATAAACTTTATTAACTATAAATCCTCATTTGTACCTCTCGGTTTTACCCTTTTTTTATCAACAACGGGTTAGCACTTAGCCTTCATCACACCTGATGTTAAGTGAAGATAAGGCTGAAGATAGAAGGGCACTACTCCCGGAACCTCAACCACTGAGGAACTGGCTATCTCATCTCTAACTGCCGGAACACAACAATGCTGAAAACTTAGTTGTTATGGCGTCAGACTTAGATAAGATGGTGGTAGCTGGCCAGGCGGACTTTGAACAACTCCTACCACCAATCAAACCAAATACTTTGTGTACCCCCACACTTGGAATCAAACCCGCGACCTCTGAGTTCGATACCGGTGGTGTGTAGGTACCACTAGACCACAGAGGTGATTAAGTTACTTGAGTGGCGCCCGTAGCTCTGACATTATCGGGAATATGAGCCTACTATTCCAAACTTAACCCTCCCTCTGTACCCAAATTTTATCCATTATCCTTACAACACCGTTATCGCATGATTAGGAAACAAACGTCCATCCATCCAAACTTTTATATCTATACTAATATTATAAAGAGGAAAGATTTGAATTTTTGTATGTAACGAATAAACTCAAAAAGTACTGGACCGATTTAGAAAATTCTTTCAGCGTTAGAAAGTTACAGTCTTCCCGAGTGACATAGGCTATATTTTATCCCGATTTTCCCACGGGAACGGGTACCACGCGGGTGAAACCGCGTGCGGCCGCTAGTTTATAATAATTAGGTAGATAAGCCATTACCAAAATGCTTACTGCCGCACTCAGAGACGTCAATTAACTTTAATGCCAATTAAATCTAGATCTGTCTCTATTTTATGTCTAGTATGGAATAAAGTAGGTAAGTAAATTTACGTTGTTATTGGTCATTGACGACCGATTTGGCGCAGGGGTAGGCTAGCCACCTTCTGCGCCAGTGGTCTCGGGTTCGATTCCCGAACAAGACAAATATTTGAGTGCATGAACATGTCTATTTGTCTTGATCTGGGTGTTTACTATGTATATTAAGTATGTATTTACAAACAAAAAGTATTTAAGAATATATATATTTATCCGTTATCAAGTTTTCCATGATACAGTTTCTTAATTAAAATGGGCTTAGATAATTGGTGTGAATGTAAGAAGTTATTAAGAAGTTATTGTTTAAAAACGTTGTTAATATCAAAACAAACTAGCGGCTAGTGACTAGCCAAAAGCCAAATCTGTGTGATTGATACCATTCAACACTATATACCTACTTTGACCACCTCGACGTAACACAGTAATCATTGTACAATCAAATCAATGCATAAGTACTGCAGTGAAAGCATACACCATACCATCTATGTCGTGGCATAGTTGATTGCACAAGCTGCATAACTCAGAAATCGATACTCATAAAGAATTAATTATCTGTGACCAAGTCATAGTTCCAACGCAATGAAAGGGATCTATCATTCTTGATTTCAGCTACAACTTGTGGGGTTAACGATGAATAGACCAGAGACCTAGTATTACTTAAAAGAAGCTTTACAAGATACTTTATAAAGTACTAGTGGCTCCTCGCGGTGTTACCCGCGTTGTACTTACCCATTCCCGTGGGAATATCGGGATAAAATATAGTCACTCCGGAAAAATGTAGCGTTCTACTGGTGAATGAATTTTCAAAATCGGTAGTAATTTTGGAGTTATGTTGTTACAAACAAAAAACCAATATTTTCCCTAAGTAAGTATTTGCTTTTATTAGCAAAACTTGCAAGTCCTATTAACTAACAGTCGGGATAAACCGTTAAAAATAGCAATCTTATTTTATTTGCTCATTGGACGTTTAAGGTCAAAAGCGCATAGTGACAAACTAACGCAAATTGTCAAAAGTGCAGAATGTCAAAGGCATCATTTAGATTTCAAGATTTAGATTTAGATACCTAATTGCATTTTGTATTATTTCATCATGACAGCTGGGCATAGGACTACCCAAGAATCTCCACAACGATCGGTCCTTCGCTGCCCGCATCCAGCGGCTTTCCGCAACCTTGAGTAGATCGTCGATCCACCTTGCAGCGGTCTGCCCACATTTATTGTGGGAAAAATTTATTACGTCTATTCCGTCTGCTTATAATGTGTTGTAAATGGTTATGTTGGATTCGCCCAGCCAGCTTGTCGGCCTACTTTGTGGGAGAGGGTGTCTCTCTAGATTAGGGGCTTGGAAGCACAAAACCCATTTACTATGCGCCCAAGGAGGCTTAAAGACCAGTGGTCTTGCGGGATCAGAAATTCCGAAAGACTCTCTCGTTGTTAAAAAAGAAAATATGTAACTAGCTTACTTCCGCAAAAAAGTGCACATGCACACCACGAAACTATCTGTACACAATACCTGCAGATAGCAAGAAAGTGACACACCTTGCACCATCACCGATTAGACTACTCTACACGTGTTTCGCACCAACCCGGGGCATTATCAGGAGTTGTTAGATCATGCAAATTCCAGAACCGAACTCACGCTGACTAGGGGCTTACTTGGGAGTACATTTCAGACAAAAAATATTAGTTATGTATGATTATGATCTTATGAAAATTTTCATATAAATAACAGATGATAATTTAAAAGTGCATGATTCATTGGAGTCAAATACAGACAATGAACAATAGATAAAGGTTCAAATCTATTCCATGACGGCGTGGGACGGTTCTACAGTACACTGTGTTATAAATGGGAAAGTAACTGTCTGTCACACTGTCACAGTTTTAATATGCCGTTGATCTTAGAGGTGTATCGAAGTTTTGAATGCCATTAATTCAGGCTACGACGATTTAGCGCTTAGCCTTAAACATGAATCATGATGTTAAGTTATGGAGGCTGAATGAAATCGCGGTACTCCCGGAATCCTCAACCGCTGAGGAACTGGCTATTTTGTCTGTGACTGCCGGAACACAAAAATACAGAAAACATTGTTGTTAAGACGACAGACTTAATTATATGTATAAAATCGTGGCAGCTAACCAGGCTGATTTAGAAGGGAGGGAGCTGACTTTGAGGACTTATCCTACATGTAATTAAACTACTTTTTTGAGAATCGAAGCCTAGACCTCTGTGTCCTGATACCTCTACATTGATAATCCGTACATTTAAGGAAAGGTACTAAGGAGGATGTTATTTTTAGCTTTTTAAATAAATTCTAATGACGGTTTTGATCAAACTTTATTTATTTTGCAAGTTAGCGCCTAACATAAGCAAGAACGTGTTAACTAAAAAGAAACTCTGGACTACATTTCAGTTAAACGTATTTTATGTCGTATGAGAAAAAATGGCGCAAGAAACTTAACAGCTTTATCAGAAATTACCAAATACAACCAACACAAAATTAAAAGAGAATTAATGTCCAGATCTCAAGATAGGAGGATAGTAAAAAACAATAGTCTTTTATTCCCACGCTTCGTCCTTTAAATAATCACAAAGTTTATCATAACCTTTTGTTTATGAGATTAGTTTTAAATTCTGACTCAGTGAAGTGTTATTTTTAACTAGCGGTCTCACATGACTTCGTGAATTTTTGTAATCTGCACCTAAAATAACACGACTATTTCCCTCCCAGGCTCCCACCCTCTTCAAATTAAACGAACGTTTCATTTACGTCAAATCATCAATCAATTACATTACATCTACACCAAAATTTCTCAAAATTGGTTCCGTGTGCAAATTATAAGACATCAGATTAGTCTTGTTTGTAATTAAAGTGACTTTCACGGCAAAACTTCCCCAAGTGTTTGTCATAAGTTAAGTTTATTTCTACACTGAACACGTCAAAATTGGTTTAACCATAAATCCAATGATGAAAAACAAGGGTTTACTAAAAAAATATTATCGTTAAATTAAGTTAAAATCTATCTAAAGTTTATTTGCACGTGAAAAGGTAGGTAAGTCCTTTCCTTATTTCAATATTTATTTCATTTAATTATGTTCAATTCAATCTTTATTCCGAGGCGGACTTGCGAGGGGTAAGTATACCCATAATCCGGGGCATAAACCCACTTGAGGCTAGCGTCCTTTGAAAAGGACGCAACATAAGAAAAAAAATTGTAACATTGAGATTTGATTTGTCAATATTTATTGTTATGTGGCGTCGTTTGAAAAGGACGCTAGGCTCAAGTGGGTTAGGTTTGTCAATCACATGTATTTTTCAGACCAAGCAATGATACTTTTTCAGAAATTTTTGAGTGCGACGTAACGCTACCCCCTTAACATCGCTGCCTATATACTGGGCATCATCCTTGTGAGCTCGGAACCACGACTAGTAAAGATCTCTATTCACACCGAAAACAATTAAAATTAGTTCACCGCTACCAGTGAATGAATATAACTATACAATGATGAGAAATAAGATTTGTCACTAGATTAAAAAACCGCTGATATTAACCCAAATGACAGTGCAAAACCTATTTGAATGGTATGCCGTATGCCAACGAAAGTATGTTTGTGATTGCGTCCATCTACGTGACCGGGTTGTGTGACTTATTATATCAATTTAATATTAATGGCGGCTCATGTCATGGCATCTATGCTAATGCATCGGCCTTCATGCTCGCTGCCCATGTTATTATTATTGCTATATACTAATTATGTGTCTAACACGAAATTTTGTATTAAAAACTTTGATTAACAAATTGTATTTTACTATGGTTTGTGAAATTGTGGCATAATAAAAATAAATGCATCTGAAAAGAGATGCCATAATCATCACCTATTTCAATATCCCCAGAGCACATGCCTTCCTTATGGATGAATAAATAGAATCGACCATGACTCACCACGCGACCCTACCCTAATCAAAATAATTTATTTATTAATCAATCAATCAATCAAATATTTATTTATTCACATAGACATAATAAGCATGTACTTATGAATCGTCAATAATTTTTAGGCTGATACAGCACTTGTGAACGTCAATGAAGCTACGCTATCAGTTCGCAATATTTATTAGCGGCCAACTTGCTTGCTAACGGTACTTCCCAAGTAACACAAACGTGCTGAATAAAGGTTGAGTAAGAGCAATCATTAGAATATAAGCTGAATACTAAGCTGAATAACGTCTGAGTACCATCTATTCAGATTTTATTCAAACAAAATAGGCCCCAAATTAAAATGCTTTAAGCTTAATAACGTCTGAGTAACATTTGAGTAGGAGCTTAGTAATGGTACAATAATCTTAATAACTTCTGAATAACAGCTGATATTGCTTTTATTAAGGTCTTATTCTTCAAATATTCAGTTATGTCGAATTGGTTATTGTATTCAGAATTTACTCAACATTAATTTCTTGTTAACAATAATACAGATTTTTTTCATACAAATCGTGGAATTAGATTGACAATCAGTTACTTAGACATTTTTAATGTCGTGAGTGATAGATAATTGACAAAATGGTGAATTTATTAAATGGTAAGCAAAAGTTTCATTAATTAAGTTAGAGGTTTGCTACATGTTAATTCTTAGTGCGCAAATTATTTTGTCGTAAATAGTTTATGATTTTTTCGGTTATTTTTGACGCGCTTCGTGAATAATCAAGATAAGTGATTGTAAATATTATTTTCGTACATGCATGCTCGATCTGACTAAAATATTTATGGCGAAATTTCTAATTCTAGCCATTCCAATTAAACATACGATAAATCGAATTGAAAATATTGTAGTTGTAAGATTAAACATTCAGGTAATCTTGGTGAATTCTTTGTAATTATAATTATTCACAAAGACTTTAAATGGCGATCGCTTGTTTTGCTTTCATTGCTGAATAAAAGTACACAAGAGTCTAGTTATTAAGATTTTACTTGAATAGAGTCATTTCACTACACTAACTTCTGAATAACAATTGAATAGTTGACCACATTTCTACATTACTTCGAATTTTTAGGGTTCTATAATCGAATGATTTTTTTTCTAATGTGGAATAGGGTTGGCCGATACAAATCGTATATAGATATTGAAACTTATATTAGATCAATATTGTAATACCCGATGCGTGTAAAAACTATATATTTTTTGAAACACGATACTGCTGCATTTTTGCGATACGCTCGATTCGATATCGTGCTCGATACCCAAGATTTGTAGATATGACGATTATAATATAATAAAAATTATATTTGCTTGTCACATGGTTATTTACACGTGTTATTACAATTTTTGATCCATTGCAAACATGAGTTTCACACTCGCGAATTGATGAATAAATTAATTTTACTTAAAAATATTTTTATTTCTATTTTAGGTCGCAAATCATCTAAGCATGGAAGACGAGACTCAATTATTGTTTACTTGTAACGTTGGAGATCAGAAATCACCCAATATACCTATTATGCGCTTTGCTGTGTCAGAAACCAACATTTTTGGAACAAGGAACACAAACACGTGAAACCGATATCGTGTTTACAAAAGTAATAAGAGACGACGTTGGAAATAAAAAGAAAAAAGAGATTACATATTCAACTCGCTATTTGCCATATGCAAATGAAATTCTATAACCATAATATCAATGATCCAAGAAATAACGATTTCGCAAGAATAATAGCATATGAATTGGAACGACTACCCGAAAATAAAACGCACCAGCGCAAATATCAAAATGTTTAAGGTCATACAAGATATACATCAAGAGGATCAGAACTGATCCAATGATATGCAGGCAATGGAACAAATGCAAACAACTTCACATGCATCAAACGAAGAACATAGAAATAAATCGTTTTCGAAAATTAACTCATTAAACGAATTAAAATCAAACGAGTCTAATTTCTTTTAAGATGTTAGGTAATTTTATTTAAATATCTAAGTTAGTACTAAAAAGGCTTGAAAAAAAAAGACAGCTGACCATGATTGAACTTGAGTTTTTATTGTTTCCAGTTACGTAGTAATGTTTTGCAATAATAATGTATGACAATGTTGTTGTAATTATTTTGATTAAGTTAAACTTGTGAACACGAAGAATAAAATATACTTTGTAACAATAAAAAATAATGTTTTATTAACTCCTAACAGCAACACGGTAACACACTAGGAAGGTACCTAGCGCAGAAAATAATAATAGATACCTAAGTAACTTTTTTTGCCGATTTGCATATCTATGGGTAGTTGTAGCAAGGGAGAATCAGAATTGCAATTCTGTTTGATATATTTGATGTACGGAATCCTCTTCATAAAAAATATAGCTTACAAAGAGATTTAAACAAAGCTGGTATTAAGCTATTTGCGTTGATAGACCGTGCCTGTGGTCTTTAATTTGAATAAGTTAGTTTATAACATACTTTTATGCCGGTGAAAACTTAATAAAAGCCTTAATAATCTCCTTTATTCAGCAGCTGAATAACTGGTAAAAAATGACATCTTATCCAATTTAAGCAGTAAATAATTATCTCACTTTACATTTATTCAGTATCAAGCTGTATAAGAGCATTATGTAATAGCTTATTCAGATTGTTATACTTTATTCAGCAATCAGCTGATTTAAACGCTACTAGCTTAGTAATTATTGAATAATAGCAATACAGATTATGATTATTCAGATAAATGCTTCCATAGCGGCTTTTTTTCAGCGTTAAGATACCTAGAATGCGTAATGCTTAATAAAGCTTGTTTATTAGTCTAACACATATTGTTTATTAAGTTTAAAGAAATAAAGTACAAAAATACAGAACTTATTAAGCATCAAGAATTTTAAGAGCCCAAACTCAACTTAATTCAGCATTTAGCTATTTCTAAGGCTCTTGTACAAACGATATTCATCTTTAAACTGTAAAGTTTTCTTAATGTGTACGGTTATCTTGCTTGTGTGTTACTTGGGTTCTTGCAGATATGATATCAAATCTATAATAGTGACGAGTTTACAATAACTTTGACGAATTAAAACAAACATTCCATAGGAGTGGCGAATTTACTTTCAATATATGGGACTTTTCAAATCGTGACGAGTTAACTTAAAATTAAATTATGGATTAGGTACTCGCAGATCACAATTACTTAAAACTTGGAAAAAATATATGTTATTTTACAGTTATTTATCTAGTGCTTCCGGTCGTTTTTTTTTCGATTGGTGATATTTTACTGTGTCAAATAAAATCCCAAACATCCGTCTAATCGTAATCCAAATATCGTATTACTTGCAGTATACTTGGTTTTAGTTAATGAAAAATATACGAAAATAATTGTCTTTGATTAGCCGAGGGATTCCGGCCGTCATAAGTTTTTTTTTTTTAATATTTAATTTTTAATTGAATTTTAAGTGATTTTCGATTCGCGGGGCGCTCGCGAGTTCACAGTTCACTGCCGGCTGCCGCTGCGTCCGCGTGAAGTGTATCGCGCGCGGCCGAGCAACCGTTAGCGTGCCTATTCTGTCGGGACGGGAATCATCGCCTTAACCGCTAAACGATAGCAGGCTGAGCACCCTTACCATAGCGCCACGGGCTCCTCTTATAGTTGATTTGTTTTCCTACAGTTCAAGAACTTTTTCTAGGTTTTTAATAGAAACATTGACATCGCACTACACAAGCAAAGGGTAAAAAAAACTTGTGTGTGACACAAGTAGGGTAGCCACCTTTTTATTGAAAAAATATAGTACTTTCTCCAAAAAAGGACAAAAAATATCGATAGAGAAGGCTGTGACACAAGTATTAATCCATCCTGACAAAGTCTAGATGGATTTACTTTTTAGACTCTAGCAACAAGCGACGTAAAGTAACAAAAGTAGGTAATAGGTACTTTCGGCAATACATTTTGAGCAAAATATAACTAATCGATTGTTAAAAATTACCTGTGACATTTTAAAAACAACAATGGTTCGTAGAAAACAAATGACAAACAGAACTCTGACTCGAAAAAAGCGTGGTAACAAAAGAACTTTCGTGTGATTCAGACGAATATTTTAGACACAAAACAACTAGTTGTTGGTTATTTTGCAACAGATAACATTTCCTGATCTTTAATGTAATGTTATCGTAAAAATGGAGATGGTGCAAACCAATCTCAGTGCACCAATTCGACCAGAGTTTGGGACGTGACTCGAATTCTCAAATGATCTGATTCTGATTTTCCTTTAATCTGCAACCTCATATCAGCAATGGGACGCAATGATCTTTAAATGCCATATGTTTTGATCACGAGTTAAGTTACAATTGAAGGGTACAGGGGCAAAACAAGAATGTCACAAACAGGTTTTTTGTTTTTTGTTTTTTTTTTTTTTTTTTTATTATTTTTGTCTTGCATAATTATTTTTTATTAATTTACTGATAGGAACCTAAGTTTACTTTACAAAGATCGGCTGTAAATACAAATAAACTTTTGACAAATTTTCACAAATATACTTACATTAAAATGTAAATTACACAAAAATCTGTTTTGTGACATTCCTTATTTTGCCCCTGTACCCTTCAATTGCAAAAAAAAAGAATAAAATTGCAAAACAAAAGACGACCAAAACAGAAGTATTTGTGATATTTGTTTAACACCGAAAGAATTTCTCTTTAATTTTTCCCCTAAACATTTTGTTTTTTATCTTTTTCTCTGTTTCAATGATAACCTTCTTGTTTTATCCTGCACGCAGGATGATCTAATGACAGTAACTATCAACGCTGTTAAAATGGCCAAGTACTGGGCTGCAACAATTTAGTGTCTTCTATGCGCTTAGAAGAATTATTATAAAAAAAACATACCTACATACAGTCGAACGTTTAACCGCCTCCTTTTTATGAAGTCGGTTAATAAATAATGGTAATAAGCTATGACCTTTGTAATAGCGTCATAGAGTCTGACATACATTCTTCCGTCGTTTCTAACCTATAGATAGCTATCAATTCTGAAGTTCGTGAACTCATTGGTAAAAGCCGCAGTGCGTTCACCTATACCTAGAGGCGTTTTTAACCTCGTCGTTATTAGCATGTTCTTTATAAGAACCTAACGGAACGTTAAATCGATCAACATTTAAAATGTTTGTGGTGTTTCTTAGTGAAGTATCTTCTTTCTTTTCAGATGGCTGACGATACTTTCAATTTTGTAAGTTAACCATTAAGTTTCTTATTGTAGGCAAGGTTATCAATACAAGTAGGGCATCGAAACTCGGTTCAATTTTGAAAACCCGGGTTTTCGGGTCTAAGAGTAATCAAAACCCGGGTAGACCGGGTTTTTCGAGCTTTTCGATCTTTTTGTTATAATTTTATTAAATACAAGAAACTGTTTTATTATTCAATTTTTACAATGAGTACAAGATGTTAAGAATGTGGAAGGATTAAAATAAATGAAAAATAGTACTTTCCAAATTACAAAAACAGTTAAGTACCTACCTATCTAATATAAAAAAGTCATCATAGATATTAATTTTTTCAAAATATCTTAAAACTAAGTAAGTATAGATTACTAACTTAGCGCCTTTACAGACTTGCAGGACTGGCCATCATAAATTTCGGGACGATTTTTTTTATTTTTTATATTTGTACAGGGTATGCAGTATGCATGCATTTGACCACCATCCAGCATAGCAGAGAGTATGCAGTCTAGGATGTTGTATGCTTACCCAGGAGGTGCCCAATGCCCATTCACTCTTGCTTTGAAAAGGCCAAGGTTATAATGGCCAACGCGCACCGGCTCGACCCCTGTTGGCCCAGAGCCGATCGCGCCTATCCCGACAAGCTGGTTTGCAAATAAGATCCGTGAACGCACTATAGAAATACACCAACTTAACTGGAGCTCGCTGGATTCGTGCAGACATGCGAAACTCGCACAACCGCGCGTGGACGCGCGTCTATCCAGGGCCCTGATACAACTGTGCACGCCGCAACTTCGCCTGGTAACAGGTGCTATTACTGGTCATGGACAATTTAACAGACATCTTTTTAATTTAGATGTCACCGACAGTCCCCTATGCAGAGAGTGAATGGAGGAAGAAGAAACAGCTGCCCACGTACTGCTGGAATGCAGGGGGGTGGCCCCTACCGGGCGAGGTACCTCGGCTCGCCGGGCAGCGTCCAGGAAGCGATCACGAATGTGAAAGCTCTTAGAGCGTTCCTGGCTGAGCTGCGCTGGCTGGAGTGTTCTGGCCGCGCCTCCGGACGCAAAATTGGCGCAATAGACGTCGAGTTGCAGAAACCGCCCGTATTGGTAAGAAGAAGAAGAATGATCGGGGAACGCATTCGCAGGTAGCGCATTGCAATCTTTAGCAGCTCGCATTCAAAAAGTCTGGCGAAGCGCTTAGTACGGACACGTGGTATGTCTACGATGTATGGATGGTAGGCTGACCTGCATCTGGTAACCCGATGGTGGAAAGGCGCTGGAGGAACAAGATTGTGCAGTTCCTGTGCGCACTCTCCAAAGTGAATCCGGTAAAACACCGACAGACCAACAACAGCAACTCTACGGCGATGACTGAGACTTTGAAGTTTAGCTTTTTCTAAAGTTGTGCCTCCAATGAACTTCTTTCTTTCTTTGCGCGGTTTTCAAACGCATCTAAAACTGCCAGTTGGTACTTCAAAAATCTAATCAAAATTGTTTATTTGCTTGAAAACACGGGTAATGCAATAAGATACATGTGAAACTACTACTAAAACTTTAGCGGAGCCATTTCAAAGGTGACAGCAGTACTCCATGCACGGATGAATTTGTGCTTTGTAAAGAACTTTGAGAGGACGCCCAGTTTTTTGGCAGCAGTTTTACCAATTGAGTCGATATACTCACCGAAGTTCAGCTCCGATTATAGAGTAACGCCAAGTTGCAGGTTCTCGGTTACTGGTAAGGATACACCCTGGAAAGTCGGAGCTAGTTGAAAGGGACTCCGTTTATCTGAGAAAAGACACGCCTGCGTGGCGAGGCGTTGAAACTGACAAGGTTGGCATTTCCCCAATCGGAAGTGCCAGGTTCGTTTGCTCAACTAGTGACTCTCGACAAGACTGAACTTCATCACTAAAAGCCCTTGCACCAGAAAGATATCTGCTAGACACACTGGTGTCATCGTCATAACCAAATATACCAGGCACCAACAGGTCGTTAATGTGGAGAAGAAATAGTGTTGCAGATAATACCGAGCCTAGGGGAACCCCAGCGTTGATGTTCTTCAAGTCAGATGTCTGACCATCCACAACGACTCGAATTGAACGGTTCCTAAGGAAGTCGGTGATCCAGATGCAGAGGCCGTCAGAGATTCCATATGAGGGAAGCTTGCCAGTTCGGATATCATGCCAGACCCTATCAAATGCTTTGGAAATATCAAGCGAGACAGCAAGTGCTTCGCCATGTCTATCGAACGCTTGATTCCAAAGGTGGGTGGCGTACACGAGAAGATCTCCAGTCGACCGTCCGCGGCAAAAACCATACTGGAAGTCACTAGGGAGCTCGTTAGTTTCAAGTTACGCCAATAGATGTTTATTCAGTACATGCTCCGTAGTCTTGCAGAGTATGAACTGACTGACTGAAATCAGCCTGTAGTTAGAGGGGTTGGCATGGCTATATTTTTAGGTATTGGCTGCACATTGGCACGCTTCCACGATTGAGGAACAAGACAAGTCCTGTCTCAAGTGAGAGGCGGCTCAAGATAGGAGACAACTAGGGTGCACAGTTACGCAGGACTATTGCCGGGATTCCATAAGGACCACTAACCTTATTTCCTAGACCACGGAGAGCTTTGAGAACCTCTTTGTGGCGAATGTGAATATTACCCATGGAAGAGCTAACACGAGGTATCTTCGGTGGAGTTTGGCGTGTAACATCTAGACATTGAATTCGGCGTCACTTGGCGGAAGTCCCTAACCATTGTGAAAAACGAAATATAAATATATAAATAATAATATATTTGTACTTCCGCAAAAAAACACAATATGCAAGATGCACCGCCCGCCCGCAAAAAATTGCACATGCACACCACTAAAATACCAGTGCACAATACCTGCATTTAGCAAGACAGCAATACACCTTGCGCCTTCACCGATTACACTACTCTACACGTGTTTCGCCACAACCCGGGGCATCTTCAGGAGATAGTTCGTGCGAAAACCATCACCAAATTAATGTTGGTGTTGGTTAGTTGGTTGTTTTTTTGCGGAAGTAAGCTACACATATTTCGTTTTTCACAAAGTATTAAAAATACCCGAAAAACCCGGGTTTCGCCCCAACGCGGGGCATCCTCAGGAGATAGTTCGTGCGAAAACCAACACCAAATGTTGGTGTTGGTTTGTTGGTTGTTTTTTTGCGGAAGTAAGCTACATATATTTCGTTTTTCATTAAGTATTAAAAATACCCGAAAAACTCGAAAAACCCGGGTTTTTAAAAATCAAACCCGGGTTTTTTGTATTCCTTAAAACCCGGGTAAACCCGGGTTTTTCCGGACCGGGTAAACCCGGGTTCGATGCCCTAAATACAAGCAGCAGGATATAACACTTAAAACAGTCGTTTTTGAATTTTTTGTCGGTTTAATTAAAACATGCAAAAAATACATCTGGAATTTCGTCGTGAAGAAACATCGTCTAGCAGCCGAACTTTTGTCATGCTAAAATGCATGCCTTACTCCGAGCATACTTTAATCCCAGTAGCCGTGTGCCTGTCCAGAAAGGGCGGTATCGCCCAGCGCTTTAGATTACATCACTTTCAGATAAGACGCGGACCCCCAATACCTAGAGGACGATGGATAACTAACTACGTCTAACTCGCGCATTGTTCTGGACAAGGTCCTTAGTACTTCACATACGTCACAGAAGACACAATATATATATATATATATATGTAGGTTCCAACCACACCACATGGCATTATAGACAGTACGAGCCCGTTTAAAGTACGTTTTGTGTTTACAGCCCCTCGACACTCCACCCTAATGTGCAGCCAGTCTAATTAAGCGGTTCCTCGAAGTGCAGGGGTTGAATCGATTTATGAGGAACTTCAACCTAAAGGTATTTCAGGGGAAACATTTTTTAAGCGCATGACATCATTTTCATTACTTGTAGGCGCGGCCAGCGCGCGGCGTTCGGAAATTTCATTGCTAGATTTAAGAAGAAAACATAGGTAGGTAGATACACATTAAGATGCAGACTAATGGATGCCAGCGGCTTTCAAAATCAAATTCAAATTTGTTTATTCAATTTAGATTGTTATTTACAATACTTGTGAACGTCGCTACGCCATCGGTTCGTAAACCCTAGAGCGGGAGACATTGGAGAAGAACCGGCAAGAAACTCGAAAGGTTGTTTTTTTCTCCCTGTTTTATTTTATACAGAGTCGTCACACTGAAAAATGACCTTAACATGGTATGATTAAAGTCAGTTTCCATCACAATTACATAATGGAATGGGTTATGATAAATTCAGTTAAGTATAAGATTTGTCCGCGTGGAACTAAATTAGCTAATCGAGCAGAGCACGTGGCGCAGTGGTTAGCGGGCTCGGCCTGCGATCGTAGAAGTTAAGCAACTTTCGCAATTGTCGGTCACGGGATGGGTGACCAAGAATTTATTATCTCGAGATCCTCCGTGCATCGGAAGGCATGATAAGCCGTTGGTCCCGGCTGCGTTCGCAGTCGTTAAAAACCACCAATCAGCATTGGGCCCGACTGGTGGGTCTTGTCATGGCCCATTTTCCTTATCCATCCATAAGGAAGGCCTATTCCCCAGCAGTGTGGACATTAAATGGCTGATGATGCAATCCAGTTTGATCGTAAGCTTTTTTTTGTGCTGTGCTCCTTTGGTGACTTTTAAAGAATACCACAGCCAGAATTTTACCTCATAAAATTCGAAGCACTTGAAACGGTTCAACAAATAATTATATAAGTAGGTAATATTTCTTATAGTATCTCTTGTAGTCATAATCATAACATAAGGAAAGTATGTATAATCAAGTCTTTGATGTATTTCCATCATTCTAAATTCTGTTCAAACCATAAACTTATTTATACTATAATAAGTTTATGTTTCAAACAAATACACTAGAGTGCTTGTCAGATAACTCTGCGCGCGACTGGAGCATTTCTGGCGCTAGTTTCAGTATATTTTTAGTTCTAAAGTTGAGGTTAAGGCGAGGAATCCCGACCGAAATAGGCACGCTAACGCTTGCTCGGCCGCGCTCTATACACTTCGCGCGGACCCAGCGGCAGCCGGCAGTGAACTGTAAACTCGCGAGCGCCGCGCGAATCGAAAATCACTTAAAATTCAATTAAAAATTAAATAATAAGAAAATATAATTTATGACGGCCGGAATCCCTCGGCTATTCAGAGACAATTATTTTAATATGTTTTTCATTAACTAAAACCAAGTATACTGCAAGTAATATGATATTTGAATTATCATTAGACGTATGTTTGGGATTTTATTTGACACAGTAAAACATCACCAATCGAAAAAAACGGCCGGAAGCACTAGATAAATAACTGTTAAATAACATATATTTTTTCCAAATTTTAAGTACTTGTGATTTGCGAGTAATCCATAATTTAAAATACCCTATTTTGGGGAATCGGCGCCTTAAAGATTAGTATTCGATTTCGACCGCGCGCAAACTTATCTGGCTCGCACTCTACTTATAATATTACCAAAGAATACTATAATATTATGATATTACCCTGCAGGCGCAGCATGACAGACGCGAGAGAGCCTTATCAGCATCCTATTGTCAAATTTGACACAATAAGACAAAACCTCTCTGGAACTCTTCATGCATGGTATGTTTTCTATTAACTACGCTGTATTGTATGTATGTGATGTCGAACGATTGTCAGCGATATTTTATGGGTACTTAACATAATTAAATGAACAAAGCAATGCAAACTGGCGACATTGATCCTCTGACTGAACCTCGGAGGTCTTGAACTATCATTATAAGTGCAGCAATATTCATTAAAATGAATCGTTATTTAACTGTACCTTGGGCATTCTTTTGTCGTATCACTAACGGCCTGGAATAACACTACCTAAGTGACCTAACCTTCCCCTGAATGTCCTAAGTTCGTAAGAGCAAGCTAAGATAGTGAAGCTAAGTGATGAGAAATTAAACTATTGTGTTAGTTCGATGATAGTTGATGATAGATTAGTTATTGGTTTGGTTACATGAAGAGTTTATGTTTTGTAGCTACATACATACTACAATAGTAAAGACATTAAGAGGATCCGAAATAGGGTCTTATGAAATCTTTTGACAACTTCTATTGCAAACACGAGATGATAGAGGCAATTCCTCCATTTTGGAGGAGATATATCCAACAAATCTTACTACGCGAGATTTGTATGAGAAAGTTAAAAAAGTACCTTGTTTTTCGTTTCTCCATTTCTTTCGGAAGGCAGAATAAACCTCAGTGTAATGGGATATCAAAAATTTAAAAGGAACACATTGTAAATCCCGCAGTAGTGTCATAGTAAAACCAAATGTAGTGTCGTAAGTAGGTCGTAGACGTCAAAAATCCAAACTAATATAATACCTAATGTGAAAGTGTGTTTGTTTGTTTGTCCGTCTTTCATGTCAAAACGGAGGAACGGATTGACGTGATTTTTCGTATGGGGATAGTGGAGCTGGAGAGTAACTTAGGATACTTTTTATCCCGGAAAAATATCACATTCCCGCTGGATAACGTCGTGTAGTCCACGCGGGCGGTGCCGCGAGCGGAGGGCTAGTATTGACATAAAATAGTACCTACCTATCTGTTTTCTATTCGGTCTATTGCAATGCAATAAAATAGTAGAAAAGTACAATAACCTAAATGACCTTTCAACAATCCAGTCAAAATAATAAATTATTGTTATCAATAAATTAATGTTATCTTACATGTAAGTATTACATTACAAGTCCGTTTTCGATAATTATCATAGAAAGATGAGCACAATTATTTAATTGGACCAATGACCTCCAGTAAAAGATAAGTAATATTTTTTTATAATATCTAAGTAGTTTAAAGTTAACGATAACTTAAGGCAACAGCTGGTATATGTAAAGAATATAATAAATTCATAAGGTGTTTAGGTATTATACCTAATTTGCCTTGAGATTTTATATTCGAATTTTCTTAATAAGTACACCTTTCTGTGCCTCACTCTTAAGGAATAGGTATTGTGTATACCTACGACAGATATATAGATTTGAACGAAAATACTAGACCGACGAACTAGAGCAAAACCTAATCTCTTAACACGAAATCAATAATAGAACAACTTCTATCGCAAATAGACGTTATTATAGACACGACAGACCGACAAGTGTCATCCACTTTGTCAGAACAACCCGCTTATTACGAGTGACGTAAAGGTCAAAATAGTTTGATAGCGAACGAAGGCAGGATAAAATATTCACGGCTTGTTTTGTTTTAGGTGGCAAACTGGTCAGCCCTTAGCTGCTATTCTCCTGAAGACTATTGCTGTACATCCTTCCTACTAATATTATAAATGTGAAAGTTTAGATGTTTGGATGTTTAGATGTTTGGATGTTTGTTACTCAATCACGCCAAAACGGCTGAACGGATTTGGCTGAATTTTGGGACATAGATACTTTGTAGCCTGGAGACTAACATAGGCTACTTTGTATCCCGGAAAAATTTAACATTCCCGCGGGATAACGTCGTGTAGTTCATGCGGGCGAAGCCGCGGGCGGAAAGCTAGTTTCTTTATAGTTTGAAGTGTCGGAGTAACTTATCTACGTAAAAGAGGCAGAGGAAACTTGAACCCGCGGTTTTCCCGTTCCCGTTGGAATAGCGGGATAAAATATAGCCTATGTTACTCGGGAATAATGTACTACTACATTGTCAAAATCGGGCCAGGATTATTTTGATTGCTTACAAACAAACGAAACATCGAATCTTTCCTCTTTATAAGATAAGATAACACTTTATTGCACACACACTCATAGAAGATATTGGTACTTGATTGGTACATATGAAGCAGACAATTGACAAAAGTGGTAGGTACAAATAAGCGAACTTATCGCTAAACAACGATTTCTTCCAGGCAACCCACATTTTAAAGAAACAGTAAGTCGGGCATGGGCAAGTAGTGTAAAGTAACAATGCTGTAAATGTATGTTATGAACCATACCAGACGCACAGGAAACGTATAATTAGTGCCAAAGCTTAATATACGTTAGCGCTATAACTATTTTATATTTATCTAAATAAGATGGTGGTAGCTAGCCAGGCGGACCAAGAACAAGTCCTACCACCAACCAAACCGGATACAATATGTACCCCCACCGGGAATCGAATCCGGGACCTCTTGGTCTGAAATCGGTGGTGTGAACCACTAGACCACAGTTCTATATCAGCTCAATAGAATGCCTATTGTATTTTTATTTAATTTTCTACGACGACGAAGAAATCTCCAACAACAACAACTGGTGCCACACAGCTCGCCACAATACACAGATCGCATCAATTTATTTATTGCTTCCCAACGTAGTAGGTTCAACAAATTAAAAAAAAAACGAGTCGGATTACTTTAATTTATGCCCATATTCAATCTTCAATGTATCAAATTTATAAGTTTCGTCATATACCTAATCCTAATCTTCTTTTGCAACGCGCTATAGTCACGAGCATTATTAAACACAAACAACAGAACTGTGACTAATTTAAGCGTTCCGAAATATAACTATCTGCGACACAAAAGTCGTTCAATATTATAATATGACATAATCCTATGTCGTTCACATATAATTGCTCGTGACTGTACACAACAAAACAAAATAAATCATAAGGAATGACTGACGAATTCAGTAGCTAAATAAGAGGAGAGATTTGTTTGTTTGTTTGCATCGAATAGGCTCCGAAACTACTGGACCTATTTAGAAAATTCTTTGACCATTAGAAAGCTACATTCTACCCGAGTGACAAAAGCTATATTTTATCCCGATATTCCCACGGGAACGGGTGAAAATATACCACGCGGGTAAATAATAAAGAAGTTTCTTAATGAAATTTACATGAGCTTAGATAATTATTGGTGTGATTGTGAAGTTTTTTTTTTTTTAATAATTTAGTTACTAAGCAAATCCTTTAAAATCCTTCCCCGCATCGTCTCGTTATCTCACCTTCACACTTCAGTTCTGAAATAAGTATCGTCCAATCGAAAGGGTCAGATCAATTAACCTCCATTCCATTAGATCCAGGTTACAAAACCGAAAAGTTAATGAGATAGACCTAAAATATAGACAATAACGCCGGAACTAGACGCACAGGAAACGTATAATTAGTGCCAAAGCTTAATATACGTTAGCGCTATAACTATTTTATATTTATAAGTGGATGTAACCACGTTTCGTACTGCAAAGCAGGACTAATGATATTACAGACCGACTTATAAGTCTTTCTGCAAAGTCTTATCTATCTCTATGACAAAAGTTATCAAAATTAGCTCAGTATTTCAGCCGTGAAAAGGAACAGATAGACAGACAGTGTTACTTTCGCATTTATCTATACTAATATTATAAAGAGGAAAGATTTGATTGTTTGTTTGCATAGAATAGGCTCCGAATCTACTGAATCGATTGAGAAAATTCTTTCACCATTAGAAAGCCACATTCTTCCTCCTGAGTGACATTGGCTATATTATTTTATCACGCTATTTCCACGGGAACGGGTACCACGCGGGTAAAACCGCGAGGATCCGCTAATAATAAATATTAATGTATTATTCTCGCATAGTTTCTTCTTTTTTTACTGATAAATAAATTATACATTAATCAATTTCTAGGATGATTGATAGCGATGCTGATAAAGCAAGAACAATAATCAATATAGTTACTCGTAGTTCTTTAAAGAATCAAATATCTGAAGCCTTTTTACGTTGTAAACTGATAAAAATCTAAAGTTAACTATGTATTCGTAGTTTAATTAAGTATTTATGACGACCGATTTGGCGCAGGGGTAGGCTACCCGCCTTCTGCGCCAGTGGTCTCGGGTTCGATTCCCGAACAAGACAAATATTTGTGTGCATGAACATGTCTATTTGTCTTGGTCTGGGTGTTTACTATGTATATTAAGTATGTATTTACAAAAAAAAAAGTATTTAAGTATATATTTATCCGTTATCAAGTTTTCCATGATACAGTTTCTTAATGAAATTAAAATGGGCTTAGATAATTGGTGTGAATGTAAGAAGTTATTTATTTATTTATTTATTTATTTATTAATGAACTGTTAATTATTATATGTATGTAGGTAGTCGTACATTAAAACATCGCATACACAATTCGTATACATAATTACAAATAAAAATGTGTTCCAAACTTTTTCAGTTGTAAACTTGGGAATTAATAATTATTGCACGGACTTGCATTGCAATGATTACTACAGCCGGAAACGTTAATCTCATTGTTATTTCAATTCAAATGATATGACATGTGACAGATAGATCTAGCTAGGGAATGTACCAAGTGTCGGTATCGCGTGGTCGTATTACTAATGCCGCACAAAATACATTAACTTTAGCAGTATCTCAATTGAATAAAGATTTGAGTTAGAGAGATGATGGCGGGAACTAAACTGTTGCAGCCCAGAACTTGGCCACATTGACAGTTAGCTAAATATTCTGTGAATATTTCAAACGTCTACCTGTTGCCGTTATTAATAACGAGCAAAAAACGTTTGTTGTATGGAAGCCCCCCTTAAAATATTAATTTTATTCTGTTTTTAGTATTTGTTGTTGTAGCGTTATAAACTTATAACTGTCTAGCTATCACGGTTCATGAGATACAGCCTGGTGACAGACAGACGGACAGCGGAGACGGAATAGGGTCCTGTTTTTACCCGTCTGCGGCGAAGCCAAAAAAGGGTTATGTATTTGACCTGTATGTATGTGTGTCCGTTTCTATGTTCCCTCGTAACTTCTAAACGGATGAACCGATTTTAATAAATGATACGTCGTCAGATTCGTCTTAACGGGCCGAGTGACAATGGGACATCAAAATTAACAAAAAAACATAATGGCGGCTTTTAGGCGATATATTCTGTGCATTGTAAAAAAAAATATTTTTTAATCCCATCGAGTGGGGTATCAAAATGAGGAGGTTACAAAGACGATGACGAAAATATAAATAAGTGATATGTTTTGAACTAATTTCGACTAATAAGTGCTAATTGTTTTTATGGGAAAAATAAAAAGTGTTGTTTTACTATTTTTCACGCAGTTTCTTCATAAAAAACCTTCCCGCGTGCTTTATAGAACATATGAAAAAAAAATTAGCCGAATTGGCCTAACCGTTCTCGAGTTTTGCGCTTATCAACATTCATTTTTGAATTTTATATAGATATTGTTTTCTTTGGTCACAGCTAGATGGCGCTGATAGTCGATTAGAACGCGCTAACGTTTGGCAAAAATAAAATACTGAAAGTTAGATACATTTCCCATTGTGTAATTAATATACAGATTTTTTTACCCGTCGATTGACCTCTGGGTTGGGTACTACAGTCAGGGACTAAAATATCGATAAAAAAAAATATCGATATAAAAAAATATCGATAAAATTTTTCGATATTTCTATTATCGATAATTATATCGAAAAAAATATCGATAATTAATAATCGATAAGGCCTTGCTGCGTCATACCGTGTATGCATGTTGCCAACTTTACGTCCGTCTGGATATTGTCTGGTGTGGTGTGTGGGATTACACGCATAATGACATATCGATGTCTCTGACGCAAAATGACATATTGTGACTACGCAGAATGACATACGCATAATGACATATCTTGGACTTGACATATTGTGACCACGCAGAATGACATATCTATGACTCTGACGCAAAATGACATATTGTGACTACGCATAATGACATCTTGGACTCTGACACAAAATAACATATTGGTGACCACATTACAGTGGCACAATCTTTTCTGTTGCGGTGACAGCGGGGCGCTATGTACGTTTTTCTTTTTTTGTGGCAATTTACCCGGCCCTGACTTCTAAGACCTTCAGCCGCAAGCAGCGCTATGGTTGGACATCAACTTGACAGAAAGTGACATTAAAAAAAACCACGTTAGTTTCACATTTTGGCCACCGGAACAGAAAAGATTGTGGCACTGTATACAGGGTTATTTTTAAATACCAACAACCTCGCAGGAGTAAATTACTAACATCTAAACAAAAACATTTGTTCCACAACTTTTGTAAAAAACTGACAAAAATAAAATCGACTTTTCATACAAAACTTTATCAGCTATTCGGTTATATATATGGAAAGTCGAATTTTCTTGTCTGTTTTCGGAAAAGTCGTAGAAAAATGTTGTTGTTTATGATGTTAGTATTCTACTCTGGTGTTTACAAAAACCCTGTATAAAAATTAAGGGGTGACTGACATATCAATGCCCAGTCCAAACCACTGGACCTAGAGACTTGAAATTATGTATGTATGTCGTGGTCAGACACAGCCTTCTCTATTGTCTTCTACGGTCAGATCATTGAATTGATTATTTCATGAAGGTTGGTCATTTCATGAAATAGTCGTATTTCATGAAATTTTGATTGGAATATACGGGAACCAGAACGGGAATGGATACGGGAATGTGGCGAGAACGGGGATAAACACGAACGGAATTTTATTATGAGTGGGAAGTTTGAATGTTTAGATGTTTATTACTCAATCACACAAAAACGACGGATTTGGAATTGCAAATAGATAGTTTATAGCCTAGTTTAAATAAAATATACTTTTATACCGGTCAAAACCCACTAAGGATTTTCCGAATGTCCACGCGGACGAAGTCGCGGGCGAAAGCTTCTAAGGGAAACAACAGTTTCAATAAGGACCCAATGTAAAATACTTTTTAGTTAGAGATTGCATGGCTGGCTACTTCAATTTATTTATTTATTTATTTTTTTATTTTCTATTGTTTTGCCATAGTCGGGTAAAAAGGGATCTCATGTCACACACCACAACCGTTATGACATTGATACGTAGACGTATTTATTACAAACTAGCCTTCCGCCCGCGGCTTCGCCCGCGTGTACTACACGACGTTATCCCGCGGGAAGGTGATATTTTTCAGGAATAAAAAGTAGCCTATGTCCTTTCTCAGGCTCTAGACTATCTCTGTACCAAAATTCATTCAAATCGGTTCAGTAGTTTAGGTGTGATTGCGTAACACACAGACAGACAGAGACGCATTTATAATATAAGTAAAGACTAGCTTTCCGCCCGCGGCTTCGCCCGCGTGGACTACACGACGTTATCCCGCGGGAATGTGATACTTTTCCGGGATAAAAAGTAGCCTATGTTCCTCTCCAAGCTCCAAAGTATCTGTGTCCCAAATTTCAGCCAAATCCGTTCAGCCGTTTTGGCGTGATTGAGTAACAAACATCCAAACATCTAAACATCCAAACATCTAAACTTTCACAGTAGTAGGAAGTAGGATATACGCGCAACACAATTTTACGTCTTTAATTCATGTCATTTCGCGTATGTGTCAATTCGCGTATGTGTCATTTCGCGTATGTGTCATTTCGCGTATGTGTCATTTCGCGTATTTGTCATTTCGCGTATGCGTCATTTCGCGTATGTCATTTTGCGTATGTGTCATTTCGCGTATGTGTCATTTCGCGTATGTGCCATTTCGCGTAATCAAAATGTGTCATAATGCGTAAAATTGGTGGTGTGGTGTGTGTGGCTTACACACTCACACGCCACACACATGGGGCGCGCCGTTGCTGTTATTTATCTTTTACTTATATTCTTTTAGCGCATTATCTTTATGATTAATAATTATGTTAGTATTGTTTTATAATAAGTGATTGACATGCGTTAGAAAATGAATCCTTTTAACTGAATAAAAAAATTACCGGACAGTCAACCTTTTTTTTAAATTTTTTGATGTCGTTTTTTTATTTAACTTAGTGCTACTTTTGGCGGCGCATCAGATATTGAAGATGACCATATATTATGACGTGCCAGATTCTTTGGTGGTAGATTTTTATTGATGATATCCACCATATTCCATCCAATCATCCTTAGAACGTATGAATCTGGAACCCATCATTCTTTGGTTGGGAGATTAAAATTAAAATATGTTTTATTTTAATTAATAATGTCTCGGAAGTATTCATTTAAACATCGTGTCCTAAACGATTAATAATTGTCCTATTACACCAAAAATGTAAGTACTTATTTAAATTAAAATTTTAAAACATAAGAGCCTACAAAACTTTATTTTAAAATTTCGCTTTTTATTAACCTGTAAAAACGCTCTTCGCCATGTTCTGACGTCATAAAATTTGTAACCAACCACTTGACAGTGTTGACAGTGTCAAGTGGTGGTTTACTTACCTTAGGGTAGTTCCACTTAACAAAGATCTTTCTCCAATATGTATTTGATTAAGGAAATTTGAAGACTTTGACGTTCAATTTTATACATTCAACATATATCTTTGATAAGTGGAATACACCCTTACTTATATGTAGAAAAAGTGAAAGTGACGTTTATTTATTTGCAAATTTAGAAATCCAATACGTCTCAACATAGTGTAGGCAATGAACAGATTCTTTGTATGGAGACACATACACTAATTCCTCAGTCGATGAAACTTTGCTGAGTTATAAAATAGCATGAGCCATAAACTTTTAAATGATTATCCAAAAAAAAACTCACACGGAAGTTAGGTATTTATACATAAATATACACATCTGTTTATATATTGAACCGAGTAATTTCTCAGTCCAAATTTATTTTACCAAATGAGTTATTTATACTAGTATGTGATACTTGATGAAAATCCAAAACTTTTTTCAAACATGAGTATGCTTGGCAAAATGGTATAATTACGTTAAAAAGTTCTATTATTATTATTTTTTGGAAATTTATACCATACTTTTAATTTATTAATATTTACTTTATCATGATATAAAGTTTTTTCTGACTGAGGAATTACTGTGGGGGTCAACTAGCTTCATTGACTACACTAACATGGATGATGTGTTTTCATCAGTTCAAATAAAAAATAAAAAAAGATATTTTTAAAATTATTTTTACTTATCAATCTTGTACTTTTATTTCATTATATCGCTATATTACGTTTTCTTAAGCCAAGTATTTTTTTTTTTCATTTTTTTTCGGTAATGTGATGGAAATTTTCATTCGATGTATCAAATAAGGTATGAGTCAAGTAGCCTATTAATAAATTATTTTTTGTTTTAAGTATTAATGATGACATTGAAGTATTCATTTGAATTGTAATAGCATTTATTTAATAGAATTTTTTTAATTGGTTAGTAAACAAAGAGTTTTTATTTTCATTAATTGAAGGAGGTAATTTATTATATATTTTAATAGATGAATGTTATGTACTATTAGATGTTAGTTTTAATCTGCAACTTGGCAACATTAACTTATTTTTGTATCGTGATGGATATTATTTCGGGTTCGTGTGTTACGCCCCCGGTGTGTGACGCCCCCGTGGTGGAAGCCCCCGATTTCGTTTTCGATGGAATATCTTGTCGTTTTGTGTAAAATTAGCTATGTTTGCGTACAAGTTTGCAAACTTCGTAAATATAAAAACACGGCAGGGGCAATTTCTAGAAACTGTGTCTATGTGAACTTGATGACAGATAAATATAGTAGTACTCAAATATTTTTTGTTTGTAAATACATACTTATTATACATAGAAAACACCCAGACCAAGACAAATAGACATGTTCATGCACACAAATATTTGTCTTGTTCGGAAATCGAACCCGAGACCTCTGGCGCGGAAGGCAGGTAGTTTGCACCTGCGCCAAATCGGTCGTCAGGTATCGTCAGGTAAATATAAGTACTTATTTTAAAATAAACAAATACAAAAGTCACTTTACCGTGCGTACGAAGTCGCGGGCAACAGCTAGTATTGATATAAAAACATATATTCAAACAAAGCTTCAAATAAATTCAACAAAATGCTATCAAAAAGAAGTCGTAATGCATTCGTATCGTAATTTGGTCATTAATTACGATGTATTCGTCATTCGTATTGGTATCGTAATAGCCACAAATAGGGTAAATTACTAAAATACGCAAAGAACGCATTTTAGTTGGTAGCTATCTGCCGCTTGCCAAAACGCAAAACAAAATCAAACGCTTGTCGTCTTGCCGTTGTTGTCGCTCCGACGATAATCCCCCGATCCGATCCTCTCGCCCTGCTAAGTTTGGCAACGTCGCGCGTCGCACTCGCACGTTTCGTACATTATCGATATTAAAATATCGATAAAATTATCGATATTTTAATCGCTATTTCGTATCGATATCCAACTATCGAAATTTTATGTTTATATCGATATTTTTCAAATATCGATATAAGTCCCTGACTACAGTACCCAAAAAAGTTGGTTTCAAAGTGACCCTTGGGACTGTAGTCCCATTTTATAAAGTGAGTGTATTTAAAAATTGAAATAACTTGAATTGTTGAGGTACAATAATGATAGCGAATTGCGATGTTAAAATAAAATAAGTATCTGTTTTAGGTAGAATAATATGACGTGATTTTTAATTAATTTAAAAAAAATTGTTCGTCGAATTTTAACGAAATCGTTTTCTTTCATTGATTTGATAGTTAGTTAGTCAAGAAGTTTTATTTTCTTTCTTTGGTTTATTATAATATAATAGTAATAGTAATATTATTATAATACGATAGGAGTTGTTTAGTTAGATTTTTGGTTTAGAAGTTTTATTTTCTTTGGTTTATTTGTTAGGAGGCGATAATAATAGGAGTTGTTTAGAATTTTGGTTTTTCGTGAAGTTAACGACCAAAACTCCCTACAAGAATTGACACGTCTGCGAGGTCTTGCTCATGTACATAGAACATTTAACTAAAAAGCTTAAAATAATAAAAAAAGGCGGGATCCATGATATTTTTATAGATTTTATACGCAAATGGATCCCGCTTGCTTCCGAGAATTCTCTTACTTAAAATTTGTATTAAGTACCTAATATATATAACGCTGCATACAATTTACTAGTAAGAACTAAGAACATATTCAATCCACAATCGATCTTTTTTTGCTTGTTTTTTTCTTTTTAGTTTATTGCACCGCAGACGGGTTTTTTTAGTTTTTTATTACCCTTTGGGTACGGAACACTAAAATCTACCGTGTACTACAACTGTGTGCATAGTTGCATACTTAAGTTGAGTTACTGTTCTGTTCTAGGTTGTATACGCGCTGTGCTAATCCCTTCGCAGTTGCAGCCGCAGCACGTGAAACCCCAGGTGTTCGGTTAAGCAACGATCTGATACGATTAATTGTACATAAGTAATCCAATCCGCACTGAGCCCGCGTGGTGGGTCATGGCTCATTCTCCTTATTCATCCATAAGGAAGGCCAGTGCCCCAGCAGTGGGGAAATTAAACGGCTGATGATGATGATGATGATGATACAATACCATTGGACACGCTGATATTATTGTGGTTGGGTTTGACTCGGATTAAATTGTTGGTAATTTTTCGATCGATAAAGAGTAAAATCGACAGTTAGGCACGACACGACATACATTGTAAGACTTAACATTGTTTCACCATAACCACGAATTAGAGTTCAGAGTGAAAACCACAATCGAATTTTTACATCACTGATCTGATCAGACAGTCACTATAGCTTCTTTACGCGCAGCGATGATCGGTTTGGTTGGAATGGACTATAGGTACAGTCGAACCAATTGAATCATGATCCATTTGCTAATAAGAACTATAAAGGTCAATGTCAATGTCAGCAAGTTTAAATTTAGACTTTATTGAATTTTAAAATCGGGTTATTTAAATTTTAACTTTTTTCCATTCACAATGCAATTTTTATGGTTGAAAAATGGAAAATGAAGTAAGTATTTAGAAAAAATAGACCCGTCTCACAATCGACCCGTCTCCCATCGGAGCTGGTTGTGAGACGGGTCGATTTTTTCTAAATACTTCATTTTCCATTTTTTTTTTTATATCGGTTCAAAAATGAACTTACGGTGGGTCGCGATAAAATTGGTACATGTATGGTGTAGACCGCATGTTTGTTTTGTGTACCCAGTTACCAGTTACGTGCAATAACTTATGCGGTACAAATTCATTATAATTTTACGACTTTGTTTTATAGTTTTTCAATCAATTCATGAGCGTGTTTGCGTGATTACTGATTAGATTAGGTAGAAACTGTAATTCGTAGGTACGGGGAGTAATGGAGTTAGCTGTCATTCAATTCTGAAGCTTAAAGTTAGTATCTAAATATTGAAGTAAACAAGTCTTTTCAGGGGGCGATTCTCGCGAAATAGACATTATGTCGAATAGAGACATTTTACGCCACATAGCTTGGCACACAACTCAGCCGGCCTAGCATGAGCGGCTTTTATCTCGCGATATGATATGGTACGGCAAGTTGTCTTGCTTACCCTACTAAGGTGAAAGCAAGACAACTTGCCGTACCATATCATATCGCGCGATAAAAGCCGCTCATGCTAGGCCGGCAGGCCAAGTTATATGGCGCGTACTGTCAAAATTAAATGGTGGATGTCAATGAATTTTCGTATCCCATTATAGAAATGTCTATGTCCAGCGCTCGACTTGCAACGAGTGGTCAATGGCAGTCGACGTGAAATTTTTAAAAACTATAGACATTTTCAGTTTCAAATAACTCTGCGCGCGCCTGGGACGTTTTTGGCGCTAGTTACAGTACATTTTCTGTTCAAAGCTTATAGAAAAGATTAGTATTCGAATTTGACGATGTCGAATTCGAGATATCTCTATAGATCTGAGAATCGCCCCCACGTTTATGAGGTTAGTTGGCCAAAGTAAGTTGAAATGACCAAAAAGGTGGAAAATTCATAACACTCGCCAATTATGTCTTTAAGTTAAGATAGATATACCTATGCATTCTATATAGCCAGGTTCTATACATCCCTACGTTTCTAGGAGAAAGAAATAAAAAAAGGCTCATAACATAATAGACTAAAGGAAAGGCGTTTAACTCATCCTACCTATATTGCTTATTTTTTTCATAGAATAATGGAACCTTGTAAACTAGGAATCGAACCACAACCACCTTCGATCATGAAAACCCACAGAATAATATTTTCATCCCATCGATTCGAAAAGCGATGATTGTTTATCTAATAACAGGGTCCAAAACGATTCATTGTTTACCTGTTATGACAAGAGGGTATAAATGAGATTTGAATTTTGAACAGCTTCATAACAGGGTCCAAAACGATGAGATTTGAATTTAGAACATAATTAAAGAAGCATTGGTTGCAGTGTAGCAAAGGGTGTGCAGTACTTAAAAAAAAAATCAACTGATTTTGTATGGGGCCGGGACTTTTTTCGGCACCGAGAAATTTTCAAAAACGGAATTTTATAAAATTGAGAATATCTCGTAAACGGTGAGTCGTAGCTAAAATCTAACAAAATTTTCAACCCCCCTACGGCATCCCCAGAGATACTTATAAGGAATCTGATGGACATATATGTTTTTTTTATATTATTTTTTTTATTTCAAAACTCAAATTTTTTTTCTTGCCCGACTACCGCTATGATGTATCCGAACGACAAAGAAAGGTAGGTAGTTTGAGTTGTCTTTACTGCTTTTCTTATAGAGGGGGATGAAAAGCAGAGTGTATTACTCGGCCGCAAAATTATTTTCATCTCGGGCGGCGTATATTGAATCCCTCGCTGCGTTCAGGAATCTACTTTAGAATCCCTCGCTGCGCTCGAGATTCTACTCTAGAATCCTTCACTGCGCTCTGGATTCAAAATAGCGCCCTCGCCGTAAATATATTATTTTGCTCCCTTGTAATACAATCTACTATTGTCACAGCCTCAAAATAACTACTAAGTATACTAGATCGATTGGATACGATGACTTTTTATCGGGCGATAAAATCAATAAATTGTTCACTAGCTTTATGCCGATTAGGAATATTACCGCAGACAATGACAAGATTTACTTATTGAATATGGAAAATGAAGTATTTAGAAAAAAATCGACCCGTCTCACAGTAGTTAACGACTCCGTATATAGCTCAGTGGTAAGAGCAGTCGCCCGGAAAGCGAAAGGTCGTGGGCTCGAGTCCCATCGGATTTTTTCTAAATACTTCATTTTCCATTTTTCAATAATTGCATTGCGAATGCAAAAAACTAAAAATTAAAATAAGATTTACTTAGTCCAAATATTGTTTATTGGAGGCATTATTAACCACAACGGGGTAGCACTTAACCTTCATCACACCTGATGTTAATTAAGTGATGATAAGGCTATAGGTGGAAACGCACTACTCCCGGAATCCTCAATCACTGAGGAACTGGCTATCTTATCTCTAACTGCCGGAACTCAGCAATGCTGAAAACATCGTTATTATGGCGTCAGACTTAGATAAGATGGTGGTAGCTAGCCAGACAGACCTACGGCCAGAATTAATAATCAATCTACAGATAGGGATACGCATGATCCAGATTAGTTGTTATGCAACGATTGATATTAACCTAGAATTAACGACAGTTCGCCCGGGTGTTGCTAGGTGTTGCCTAGCAACTGATCTGGATCATGTCTATCCCTATCTGTGGATAGATTATTAATTTTAGCCGTTAGACAACCCATACCACCAACCAAACCGAATACAAGGTGTACGGGACCTCTGGGTCTGATACCGGTGATGTGTGTGTGTGTACCACAGCTACACCAGAGAGGCGGTTAAAATTTATGTATGGCAGGTATGTAGCCCATAATACACTATAATTAACGTCAGTTGAAAAGGTTTTTCGCAAAAACGTTTCAAAGTATATGTCAGCCAAAAATATATTATGTAAATCTACAAAATATGGCAAGTGTCACTGTTTTGTTTTATTTTAATTGTATCTATCTTCGATCAACAATAACATAGATAACCGGTTGTTCAAAAACGGCTTAGCGAATAAGAGCGCACTTCAAAGTTCTTCTTCACTCTTATTTCATAATCGATTCTTGTCTTTTTGACGTAAGATCATAACACTCGGACGTAACCTTTTTCTCCGTTTAAAAAAAAAGTTATTGCGTGCCATATTTACCGTTGTGAGTTAGTTATATTGTTATCTATGTTAAGTTAATATTAATAGACTACACAGCTCACCCACAACTTCGTCTGCGTGATCCTAGTTTATATGCGGCATTTTTAATTTGTATATTGATCCAAAGATTGATCCTAACTGTTGGTTGACTCGGGTATAAAGATCATCACTCAAAATTCGTATAATTCGATTCAGTACTTTTTACGTGAAAAGCGAAACAGACAAACAAACAAGCTCAACAACTAGCGGTATTCGTAGTTCAAAATTTAGATCATAATGTTTTGTCGAAATAAATACCTAATTTGTACAGACTACAGGATGTGAATGGCACTCTCACTCATTCATCACATGTCACCTTCGATCATAAACATGTCACCCAAAATATTTAGGTGATACGATTAATAAGTAATCTTATCTCTTCTTCCAATAACTCTTATTTGATGCGAAGCAATCGCGTATTCGAGGAA
Source organism: Crambus lathoniellus (assembly GCA_949710035.1). Lineage (NCBI taxonomy): Eukaryota > Metazoa > Arthropoda > Insecta > Lepidoptera > Crambidae > Crambus > Crambus lathoniellus. Next base: position 9,491,242 of record OX453323.1, on the reverse strand, counting down.
CAATACAAGCAACAGTACGATAACGATTAGGATACGATACGGTGAAATGCAATGCCGGTTACAAGGCATATAGGGATAGGGTAAAGTATATAGGGTTGCCAGCACCGGATTGCCGATCTGCCGGCCTAGCATGAGCGGCTTATAACGTGCGATATGATATGGTACGGCATGCCGTCTTGCTTACACCTTACGGGCGTTTGTGCACTACCACTGAATTTTACCGATCCGGAAAAAATCGGATGCTTGTATTTTAATAATTAATCATTTATATTAGTAATTAATTAAATACAAGCATCCGTTTTTTTCCGGATCGGTAATATTCAGTGGTAGTGCACAAACGCCCTACTGGGGTAAGCAAGACAACTTGCCGTACCATATTATATCGCGCGTTATAAGCCGCTCATGCTAGGCCGGCTGGAGTCGAAACTTTATAAGCCCCAGCCAGACTTTTATTTTCATTTTATTCAATTAGAAACAAGTGGTCATATACAAAAATTTTCAAATAACATTTTAAGTACAAAATAGTTTCCTATACCATTATCCATGCATTAATATCTTAAAAAATGGAAATATATATGAAAAGAAGCCAATGTTTTAACAAGTTACATGCTATTTGCTAAATACATATTCCCGAGTACCTACAAATGCATTGTATTGTATTTATATTACAGAAACAAAAAAAAAACGGCCATTACAAATAAAATTACATTAAAACGACAAGAAAGCATTTTTGTGGTTGATTTATCCTATATTTTTATCTTATCTCTAACTGCCGCAACACAACAATGCTGCAAACATTGTTGTAGGAAAATATTGACGATTCATAAGTACATGCTTATTATGTCTATGTGAATAAATAAATATTTGATTTCATTGATTTGATTTGTTGTTATGGCGGATGGCAGGCGGTAGACTTAGATAAGATGGTGGTAGCTAACCAGGCGGACATTGAACATGTCCTACCTACCAACAACCAATCAAATTATGTACCACCACTTGGAATCAAACTTGGGCCTCTGGGTCTGATACAAGTGATCTGTACTACTAAACCACAGAGCGGGTTAAAAGAATAGAAGTTTTTTGCAGCAAATGTAACAAGATCTTCTATTCTAATATTGATATCAATTGTTAAAATATATTTACTTACTAGCATTTATCTTAGCCGTATGTATTGGAGAAAATATTAATGATTCAATAAATAATCTGCCATCTGAATACTCAACCACTACCTACTCAACTTTAAGAGCTTCTCAAATGTTATAATTCAGATCCACAGTTGGCTACATCAATAGTAATTTTGTCCGGTAAGGTTCTCCTTTCCATCGTGTTGTGATATAATACATGAGAAAGTGTACTTTAATTAAAGCAATTAATGAAAGTTACTTAATTGGATAAAAGTAAGAGGGAACTCATTGTTTATAGTTATGATTACAGTATTAATATTTAATTTACAATTGGCTTATATTTAATGGGAAAAGAAACAATGTTTTGGAATTGTGTTGAACTGCTAGTCCACCATTTGCTTGTAATGCAATACAGATAAAATAAATTAATACGCTACCTACCTGATGACTCCATAAACTATAAAAGACCAGCCAAACTTTTAAAGTTATTGGCATATTGTCTGTACAAAATATATTCAGCGTGGTTGGTCCTTTCTTTTGATATACAAAAATTTAACGTCTGGAATATCTGATGAAGAACCCTAAGAGCTTGAAAGGGAAATGTTCCTTTTTAAAAAAATTGAGAATCTTAGGAATAACAGTAAGGTCTATTTTTGTAGATAATTGCAGTATCTAAGTGCTATTTCTGTCTATTGTATTTTTAAGATTAAACATTACCGTTTGCCTGAAAACCAAAAACCCATACATGCGACCTTTGACCTTGAATAACCTTTATGTACTTTAGAATTTGTAGAGGACTTTTCAAACTTTTTCTAATTAGAAAACCAAACATTCCTTTCAATTTTTAGTTCTATGCGAATGATTGATATTTAAAGTTTAAATTGACCGGATTAAGAAAGATTTTTAAAAGCCATCAATGTGCTGTTTTTCATTTCTGTTATAAATGTATAAAATTCACGCATATCAGTTTATTTTGTTTTATTCCTTATCACTGTCCAACTAATCATTTTGACTCATTAGTTACGAATGATATTTGTTTTGTTCGTATTTTATTCTTTTATCCTACATAAACTTGTAAATTGTTCATGGCATAATAAGTAAGTACCCATTCAATAACAAAAATTGAAATGTCAAGCTCAAATCAATAACATTTGTAACAACTGCATTCATAAAAAGAATTTCTTGATTGCCGTTTGTAGCCTTTAGGTCCAGTGAACAAGTGTTAGTCACAAGAATGTTGTATTATCTCAACCAATTATGCATTACACAATTAACAAACAATTAACAATGTTCATCCACAGATTACTATATTCTTTACTACAAAAAGGTTAAGGTTTATCCTGTGAATGTTTTATGAGTCAGACATCAGACAGCTGCTTGATACAAAATGACTCACTTTGGGAATAAAAAATAAACAAAGGACTGAGAAGTTACTGTATCTTGTTCTGCCAGACCAGACAAGTGCAACGGCAGCCTGTATCCATGCACTGGCACTTATCCAAGGATCACAGAAAACACACACCTAGTAAAGCAATGAACAAGGAAGTGGGTGTTAAAACATTACAATAAACCAGTCCATAAGTGCCCTAAGATTACCTTGAAAGGTTCACGCATTACAAGCCCAACATGATAATGCTATTGTGATGTGATACAAAGAATCACACAAGTATGATATTGGAATTAAACCATAACAAAACTACTAATACTAACAATAGAATTATATCCAATTCTAAATTCGAATTTCGAGCTACAAATTGACAGAACATATTCGAGGTTTGGAATGTTGATAGGTCTAAAATTAAACGTAGAAACCAGCCGATAATAACACAGTTTTACTAAAATTAATGATCGCATAATAATAAAATGATTAGACTTAAAAATAGTACAAAAAAGACAGTAAGTACTTACATTTAATTCCACTGCAATATTTTCTCAGTTATGTAGTCTCGTCTTCTCTAAGTTACACAATCTTCGTACACATATTTTGTGAAACTTATCCACTACACAATTATTTTAATCTCAAGATTACCAATGTTTAATTGAAATGACAGAAAACAACGGGATAGAAAAAGACGTGTGGGTCTGGGTCGGATGATGAACAGAATATTTTTAAAAATTCCGATAGATGGCGTATACGAAGTCTGAGAGGCATAGACAACCAAAGGTATACTTTGCGACCTAATCATAGTGCATTCAATTCAACGCTCATATCAGTAATAAGTTTTATGTTAACCCGCGCCTCCTATCATAACATAACAATATAATAATATCATGAGTAAAGTAAATAAAGCGGTAGATTTCTATTTTTGTTGCTTTTATTTAGAATATAATTCGAAACAATTATTTAAAAAAAATCAAAATGTCTTTAATTTCAATTCATAAAAAAACAATATATAAGAATCTAAACAATTTGTAAAAGATCTGGTCCAGTGGTGATTTGGATATTTATAAAAAAAATATTTAAGTATTTAATTTAGTGATAAAATGGCCCATCATCTCCAAGCTTTCGTTCTCAAAAAACAAACGTGAAGTGAAGCAGGTGATTGCATCATCCATCACCAACATAATAATCAGAATGGGGAGAAAAACTGACTTTTTATCACGACAGAGGACACATAATTTAAGCTGTCAAAATGTATGGGATTTTATAAATCATTTTTGATTTCTTGAAAATTCTTTCAGATTCTAATGTATAAAAAATACCCCAGTTTTGTGCCTTAAAAGGTTCACAGTTTACACAAAATTAATGCTAAGCAAACTAACGAAAATGAAATCTAACCTCAAAAGTTTGAAATGCTTACCCCTCTATCAACTTTTTTCAGTAATTGTCTTTTTCCTTCTACAAAATATACTTTTAAGCTTGGTAGCTGATAATGACTAATACACTTTATCCATAAATATATCTCAGTTTGCAAAAGCACCATCAACAAAAAGTCTTGCCTGTTGCTTCCAATGAGCGATTTTCTGACAGGCCATTTAAAAAAAAAGCTTCCAAAAGCTTCACTAGATAGCGTTGAACGAAGTATGTACATGTCTATGGCATATTTTAGTATGAATCATATTTAAATTAATTACTTCTTTAAAACCCAAGGGAAACTAATAATAAATTAAATAAGTACTGATAGGTACTACTGTGAGGAACAGAAACGAAATAGGTAAATTTAAAGATTATGGTAAATAAATAACATCTGTCGGACGTTCCGTTTTATGAAACAAAAGTCGCGTCAAAGTAAAATTTATAACGTTCCGTTCCTTCTTACTGCATAGGTGGGACAGCGCCATCTAGTGAGCGAGCTTTCAGAAAATCGCCCATTGGACCTGCGTATTGGTAGTGGGTTGTTTTGACCTATCTAACTTATCAGAAAAAACTGAGATGCGGCCGTTTCAGCAAGAAATACCTAATGATAATGTATTATTTTGTTGTTTTCTTTTTATTGTGTATATTTTTTACATAACATTTACACCATTACCTCATCATCATCACATCAATAAACATTTTTTTTTCTTTCTTTCTTTCTTCTTATTAATATTTATAAAGAAAACTTGTGCCCAGTTACAACTGCCTCTGTGGTCTAGTGGTCCACACCACCGATTTCAGACCAAGAGGTCCCGGGTTCGATTCCCAGTGGGGGTACATTTTGTATTCGGTTGGTGGTAGGACTTGTTCTTAATCCGCCTGACTAACTGCCACCATCTTATCTAAAGCTAGAAACACATTTCGCTGGCGCAGCGCAGCGCAGCGTCGACCCGGGTGTGCACACTTTACTAGTGTGGCGCAGCGCGTCCTGACGAAATTTTTGATCAGTGTCAAGCGAGTCGTTGCCGAGCTAACATCTGCATTATGTTTTCTTCTAATTTTGAAAACAATTTCTGTTCTTACTTAACATATTAAATAAAAAAAAATATGTTGATGATTACGATGATAAGATGATGATGAATGAATACGAGATGCAATTTATATCTATACTAATACTATAAATACACTTTGTTTGTTTGTAATAGATAAACTAAAAAAATACTGAACCGATTTTAGAAATATTTAGTCTAATTTATTTTCAAATCAGAATTATACATTATTTTTGTTATAAAATTAAAAAGTATAGTGTACTAAAAACACTTTAATACTGTTTTAACAGTATAATTAACAACCCTACATGATAATGAATTGGTGACTCTTCTAAACAAAAAAAATAATTTTTAAATTGGCCCATTATTGACGGAGAAATCGGAGAACATAAGTAGTAAAACGCAAAATGCAGAGCTCCGCTGCGCAGTCCGCTACCTACTAGTCTATATAATTTGTGCCGCTACCGAGCCCACAAATTATATAGTGTAGTACCGAGCCATCTGACGATACAATGCTAGAAAGTGGTGGGGGGTCTGGCGCAATCGGAGCCCAGCGGATACGCTGCGCTGCGCTGCGCTGCGCCAGGGAAATGTGTTTCTAGCTTAAGTCTGACGCCATAACACTGATGTTTTCAGCATTATTGTGTTCTCTGGAGTTAGATATAAAATAGCCAGTTCATCAGTGATTGAGGATTCCGGAAGTAGTGCGCTTCAACCTTCAGCCTTATCATCACTTAACATTTATTATCATCACCATCATCATCATGTCAGCCGAACGACGCCCACTGCTGGGCATAGACCTCCTCCAAGGATCTCCACAACGATCGATCCTGCGCGATTTCATTATCATCATCATCATCATCATCATCACGCGCTGCGCGATTTATTATCATATAAAAAGTAAATACATTTTACAGGAAAATATCATATCTATCTATCTATACATATAATAAAATCGTAGACTTTCCGTGTCTGTAATTGAAGATATTTGCAAAAATAATACCAGAACATGTAAGAAATAAGCAATAGAGAGTATAAATCTCTTATTTAAATTTTTTGTCTGTTTGTCGGTTTGTCTGTTTATCTGTTTGTCTGTTTGTTTGTGACGGCATCACGCAAAAACCACTGATCGGATCTTCATGAAATTCTGTACGAAGACAACTGGTTACTCTTAAAAAAGTATAGGATACTTTTTGTCCCGTAAAAATCCCTTCTTCCTACGGGAAAAAAATACAAAAACTGATTCTTACTAAAATAGATGTCGCCACATGTTTATGAAAATACGTTATATTTAAGGGCAGGATCTTCAAAAAACTCTGTCTTTGTCTATTTCTTTATGTGTGAAGAGTAATGAAAATAACCTCACTTTTTAATTTTTTCAATAATTTTATTTTTATTTTGAGCATAAATTCAATTTTTGAAAAAGAAGCCAGAGAATAATTTTCTTTATGTCATTACCTATTTTTTATATGTTATTCGTGAATTAGAGTTTAATAATCTTTTTTTTTATGTTTTTGTTTCTATTTTGAGCATAAATTCACTTTTTGAAAAAGTAGCCTGAGAATAATCTTCTGTATGTCATTACCAACTTTTCGTTCAAACTATAGTGCGAAAAGCATATCATTCGGTGATAACATTTAATTTTGACAGCTAATTTTGTATTGCAATTGGCTCCTCTGTCACGCACGACTGTCGCTGGAACAGACAGGCATGTGGGACTATAAGCGTAAAATAGCCGCTACACACGCTCCTATCCGATCGCCGATTTGGTGCGGGCGAACTTCAATGCAGATCTGATCCGCGCCTACACACGTTCAAACCAAATCTGCTGCACCAAATCGGTTTGGCGCTACACACGTTCCGATTTGGTCTGGCCGCACCTAGCTGTTGTTGCAGGGTTGCCAGCCACTGCTAATCTCCCAATATTAATATTATTTATAAATACTGAAAACATTGATTTGCTTCCAATAGATAGATAAAAAGAAAAATATTTTCGGTTTTTAATGTTTTATTATTTTAAAGAATTCAATTTCATTATTTTTTTCATTTACTTACTGTTGTTTTCATTAAAATACTAGAACATGCTAAATATTTACTAAAAGCAGCACTTATTGATGAGGTACTATGCCTTTATTATAAATATTTAGTTTTAGGACAAATTGCGAGTTTTTAAATAAAATAAACGATAAAAAAATTAATAGGTAAAAGAATCATTGCACAAATTGCCATAATTAAACCTTTCGTTTGTTCAGTCCTACGTAAAACTCATGAACGAGCATTAAATTGAATACTCTGAAAATCCCTTAAACGTAATTCTATCTGCTATAAATATTTCCGCTTTTACATATTTTCTCCCTAAATCTAGGGGATATGCTCGAAAATTGTCAACACTGCCAAGTTGGTCCGGTCGGAAGCCTACACACGTTCCGATTTGGTAGGAAGTGAAGTTCGTGCGAACCAAATCCGGTCGACCGCGCCAAACACGAATAATAATAATTATGGTCGGACGACTACGCTACACACGTCCAGATTTGGTCTGGAGCAGACCAAATCGGCGGTCGGATAGGAGCGTGTGTAGCGGCTATTACACAAATATTTTAATGAAAATAATTATTGATATTGGCACAAGCAAAATGATTTTATTGAATTTGGGTCTTGAATAATGAACGTTTCCGAACGAATCTTTCATACGCCATCTGGCGGAATCACACATTGACAGCGAAAGTCATTCTTTCTCACTCCCACTAGTGCGCGCCGTGCCGACGAACGGTTCAATGACTTTGGCGACCGTTTCTATTTTCTCTCTGGTTCTGTCGTCGGGTCGGCCTGCAAGGAAGGGGGTCTTTGTTTGCGTTTCACGTTCGCGTTGCACGGTTATCAACCACGGTCGCGCTCCATCGTATCGTCGAGACGGAATGTGCCCGCATAAGTGGAAGCGTGGGTTTCGCTCCTCCCGGTCGATGTGAAATGTGGTGTAGTGTGCCAGGGTGGCGCCTTCAACCAGTGCAAGTGCAGTGAGGTGCAGTGGTGTGTGCGAAGGAGCGTGGGTCGGTACGGCCACGGCGAGCGAGGTGCGCGGAGGTGGCGGTGGCCGCGCGGCCATGACCGGCGACATGCCTCTGGGGAGCGCGCACGCGTTCGGGCGCGCGTTGCTCCGGGACGGGGCCCTACCGCCCCTGGAGCCGGGCCCGCCCGCGCCTCCGCCGGCCGCCGCGCAGCCGCCCGACAAGCGCCCGCCGGCCGCGGCTGCGAGCCCCGAGCAGGTCATGAAGCTGTACATGAACAAACTGACCCCCTACGAACACCGTGAGATATTCGATTACCCCCAAGTGTACTTCATAGGCGCCAACGCCAAGAAACGGCCCGGGCTCGTTGGGTTTCCGAACAATTGCGAATACGACAACGAGCAGGGCTCCTATATCCACATACCGCACGACCATATAGCTTACAGATACGAAGTGCTCAAAGTTATCGGGAAAGGTAGCTTCGGGCAGGTCGTGAAAGCGTACGACCATAAGAAACGCGAGAACGTGGCGTTGAAGATGGTGCGGAACGAGAAACGGTTCCACAGACAAGCTCAGGAGGAAATACGCATCCTGGAGCATCTGAGGGAGCAAGACAAAGACAACACAATGAACGTCATACACATGTTCGACTCCTTTACGTTCAGGAACCACACTTGTATCACGTTCGAGCTACTCTCGATCAACCTGTATGAGCTGATCAAGAAGAACAAGTTCCAGGGCTTCTCTTTGCAGCTGGTACGCAAGTTCTCGCACAGCCTGCTGCAGTGTCTGCACGCTCTAAACAAAAACAGGATCATTCACTGCGACATGAAGCCGGAAAATGTGTTGCTGAAGCAACAGGGACGGTCCGGAATCAAGGTCAGTACTTTTTACTCTCACAAAGAAAACATCTGTTCCAAATTGAAAAACTAAAACATAAATGCATAAATCCAAAAGTCCCTAACACCTGTTATTCTGGTTTCGATGCCCGCGGCAGTAGATTCGGGTCATTCGGGAATTTCGGGATAAAAATCAATAAGAGTGTATATTTTTTTTTGTAAACATGCGGAGTAGTGTGCGTGCCCAATCAGCTGGCCACACCCTTGGCACCGCTACCTGGCTAACCCTCCAACCCTTGTTTACACTAGTTCACACACACTACATAAGATATTTCGTCGCAACCTTATCTCCTTTAGTCCGTAATCAAATCAGTGAGTGTGCAGGTATCACTACCTAAAAGTAATTTGGATTTCTTATCAGCTGTGTTATTGTATCTCTGGTATGAGAAATATAACTACGACTTAACTACCAAAGTTTTAATGGATATTATTTCTGATTATTCAACTACCTACATGCAAATAATTAACCTCATAAAACAGCAAGTTTATAACAATGACCTTATTTTCGAAATCGTTCGGTAACAACCATGTTTCGTACTTTACATTCACGATACTTTATAACCCCCTCGTAACACGAAAAGCGTATAAGTAACCCTTTATTTAGTCTGTGAACTTCGTGTATAAAGTGTAACTAAAGTGTTACAAGGGGGGACGAAATACATATAAAACTAGGTACCTAAATGTATGTGTGTATACCTACGTTGATCTTGAATTGTGGCGTTGCGAAATCTGGTCAAGAATACTTCAGAACCGCGATGCCGAATTAATTTTACAGTTTTCATTGTTTGAGCTCGAAGCCGAATGATCGACTTGTAGGTCAAGATCTGCCCGTTCACTGTTCGAGGCTTTTTTGTAAACAGTTGATTTGATGCAACAGTGTCATTCTGCCTATTGACGTAGATATTGACGGGTTTCTATTTATCATCGAGTCGTCATCACCTCGTCGCTAGAATAGTTCAGATACAGATACCGTCCGTTTCCTTGCTACCGACCGATGCCGAACCCATACTAATATCATAAATGTGAAACTGTGTTTGACCATCTTTCACGTCAAAGCGGAGCATCGGATTGATGTGAATTTTGGTATGGGGATAGTTTGGGAGCTGGAGAGTGACATAGGAAACTTTTTATCCCGGAAAAACATCACATTCCCTCGGGATAACGTCGTGTAGTTCACGCAAGCCAAACCACGGGCGGAAGGGTAGTCTATACTTATATTATAAAGAGGGTCTAATAATTTGCTATTGGAATTAGTATCAAGATTAGAGCTGATCGCTTTTAAAAATGAAAGAGATTGTCAATTGTTAGTGCATACGTATTTCTGGTTAAGACTCGTATTATGTTTATTCGGTGCTTATACAGACGTCTGCGTGACGTAAATAAACTCGTGCGTGGAGACGGTTCTAACAAAAATTTAAAATAGAACGTTTGTATGGGTGAGCGACTGTCGGGCGGCAGATAACGATAATCACGTCGTGTTGCAGTTAAACACGCTTTATAACGTGTTACGTGTGACGTCACGGGACAAACTGGCAGTCGCAGAGTGTCGTGTTTCATGATTATGACTGTATAAATTATTGGAATATTCTAAATGAGATTAGGCTTCGGCGAAACATTCACGTCTGGTAGGATCCCACGTGTAATGCAGCTTTGTATGTGGACTTGGCAGACCAAAGTTCAAGCTTAGGTATATGCGATAACTAATAATATTTCGTAATCATGAAAACTATTATCACAAAGATTGTGTCACAGTTATTAGCACCTACCTCATGAAGACAGGCAAGAAATGATTCGAGACCACGAAGCTAGGTAGTTATTACGGAGTAGGTACTCATCTAATCTTGATACATTCGCCCTTTTAAAAAAAACTATGTCAAAAATATTTACCTATTATATTAATTAAAGTAATAATATGTAGTAGCTTTATCGTAAGTGCATATATTTTGCAGCATGTACCTTGGTAGTTAAAAAACAAACAGCCTTATGAAATGATGCATGGGCAAATAAATGGTTAAGTAATTTATTAATGGGAATAGTCAAGGTTGTGTAACGATAAATATCTCCGATGTGCGTGTCACTAACTCGTTGCAATCTACGTAAATAATTGTCGACATCCTTAGGTTAATTATTGACCATCATTAATTAGATACAGGAGCTGAACTGATATACTACTACTGGATATAACTATAGGCTAGGCTTGTACTATCAGCTGTAGATTTCAGCATCATCTTCATAATCAGCCATTTAATGTCCCCACTGCTGGGGCTTCGGCCTCCAACCCATTTACACCGACCGATCGTTATAAAGATAAAAAAAAAATCATCAAAATTATCATCAGTTCAAACATAATTATAACTAGTGGTCATTTTATTCTTGTTGTTATTTTTTGCCTATAAAAAGTTATTGAAAATGAAATATCAGAAAAAAACGACCCATCCTCCAAGTAGCTCCGCCGGGAAATTGGAAAATTTACTTGAAGGATGGGTCGTTTTTTTCTAATATTTCACATTCAATTATAAAAATTGCATTGTGAATGCAAAAAAGTAAATATAATTTATAAAAAGTTAGTTTCAAAACTGGGTTGGATGAATAAGGATTATGATTGAGGGTGGCCATGATCCATTACGGGTCCCAATCAATGTTTGGTCATCCATCACGTTACCGACCATTGCTAGTTGCATAACCACAACGATCGCAGGCCAGGGTGGGCTCCATTCTCTATGTCATCATTATAATTTACTGCAATTAACAGACTTTTATTTATTACTAGCTTTCCGCCCGCGGCTTCGCCCGCGTGGGCTACACGACGCTATCCCGCGGGAATATGATATTTTTCCAGGATAAAAAGCCTATGTTCTTCTTCAGGCTACAAAGTATCTATGTGCCAAATTTCAGCCAAATCCGTTCAGCCGTTTTGGCGTGATTGAGTAACAAACATCCAAACATCTAAACTTTCACATTTATAATATTAGTAGGATTTTTGACATATTATTTAGACATACGAGCCTCCATGCGACACACGTATCTCGATTGAGTTAATAAAAAAACTCATTTGTAGGATACCAAAACATAATTTTTTTTCATGCCTTTGTAAACGTCAATTACAAAGCAATTATTTATATTTCTTTTATTTTTCTTTATTACTATTTATTTACCTTTCTATTTCTATTACCTTTTCGACAGTAAGTTTAACTGTTATTACGATCATAACATGATTGAATGGAATTTGAAAGAAATCATTGTGTTGATGTCAATTACGTAAACTGATTTTTTTATTTCGGTATTGTTATGCTCCTTTTATGATATGAAAATGTGATTACGCAAAAGGGCATTGCACTCAATTGATTTTATGCTAGCAGGAAAATAGTATTAATTTTTCTTTGTCATCGTAATACGGTAATAGTATTGAAAATGCATTGTGAATGCAAAAAATAAAAATAATCTGAATAGTATTTTGAATAGGGTGTATTTAATTGCTCACCAATCTAACCTACAAAAATAATGGAATGCACATAAAAACTACCTACATTTTGATGTTTCAGTATTTTAGATTACTTGTGCAACTCAGTAATTTTTGTGGTGCAATATAATATTTCCCTTTTCAATATCGCCTTCATGTTTTAGAAAATACCAAGGTGATATTATATATCGGTCTAAAATTTAAAACAAAAAGGCGATACATACGCTAAGCGCGATTTATTTTAGTAGGGAATTGAACGCATAAGGGCAAAAGTATCCAAAGTTCATTTAACGTCACATGAAGGACCTTAGAAGCATGTTCTTTCATGAATTTCTTTATCTTGAATTGATCATTCATTATCATTAAACAGCATTGTCTATGAATATTAATCTGATAGCGTGACAATGACGTAAAAACGACACCTTAGCGACATTGTTAACTGCTGATAAAGTAAATAGTAAATAACATACTACTATTATTGACGCAAATTGGAATTATTACGTGCATTACGACGCTGCAAATAATATTTAAGTATTTAATTTAGGCTTTACTTAATCATGTGTGACGTGCAAAACGGTATTTGCTCAGCTGAAACCTAGATCTGATGCAGCTTCATGACATGCTTCATTGACAACCTACCTATGCGATTACGCTTCAAAGCTCTCCAACCCTCATTCTTGACAGGTTTCTCGCAGACAACCCTATTATCATTAATTTAGTATTAAGGTCATAGCCCACTTATACCGCACCGCTCCGACCCAACCAAAGTATGAGCAGCCAAATATGGACTAATATCGTTCACTGTAGATGCACTTTACAGTTATGCTGGGGCTTCACCTGCGTGACGCCTAACGGCGTTAATAACGGCATGCGCGTCTTAGCGCGCTTATTGTATGAAATTAGTGCGCTAAGACCCGGCTACACCTGCGTATTATATGAAATAGCGCGCTAATTAATGGCATTAGTCGCAGATGAAGCCCGGGCATAACAATATACCTACAATAGCAGACAGCGCGCGGTAAGCGAGCCTGCCGCAAGCTAAAGTGCATCTACAGAGCACGACATTAAGTGCATATTTGACTGCTCAAACATTGGTTGGGTGGGAGCGGTGCGGTATAAGTGGGCTAAGTTCTTTAGAATTATTCATTTAAACAGGTGGGTGCAAATCACTCATTTTCGAGACTTTATAATCGCTGCCAACCCTATATTCTGAGAGGAAAAATAATGCCAACCCTACGTTAGTATGTTCTATGGGATTCATACTATCGATTGGTATATAACTATTAGTTATTGATTAAACAGATGGGCGCAATTTTCATAGAACTGTACGTTTTGAATCGTCGATTAAACATAGCCTTGACAGGAAAATTTCAGCCAACCCACTGGCAACATATTATTTAGCCTACTAAATTTTATGTTAAATTTGAAAGTGTGTTTCTGGGTTTGTGTATTCGCTTGTTTGTTTGTCCGTCTGTCACGTCAAAACGGAACAACGGATCGACGTGATTTTTGTTATAGAGATAAGTAGTTTGGGAGCTGGAGAGTGACATGGGCTCCTTTTTTATCCCGGAAAAACATCACATTCAAGCGGGATAACGTCCATCGTGTAGTCCACGCGGGTGAAGCCGCAAGCGGGCGGCAGTCTAGAAGTATAATTTTCGTCTGTACTGCCACAAACTTTCTAACATGGTGGTGATTTTGGAACTAAAAGAAATACTTTAAAACTGCTTCTGATTTTGACAGGTAATTTGGTAAATATTGCTAGTGTTAGTGGCTCCTCCGTTACCCACGGCTGTTACCGGGTCAGAAATGTATGTGGGTTTATAATCAATGTAATGGTTTCTGTTTTATGCGATATGGTGAGTCGTATAGTGACTGATTCTCACTTTGACACCATGGTTTTTATTGACAGATTCTATATTGGACAGATTCTCACATTGGCAGATTCTTTTTTTAAATATTAGCATGAAAATGTCAGAACTACCAAAAGTTTTCTAAGTTTTTTCTGTCAAAAAAGACTGTCAAAAAATCTGCTGATTATAGAATCTGTCAATAAAAAAACCATGGTGTCAAAATGAGAATCTGTCAGTATGCGACCAAACGTAAGCTTGCAGGTATTGTTAATAATTTGTATTTTGGATGTGCACTTCATTTTAAATAACTTAAACTGACTGATGGATGGCTGACATGTACGTTCATAAAGAAATGATAATCTAAAATATTAATTTCATACATGGAAGAAATCATATATCTATGAAAAGATATAACATAAATTATGTTACCTATTCGATAAGAACATTTATCTAACTTAGCAAACGCAGTCTTTGACTTCAGACCGTTTTTGCATTACTAACGGTACTATCATATTTTGGAACCTGTTTTGGCGCTCATATGGAGCCGTAAAATTCTTAATTACATTTATTAACGCTCGACGAATTCCCCTTAAGAGGTTTTAATTGCTCTGATTTATGCTTTCATTGTTTATTCTTTCCCATTTCATAAAAGAAATATTTTTTCTCAAGTAAGTCAATGTCTTTGAATGGCAAAGAATTTAGTGATTACGGTATTCAACTTACAATGATGCAAATAAGCATAGATCATTATGAATAATCATTAGCCGTAATATTTCGCCACTGCTGGGTCCTACAGGCCTTCCTTGTTTGTGGATGGATAAGCAGAATGGGTCATTGTCCTATGCGGGTTGGTGGGTATTAACGACTTCATACACAGCCGGGACCAACGGTTTAACGTGCCTTCCACGCCCAGACCCATCCCGTGACCGACCATTGCGAAAATTGCTTAACCTAAACAATCGCAGTCCAAGCGCGCTAACCACTGCGCCACCGGCTCCTTCACAACACAAATAAAAGAGTAGTTAAGGCAAGAAGAAACACAATACATGAAAAACAAAATAGATTAGTCACTGGCACAGACAAAAACAATTGAATACAAATGTCCAGTCGAAGAATTGAAACGGTCACAATGCCATAACCCAAAAACCTAGAAGAAAACACAAAAGAGATTCCATAACTGTGAAATAACTACGTTAGCATGTGAACATTAATTTTGCACTAACCGAATGCTAACTGAAGCTTAACGAATTTATTCCAAGAAAATATGAAGGCGTTTGATTACTTGTTCGAACACGATAGAGATGGATAAGATTAATCTGGTTGATAAGAAATCATGTCTATCTAGGCCAGACATGTAGAGCGAATTGATCGGATGAAGATAGAATTAAGATACATGAGTAATAATTGCACAGTTGTAGTGCTTGCATGTTTCATATGATAAGTTTTATGTGTGTTGCTACAAAATATGCATTGTGTGCTATTATTTACATGACCTGAATTCGTAATATGGCAGCTCAATTCTATGGTTTTTTTTCATTGTATGTATAATTATGAGTGGCGGTCCGAATACTCTGGAATTGAGTACGAATTTTGTTACCAATTCAATTAATGGATTAATTTTATACCACGCGGATAGTTTTCATTTATAATGATTCCTGCTGAGCCCTGCATTTCAGCCTGCCTAGCATGACCATCATAATATCACGCGATATGATATGATACGTCATGCAGTCATGCTGTCTTGCTTACCTCACTAAGGTGTAAGCAAGACATAGGCTCTTTATCACGCGTCAATAGTCGATAAAAGCCGCTCATGCTAGACCGGCTGAAGATATTCCCTTATTTTACCCCTTACCTAAGTCTTACTAAATTTCATGGCATTAGTTCCAGAGAAATTCGGTTCCCAATAAATACCTCAGTTTTTGAAATTTTTACTTTTTTGCATTCACAATGCAATTTTTATCATAGAAAAATGGAAAATAAAGTATTTAGAAAAAATCGACCCGTCTCACAACCAGCTCCGATGGGACTCGAACCCACGACCTTTCGCTATCCGGGCGACTGCTCTAACCACTGAGCTACGGAGTCGTTACGAGAAGCGTCGAATTTATCAAATACTTCTTACACGCTGTATAGCCAGCGTTAATTTCATCAATGTGAGGATATTACTACCCCCACACGCGAAAGAAATACCTTTCCAGATATTTGACAATCGCTAAAGAAGAAATTACTATGGCAAGTTATTGAAATTTTTACTTTTTTGCATTCACAATGCAATTTTTATCATAGAAAAATGGAAAATAAAGTATTTAGAAAAAATCGACCCGTCTCACAACCAGCTCCGATGGGACTCGAACCCACGACCTTTCGCTATCCGGGCGACTGCTCTAACCACTGAGCTACGGAGTCGTTACGAGAAGCGTCGAATTTATTAAATACTTCTTACACGCTGTATAGCCAGCGTTAATTTCATCAATGTGAGGATATTACTACCCCCACACGCGAAAGAAATACCTTTCCAGATATTTGACAATCGCTAAAGAAGAAATTACTATGGCAAGTTATTGAAATTTTTACTTTTTTGCATTCACAATGCAATTTTTATCATAGAAAAATGGAAAATAAAATATTTAGAAAAAATCGACCCGTCTCACAACCAGCTCCGATGGGACTCGAACCCACGACCTTTCGCTATCCGGGCGACTGCTCTAGCCACTGAGCTACGGAGTCGTTACGAGAAGCGTCGAATTTATCAAATACTTCTTACACGCTGTATAGCCAGCGTTAATTTCATCAATGTGAGGATATTATTATAAGTAATAAGTTGATTGAATTTCTGGGTATACAAAAAAAATGCCAATTTGTTAGCGAATATTAAATAAATAGCCTTTATGATATGAAATTAAATTACTAAAAAGAACACATAGTTAACAATTAGCTACAGTAAGACTAAAAAAAAAGAAACTTACGCGAAAAAAAAATATGACTAAGATTATCTTCAAAAAATCACCTCGTTAGCAAATTTTAACTAGCCTTCTTAAAATATGTAGACTTGCGAAAAATAACCGGTTAGCCTAGGTAGACCAATGCCAGCTATTTCTGGTCGTGCCATTGCAGCTTTGTGGTTAGAGGACGCAACTGGTAATGATACCCTTTAGCGAGAGGAAAGAAATTCCGGTGGTTAGTTGCAACTTGCTAAAACGAATTTTTCTAAGGAATTAAATAAGCTAGTGGTGAACCGCGACTTCGCTTTACATTTTCCCGTGATTCAACCGCAACTAAAAAATCATAAATGAGTTGAGTCGTCATCTAATCATCATCAGCCATTTAATGTACCCACTGCTGGGCACTGGCCTTCCTTATGGATGGATAAGGAGAACGGGCCATGGCCCACCACGCAGGCCCAGTGCGGATTGGTGGGTATTAACGACTGCAAATGCAGCCGGGACCAACGGCTTAACGTACCTTCCGAAGCACGGCGGAGCTCGAAATGAAAAGTTTTTGGTCACCCATCCCGTGACCGACCAATGCGAAAGTGGCTTAACCTCAACGATCTCAGGCCGAGTGCTCTAACCATTGCCCCACGGGCTTCTCAAAATGAGTTGAGGAGTAAGATATAATATCAGTTTGAAATCTGTTGTTAAAAATAAGTTTTTAGTCAAAATTTAATTTTTATGACAAGCTTTTTTACTGACTGTACTTTAATATTGTATTGTCATCTAAACCAAACCTGTATACAAAATTTCAGCTCCATCGGACACTGGGAAGTGGGTCAAATTAAGCTTGCAAGATTTATCTCCCACTAACTAACTAACAAACTAACATGGCATGTTAAAAAGGTTGAAAAAAATACTACACCGGGCTGTACATCAATACCTTACAACTTATTTTAAAAACTTTGCTTTAACGTAAATTTTTGTTATTTCCGATTACAAGCGTGCTAAAAAATGTTAAGCATACCACCTGGGTGCTTACCATCAACTCTCATTGCGGTTTTGTTTAGGACCTAAACTGATCTGCTTCGCTTATTCGTACCACGACAGCTTAATATCAATGACAGCGATTCAGTGATCGATCAATGACATTTCACAGCCGCTAAGCTGTCAGGAATTCTTATTTGACTTATAACCCGGTCGATTTAACATGACACCTGCAGGTTATACCCGTCCCTCTCACTCTCCGGGCATGACAGAATCGAGTGAAAGAGACGGGTAGAAGAAAAAGGACACAAATCATTCGGTCATTAACATTTAGCAATTCATTTGCGATCCAGTTTTTAGAAGGTCATAGTACGAAAGAAAGCAATTCATTTTAGGAACCTATTCTGCATCGCGCTATTTTTGAATCGCTGTCTTAAAGTTGATGGTAGGCACCCTGTGTTTAAAAAGTCACTTACGTTTAGTGAAGGCACCTGCGCAAGGGACAGGTTTGACAAACCCTAGGGACTCTTTTTATTAACTCGTCTCTCTGCCGGCTCCTTACATCTTACAAAAGGTCGTCCTTGACTTGTCTAGGGATGTTTCGACCCGTTCGAGGAACACTATTATTATTTATTAGTCTGGCCTAGACAGAAATAGCTGTTGGTGCGTCGTATGGGTAGAATCTCAAGGTTTGCCTTTGTGATACTACAACTAGTTCCTTGTGAATTAATCCTTTATGCTAGGAATATTGTTCGTGTTAAGAAGTTGGCTAGATATTTTTACTGAATAAATAAATAATAAATAAATAAATAACTTCTTACATCCACACCAATTATCTAAGCCCATTTTAATTTCATTAAGAAACTGTATCATGGAAAACTTGATAACGGATAAATATATACTTAAATACTTTTTGTTTGTAAATACATACTTAATATATATAACTGAAGTTTAATAACAATGATTCTTCAGGTTTTAAATCAATAAAACTTGTGATCATTATTCCAGAAGTACTGTCGACTTTTCATAGGAAATAAATAACTACTTTATTCAGTTGTTTAGGGGTTAATTATTCCAAAATTTATTTTATGTTTGACTCAAAACTCAATTCGTAATCTCTATCTCTACGCCAAATTTGGAAAACGCTATTTTGGAATTTTACAGCTATATTAATATCCTACTTTTTAGAAAAACATATATAAAAGTCAACTTTGTTTAATAATTACTTAAAAGTAAGTTACTAAGTAAGTAAACTGCCTTTTTTATTATTTGCAAAACTTTATAAAAACAAAAATATTTGTGTATAAAAAAACTTATACTTACCCAGTTAACTGTGAACTGCATTTAAAGTGTCATCACAAATGCACCTATTATATCGACCACCGAAACCTTTAAATGTGCAGTCGATTCCAACTTGAAGTCGTGATATATCGGCTGCAATCATTACGGGTGTCTACGAACCCTTTCGCTCCCACGCTCATTACTATGCACTGTTCAATATTTGATGTGAAACTTAAAGGGGCAGGGGGAGGGGTGTAATTAAAAACCCTTTTATACATGTATAATACTAGCGCTCCGCTCGCGACCATGTCTGAGTAGATCCCCTTAGAGGGGGAATTCCCAAAGATCCTTTCTTAGTACTCCCCTACACTCCTTAAGGAATATACATGCCAAATTTCAGTTTCTTGCGTCCAGTAGTTCGGTTGACTGACAGACAACGCACTAACTAGACTACTGTACAGTCAGCATTAAAAGTAGCTTAGCATATGAAATTTTCAAAATATTGTTACGGTTGAAATGACCAGAGTTGTCTGACATAGCTTTTAAGTCAAAAGTACATGACCGTCACTAACTACTAAATAAACTAAAACTTAAATTTCAAAAATACATAACTTCAGAGAAGTTATAATTATTTGATTGTGTGTCATTTCATAAATATCTGACATGTTACTGTTTCATAAGTAACTGAAATAAATTTGTGAAAACTCTTTGAAATGTATCCAAATAAATAATTGTTCTAAAATTAAAAGTTTTCTTTTCAATTAATTTTCTTGCGGTGACATAGTTGACATTCACGCATAAGTTCCAAAATATATATCCTTATGAGGAGGGCTACCATGGAAATAGAACTTCGAAAAAGCTGTCTTCAAACGATATTATCGTATCGCCGTCTTTGTTCATACGTATTTGAGCGTCAGAGATGGCGACATGATCGTCAGATCGAGCCGTATTTTCGTCGTTTGATTTTCGTGATAGCCGCCCCTAAAATCTAAGTATGGGTTTCTGTCTAGCCACAAATGATAATATGCAAAGCGTCAAATACTTTCATTCTCTTGTGAGTTTTCGCACTTTCCGTTAATTTTGAAATTTTATTGTTTACGATTATTTTGGAAAATGTAAGGTAATATACTTTTGCATTATTGCCTTAACCATCTAGTATGAACACAAAAAATGTCATATAATTCTGAAATATTAAATGATGAGTATGTTTAGACACTTACACGTGACTATTACTTTTGCCACCTTGTTTTTGATCAGTTACTTTTGATGCTGACTGTACTACTGGCACTGACTAGTAACGCAAGAATTTATATATATCGAAGATTTATTTTTGTATCTACAATGGGGTATCACTAAGCATTCATCACAACTGTTGTTAAGTGGTGGTAAGGCTGAAGGTGGAAACGCACTACTCCCAGAATCCTCACTCACTGAGAAGCTGGCTATCTTTTTCTCTTAAGGCGATACTGGGAAAAAATGTGCTGAAGCGAGATAGCAATGAGAAAACGACGCGCGCGGGAGCGAGACCGATTTTGCAGATTAGGCAAAAAAAACACAAAATCACTTCGTATTAAAAAACTACAGCGATCGTCAATATTATTGATTTCCACTAATTAAACCAATTTCCAATAGTGTAAGTAACCCCATGAAGAAATATATATCTTATTACCAGATTTGTAACAACTGTAACCGTCCTATAGTTTTGAATCAAAAAGTCCATATTTTTCCGAGTAGCGCCTTAAGTGCCGGAACACAATAATGCTGAAATCATTATTGTTATGGCGTCAGAATTAGATAAGATGGTGGTAGCTAGCCAGGCGGCTAAGAACAAGTCCTACCTACCACCAACCAAACCGAATACAATATGTATACCCCCACTGGGAATCGAACCCTGTACCTCTGGGTCTGGCATCGGTGATGTGAACCACTAGACCACAGAGGCGGTTAAATATAATACAAGTGACGGTCTGTGACTTCGTCTTAACGTTAACGTTGTACAAGTCTGTTTGTCATGACATGACAGTTAATAAATAACTTTAAATTAATCCTACTAATCCTACTAATATTATAAATGTGAAAGTTTGGATGTTTGGATGTTTGGATGTTTGTTACTCAATCACGCCAAAACGGCTGAACGGATTTGGCTGAAATTTGGAACACAGATACTTTGTAGCCTGGAGAGAAACATAGGCTACTTTTTAACCCAGAAAAAAACACAAATTCCCGCGGGATAATGTCGTGTAGAACACGCGGGCGAAGCCGCGGGCGGAAAGCTAGTATTAAAAATGTGAAAGTTTAGATGTTTGGATGCTTGGATGTTTGTTACTCAATCACGCCAAAACGGCTGAACGGATTTGGCTGAAATTTGGGACACAGATACTATGAAGCCTGGAGAGGAACATAGGCTACCTTTTATCCCGTAAAAATATCACATTCCCGCAGGATAAAGACGTGTAGTCCAGTCCACGCGGGCGAAGCCGCGGGCGGAAAACTAGTAAATAATAATTAAAAAAAAACTAGTGAATAAATAAACGAATAGACCAATATTACTAACAACAAGCTTAAAAAATCATTATTATAATTTACTACAGATAGACACACTGACCGATTATAAAAGTCACTGTATTATACTACTACTAGCGGCCGCCCGCGGTTTCACCCGCGTGGTACCCGTTCCCGTGGGAATATCGGGATAAAATATAGCCTATGTCACTCGGGAAGACTGTAGCTTTCTAACGGTGAAAGAATTTTCTAAATCGGTCCAGTACTTTTTGAGTTTATTCGTTACTAGCGGCCGCCCGCGGTTTCACCCGCGTGGTTCCCGTTCCCGTGGGAATATCGGGATAAAAAGTACATTATAAACCTTCCTCTTGAATCACTCTATCTATTAAAAAAAAACGCATCAAAATCCGTTGCGTAGTTTCAAAGATTTAAGCATACAAAGGGACATAGGGAAAGAGAAAGCGACTTTGTTTTATACTATGTAGTGACATACAAAAATACAAATCTTTCCTCTTTATAATATTATAGTAATAGATACAAGTGAGTGACGGTCGTCTGAACGTTAACGTTGTACAAGTCTGTTTGTTTGTCATGCATGACAGTAATAACTAAAAGAAACTAGTGATTAAATAAATGAATAGATCAAAAGACCAATATTACTAACAACAAACTTTAAAAAAAAACAATATTATAATTTACTACAGTACTCACAGATACAGATAGATACGCTGACCGATTATAAAAGTCACTGTATTAAATAACCATCGATGGTATTAACAAAATTACTCAAACATAATAATTTACTATGTTGTAGGTAGTCACAGAATCAATACGATGCATATGTGTGTTATTGAGTGTGTTATTATTATTAAGCACATGTTTTGTATGAATAAATGATTACGCTTGTTTTTGTCTAATATGTTTTGTTCTAAGTAAATAAATAGTCTTTACACTGTTTAATCAGTCGTCGTGAGCGTGAGCTTTATTTATACATAGATATGCACATCACACCATACTCCATGTTTTATTTATAATCCAGCCATGGTACCTTCCTTGTTGTAACAATTATCAAACAGCTGATTTCATATGTCTTTACGTGACTGATTTGGTAAATGGTCTATGCGCATATCATTGAGTCGGTCGACGTGAACTTAAATAAAAAAGGAAGTTGTTATATAAATGCATTTGATTTTCAAAGCATGTGAGGGATGACATAGAATCACAGTCACAGAATTAAAATTCCAGTTTATACTTCTTGTCGACAATCGACAATGTGAAGAGTTGATAAAAAAAAATGTTTCAATGCACGAATACATCATGCATGATATATATAGCAATTGGTAGCTATCTTAGATACAAATAAAATTAGTTATTTATGAAGTCTGAAATACCGCTTATACCTATGTTTAGTAATTGAATTTTATTAAACAAATTGCACTTTGCATGTTTATATTTGTACGGAAAAAGAAAGCCATTTTGTCTATACTAAGACATATTATAAAAAGGACAAATTTGATTTTTTTTTTGTATTAAAACTGGACTGATTTTGAAAATTCTTTTACCAATAGAAAGATGAGTGACGTAGGCTATATTTTATCCCGATATTTCCACGTGGACGTTAATTACGCAGGTAAACCCCCGGGGAGACACAAGTAGGGATGTAAAGCGGTAAAATTACTGCGGTAAAATACGGTATTTTACGTAATATTTGGTAAAAAACGTTTTAAACGTGTTCCTACCACTATATCTATCATTATTATTACTGAACTGAGTATGTTTGTGTGTATGTCTTTACTCTTTAAATTTCGTCATTCAACTTCATGCAACCGTCATTCACTACATTAGACGATAGGTTCATCGTCAGTCACATCACAGTCTTGACTGACAGCAAACCTACAGCAAAACGTATCGTCTAATGGGCGCCTTAAACTTCATATTTTGTCGGTAATTTTACCGTAATTTATATTAATTACCGTAATTTACCCGTATTTTACCGTCACTTTCGGTAAAATTATGTAATTTTGCAACCCTAGACTCTAGTAAAATATATAAATCTCCAATTCATAGCGACCTAATAATAACGAGCATTGCCTGATTTTTTCTAAAATAAACCTGAACCTTTTGCTTCCATGTTATTAGTAACTTGAACTTCTTTTGTATAAAATTAAAAACTTCTTAAAGGTTAACCTTATTGTTTCAACCACTCAACTATAGAAAATCGGAAGCTCCTACATCATCCCCAGTTATTTAGTCTGACATTTATAAGTGAACGTCTGTAGTATACAATTTTCGTGATCACTCTGTCGATAAGTGTATGGAATATGAATTTGTAATTTTATTTAATAACAGCCTGCTTGCTGCATTATTTGCTTTAAAAGGGAAAGTTTTAGAATCTTGTAGAATAATAAAATTATTTAGCATATATTATTATGCACCTTCTCGTTATGGGTAATTGATTATTACGATTTCCGGTAGCTGTGCGATTTAGAAAGTGTTTTTCCTTTTTAGAAAATTAATTCTTCAACTATGTTTTCATCTTCATAGTTGTAGTATAATCTGCGATTCAATTTGGGGAAAAAATTGATAATTTGATTGCCAATGATTCTCGCTTTCAAACATAAATTTAAGTATATAAATTTACACTGTGACCTTAAATAATTTAATACTAAATTGTTGTAAACACGCAAAAATCTAAGATGGACTTTTTAACTAAAACTAATTTATATTTCTCGAGTTTTATCGTACATTCACTTACAAATTTAATGATGGCGACCTAAATTGAAACACAATTATACCAAAAGCAGCCCTAAAAAGACGACTCATGAGTCTGCCCTATAATTAATTAACGTCGGGATAATCAAAAATTAATTCTTGTTTGTTTTAAATGAACAGTGCACGCAAAAATATAAGATGTAGGTACTTATGATCAAACTAATTTATATTTATCTAGTTTTATTTTACATTCACTTTAAAATGATGACCCGACCCCCGACCCAAATTGAAACACAAATACCAACCAAGCCCTGAAAAGACGACTCACTATTTTCGTATATCTACAATATTGATAAAATATGGTTAAATGCAGGCATCAGTTAGTTTTTACAATACCGAACTACCGTCTTCACAAGACAACTAGCTGCTTTTGAGTCTGCCCTATATTTAATTAACGTCGGGAAAATCAAAAGTGAATTATTTTTGTTTTCAATGAACCCCAAATTGAAACACAAATACCAAACCAGCCCTAAAGAGACGACTCACTATTCTCGTAATAGTATATCTAGCGTCGGGCAGGGTCTTGTCTCGAGATAAAATTGGGTCGGCCGGTCGCGACGGCTGCTATCGATTTTACCATCTCACGCAAACCATAGTACGTGAGCTATGGGAGTTGTTCTTAACTAGCTACTGTCAGGGGCTTTGTTTGTGGATTGTTTTATTATTAATGGGATTCAATTTGAAAGCTCATACAATAATATTTGGATATATACCTATGCTTAAAAAAGTCGTATTAACTGATATCGATTTTACTATCTCACGCAAACCATTGGAAGTACACACACACATGAGCTTCTTAGTGAATTTCTGATGAAGTTATTGCTGACTAGCTCTTCTATATTAATTTAAAGATAGCTTAAAAAAATGAACATTTTAAGATCAGTAGATATCTTGTTCTTAGTTGATTTTTTACTGAATAATTATGTACATATGACTCTGTATGCCAGATTTAATTTATATTTGCGATTTAAAGTAAACTTAAAATTTATTATTGTGTAATTAATAAACGGTAATCAGGGGGTATTCTTGTTTCTTGCAATCTATGAATCTATGAATAGTGATAAGAAAAATATGGCTAAGTATTGAAAAGCGATCACTTATTAAACTTTATATAATAAAGTTATGTTTACTATGCATTAAATAGAAAAGTTATTGTTTAACCTATTATACTCTTAATTTGCGACGTCATACCATGTCACCTTTACAAATTGGGACGAAATCACTGACCTATTTTACGCGGTACACGTGCTATTTTGTGTTGAGCTTGTTATTCATGTATTATGACAATGTGTCAACTCGTAAAACTTTCGCAATACACTACTAAATAACACAAAATGGACTTTGAATTTATTATTCTAACTCATTTAACAATATGACATGGTGTGTCTTCGCATCAAACAGTATTAACACATATTATGATATTTTTAAATTGTTTTTATGCATTCATAAAGTAAGTAAAGGAAAATTGTGATAGAAAAAAACACTAGAGTAGATTTCAGACGAGACTTTTTCCTATGTCTTACATTTTTTATGGTGGGAGTTAAATATAGGTAAGTACTACCAGTTAATGTTGGGAACATTACACTCGAAGTGGTTGACCACTATGTTTACCTAGGACAGACGGCCCAGTTAGGCAAGTCCAACTTTGAGAAAGAGATCTCTCGTCGAATCCAGCCCGGATGGGCAGCGTTTGGGAAGCTCCGACATATATTCGCGTCCGAAATACCTCAATGTCTCAAGACGAAAGTCTTTGAGCAGTGTGTGTTGCCAGTAATGACCTATGGAAGTGAGACGTGGTCTTTTATAAAAGAACTATGGGTCTCATAAGAAGGCTCAAAGTCACCCAGCGAGCAATGGAGAGAGCGATGCTTGGTATTTCCCTGCTCGATCGAATCAGAAATGATGAGATCCGCAGGAGAACTAAAACAACCGACATAGCTCGAAGGATTGCATCATTGAAGTGGCAGTGGGCGGGACACATAGCGCGGAGAACCGATGGCCGTTGGGCGGAAAGGTTCTCGAATGGCGACCGCGTACCGGACGACGTTCCGTGGGCAGGCCCCCTACAAGGTGGACCGACGATCTGGTCAAGATCGCGGGAAGCCGCTGGATGCGGGCAGCGCAGGACCGATCGTTGTGGAGATCCTTGGGGGAGGCCTATGCCCAGCAGTGGGCGTCGTTCGGCTGACATGATGATGATGATGATGACTTCTTTTTAAATGCGAGTAAATTGTAATCTAATGATTGTATGTGATAGTATATTAATACTCGAAATATAATGGACACCATCACATACATTGTTCAAATACCAAACTATAGTAGATTGAGCACTAGGAATTTGTACACTGTACACAACGACGGGCATTACAACATACACCCAGACCCGAGCGAATATTGAAAAGTTGGTTTTTTAATATTTAACTACCGGACCGGGAATCGAACCCGGGACCTCCAGAGATAGCAGCTTTGTGGCAGCACCTTAAAACCGGTGCATACACAACTGGGCCATGGAGGTCGTCATATTGTATTATTAGGAATAAAAACATAATTTTACCAAACCGTTATGATATACTAGCTTTCCGCCCGCGGCTTCGCCTGCGTGGACTACACGACGTTATCCCGCAGGAATGTGTTATTTTCCGGGATAAAAAGTAGCCTATGTTCCTCTCCGGGCTACAAAGTATCTATGTTCCAAATTTCAGCCAAATCCATAAAGCCGCTTTGGCGTGATTGAGTAACAAACATCCAAACATCTAAACATCCAAACATCTAAACTTTCACATTTATAATATTAGTAGGACTGGGCGAATTAAAAGGTGATCTAAAATGGAGTCAGTATTCATCATACAAAGCTGTTGTTCCAATAAAGTTGCAGGTATGTTAACTTAGTAATGAATAATGTTCATTTACGTTTCGCTACTGCTTTGATTAATAAATAAATAATAAATAGGAGGGAACATGACATGCATCGATCTGATACCTAGATAAATAGCATAGCGATTGTGTAACGAATATCAGAAGTAACGAAGGTTTTACAGATATATTTATGAACACCCAGACATAGAAGAAACAAATGTTCATCACGTAAAAGTTGGTCAAGTTGGTCCGTGGCCCCTTATTCAGAAACATTCGGAAACGTTACACTAATAATATGATGGTTAGATTGATATTATGTAATTTTGATGTACAAAGTGGTCTTATAATGAAGTTCGGGTAATACATACAGATACGGATATAACTAAAAGAGTTATTTCGTAGTTACATACATACATATACTCACGCCTGGATGCCTACCATCAACTATTATTGCGGTTTTGTTTAGGACCTAAACTGAACTGCTTCGCTTATTCGTACCACGACAGCTTAATATCAATGACAGCGATGACAGCGATTCAGTGGTCATTCAATGACATTTCACAGCCGCTGAGCTGTCATCAACTCTTATTTGACTTATAACTCGGCCAAGCTAACATGACACCTGCAGGTTATACCCGTCCCTCTCACTCTCCGGGCATGACAGAATCGAGTGAAAGAGACGGGTAGAAGAAATAAGGACAGAAATCGTTCGGTCATTCACATTTAGCAATTCATTTGCGATCCAGTTTTTAGAAGGTCAGAGTACGAAAGAAAGCAATTCATTTTAGGAACCTATTCTGCATCGCGCTATTTTTGAATTGCTGTTGATGGTAAGCACCCTGTATCCCACGGGGGTAGGCAGAGACTATGGATCGCCACCTGCTACGATCCTTGCACACTTCTTTCACTTCATTCACATCCATCAATCTTTTCATACATGCCCGGCGATTTTTTATTTCGTAATTGCCGTGAGAAAATCGAAAATACCTAAAGATTATCGCTGGAAACAACGATAAATAGGCCGGTTAATATCGAAACGCGCCAGCAATGTCGGCCAATTAGCAGGATCCAATTAAAAATTAACTCCTTAATGCACAAACAGCTAAAAGGTTGCAAGTAAACAACATAGCAAGGGGTTGTTATGAAGCATTATGAGATCGTCAAAGTCAATTTTGTTATCCTTACATTTATTAATTACTAGCGCCCGCGGTTTCACCAGCGTGGTTCCCGTTCCCGTGGGAATATCGGGATAAAAAGTATCCTATGTGTTAATCCAGGCTATCTACTATCTGTGTGCCAAATTTCAACCAAATTTGTTTTGTAGTTTTTGCGTGAAAGAGTTACAAACATCCATACATTCATCCATACTCACAATTTCTCATTATAATATTAGTAGAACGTCCAGACATCATTGCATTAGCGTCTATGAAAAGAGAAGTATGAAATTAGGGTAGGCTTGTCTATTTCGAGCAAAAGCAACTATTATTATACTGTGGTAAAAGTAAAGATAATTCTATAGAATAGAATAATTCTTTATTGCAAGGAAACACGGTACAAAAAAAACAAAAGGATATTCAAGACCTCGTGTCGCACTACTACTTCCATTGGCACACAAATACAATGTAATTTAAGTACTTATTAAGTTTTGATAATATAAAATCATTCATACCGAAATGTCAAAGAATAATAATTTTAATAAAGATTTAAATATTTCAAATGTTAACCAGTAAAATCGCTATAAATAAATGTCAAAGGTATTAAAAACAATGTCAAATAATATAAAACCACTAAAAGTTATATCGTGAAATGGTGCACATTTCTCAGTGTGCGTCTGCTAGTCATCCTATCCTTGTTGTAAACCGTACCATATCTATCACCACAGAGAACTTTGACTGCATTTCGACAAGAGCACAAATTGGCATGAGGGCCACCCACCGCGGTGGCGCGGCGTGTGTAGGCTTTTGAAACTTGGCCTCTTGTCTACCCGGCCGCTACTGGTGTTAAGGCGATGAATCCCGACCGAAATAGGCACGCGCTAACGCTTGCTCGGCCGCGCGCGATACACTTCACGCGGAAGCAGCGGAAGCAGCGGCAGCCGGCAGTGAACTGTGAACTCGCGAGCGCCCCGCGAATCGAAAATCACTTAAAATTCAATTAAAAATTCAGTAATAAAAAATTTACACTTATGACGGCCGGAATCCCTAATCTAATCAAAGACAATTATTTTCGTATATTTTTCATTAACTAAAACCAAGTATACTGCAAGTAAAACGATATTTGGATTACGATTAGATGGATGTTTGGGATTTTATTTGACACAGTAAAATATCACCAATCGAAAAAATACGGCCGGAAGCACTAGATAAATAACTGTAAAATAACATATATTTTTTCCAAGTATTAAGTACTTGTGATTTTCGAGTAATTCATAATTTAAAATACCCTATTTTGGGGAATGCCCGCCTTAAAAGCCTCTTAAACTTGGACCTCCGATGCTCTAGTGAGAATAAACGTTCATATAGGCAGTAATTCCACTATAATTCTTATAAAATACTAGCGGATCTTCACGGTTTTACCCGCGTGGTACGCGTTCCCGTGGGAATATCGGGATAAAATATAGCCTACAAGCTTTCCGCCCGCGACTTCGCCCGCATGGACTGCACAACGTTATCCCGCGGGAATGTGATGTTATCCAGGATAAAAAGTAGCCTATGTTCCTCTCCAGACTACAAAGTGTCTGTATCCCAAATTTAAGCCAAATCCGTTCAGTCGTTTTCGCGTGATTGAGTAACAAACATACAAACATCCAAACATCTAAACATCCAAACATCTAAATGTTTCACATTTATAATATTAGTAGGAAGTAGGATGAGATGAGAGCTTTTACAGAGCTGGTAGGTGCCTTCTTCAACGTTTATTTGACGTACTTCACTAAGGCCCGAGTTCAAGAACCCTCGGTTATGTTAACCGTTGGTTAAACGTCGGTTAACCAATCACGTGCGTTAACCAACCATCCGACGGTTGAATTCAGAATTCAGTCCTAAATGTCTTTGTTTCCATTTTCCGGCTCGTGCCGGAATGACCAGAGTTCAATTCACAAAGCCATGACAGGTCATCGTGTATGTAATGAATATTTTACACGTCCCAGATCGTACCTAAATAAGCATTAAGAGCTAATGGGCTTTGTCAGGGCATTAGTCGGGCGACCCTGTCGCTATCCGATGTGACCCAATTGCTTCGCCTGTGACGTAGATAGCCATTGCGAAAATTACAGGCGCGATGGTGTAGCTAGATTGAGTGATGGGCAAAGTCAGTCGGCCCGCGAAGGCACATGATCCGGACCGCTGCCGATCCTTCAAAATGATTGCAATCCTACTATAATAATAGGTCTTTACCTATGAAATTGCCGTTTTGTATGGAGATTTCTGTAATTATTTTTTTTTCCATACTAACGTTTTTGTTATTATTTAACGACTAATATTATGTAAATTTACAAAATTTTACACACGTATTTATGGACATTTTAACTACTAAATGACACATTCGTTAAGAGATTTTTTTTTTTTTCACTAAGTTACAACTAATAAAGTACGAAATTCTGGAAACAAAAATAGTCGTAACTTTCGGAATAAGTTTTTTCTATGTAAATAATCAAATATCGTGGTTATTAAATTATCAAAAGTTGCTCGATACGGTCTTAATGTAACGCAATATTAAAGAAATTATATATTTCTAATATTATAAAAGTTGTTAAGTTATATGTACAAAAGAAAAAAACGGCAATTTCATATGTAAAGACCTATTATTATAAATGTGAAAGTTTAGAGGTTTAGATGTTTGTTACTCAATCACGCCAAAACGGCTGAACGGATTCGGCTGAAATTTGGGACACAGATACTTTGTAACCTGGAGAGGCACATAGGCTACTTTTTATCCCGGAAAAATATCACATTCCCGCGGGATAACGTTGTGTAGTCCACGCGGGCGAAGCCGCGGTCGGAAAGCTAGTAATTTATATTTTGAAGGGCCAGAAGAGTTAAGTCAAATAAATGCATAGGGAAAGGAGTCAAACTAGACTAGCCGCGTAATTCATGTGTTTATTAGCTTTCTCTATATTTTTTTTATTATTGCACCATTGTGTCTAGCAGCAACATAATTATTTGTAAATGCGTTGCTTCTGTAAAAGCTGATGAGCTTCTTTCGTGTGCATGTCATCGACGGGTTTTTGCCTTCGACTTTGACTTTGTTGCAGTTCAAGTTTCAACAAAAATCGTATATTTCTGGCCTTCCTCTGATTTATTTTAAGGCGCTACTCGGAAAAATATGGACTTTTTGATTTAAAACTATAGGACGGTTACAGTTGTTACAAATCTGGTAATAAGGTATATATTTCTTCATACCTTTATCTAGAATCGTATAGTTTCAATTCGATTTTATGATTTTGCCTCGACACTTTTTCTTTTGGAAAAGACCTCTAAAAAATACGAAAAGTGAAGATTATTCTTAAATGGGGTTACTTACACTATTGGAAATTGGTTTAATTAGTGGACACCAATAATATTAAGGATCGTATAGAAGCATTTTTTTTTTAAATCGCTGTAGTTTTTTAATACGAAGTGATTTTGTGTCTTTTTTGCCTAATCTGCAAAATCGGTCTCGCTCCCGCGCGCGTCATTTTCTCATTGCTATCTCGCTTCAGCACATTTTTTCCGAGTATCGCCTTAACTTTCTGTTCCCCCATTCAGAATGTTTTTTAATCACTGCCTAGACTGTATAGTGCGTTATAAACGTGTCTCTATTATTATTATTATACGTACGAGTAACAATACCAAATAAATCACGTTTCTGTACAAGGTACGACAATAAATCTATAATGACGTATTTTTATGCGATAAATGGAATTCAGTAAGTCAATATGTGATCGATTAGAACTCACTCGACCTGCGTCATAGCGTGACGCAGTAGTTTCACATAGACACATTTAATGAATGAATTTTCTTTTGGCAGCTGATATACAACTCATCATTTTTCTATTATACTGCCTTGAACCCATGAAGTAGCTTGATCGGTTAATTTCTTTAATAGCACATAATAATAGCGATATTAATACGGATCAATCCTATTAATGCACGCGTAATTTGATAAAACAATTGAATTTTATTGTTTACGTAGACATATGTGTGCACACCCCGAGCTTACTGTCTAAACTAAGTTAATTTTCACCAGTGAGAGTAACAATATTCCTGAGACACATAGGCCATAATAATATTTTATCCCGATTTTCACACGGGAATGGGCTTAAAACAGCGGGGAGCAGCTAGTTCATAATAAAAAATATACCTAATATACCTTGCTTCAATTGAAATATTAATTTTTTCATGTATTTTTTTTACTCAAGTTTAATTTCATAATTATATACTTCCCATTGCACTTCGTAAATCCAACAGAAAATAAGTTCAGGGTAAAAAAATCTTGTGTTGGCTACGTTAATTGTTATAACAAGTGCATGCACCAAACAATATTTTTCTATACAAATTACAGATACAATTATTTCCGAGAATATAAAACTGGGTCAATTATATTGCATTGTGGCATAGTTTCATTTATTGGCTTGAACTACTTAGTTAGTTAATGAGTTGAGTCTACGAGGTAACGTATAGTTGGCAGCTGATATACGTTGACACATTGAACTTAAGTTAGCCCTTATGGTGCACTTAAAAGTGCAACTGTTTCGTTTGTTGTGATGTCGCTTATTCGTTAATTCGTTAAAATGCAGGTGTTGCAATCTAATTTCAATCAATCATTTATTAGTTCATAAGCATGGGTATTACAAGATGTAACGTATAAATAAGGCGAAAAATAAGTATATAAATATTTGATTTCATAAATTGTAAAATTTCAGCTCAATCGGACACTGGGACGTGGGTCAAATTAAGGTTGCAAAATTTGACCCAAACCTACATACATACTTGGTTGGTAGCTTTAAAAAACGTTGCTTATATTTTATGTATAATAGATATTTAATAGGGCAACAATAAAAATATACCTATTTTTGATGATATATGATAATTTGCTGTAGATACCTCATACAGCAACATTATCATTATAATCAGACATTACAAGTAGTTGCAGGTAAATATCGTTACTCCAACAACAATGAAAAATATATCTTACACGAGTGAGTTGAAACGTGTCACTAAATTACACTAAATTAATACTCTTACTAGTTAAATAAATTGTTGTAACCATACCAATGTTTATGACAACTTTAATCTTGCACAATATACCTAGTTTACTTACATAGACTTATCGATTTGTATTACATAAGTAACTGCAGTATGACTCAATGTTTAAGTTCAGATAACCAGTTTTACTGTTATAAGTAATTGTTTTTATTTCAAGGGTTTATAAGATTGTTCCTGTATTATTATATTCAACGTAAGAAGTCTGTATAATTTTTTGTCTCTCCCTCTGTTTTTTCTGGTAATCAATTAGTAATCACCGAAGGCGGTTAAGAATTACCAGACGCCTGATCTTATTAGGAGTGACATAAGCTACTTTTATTTATAAATTAAATATTATAAAAATTAAATAATCAGGAAATAATTATCCCTAAAAGTTGTGATCAAATTCTGAATGAAATTGGACAGTATACATCCAATACAATATTACATAAATAAATAATTAATTATTTGTACTAATTTGTTTGCTACAAACAAAGCTAAATTTGATTTCGCTGCTTTTACAAACTTTTCTAACATTAAACATCAACTCACAATTTTTAGGATTGTTACATTGTGATAGAAATTGTTAAAATGTTTAAAGTGTTCCTACACTTTTTGTTTAGATTTTTTTTACTGACATTCCAAAACATTTCTTAACATTTTCAAATGTTTTTTAACATAATGTTTACTATGTTTGTAAACCTTTTTACTAACAGCAGCGTGCTAGCATTATTATGATGTTAACTACCTCAATTGTCAAAGTGCGTAACCACAGTGTCCCTAAAGTAGGCCACCGGGAGCAAACCGATCGATGGAAGCACGCAATCGAGATATCGTGAGGTTGTTGCACCCAGAGCCGTGTTTGTTTTTCTTAAAAAAAGAAAACGACAGGTCAACGTCACTGGGCATGGGCACTAACAGCTGTGGCAACTTTTCCATTTTTGAAAATGGTAATGTAAAGCATCGTTCATGAGTTTCCCGGTGTGGATGTGTGTGATTTGATTATTAGTTTTTGACGCGTGTTTCTTTATATGTAGAGTTGTGTTGTGTACGTGTAGTGTGTAGGGTATAATATGTTGTTTTTGGATTTGGTATCTCAGATAAATCAGCTAAGATTGAATATGTTAAGATCTATACTAATATTATAAAGAGGAAAGATTTGTATTTTTGTATGTAACGAATAAACTCAAAAAGTACTGGACCGATTTCGAAAATTCTTTCACCGTTAGAAAGCTACAGTCTTCCCGAGTGACATAGGCTATATTTTATCCCGATATTCCCACGGGAACGGGTACCACGCGGGTAAAACCGCGAGGATCCGCTAGTATGAAATAAAATAGAGTATATAATTAATAAATTATTTTTAGAGAAGGCTCCAGAAGTCAGTCACTTTAAAATGCTAGATGATGAAAAATAAACAGACACATATTTGAGACTAAATATTTTCGTAAATAGCTTTCGCAACTGTTTTTTCCAAACATTCTTGCAATGTTTACGTGGCGGATTTCCTTACGAAGTGCCCATGCAAACAGTAATGTTATCTACAAAATTGATAACCCACTTCTCAAGCCCAATACGCGATTACATGTTCAAACATCGAATGTTTGCCGGGACCAATCGCCGTGAGTGGCAAGTATCGACTTCTAGCCCCTTATTCCAAAACGTGGACTAAAATAGTCCTGGTTTAAAACTGGTACTGAACTGGTGCTGTCACTTTCATTTCCCAAATGAAAGACAGAATTAGCATCAATTTTAAACCAGGTCTAACTTAAGTCCACATTTTGGAATAACGGGGCTAGGGTCGAGTCGTGCAGAGACCGTTGTTTCATGTCTGAGTGCTTCTCCAGTGTAAATGCTCTGCGCTAAACATGAGCTTGCAGAACTCTTTCCCCCTTATTCCAAAACGTGGACTAAAACTGTTGCTAATTCTGTCTTTCATTTGGAAAATGAAAATGACAGCACCAGTTTAGTACCAGTTTTAAACCAGGACTATTTTAGTCCACGTTTTGGAATAAAGGGGTTTGGGTTTGCAGAATAAGCTACCTTCATTTGTGTAATCTATAAACTACTCAACCGTTTACTCTACCAGTGTATAGCTGTCACTGCTCTGTAGCATTAAATATGAGCGTGCAAAACTTTTTGGTTTGGCAGAATAATTTTACTCCATTGCTTTATTTTTGAAACAGTGCTTTTTCGTCGATTGAAAGTTTGAACATTGAATATTCTGTAAGTGGCCTGATATCGACTTCCATTGTCGAGGCGAGTGTGGCAAGAGGGCAGAGAGCGTTGTACGAGTGCCTCTTCATTTTAAATGCTCTGCGGCGCTAAATATGAGCGCGCGGAACTCTGTGGTATCGCTGAATATTTTATCTTCCTTGGCGTTGCGTTATTTTTGAAACAATTTTTTTCGTGATGTTGTGGTTATTGTATATTCTCGTATAAGTTCTTAATTTGCGAGGTTTAAAAGCTTATTGTAGTTTGTTACCACCAAAAACCTACTCAAAACTGACTAAAGGCGCGTTTCCACAGAAGCGAAAGCGAACCTGCGCGGAGCTGACCTGTGTATTCATACATTTGGCACAACAAGCATATTAGACGGTAGGTTTTGCTCTCAGTTTGCTGTCAGCCATGATTATAAAATGATCCATTCAATCTGATTGGAATGGACTGATGGTAGCATGACCGTCTATCTAGTGTACGCCCCTAAGGCCCGATTTCACCACTGATATTTAAACGCGATTAACGCTAAACGTGTTTAAATCGTATTTCTGTCTCTATCACATTCATACAAATGACAGAGACAGAACTATGTTTTAAACACGTTTAGCGTTAATCACGTTTAAATATGAGTGGTGAAAGTCGCCCTAAACCTCCAAAACGCGTCGAGGCAAAGGAATCTTCCCATAAAGCTACAAAGCTACTGTTGCTTTCAAACTATTTTCTTGCCACAAACAAGGTTTGCATTATTTATAAGCCATTGAAACTTTTTCGGATTTTTCATTAGTTCTTTGTTCCGAACCCTAAGTGCTGGAGTTGTGCCAAGCTGAACTCGAGACAGACAGTCGTAGAGAATTATTGTGTCGAAGTTACCACCGGAAACTGTCATTGTTACGTTGCGTTTTATTATTGAGACGGACCAGTTGTGTGTTATTATTATTATTGTAATAGATATTACGTGTAAGTACTAAAATAATATTATATGGAGCACAAGTTAACAGCTGTGTAGCTTCTTTTACAACAAAACAGATTCATAAATAATAAGTGCTTCTTTCTTAATAGTTGTGTTTCTGTTTGTTGTAAGTGAACATTTAGTGTATAAAATATGCATTAAATGCGAAAGGATACTTCATAGAAGTATATTGTGTTTATTTTCATTGTTTTGATGATACTTATTAGTTAGTGGCCTTCTGCGACTTATGCCCGAATACTCGTACGCTACTTATCTTTGGGAGCGTCTCACACATCGCCCTGTCACTTTTAATGTCAAACGTATGAAAGAGATGCCATGATGTTTGAGACGCTCCCAAAGATGATTTGCGTACGAGAATTCGGGCGTTAATCTTTAGGACTTAGTAAAGTGGGGTTATGATTTTTATTGCTGTAAGAAAACAAAAGTCCGCGCCACATAAATTGGTAGATGATAGAGGGCGCTCGCTGGTTAGTTGGAAAAATAAGCCTTACTTATATCCATGACATAATTTTAGTTAAGAATTTAAGTTAATTTTAGTTAAGTTAAAAGAGATATATGCCCGCCTGGCCTTGGATACGTTACTTATGAACTGTTGTTATTTTGAACTGATTAAGTAACAAAAATAGCAATTAATCTACTCTAGTATGCCCATCTCTTACTGGGGATAGATTACGACCGATTTGGCGCAGGGGTAAACTACCCGCCTTCTGCGCCAGAGGTCTCGGGTTCGATTCCCGAACATGACAAATATTTGTGTGCATGAACATGTCTATTTGTCTTGGTCTGGGTGTTTTCTATGTATATTAAGTATGTATTTACAAACAAAAAAGTATTTAAGTATTTATTTATCCGTTATCAAGTTCACGTAGACACAGTTTCTTAAGAAATTAACTACGGGCTTAGATAATTGGTGTGATTGTAAGAGAATATTTATTTATTTATTATTATTTATTATTTATTATTGGAAACGGCAGTAAACCGAGATTAGTGCCAATTAACAAATTAAGCTTAACAAATAGTGCATCACCTTTCAAAACATCTCTAAAGAAATAACTTTTTAAACTTTCATGGTCATTAACACTATAAATATTACGAAAAACGGGATTTTTACCATGTTTGCTGTTGAGTACCCGATAGTTACTTCGTGATCATGGCGTGTGCAACTGCGCCGAAATATCGGGGACTCAACAACAAATCAAAACATGGTAAAAATCCCGTTTTTCGTAATAATCTCTAAAGAAATAACAATACATAGTCAATTCTAGAATTTACAATCCCAACTTATCTGCCAACTACAATGTTGCATTACCTGAGTCTGAAACCAGCCGGTTTAGCCCCACAACCAGTCTAGCCAACATTTCCCAATGCCATTAGTCAGCCAGTGCTGCCAACGTAAACTCCCAATGGCGCACTAAAGCCGGGTGTACACGGGTATAGTAAACAGTGGAGCTGTATCCGGTGACAGAGGTGGTGGAGGGAGGAACCACGTGCAAAACAAAATTATATGTCAGCTGTGTCAGCAGTATGAAAAAATTTAGTTCCAAAAATGACCATCGTGTCAAATAAGTTTGTAGCACTCTACTATAGGTATTGTTACTACTTTACTTTATTTTACACAAGTGACTATGTCATTGTCATAATATAATATTCAATGATTACTGTCGCTGGCATAGATAGTTTAGTTTGGGAATTGGGAACTATTCATCAGGACAAAGTTCTTAGGTGTATATGTCACCGGAAAATAACAAGAACCGCAAATTTATAAATTTCCTAGGAAATTTATAAATTTACCGAAGTCCTGTAGAGCACGTGATAGGTTAGAAATTTAAGAAATAACCACGAAATTTATAAATTTGCGGTTTTTATTATTTTCCGGTGACATATACTTACATATTATTGCTTGTGGCTAAAGGTGAACGTACACTGGTCCGCGTTGAACGTGCCGTTTCATTAGGTTTGCGGTCTTACCTGCGTGGTACCCGTTCCTGTGGGAATATTGGGATAAAAAGTAGCCCATATGTTATTCTGATGTTTAAGCTATTATTATTGTACAGTTCCATAAAATCCATTCAGTAGTTTTTGCGTGAAAGAGTAACAAACATCCATACATACAAACTTTCGCATTTATTATATACTAGCGGCCGCCCGCGGTTTCTCCCGCGTGGTTCCCGTTCCCGAGGGAATATCGGGATTAAAAGTATCCTATGTCCTTAATCCAGGCTATCTACTATCCGTGTGCCAAATTTCAACCAAATCCGCTTAGTAGTTTTTGCGTGAAAAAGTAAAAATCATCCATACTCCCAAACTTTCGCATTTGCAGTATTAGTCATCATCATCATCATCATGTCAGCCGAACGACGCCCACTGCTGGGCATCGATCTCCACAACGATCGGTCCTGCGCTGCCCGCATCCAGCGGCTTCCCGCGACCTTGACCAGATCGTCGGTCCACCTTGTTGTACGGGCCTGCCCACTTATGCCCCGGGTAGTAAGAATTCTATAATTCGCTTTGTTCGGCTCTTTCGATGCGTTCGGCTCGGATAAGTGTGCATTCACCTTAAAGCGGTTATTCTTAAACTGTTGCTGTAACGCGGTTGCGTACGCGCAAGCCGAACTGTTGGCGGTATTTTTCTTCTTATTATTAGTTTTGGAACGGCCTCCTACCTATGTTTACTATGTGGGTTAATGCCACGCCCACGTTTGGGCACCACTGTTGAGCAGGTCTGGATTAGAAGAATGATGGTGCTGAAAGAAAATATCCTGGGTCATGTTTTTTTTTCTTTTAAAATTTTAAAATGACTAGCTTTTGTCCGCGGCTTCGCTCGCAATCTATGCCAAAATCGGAAAAGCTCAATTTTGTATCGGATTTTTTTGGTACCTATCTAAACCAATTTATCTGTGTCAACGCGTTCTCGAGAAAACTTGACTGAACCAAATCGAGGTAAGTACAAAAATTATAAAGGAAGGGTGATGATGATGATGATGATGATGATGATGATGATGATGATGATGATGATGATGATGATGATGATGACAGTAGCAGATAGATAGAAAGGTATTCGATAATAGAAGTGATTGTGAAATAATTCATTGAAACCGGGAATCGATACTTATAAGTATTTTATTTGTAAAAAAATACTCAAAGTAGTTGGCTGAATACCCTTTTTAAACCAACACAAGTCTATATTCTTTAAAAAAAACGCGTCACGATTTTGGAAAATGAGACCTAAAACTATATGATAAGTATTATGCTAAAATGAGAACAATATTAAAAATTAAGTACCTACGTAACTATTACAAAATAGTGAAATTTGCATTGCGAGTGCAAAAAAAAGTGAAAATAATCTGAAAATGAGAACACTTCAGTCTAGACAGTCTGTTTGTTATTTGTTTACCAAAATGATTATTTGATGTAGGTATAAACAAACGGTTTTTATCAGTCACATCAAATTAAATTAAAACGTCGTAAAAGTTGAAGACTATTGAATTGTAAATACGTCTAAATAATATTTGCTGAAAAAGAAACATTATTGTTATCTTAATATCAGAAGCCATTCGTATTAAACAGAAACATTCTAAAGTAAAGTAGATCTATATGGTAATTGATAGCAGGCAGACTTGATTATCTTATTTCTTACTAATATTATAAACGCGCTTCGATGAGATGCTTGTTACTGAATCACAGCGACACGGCTGAACAGATTTGGATGAAGTTTCTCATAGAGATAGATTTTGGTCTAGAATAGCATTATGTAGGATAATTTTTACCCCGGGAAAATATCTTATTTCTGCGGGCAAAGTCGCTGGTGGAAAGCTAGTCTCAATTTGATTTGTTGAACCAGATAATACTTTAAGCTATTAAAAAAAACTATTGATGTAAGTATTAGAAAAAAATCTACCCGTTTCACAACGAGCTCCGATGGGACTCGAACCTATGTCCTTTCACTGTCCGGGCGAATGCTCTATCTAAACCTAGAGCTACGGAGTCGTTTAGCACAATGAGCATTCGCCCAATAATAAAAATTTCATTGTAAATGCAATGAAAAACTAGTAAAAAATACAATAAGAAAATCTTTGTTTGGAAAACAGAAATACCTAATGTATGTACGGCAAAATTGCCTTAAAACTACACCAGCAAATCTCGATTTTCATAGTCTCTCTGTCAGTTTGAATGTGAGTTTAAGTTTTAACAAAATCTTGCGTGCGCCCAAATTATCAAACCCGTTTAGCAACCCGATGGCTGAGTGACACGCGTCTGGCTCAGTAATGCAACTATTGTTGTCTTTTTTGCTCGCACAGAAACTGGGCGTGGTGTGAGAGAGACGGTGATGCAAGCGGAAGACTGAAATGAGGTCAATGTAACGATGTTGAGCGATGGCAGATATCTACGATCATATCGGTGGAGATGCTCTTTTGAGGTTGCTCTATGGTATTGTCTTTGGAGCACGCGACGACCGCGCACTTTATAGCAATGGCCGCTTCGTAGGAGATAAGTTTTTGTAGATAAAATTATTTGGTCGATTGTTTAGCTTCATTTCATATACTGCATTATGATTATACTGCGACTATACCTTGTATAATGTAGTGGGGTATATACATGGGTCCTATGACAGCTCATTTTCATGCAAAGCAAAATGTTTTTTGAATCTGAAATCGGGTCTAATTTTCTAGCATCATCTGCATAAAAAATGTCATGTCTTATGCTGATTTTCTTGAGTTTTATTCCAATAGCATTAAGAACTTTTTGATTTGCACGAGCTGTCATAGGACCCATGCTACATTGAATAAAGTATAATTAGAGTACATAATCTTACACTCTGCTGCATACCATACCTGAAAAGTAAAGTAGACAGTTACTGATATGTCTACCAAATCCAGCTCCTGCAATACATCTTTCTCAATGTCTATATACACCTTTAAAATAGCTCCACCTCTTTTATTTTTTTATAGCTCCTGATATAGTATCTCCCTGGACATCTAAAAGTCCTAAAACAGCCGAATTGGTCAAAAAGGTCAGTTCGATTTAATTTACAATGTCTAATAACTAAGATAAAGATACAATATAATTCCAAAGTTAATCCGGTCCAGTTAGTATCTCCGGAATTCCGGATTGAGTATAATTGGAATAATGTGAACCGACCATTACAAAAGAAAACCAAAGTCTTAGTTTGTTTGATTTCTTTCTTAAAAATAAGACTACCATATCAATCATACAAACAATGTGAATTCAACACACAAAACAGTCTGCCAAAGTGATTGAACTCGCAATCTCAACCGATGGCCCGAATTGATTCTCAATTATTTGATTTATATCTGTTTTTTCCTTTGTGTCTACAGCAAATAATCAAATCGAAATAGATAAGTGCTGAAATTATAATGCGTAACGCGGTTATAAAAAAGGTTATTGAAGTGAAAACTTCTTTAGCTGCTTGTGCACTTTTTGTGATGGGTAAAAAATGTTAAACTCGCGTCAGAGGACACGTGACCGTCAGATCGTTAAAAATGTTATAATGTCATTAGAATACGAAGGCAAATTTCGCCACCGTTTCCAAAGTTGTGATAGCTCAGTTAGAAAACGGGCGGTATTAAAGCCAGAAGACCTCGGTTCAAATCCAGTCAGTATATTTTCTTTTTTTTGTGAAAAAGTCTAGGGAGCCCTTTTCACTTCTGCCGGCACTCCCGGAGTGCAACCCGTTGTTTTTATTTCACTAGTGGACGTCTGCTACTTCGTGTGCTCGAATTTCTTTTCAAACTTCACTTCCCCAAAAGATAGTCCTTCCCTCCTTTTTCCAATCTAGATAAATACCGAAATTCATTAAAAAGTACGAACAGAAAGAGATACTTTCGAATTTTTAGTATCAGTATGGATTATAAAAATGATTACCATATGAATTCAACATGTCAATGAACTTGAGAGAATATTTAGTGGGTCAGCATTAATTAAAGTTTCATTATCAATGTTTTATTTATCCTCAATTTCATTTCTAGAAAGTAGAAATTTGTTCTAGCTTTTGTTATCAGTGGCGCTCGTAATTAATATTTCAGGCATCTACCATTCTCTTGAGCTAAGCCTAGAAGGCAAGCTCCAAATGTTGGCTACCTCTTTTTGACTAGTTTTTTTATCCACAATGGGTTATCAGTGTTATCACTTAGCCTTCATCACACCTGATGTTAAGTGAAAATAAGGCTGATGGTGGAAGTGCACTACTACCGGAATCCTCAACCACTGAAACTAGCTATCTTATCTCAAACTGTCGGAACACAATGCTGAAAACTTTGTTGATATGGCGTTAGGCTGCCTAGCCAAACTTAGAACAAGTCCTACTACAAACAAAATAAATAAAAGAAGTAAGTGATTAATTCAATAAAACTTATTAAAAAGTTGATGATTTGGTTATAAATTAAATAGAAATATTATCCGTACTTGATTTAACGGCCGATTCACATTGACCAAGTTCAGAAGCGAGTGGCAAGTACAAGCAGCTCTACTCGCCGATCCACTGTACGTACTTATCTACTTCGCTAAACACTAAAGTAAACAGTAGATTTGTTGAATTTAGTTCTTGTTTGAGCGAACCGGACTCTTTGACTTATATGGAAGTAGGTTCCGCTACTCGTAGCATTCCAGAAGTTTTTGGAATATCCCTTAGTGGCATTTAAAGGGCTTGAATCCCAAGTCCCAAGGCGATTATCAAAGCCAAAAGCTGTAAATAGCTAATGTGTCTTTAAACAATATTAGGGTAATGGGTAAACAGAAGCTCTGTAAGCAATCAACTATTAATGGACGGACGCAAGACGTTGTTTGTTGGGACAGTTTGAAATTTGCCTCAAGGGAGTTATAAATTGAACGGGTTTAATTTGCCTTTGATGCATGGAACACTATCATTATTATTCATAAAAATGTTAAACGCTTAAAAACCGTTTTTAGCTGTAGAGTGTTTTGTCCGCTTCATCATTGTCCTCTCCTTATCTCAATTTTATTTGGGGTCGGGGCAGTAGATCCTTCTCCTCCACTCCACTATGTAATCCGTTATCCCCTCGTTCATATCTATCCATCTTTCAAGCGGTCTTCCTCTCCCTGTCCATCCATCCACATTTATGTCCATCACCTTTCTAGTAACATGCCTGTCATGATCTCATTTTTCTTTCCTTTTTCATATCATAACATGTCCATGCTGTACCAAGCCAAACTGTTTCTTTACACAACTTC
The DNA here is from genome assembly GCA_949710035.1 of Crambus lathoniellus. Classification (NCBI taxonomy): domain Eukaryota; kingdom Metazoa; phylum Arthropoda; class Insecta; order Lepidoptera; family Crambidae; genus Crambus; species Crambus lathoniellus. Next base: position 9,447,101 of record OX453323.1, on the reverse strand, counting down.
TTTTAAATTAAAGACTGAGTTTAAACCAAAGAAACGAAACACCAAACCAAATTTTTACTTAATCAAAACTATTTTGCTTATGATACTCGTACATAATAAATTGTATTAGTAGTAGCTAAATCTGTGGGTACACATTCTTTTTCAAAGCAGGTAAAACTTTGAAAATTATTGCTCGTAACTTTATCTATTGCCCAGTTTTCTTTGTCCTCCCCTTTTTATTCACCCTCTTCTATGACGTCACCTTCATCTACCATTGGTCAATCTCTACATTCATACTCCCTTATTTTGTAACGTGTATTTATTTTGCTTTTTATGCCTATAGTTTGGTTTTGACTCTTTCCATTCTCAATTTCCTCATTCAAAGATTAGTAACGTTTACAAACTAGTTGAGTATACATATTTTGAGCGCAATTCGTTTTATGTGCCTCCTCCATTAAGTTTTAATAGAATCACAGTGTATATGAACACATAATTTATTTTTTGGAACGCAGATAAATTCTGTTTTTGCTTCAATGTACATTTTAATGGGAACAGAATGTTTTGCAACGTTCTTGAGTTATTGATACGTGAATATGTCTTTAAAATTAACCCGAATATTTAATTTGAACTCGAAAATAATTATAGTTTCTAAAATTCTTGAATAATTTATATGCTAATATTTCAATGTCTGTCTATCCAATACATCTTCTACGAAAGATGCAACAGAGTGAAGACAAATAATTATAATTTCAGCTAAACTGGAACAACGTTTTGGTGTCAGTAATCCTCCAAGTTGAGGCTGTCGCCTGTCACGACCAATTAATCAAGCACTTACCGGAGAAACCTCTGCAGAAATCTGAGTAGGCGATGTTTTGAAAATTTAAATATTACAACACGCATTCGTAAAGCAAGTAATTATGTACACCAAACGCATTAAAAGAGAGCCGTTAATTGGCCTGCTCCCATTTCTCGCTGCGACCCATTGCCTCTCTATTTATTTCAATGAACGTTTCAAGTGTCGAGAGCGAAGCGACCGTAGGACTTTTTGCCACTCTCAGTATTTCCTATGAGCGACAAAGTAATTGGGTCAACTCTATTAAACTCACGAAAGCCAACACAGGACAAGAGTTCGTTATCCTACACCAGTTCTCCGTCTTTGTGATAATAAGTAATTGTAAAGTAGACCACATTAATTAAACCAGTCAACTAGATATTTTATCGGACGCCCTGTCATAACTAGGCGGAACATTATGACTTTGATATCTGAGAAGCTTTCGAAATATCGCTGTTTGAATGCATTACTATTAAATAATTCTATTGTTACTGAATCATTCCTTTTCCTTATCTACTGTTCAAGAAATAATAGATTCGATGTTGGTCCGTCAATAATTGAAAACCACCGCTCAAAAGCCGCGATGATTATTTATTACATACACCTCCGCCAGTCACGATTCCTCAAGGTCCTTCACTAAATGGGTTGCTAGAAATGTAATTATATTCGGAAAAGTTAAGTAAAAAAGCGTAGCAACTATACTCGATTGTCTAGCTTGAGGTGTTCAACCTTGCTCAATGCTTAAGTTTGTTCACTGTTGATATGCTATTCTCTGCGCTCATCTACAAGATCCCAGACTTATTGGGTTCAAAATCAAGATACTTGCATTCAATCAAAACGTGGAAAAGTTTTTGTACTGTATCTACTTATGTAAGTTCTGATTCCTTTGTCGCCATACCAATTGGTAACGTTTCAATCCCACTGCAGTGCAGCGTTCGCACGACCAGCAATAAACCGGGATGGTCAAACGATACGATCTTCCAATCACAATAGTTTCATTCACATCTCAATTGGCCGCACTTGCCGTCTGTCCGTTGAAATCAAAGACTACTCGGACGAATCATACAATTTAACCATTACACCCAGTTCAAACGACTATGAACCTTATGCAGTTGTTATTTCTAATTTAACCGACGATATTTTATGATGCCCAGATTATAAATTGTCCACGTGATGAAATATTTGACCCCAATATTGGGACAGTCACGACCCGGATTGAAAGAGTCAATTTTAGTCTAGCTTCTAATCGATTACGAAAATTGGTCTCGATAAGCTCTTTTATTCGATTTGCAAACGTTTGATGTCCAACTAGCTATTACTTGGTAGCTTTGCTTGGGTTTTATTACGCTTGTTGTACTTGCAGAATAGGTAGTATTATTGGCATTGATTTCTTCTTTTGTTTTTATCCTATAGACATTGTGGAGCTATGATTAATAGGGTGATGATGATGATGTCATTGACTGATTGTAGGTACTTGTACCGTCACCGGGAATAAATTTCCTTATGGGCATTCGGTCGTTGGGAACATCTTCCGGCTATTGTCCGGTCGATCTTCGTTAGAACAATCACCGGAATTGTTTTAGACATTTATTTAAACATATGATTGTTTATGTTTATCACTGGCACAATTGATTACTATAATTAAATTAAATAGCTGTCCAATAAAGTAGATGATTTAGGTGAATGACCTAATGGAACTAAAACGTCTGTTAGTTGTTTGCAGTGTTAAGTGTGTTGTGATAATGTATTAGTGAATTCTGAAATGTACTAAATGTATTAAGTCCAAGCTCTAATATTATCTTCCGTGGCTAAACTTTACCGCATTTCACTGTATACCTACATTAAACATACGGAGAATAGAAGGGTTATTAATAATGATTTGGATGGGCTTTTTTATATTTAAATAAATACACTAACCTTTCATTTCGGATTTTGAAACCGGTAGCTGGATGACTGATAAGCGTACAGATTCTTCTACCGATGAAATGACTTTCTCTCGCCTATGACATTCGTTTGATAGTTCAGGCCGAGTACACACTTGCTCGGTTCTGATGCCAGCGGAAACGGACGTAGCTCTTTCCTAACACGTCTCGGAATCGGCGGACATTGATCGATGGACGTTTGCCTTCCGACCTCTATGTATTTCGTGTGTCTATGGTCATTTGAAATTCTTGGTAGGAAGTAAACATCACGTATTGTTGGAATTGTGTCGCTGGCATCTTAATTGCCCATTAGTTGTGTGGTATTTGCATATGTGTGTGAGACTGGGAGAAATAGCTGGTCTATAATGGTGTTTCCTTGGTTTGGGAACCAGTTTTGTTAATATTTCTGAGTTTAAATCAGGGTTAATTAATAACGATAAAGGACATAGCACTGGCCCAGTTCGAAAATCTAAAATTAGTTTTATTAATGGAAAAATTTACTAATGAGCGGAATATCCAAAGCTTTAAACGAAACCTCTCACTAATCTCACTACGTAAATGTGTGAGCATAAAAGCGTTCTCAAATTATTTTAACGTTTTTGCATTAGTGATGCCATTTTATTTCACAATTAGACTTCCTAGTATCTCTCAAGTAGTTCCGCCGGGAATACTTGGGAGATCAGTAGAGTTTTTCGAATATTTTCAATATGATTGCGTTCTCAAAGTTAACGTAACTTGTTACTTGATATGATGTCGATTATACTATAGAAATCACATCGGTAACCAGTCTACGTTTAGAGACGACGATACATTCCTGATGCGCGTGATCTAGTTACATTTCGACACCATTCTGTTTTTTTACTCCGTCGAACAGTGCTGTCACAACGTTCCGCTCGGCGTCCCATGTTGGGCGAGTAACTTTGCTATTTTAGGTAACCCGAACTAACACATTTTACCCGCTTTTGCGAACATGGTCAAAGGGAAATTCAGCTAGCGTGAAGACATGGCCTGGAGCGTCAAACCTAATACAGATATTTGGCAAAACCTACTATGACTGGAAAATTCTATATCGCCTTAGTTAAAATCTTTGAATTTCTGCCATAACCGAGCTGAGGCTATCTCGAACATGGCAAAGGCAATCTTTTTCAATTGTCTCTTTTTCGATTTTTTTGTAAAACTCTCGAGTTTCCTCGTACAAGTATTTGCGTAAGAACGTACATTATCGTAAGAAAAAACACATGTACAACACCTGGTAACTCACGTAACGAAACACGGAACTATGTAGCAACGTGTTACAATGTCACGGGTGTCGTGTATTATGGCTATTTTGTACTGACTTGAAGGTGCAGTATAAATGTATGCTTCACTCCGATATATTTTCAGTTGATTTTGCGATGAGATTCTTTCGTAAGAAAAGCTTTTAAAACTTGTTTGAAGTGTTAGTTACTCTGTTATTTCCCATATCCGATCTCCATGTGTTGATAATATCAATACACCAGAAATAGGCATCTCTCTTCATCTTCAAAAATGTTATCTGAAATCATTCACAATATGTTAAATGTATAATAGTTATTTTTTTTTATTTTTTTTTATTTGTGATTTCGCATCAATGTCAAAGAATTCAATCAACTTTGGGACACATGCTTGCAACGAACTTTTTATGCACCTTTCATAACCATGCCCTATGCAAACGCAATTTTACATGTTACCAAACATAAACAAAACGAATTGTGTTACGGTTACGGAACTCGACTATAAATCATGTGCTGCGCTAACCACGTCAAAGTTCAGCTATATGTATACCCAGCTTTACAATCACTAACAGTGCAACTGCATTAGTCGCAGCCTTTTAGAGTGTAGACTTTAATGTAATGGCGATGGCGACGTGTGTTTTCAGGCTATTTCCTTTCTATTCTAATTGGCTTACTACCGGTTGGCGGTAAATTACTCTGTCTGATATATGAGAAATTTTATAATCTAGATCGTGCCGTGAAATTTTGGCTAGCAGCCCACATTTCGCACGCTTGCTGAATTGGTGAGGGAAAGTGAGGTTTATAAGTTTTTTTTATATAGTTTGCTTGATAGGTTTCACTGTCTCGTTATCGTAGGCTTTTTATAACCAACAAGACTACAATAGCTCGTCAAAAGCTATTTTTGGTAAAGGTCTTAAAATGATACCTCAAGGCTGTTTACTTGGTTACATACTTTTTCAATTCTATTTCCTTTATTGCGGCTACATGGTATAGTTATTCATATTGGTTATGCTTATGAATTATCGTAATTCAATGTTCCTATTGATGAGTTATAAAACACATTATGAAGACATTGAATAAAATATGATTTAAAGAATGTTTCATTAAAATCCCATTACAGTAATAACAAAGCTGCAGATGAAATTGAGCCAAGGTTAAGCAACAAGCAACCAAATATTTAAAATCTCTCAATGGAAGTGAGGATGTGAACTCGCTGGCAATATCACAGCAAAGTTAAGTAAAAGCAAACGTTAAAAATTTAAGGGTAGGTACGTTTATGTAAGCTCTGTGTCTGGCAGTACGACCCTCTTTGGAACTGTTGTGTTCCATCCAACTGTTAATGTTCATGAAGTTGAGTGTAGGTACCTACTAAATGTACAAAATCTCTTGCTTTCTAGAATGTTGTTACTTTATGTTCAACGGAGTTTCTGTCTATTACTTATTAATTTATTAAAATTCGTTATAAATATAATGAAGCTGTTCACATAAATTTGGACCGAACTTCACTTGATAAGTTCGTTTGATCTTCAATTTATAGTCTTTGATAGTCTTAGAGTTGGTATCTGAAATATATTTAGGATCTGTAGAATAAGATAGAAATGTGTTTTGAGTCTTATATTAATTTTGATGAATTAATGGCAGGTGTTCTTTATTCCTCTTCATTGTTGCTTCCTTTATAACTATTGTTTTCTATATTTCTAGTCATTAAATTATTACAAATAACTAGATATAGGTACTATTGTAAATATGTTACAGTAACATACAGCTTAGTTACTTTTACTATAAATTTACACATTATTCTCTGTATATGTAATACAAGCTTTCTGCTCACGGTTTTGCCCGCTTGAACTACATGATATTTTCCCGTGGGAATTATACATTTACCCGGGGTAAGTAGTCCATACTAAAATCTATCTCCATGCCAAACCTTAACCAGATCCATTCAGCCGGTTCGCTTTGATGGAGTAACAGAATTTCAAACATACATCCAAACTAATTTTTTTTTTCTAAATACTTCATTTTCCATTTTTCAACCATAAAAATTGCATTGTGAATGCAAAAAAGTAAAAATTTAAATCACTTGCCATAGTAATTTCTTCTTTAGCGATTGTCAAATATCTGGAAAGGTATTTCTTTCGCGTGTGGGGGTAGTAATATCTTCACATTGATGAAATTAACGCTGGCTATACAGCGTGTAACAAGTATTTGATAAAATCGACGCTTCTCGTAACGACTCCGTAGCTCAGTGGTTAAAGCAGTCGCCCGGATAGCGAAAGGTCGTGGGTTCGAGTCCCATCGGAGCTGGTTGTAAGACGGGTCGATTTTTTCTAAATATTTCATTTTCCATTTTTCAACCATACAAATTGCATTGTGAATGCAAAAAAGTAAAAATTTAAATAACCATACATCCAACCAAACTATCGCATTTATAAAAGTTCTACGATTTATTCTTCTTATCTCACTGTCCTTATTACAAAATCATAATGTTGAGTGACTTAGTAACTGTTATTATGATAAATAATGTTTATCTTTCTTTGTTTCAGGTAAATATACCAGCAGTTGACGTAAAGCGCATAATTTTACATTAGCAGGCAGCTTAGGTAAGTATATAATATTATTTTATTTATGATAATCGTAATTATTAGTTTCTAAGCTCTACTCTCTACTTTGTAACACTCTCACATTTATGATATTAGTATGGAGTATCCATACTAAAAAAAAGTATAAGTCGCGGTCGCTTACGATTTATCTTTGGACTTAGATTGTTAATATGTCTACGATTTTATACGGTTGTAGAGACAACCGTTCAATCTATTCGTGTGTGTACTGTCGCCATCAGATATATCGTAGCTGGCGAGGTCTTCAAATATTTCAGAACAGCATTAAACTATAAATTCGTTATACTTATTAAAGTCATTAACATCAGAACATACAATTGGCCATAAATATATAAGAGCAGCGACTTATCAATAAATCACAAAGTATCGAATATCGATGCAGACAGGGATTTGTCCATGAACAGGGTGATCATAAAGATCTTAACTTATTTATTTATTATTTATTTAACGTTTGTGGAAAATACAGTTTAAATTACAATTACCGTCGTTTTTGACAACTTAAATGTGAAAATGGTAACGAATTTAAACGGTGTAACCTATGGTATATTTTACACAAAATTTACGTCTATTGCTTTGACGATCTATGCTTTCTGATGTTTTTACCTCGTTGAGTTTTCCGAATTTATTGAAATTTAATGTTGCTGATATGAGTACGTCTCGCCCGCTTTATTATACATATCTGATGGTGCCGACTGTATGTCAGCCTATAGAGAAATCTCAATATAGAAAAGAATGAACTCTTATATTTGTATCCTTTGCTGTTTCTAAATGTCTTATCGTTTCTTAGCTATTACAACTTGCAATTTGTTCTAAGTTATAAGTTATATTGCCTACTTTCCAATTACCAAGGTAATAGATTATAGTTATTACATGTAATATTCCTAATCCTATATGTCTCTTACTGTAATTGGATCGGTGTCGTGGTGAAAGTAATTTTATTTCTTACTAGCTTTTCGCCCGCGGCCTCGCCTGCGTGGACGACACGACGCGACGTTTTCCCGTGGGTACCTGATATTTTTTCGGGATAAAATGTAGCCTATGTCGTTCTCCAGCACACAAACTATCCCCATGCCCCATACCAAAAATCACGTCGATACGTTAGTTCGTTCAAACGTGAAATACGGACAAACAAACAAACACACTCTCACATTTATGATATTAGTATGGAGTATCCATACTAAAAAAATGTATAAGTCGCGGTCGCTTACGATTTATCTTTGGACTTAGATTGTTAATATGTCTACGATTTTATACTTGGTTGGAAGCAAAACAACCCTGCATCAGGCAGATCCAAATTTCATATTTGACCATGGGAAAGTAAATATTGACCCAGTAGCCACGATTTTATTAATTGATTCCACTTTAGTTACGGAAAGTAAAAAAGTATTAAAAATATGCACATTAAATAGATTTGTTAGCATCCTGACCCAGAACATCTACACTGAATCTTCATCTCAGGTGGTGATCGGTCCCACGATTAGGATACGTATTTTCGTAACGCTCGAAATGAAAATCGAATACGAATTGAAAACGTATACGTCAACCAGTCGTCTACGAAATCGAATTATATTACATCCATTTTCATGCATTTTTGTAGCATTCGAAATCTGTGTTGCTAATAAATTTAGGCGATACTCGGAAAAAATGTGCTGAAGCGAGATAGCAATGAGAAAACGACGCGCGCGGGAGCGAGACCGATTTTGCAGATTAGGCAAAAAAACACAAAATCACTTCGTATTAAAAAACTACAGCGATTTTTAAAAAAATGCTTCTATACGATCCTCAATATTATTGGTGTCCACTAATTAAACCAATTTCCAATAGTGTAAGTAACCCCATTTAAGAATAATCTTCACTTTTCGTATTTTTTTGAGGTCTTTTCGAAAAGAAAAAGTGTCGAGGCAAAATCATAAAATCGTGTTTTTTAAACTATACGACTCTAGATAAAGGTATGAAGAAATATATATCTTATTACCAGATTTGTAACAACTGTAACCGTCCTATAGTTTTAAATCAAAAAGTCCATATTTTTCCGAGTAGCGCCTTAATATTCTTTAGTGGTTTAAAAATCACAGAGAAACTTTAAAAATACAGCAAAATGCAAACACAAACACTTGTCATATTACGATTGTCTGTGACGACATTTTGCGTTCTACTTGTAGAAATTCTGCAACGAGTGGTCAGACCCACTCATTGCAGAATTTCTACAGAATTCATAGGTGTGATTATTCAAATATACCGATGTTAGGAATTCGCATGTAAATTTTACAATTTGGAATGCGAATTCAAACTCGAGCGCTACGGAAATACGTCTCCTGTGGCTCAGGAAGCATGACCAGTAGTAACACTGTTCCATAGGGCTCATCATTTCGTCAGCTTTCGCAATTCCAGGCCACTTGAACATATCACGCCCAGTTTAACTTGTTACCAGCACAGTGCCCTAGTTTCTGGTTGGACTATAAGTCATAATCTCTATTGCTTCGTAAAGATAACATGTTGGGTTAGTGTCTGATATTTGCTTGCGCAGTGTGCAGTGTCCTTATTTCATAATCTTCTTGAGAGTTCATGTTGTTATTTCTTATGCGTTTTGCAGCTTTAAGAGCCGATCTTGGCCAGTACGCGAAAACTAAGGGTCATATCATAGTCCAACCTAAATATTCACAAAATATGGGCTCGCCAATGTAAAACAAGCTCTTTTTTAAATCTGCTGCTTCAGAGATACCTCATGCAAACATACTTTTTAGCCTAGGTACCTTTATTTTATGTATTGGTTGGTAGTAAAGGCAAATTAAACTGGTTTCTTTATCCTTGCATCTATCCTTGTGTTAATGTTTACGTATATATGACATGTAAACGTTCACATAGGCCAATCTCAAACATTAATCTCTGCAGTATCAGTTTTATAGCACAGTCTCGAACCCTGAAAATAACCATTCGAATGGATCATAACTCCCCCCTCCAACCCTAGTCAGCGGGGTGGTGCTAGACTGCTTAACACTTGCGACTTTATTATAACAGTCATGGCAATTATAAAAATAGAAATAAGTAGACATAGTGATATGGTAGAATGGTGTTCTATAAATTTTCTCACTATTAGTTAATTATTATGCAGTATGCAACACTGAACCTAAACATTCGAATCCTATAGTTGTGTTAAACCAGTACCGTTACCTACCGTTAAAAAAGACCTAAATGTGTTTGCCCGGCAAAATTCAGACATTTGATGTAAAGCGAACGAAGTCGCAGGCAACAGCTAGTTTATCATACCATAACTCCCTAGTCAGTGGGGTGGTTCTAGACAGCCTGACTAACAGCTGAGCTCACAATATATGGCGTACACAATTGCACGCGACGTATTCACAGTCACGGAAACTTTTATCAAAATGTGGAAATGAACACGGACAAATGGAAGGTACTTTGTTTATGTATGTACAATTGTAGGTTTAAATTCCGTTTTGTGATATTCGCAAAACGGTATTTGATTCCTGCACTTATTTTACGATTTCTATAGAAATTATAAGTTTAAATTTATATTATTATGATGACGAATAATACCTAATCTGTCAGCAACACTGTAAGTTATCATTAAATAAAAAAAATCCACAACCGATTTTGAACTTCAAAAATGGCGCAATTTAATAAAACCAGTTTTACGGTAACTTAAAATAGTGATATCGTTGTTTGTAGACATTTTCTTTTAGGCCTTATAACTGAATGTTTATACCTACCCAAAACTAAATGATGGCATAGAAATTATATACTTTTAATAGAAATTGATAGATAGGGTAATGTAGAATGCACAAAAGAATTAATATGCCTTCATAGTCAAATAACCAGGTTAATGAGTGCCATAAATAACATAGAAGCACGCGTAACTTTTATTTTTTCACAATAGTTCTATGTTCACTAAGGGCACGGCATTTTAAAGGGTGGCAAAGGTCTCTAAATGTCAGTGAAGATGCGCATACAACCGTAAATAACTGCAATCGCATCACTGAGAGGTGTCACCGTGTCACGGATGCACTCAGTTGCATTTATTTTATTTTATTTTATTGGTACAGGCATAATAACAATCTATTGACTGTTGTTTTACATGATAAACGTTATTATATAGGTTTGCTTTGCTAGTCAATAAATCTTAAAAATTATGCACAACATTATAGAGTACTAAAATATTTATATAAAAAGAAAACAAACAATCCTAAACCAACAAAAAAAAAAACAAACTACGTCATACAAAAAGAAAAACAAAAAAAAACGCATACCTAATTTAAAAATTAATTAATAAATAAAAGTAAGCAATAGTGGTTATAAGGTTAAGACTAATTTTTTAAACTGTTGATAGTTTTGATGGAATAGGTCAAAATCGGAGCCGAGATAGTGATATGCATGACACATTCTATATAATGGATTATTCTGAGTGACATTATTGTTTGCAGATGGTATGCTAAAGAGACGTGGGTTACGTGCGGAGCGAGTATTCACCTTAAACTTAAGGCAGTTCAAAAGATCTTCACCAAAAAAGCCATTGGCAATTTTATGTAAAAGCAAAAGACCACTGACTTGTCTTCTATGTTTGTCTTTCATTGCGAATTTTTCCAATCTGTCTTCATAGACGGTTATTAAACGTCTTATGCCTAATTTATTACAGAGAAACCGCACAAAACGTTTCTGTACAGATTCAACCCGGTTAATATGAACTAGATAAATAGGAGACCACACGGGGGAACAATACTCCAGCACTGATCGCACAAGAGCCCCGTAGAGTATTTTTAATGACTCTATTCTTTTAAATGGTTTTGAGAGGCGAATTATAAAACCTAGAGCCCGGTTGGCTTTGCTAACCATATTGTCTATGTGAAGACGAAAGGATAGTGCACTATCAAAAATTACCCCCAGGTCCCTTATTGACTCAACTTGATTTAAACAAACGCCGTCAAGATTATATGTATGCTGAATGACATTTCTATTCTTTGTGAAGGTGATAGTATAACACTTATTAACGTTCAGAGACATGATGTTTTCTTTACACCAATTATTTATAAAATTTAAATCCAATTGAAGTTTTTTACAATCTTCCTGCGAGGAAATTTTTGAGTAAAGTTTTATATCGTCCGCATATGCCACTGCTTCACAGGACAAGGAAGAGAGGAGGTCGTTTATGAAGACCAAAAACAGTAATGGGCCGAGGTTTGATCCCTGTGGTACGCCCGAGATTGATAGATATGGAACAGAATCATAACCACCAACTGCAACTAGTTGCGACCTATTCAATAAATATGACCTGAACCAGCGATACAGATCACCGTGGACACCAAGATGCTCAAGCTTTACTAGCAAAATGTTGTGATTTACGCAATCAAAAGCTTTCGCAAAATCTACATAAATGGCATCTACTTGTTTCTTACTGTTAAGTGCGTCACACAAATAATTAACATATACGAGTAAGTTACTACCAGTAGAACGACCTCGAATGAAACCGTGCTGACGTGAGCTTAAGATAGCATTCTTAGTAAGTACTTAATGTACGAGACTGTCCTTACTTATTCATCTTTATACTTCGATCAAACAAATCAAACAAAAAAAAATGTAGTTGCCTTACTTTTTAATTATACGGGTATAGGTATAACCGGTTTTAAGAAATAGCACAAATAGATTATACAAACAGTTGCCTTACCATTTCATTATACGGGTATAGGTATAACCGGTTTTAAGAAATAACACAAATAGATTATACAGACAGTGTTTTATTTTATCGATAACAATCGATAGAGCAAAGAACAGAAATAAAATTCTTAAAAATCATCGATTAAAGTAATTATTCACAGGCTCTACAACTGTGCATACGCGACGTGTTTTTTTCTCGTCCCGGACTATATTTTGACATCGTTGCATTGAAATGCCCCGTGAGTGGCCACGTTCCCGTCTCCTTCCGTGACGTGATATGTCCTTTATGTACATTTTTGTATGAAACGATAATTCCAAAACTTCCCGTCCCTTCTCCCCGTCCCATCCGTATAAAAACACGTCGCGTATGCAGAGACCTTTAAAGTGTAGTACTAACTCAAGACTGGATTGAATTAAACACTTAACACGCGGTTTTTATTTAAACACATTGCGTTTCCTGGATTTTTAGCACCTCCGAAAATCGACAATCGGAAAAACTAAAAAATCATAAAAACTCGTCTAACGCGATGTATTTAAATAAATCAATCGGTTCAAAGTATTTGATTTCAATAAACAGTTCCCGTAGAAATCTAAGATGTGCTCAAGATTTGTTGGTATACAACCAACATTATTATAAATGGCGAGCGCAAGATGCTGAGATGCCATGTAACGGTGTTGTCTCCTACGTAATCAATTATAGAGATAACAGTCTGCCTTATACATATCCTTTTCATTTTCAAGTTACAACCGACTTCGAGTTGTATGTTAGATGGTAGAGAGTCACTATTTCAAGAAATTAATCCTCTAGGTTTCTTCGGCACGTTAAGCCGTTGGTCTCGTCTACGTCTGTAGTCGTTATTACCCATCATTCTGCATTGGGCCCGCCTGGCGTGTCATGGCCCAGTCTGCCTTACACATATCCTTTTCATTTTCAAGTTACAACCGACTTCGAGTTGTAAGTTAGATGGTAGAGAGTCACGTTTTCAAGAAATTAATCCTCTAGGTTTCTTCGGCACGTTAAGCCGTTGGTTTCGTCTGCGTCTGTAGTCGTTAATACCATAACACGCCAGGCGGGCCCAATGCAGAATGGAGGGCCATTCTGCATTGGGCCCGCCTGGCGTGTCATGGCCCATTCTCCTTATCCATCCATTCATCCATTGGCTTCAGGCTCACAAGTTTACTTAAATTCAGAAGCTTGGGTTTTATTGACTACTAGCTTTCCGCCCGCGGCTTCGCCCGCGTGGACTACACGACGTTATCCCGCGGGAATGGGAATTTTTTTCGGGATAAAAAGTAGCCTATGTTCCTCTCCAGGCTACAAAGTATCGGTGTCCCAAATTTCAGCCAATTCCGTTCAGCCGTTTTGGCGTGATTGAGTAACAAACATTCAAACATCCAAACATCTATACTTACATCCAAACATCTAAACTTTTACATTTATAATAGTAGTAGGATGTTATCTGGTAACTGTTGTAATAAAGTTTTTTTTGTCTGTCGTGCCTGTACTGTCCCTGCAGTGGGGACATTAAGTACGCGTACTTAATGTCCCCACTGCAGGCAGACGATAATCAGAGTGTACATTTAAATTGTAATCCATATCTGTAAATTTCTTATCACCACGCCAATTCTAGATGCACCAGAGTAGAGCAAGTGCATAGTCCAGTTTGACCCGGCTAACTAATCAAACGAATTAGCCAGAAAACCAGGACGCAGCCACTATTTCAGTCATTCAAAATGTCACGCGGCGCTTGCGCAAGACACTGCGGTTACGATACACTTCTGGCTGAAAATAAGACTAACTGCGTTGCGTTATCGCAACTCGATAGTGCAGTGGTTAGCGAGAGACAGTTATGCTACTTTCCTACAAGCTGGAGATCGTATGGTGACCATGTTTGCAGAGTTGCAGCTGAAAACCGTTCTGCATCTGCAGCTCTATCGCGATCCTAATATTATAAAGAGAAAAGATTTGTATCTTTGTTTGTAACGAATAAACTCAAAATCTACATAGAAAGTTACATTCTTCCCGAGTAACATGGGCTATATTTTATCCAGATATTTCGACGGGAACGGGTACCACGCGGGGAAAACCACGAAAAGCAATTATAATAGTCTTCACTACATAGTATAAAACAAAGTCGCTTTCTCTGTCCCTATGTCCCTTTGTATGCTTAAATCTTTGAAACTACGCAACGGATTTTGATGCGTTTTTTTTTAATAGATAGAGTGATTCAAGAGGAAGGTTTATATGTACTTTTTATCCCGATATTCCCACGGGAACGGGAACCACGCGGGTGAAACCGCGGGCGGCCGCTAGTTCTATAATAATATCAGAAACTAAATGATGTGGCATCAATTTCAACTCTTACCTTCTTGTTTTGTTCATAAAAAATCGGCAGGTACTCGTATCGTATGTATCACGAAAATGTCTACCATAACCATATTATCCCAAGCCTATCTCAAGTTACCGTAAAAACTTGTTATATTTATGTTGCGCCAATTTAATGTTCAGTAAAGTAAAAAATCGGTTACGGAAATTTGATATTTACTTAACGGTAACAGTTCTACTGACAGTAAAATCTACACCATATAAAGTTTAACATATTGAATTTAAACGTACTGTCCATATCGCGTACGTAATTAATAGATCTGTCCCCTGATTCACAACCGTTCGGAAACGATTATAGTGCGGCAACGTTTTCTGTTCCGCTGGCCAAAAACGGAAACTAACGTGTTTTTATGTAATTTTGCTTTCAAGTTGTTGTCCAACGCCAACCTTAGCGCTACTGCCGGCTGAAGGTCTTAGAAGTCAGGTCCGGTTAAATTCCTATAAAAAAAAAGAAAATAAAATACATAGCGCCCCACCGCTATCACCGGAACAGAAAAGGTTGTCGATCTGTAGAATGCATATGCTTTGTTTTTGTTTTTGTCTATTCTTAAGTGAGTGACAGAGCATACATTCCGCTTTCGTGAACGTTTCCGATGGTTTATGAATAAGGTTTTCGTATTTAATCTTTGATTTGCTGCCGACTGTACAAAAAACCAAAACAAAAAAAATGAACTTGACTTCAAAAACATTAACTACATAACAGTGTTTACTGAAGCTTAAACTTGAGTCTTTATAAAAGGAAACGAATTTTAATTCCCCACTTGCATCGACCGCATTACCATATAAATGGCAGTTTTATGGGTTGCATAACAGAAGTCTGCCGATTCTGCCTACGCTGTGGCTATTTTTGTCTAATACAGCTTTGAGTTTTATGCAAAATTGTCCTTGGCCTACTGTCGATATTGCTAGGCTGCTTTTAGTTCCTTGCGATTATTGTGGTTATTACGAATAAAATTAGTAATATTTTTTGTATTTGTTTTTTTTTGGGTTATAATTAAATAGATAACTAACCTAACCTAACCCAAAATTAAAAATACTGAAATAGTTTTAAGTGCTAAGCAGTGTGCTTACTTAGTATTTTTTTGTGGCTCAATTAATTACTTCTCGATTTTTGGTTTTGTTTATTCTAAAATATGAGTGTGAAATATTATGCAACTGCAAGATTGCACATAATTTTTAATCTGATTCATTCGAAGTTATTTATATGAAAAATGATAAAACTACAACACAATACACTGCAATCTGTGATAAACTTGAAGAAGAAAAAACATCTGAAACAGACCTAACACGAAAACCTGTCGTTTTGGCAACCGTTATCATAAAAGCATATCGTATTATTTTGTATGAAAACTAGAGCAGGCAGCGCCTCTTTCGGTCGTATAAGGAACTGAAATTCAATACATGTTTGACATCAGCATTTTGACAGCTTTTGAAAGTTACTATTCTATTACGACAACAATAGTTTTTCATGCTGGGGGTACCTACAGTAAATCTTAATGTTGATAAAAGGTTTACCTATATTTAGGGACATTAACTTACTGTTAAGGGTTTTATAATAACATTCATTTTCTACGTTCATAAATGAAGTTGTTTGATATTCTAAAACTGTCTCAAGTAGGTATATTACGTGACGCCGACTATTAGCGTAATTAAGTTCGCGAAATCTTAACGATTCATCTTGAAATAACTAGAGTGCGTGTTATTGCGAGACAAATGGTAAAGAGAAACTGGCGGCGTTTAAATCACAATGTATTGTTTTCAAACAAAAATTAATATCTTGTTTGCTCACAGAGCGATAATAGCTGTGCGAGTGTAGGCCAAGTTTAAACTTTTTATTCGCATCATTGAACATTGATTGCTTGGTAATCTTAGTATTTCACGATTTGTTAATACTCTAAACTAAGAAAACACGAAAAAAAAGAAGTGTCATAATGTTTAAGTTTGACATAATTACATGAAAAAACTAGTCTTTATATTGCTCAGAGACGGGACAAATGGAGAGTAATGTTTTCTTGTATTTTATAATTTATATTATATTAATTTAGTATTTTATTTTATTTTACCGATTATAAATAAAGAGTCATAAAAAAGAAGTGTCTTATTTGACTATGTAATTTTGACATAATTACATGAAAAAACTAGTCTTTATATTGCTCAGAGACGGGACAATATGGAGAGTAATGTTTTCTTGTATTGTATAATTTATATTTGATTAATTTAGTATTTAATTTTTTACCGATTATAAATAAGAGTCATATGTGTTGTAGTGCCTTAATTACAACATAATCAATTAGGGAAAGGAGAAATTGATATTTGTCTCATAGGCATTTTCTCATAAAATTGTTTTTCAATGGCGCCTTCATATGTCTAAAGGTCGTTATATGAATATGGATGGCACTTTCGTTTCCTCCAGAGTTTCAATATTCATGGCTGGTGATAGCGGATCGTATAAAGATCGGTTTTATTTATCGTTAGCTTGTCCTCATGGCCTTTTAATAAATTAGTGATTATCAATAGATTAATGAAAGAGAAAGCATTTAAAAGACGATTTCTTGTTGATTAATAAATTGAAGCTTTAACTGACTTGCTAAAGAGCTCGTTTCGTTTTACATTGTTTTAATGAACCATTTCCATCTTTATTATGAAAACAACTGACCGACTGGAGTCTGAGACATGGATACAGAAATAGGTAGGGTTCTTCCACCAGCAAAATGGGTCGACGATTTTGCCAAGACCACATGTTTGTCATGGCTAAGAATCGCTCAGGATATAGCATAAACCAAGAGAGGACTATGCTTGGCTTGGTCGAAAAGAGCTGATGAAGATATGAAAAGCAAAAACAGATTTTTTCAAAAGTTTGTTACAATCCCGTGCTTTAAACAAGTATAATATTTCCTTGTACGCTAAAAGCATATATATATACAGTTTGTTAGCCTGTTCCTCACAAGTTCAATGTTCGTAAGTCCCGTTGCAATGTGACGTCATATGTGCAGGCGCCGTAAACAAGCGCCGCGTAATAATGAGATTTTTAGTAAATGTTTACTTTGCCGTAGTCTACCAACTCATCAGTCATCTCATCACACATGTTTGAATGCTGGCCGCAAACATTTGTGTATTTGACTGTCTAAGCCTTAGTTACCAAGGTGTTCAAAGTCTTGCACGTGTTCTTGTAAGTTTTTGAGTCCATAGATTGCGTTATACCTTTTAGAATCTGGGTATAGTTTTGTTTGCCGGTATTTACACTAGTAAGTACATGGCTATATTAGAAATTTTAATAGACCTTTTTGGAGCTTGAAACACTAGTTTCATTTGTAAATAGTGTTAAAGCTAACTATTGATCACGTATCCTTGCTTCTATTGTCAGTCATGCATGGGTGATAATAATCGGTGCTATATTGTACGATTTGTTTGTCCCGAGTTCGTATCGTAATCGTATACAAACAATGCGTTTAAAACATACGTAACAGTCGCACTAAGCCACTTATACTATTCTTAATTAACTATTATGAAGAGCCCGTGGCACAGTGGTTACCGCGCTCGGCGCTGCGATCGCTGAGGCTAAGCAACTTTCGCAATGGTCGGTCACGGGATGGGTGACCAAAAACTTTCATCTCGAGCTCCTCCGTGCGGAACCCACGTTAAGCCTTTGATCCCGGCTGCATTTGGAGTCGTTAATACCCACCAACCCGCATTGGGCCCGCGTGGTGGGTCATAGCCCATTCTCGTTATCCATCTATAAGGAAGGCCATTGCCCCAGCAGTGGGGAGTTGAGGACATTAAATGGCTGATGATGATCATGATGACTACTATTAACTTAGCGTAAGAATGTTTCTTACTATATCGTTGGGCTCAGTAAAAAACTAAATAAACTCATTGCGTAGCAAATACACAGAGTAACTCAGTAATATCTTTTTGTAGTCATCCAAATAACGACAAAACACTTTGAGGTTTTTGGATACTGTCCCAATATTTTTAAGACCCTACTTCTGTTAACTAAAACTGCGTAACAATCGTACTTAAGTCATCATAACCCTGCAGTGCCATATGAGTCGGTGCTCGGTCACAACAAGGAGCATTGTGCACAGAACAATTAGCCACTTGATACTGTTGTGACAGCAGCTGCCAGTTTGCCGCAGGTGGGGTAGGGTTGACCTAACATGGAATGAGCCACTTCTGTGATAGCAAGGTAAGGTATTGATCAAATATAATGTCTCTCCCATCAATCGTACTACGTAGGTCGTAATAACCCAGCCATATGACCCGGTGCTCGCCCACAAGGCGCATTGTGCACAGAACAATTAGCCACTCGATACTGTTGTGACAGCAGCTGCCAGTTTGCCGCAGGTGGGGTAGGGTTGACCTTACATGGAATGAGCTATTCTGTGATAGCAAGGTAAGATATAGATCAAATATAATGTCTCTCCCATCAATCGTACTACGTAGGTCGTAATAACCCAGCCATATGACCCGGTGCTCGCCCACAACAAGGCGCATTGTGCACAGAACAATTAGCCACTCAATACTGTTGTGACAGCAGCTGCCAATTGCCGCAGGTGGGGTAGGGTTGACGAAATATGGAATAAGTCACTTTCATGATAGCAAGGTACAGATCAAATACTTGTCCCTCCCATCAATCGTTCTACGTAGGTCGTAATGATTATGGCCCATGCAGCTGACCCCACAGTCAAACCGACTAGTCGGTTTTGTGGGACTGTATGTACCAAAACACCCGTAAATCGTGTTGTTAATAAATAAATAATAAAAAAATTACCCGTTGCTCGCCCACAAGGCGCATTGTGCACAGAACAATTTAGTCACTCGATACTGTTGTGACAGCAGCTGCCAGTTTGCCGCAGGTGGGGTAAGGTTGACCGGACATGGAATGAGCCACTTCTGTGATAGCAAGGTATGGATGAAATACTTCTCTCCCATCAATCGTACTACGTAAATCGTAATGACCCAGCAATATGACCTGGTGCTCGCCCACAACAAGGCGCCTTGTGCACAGAACAATTAGCCACTCGATACTGTTGTGACAGCAGCTGCCAGTTTGCCGCAGGTGGGGTGGGTTGACAAAGGTAGGAATTCGTCACTTCTAAGATTTCCGTGCATACACTCCCTGTTCCGAATTTTATTGTCGGTAAAACAAAAAAGCATGATGATAAAAAATTAAATTATAGTTGTAAGCAGTAGGTATATTTATCTGATTGCATGGATGTGTCTAGATACTGAGTTGCATTTTTTATTCCTTCTTATTTCTGTACTCATATTATTGTATTAGTGCATTATGAATATAATAGAGACAGTCTAAATGCTTGTCACTGACATGTTGAGAGTAGAGCACTATACCTCTCCAAGGCGTGTAAAAGCATGGAAATAAAAAAAATAAGTTGTAAGCAGTATATTTATCAGTATAAGACAAGTGGCGACGGCTGCAGTGGTATCTGCCGTCAACAAAGTGCCGCTCGTCTGTATGATCCCTAAGCTGCGTTCACCATCTTCATTATAAATATAACCGTTTATGCTCACCAGTGGGCGTCGTTCGGCTGACATGATGATTATGCAATTGCACTTAATTACTCAATTTATAAATTATTTGTTGATTATAAGTAACGACCTGTTTCCTAAATAGCTGACAACCCTACCTGTGTTGACGGCGACAGACAACGTAGTTTTGAGAAGGCTGGGTTTTTATCGCAAAGGCAATAAAGCTGAGATATCAGTTGCCGCAGATCCATAATAATATTGTTAATGTGAAAGTGTGTTTGTCTGTTTGTCCGCTTTTCACGTCAAAACTGAGCAACAGATCGACGCGATTTTTGTTGTATGGGGATAGTTTGGCAGCTGGAGTGGAGAGTGATATAGCTACTTTTCATCCTCCAATCAAAAAATATCAAGTTCACACGGTATAACGTCGTGTAGTCCACGCGGGCGAAGCCGCAGGCGGAAAGCTAGTATTTTTCAGGTAGACAGTACATATATGTATAGCACAGTGTGTAGTAAGAATTTTTTTCGTAGCACTAAAATGCGTTAATTTATTTATGGATAACTTAAGTCTTAACGAGACATAAACCGGAATAAATACTAAAAACTACTTCAGAAAGGCTAAAATCGATCTTAATTTTCCAAGGCATGCCGATTTGGAAACAAATTAATTTTTGTGCGTTATTTTAAATTATGTACACTTAGTCTTTTTGCAAGAAAAGAAATAAAATGGTTCATCAAATCATCACTTATGTTATTTATAGTTATTTTATAGTTTTATAATTTCTTACATTGTAAGAAGTTATAAAACTATAAAATGGTTACTTAATCAATGGTTAGTAATGAGATATTTTATGATATTGCGACAAAGTAAAAAACTTTCTCTCATCCATCAATGCAAAGCTTTATAGGTCCATTTCAGAATTCGCTATAATTTTTTCAAATTCATTTCTTTCTACATTAGCGCAAGCCACATTCTCAGCTTGCGAGCGATGTGACGTTTCACATCTTTTCATCCTTCGGTTTACACCGTAAGCGACATTGCCTTCGCAGTATGAAAAGAGGTGAAACATCACATCGCTCGCCAGATCTCCGCCGCAGATTAACCGCCTCTGTGGTCTAGTGGTTCATACCACGGATTTCAGACCCAGAGGTCTCGGGTTCGATTCCCACTGGGGGTACATATTGTATTCGGTTTGGTTGGTGGTAGGACTTGTTCTTAGTCCGCCTGGCTAGCTATCACCATCTTATCTAAGTCTGACGCTATAACAATGATGTTTTCAGTATTATTGTGTTCCGGCAGTTAAAGATACATATTGTATTCGGTTTGGTTGGTGGTAGGACTTGTTCTTAGTCCGCCTGGCTAGCTATCACCATCTTATCTAAGTCTGACGCTATAACAATGATGTTTTCAGTATTATTGTGTTCCGGCAGTTAAAGATAAGATAGCCAGTTTCTCAGTGATTGAGGATTCCGGGAGTAGTGCGCTTCCACCTTCAGCCTTATCACCACTTATTATCAATCAGGTGTGATGAAGGCTAAGTGCTACCCCGTTGTGGATAAAAAAAAAAAAGTAGGCGGTGGGACCTGCGCTTAAATTGTGCTCAAATACGAAACTTTGAAGTACGCATGAGCCTAAGTACATGGCAAGACGGAACAAACATTATGTTACTCGGTTTTATGCATAACGGCTTAGTTAGATGATCCTTCAGCTCGTGTAGGTATAATTTCATAATTAAAATTCAAAATCAATGGTAAGTATCTACATTTTGCATTTCCGCAATTTTTTGCGATCCGGAAATGCATATCCAATGCACTCCGTACACAGAACAATGTCAAATCTATAAAAATACCTTCGCCCCCGCTGAATGCGCTTTCCGCATTATTTCCTCTGTTTAATTACTCGACAATGACGCGAATTGGACAAACATCCTCGTATGAATAAGTAAATACTTGGTTTGTTGCTAATTATAATACTGTTCTTGGGAATTACACTGGCTATTTTGGGATACCGAGATAAAGCCTTGGTACATACATACGTACGTAGGTCGGTACAGACTGATGGTTGCCAAATTTCTTTATGAGGCATTAAGTTGTTGTTTGAAGTTTTTTCCTTTCTTGCATGTGCTTTTTTTACTTTTAATTACAATAAAATTGTCTCCTTAGATTTTTTGTCGAATGTATTTTATGTAAAGGCAGATCATACTCGCACTTAGCCATCAATAGACTATGTTCGCTAAAATGAAAAAGTGTTTATATGGTTTTGTTCTTCTCTAATATCTTAATAAGTTAACCCGAACCTGAACACAAAACAAAGCCATCCATTACCTGGTATAACCATTATCTGGCAATAGTATTTCATCTCGTGGCACTAAATATTATTCCGTGGCCACGATACTCCATTCGGCCCAGTTATCTGTGTTAATGCAAATTCATTGCGTGCATGGCTTCTTCACACACCCCTATACATTCATAGAAGGGGAACTAGATTAAAAATACGACTGTGTTCCACTGAATGCTATGAGATTATATGAGCTTCTTAGCGTTTCGATGGCGTGTACTAAATTGTTGCAGCCCAGAACTTGCTATGGAATTGCGTAAAGTCAATCGTATTCATTTGACAGTTCATATTGTATCATTTTAAATGTCATTCCATACAAATTGCAGCCGATTGAATACGATATGAACTGTTAAATTAATACGATTACCTTACGCAATTGCCCCCCAGGTCACTTAAGTAGATGTGGTCTATCTTATCATTACTTTAAAATTGACTCTGTGGCAAAGGACTTTTTGAATAAATGACAACCCTATTCGGGTGATCTAGTTGTAGTTCCCCTTTGGGTCTTGATTTGACAACGTTGCCCTATCTATCCATAGTTTATAGTTTCAGGTTAATAGTTTTAAGTTTTTATAATTTTTATTATTGATTTATGTCATACAGTGGCATGCTTATTTTTGTTGTGAACGTCAAATATCTAACAGACAATTGAGAAAGTAGGTACTCGTAGTTTTACCAATATTGGTTGTTTCTGGACTGTTTACACTTTAACACGTCTAATAGTTATTATTAGAGAACTTCCCCTATATTTTTATTGTATATCTTTAAGTGGCCGACCTGCCTTATCAAGGTCGATGACGTCGTTTTCTTGCATGGTACCACTCCGAAGTGCATGCGTGGTGCCACACGACACGACAACCCGTAGGTAACTATCCCTGTACCACTTGAGAAATTTTAATTGTAGTTTCTTTCAGTGGCCGACCTGCCTTATCAAGGTCTGACGATGCATAACGTGTAATGACGTCTTTGTCTTGCATGGTGCCACTCCGAAGTGCATGCGTGATGCCACACGACTACACGACACGCCAACCCATAATTGTCGATGTGCCACTTGAGAAATTTAAATTGCAGAACGTGTTTATTAATGCATAGTTTATAACCTGTCTTTGTTTTTATTTTATCTTAGGTTTTGTGTTATAAATAAAAGATAGGGATCAGTTCACTATTTCCGGTCCCTGGTTCGATTCCCAGTGGGGGTACATATTGTATTCGGTTTGGTTGGTGGTAGGACTTGTTCTTAGTCCGCCTGGCTAGCTACCACCATCTTAGTCTGACGCCATAACAATGCAATGTTTGCAGCATTATTGTGTTCCGGCAGTTAGAGATAAGATAGCCAGTTCCTCAGCGATTGAGGATTCCGGGAGTAGTGCGCTTCCACCTTCAGCCTTATCACCCCTTATCATCAGGTGTGATGAAGGCTAATTGCTACGCCGTTGTGGATAAAAAAAAATCCCTATCTATTATTTGTGGCACCTTGATTTCTACTTGGCGGCCTGTGTGGCTGTGAGTTAAAGTAGAAATTGTTTATGGTACCCTTTTAATGGTGGAAGTGGCGAAAATTGACAGGTTTTTCCATGAGTCAATCAGCTTAATCCACGAGGACGAAGTCAGGAGTGGCCGCTAGAGACTACTTTACTTTCTGGAACCAAGGCTCGGAAACCGGGTTTTAACTCGCGAATGGCTTGCAAGAAATTCCATACAGTATCAAAAGAACATTAACATTGCCGTTCCGCCCTTTTGCGGATAATATAAAATATAAATTATTTCGGTTCTAATCAAAGATCAAAACTAAACAGTTCCTGCTCAAAATACCGGTTAATATCGATCGCTGGTTTCGATAGCCAATCAGACGCAAGCCGCCTATGACAGCCGGCAGTATGACAGAGACGACAGGTGTCACGGTGACACGGCGCCCCGCCCATTTCAATTAACCAGGTTAACCGCAGCGGCTATAAAACTCGCAAATCGGTTCGCTTCAAGCGATAAGAAACCCGGGGGCCTAGACAAGTGGCTTGCTATTATCGATTTCGCCAGTAGAATAGAAAGAAGATGTACGAGATTGACATTAGCGGTCACGTGACATTTCGATCGCTAATGTCAATCACATACATTTTCTTTCTATTCTACTGGCGATATCGATAATAGAAAGCTACAGGGGCTGGTTACTGATCTTAATTAAGGGATATTTTAGGAACCGTTCCTAAGACATGTCAGGAACACAACTTGAACACAACTTAAAATGTTGCGTGATTTTGGCTACAACCTTGAATAGATCTTTTGTAAAATGCTACCTCCTTATAGTTCTTCTTTATCTCAAGCCTTTTTTTTATTCAATACCAGCCATTTTGCGTTCGGATAGCCAGTGAAGTTTTGATTTATTTTCAATTGACTGTACGTTTTAAATCTACATAAGTGCCCTTACGCTTAATATTTAAAAATGCATAAACAAGACACTCTATCATATTAAATTTTGACATCAAACAATATATTCAATTTTGCAAGTAAAAAAACATATTTTCGAAAATACTTCTATCTCTCCAAAGATACTTGTTTAAGACGAGGTAAGTATTTATTCGCTTTCGCCATGGTTTCCAGCAAGTATGCTATAAAATTAGTCTTAAAAGGACTTGGCATTTGTCCCTAAAACAATGAAGCTACTATCAAGACGGTTATAGTACCGAAGAGGCGAAGACACATACGTACGCCATTCCTTTTTCGTCTTACTGTACGTTTAGCTACTTTGAGAATGCCATTCATGGCGAAGCAAACGAGTTGCTCAGTTTATCATTTATGTCTCAACACATGTTATATTAAGCATAAAAGTTATATGTTTGTTCCTTTGTTTATTAAATACTGATCAAATGCAGTCCATGAAATATTTCTGTTCAAATTAATTTACTCAGTTTAGGCTGTGGAAGCACCTATGTCTGTATGTTACCTTTTAAACGCCTAAACTACTGGACTAATTTTGGTTAATTTCGGTCTCGAAGATAAGGGATAGGTACTTTATGTCGCGAACATATGTTGATATAACTGGGAGCGCGATGTTGCGTTTCTTTTGTACATATACGCCAAAATAAATCTTTACTTTTGCAGAGGTTCGGCAGGAAAGTGTTATAAAATTACAAATTGCTTTATTTGCCATAAATAGGGTAATACATAAATGTGCTATGTGCATAAATGTATCTAGAAGATAATTATAAATTTACTAAAGAATTAACTTTTACGGTATTCTTTTGTTCAAATTAGTATTTGACCGAGCCGAGAACTTGAACTAAAAAAGAAACATCAAAATTAAAGTGCCCTGTTAAAAGTGATCTCGGCAGTCTTGCGCAGGAAGTCTTAATTATTGCCTTTCTTAATTAAACCTGTACGGAACCGGGGTTGGGTTTTTTGCAACGCTTACTGTACATGTAAGTACTGTCGAGAGGAAATAAAACCTTATAAATTGCATTACAAAAATGACTAATACGCAAGCTATAAGTGCTTGGTTAAAGTTTACGTGTTGTTGTTTGTACTTTGAGTTTATTTGCAGATTTTTGCAGCTGCTTGTTAATTGCCTCCGTTTATAGTTTTTGGGGTTTCGGCAATGGAAGTTGTAAAGCCTCAATGGAATTAAAGCTCATTTTCTTATCCATGATTTAACGGTTTGGTCCAGCTTAAATGTTACAGTCAAATTTATTTCCTGTCAAGTCTCGGTTCATGGGTTCGATCCTCACCTTGTACAATTTCTGGTACCTACCAACCACATACTTTTGCAAATGCCATCGACCAAGTAAAATTCTTAGCATTGAGGGTCCGAGTGGAATTAAGACAACGCATGTCATGATTGCTTTTTTATAAGACACTACCAGTGTCTATATTGTGGTTGTGGTAGGAAGAGACCTCTTGCTGTTAGGCGTAGCTCGTGCCATGCTTGATAGCGACAGGTCCTGGGATGCGGTGGTTTCCTTCTATGAGGATGTCATCAGAAGGAGGCATCGGACCGGATCCGCGAGCAGGAAGCTCATGCGGATCGGCTTCGACACAGGCAGACGGGGCGGAGGTATAGCGCTTTGCGCGCCTCATTCGCCTCTAGCGGAGCAGAGCGGAGCTAGATGACTGTCGCCCGGATCGCAACGACCCCTCCCCGGTTGCCCCGTGTAGGGGCCTGGAAAGCCGGGTCGGCCGTCGAGTCGTAAAGGGAGCTTGCCACACCGGATCCTTCTCCTCCACATTACGACTCCTACAGACACGGGGCGGTGAAGGCAAGCCTAGGGGTTTAGTGGGTATTCCCCCTTCCTGACCACCCATCGAGTCCTTGGCACCGGATGGAGGGTCAGGAAGCGGCTAGGCGATTCCCACATAACCACCGTCCACACACTAACGTGGACGGGGTATGCGCAAACGCGTTCCTCTCACTATAAAAATATATTGTGGTGACATTTATTTACTCTTTCTTCACAGAAATTACTATTTTATTAGAATATAGTACAAGTCTATTATGTAAAGTCGTGGACTGATCGTGGAATTAAAATTTAAGCACGGCATTTACAAGAAGGTGGTAATTATAAAAAGTGTTAATGCAGCACGCTCTTAGTGCAACGCTATATCCGGCTAGTGTGCGCTTGCGCAACCCGCGAGATTATCGCGCATTGTGCGGTAGAAAGTGGTTCTTATCTTACCTTCATAGCCAGAAGTCCTGGGATTCTACACCCTGGACTAGTTCTGGTATAATATAATTACCACATACTTTTAAAATAGGTACCTACATAAATATTAAATACCATTCATCAAGTAATAAGGCCTGCGTGCGACTCTCAGCATTTAAGGACCGACTTGAATGGTATAATACTTACCACATACTATTCAAATAGGTACATTAATAAATACCGTAAAGGATAAGGCCTGCTATTCTAAGCATTTAAGGACCGACTTGAAAAAGAGAGATAGAGAAAGAGCGAGATGTTATATTTCTTAAAAAATTACTGATCATTCACGTCTATTAATGTGTAGGATCAGCCTTATTTAGCATCAACTGATGTGTGATATAAATCCAATCACATGTGGTCGTCCAAATCACAAGGGACCTTGTGGCTTTATTGCTGTTGTTCGAATACAAAACAACGACAATAAAGACGTATGTGCCGGCCGCAATAAGGTCCCTTTTGATTTGGACGACCACATATGAACTAGATTTGATAAATAGATGTAGTAATAAAAAAAAGTTGTTAATGCAGCACGCTCCAAGTGCAGCGCGAGATCCGGCTGTGGTGCGCTTGCGCAACGCGCGAGAAGATCGCGCATTGTGCTGTGCGGTAGAAAGTGGGCGAGTGTCGCCGCCAGAGCGACACCGACACGTACCTTTCGTTTTTTTTTTTTTACTTTTTACTGGTTAAAATTCACTTTTTTAATGTATTTGATAGACTCAGTCACCAGGCGGATGTCCATATAGTCCTGTAGCCCGTGGACATTCAAATTACGAAAAAGGTTACTGTTTGTCTTCGTGAAATTGTTATAGATTTCGCCATTTTATATACTACTAGCTTTCCGCCCGCGGCTTCGCCTGCGTGAACTTCACGACGTTATCCCGCGGGAATGTGACCTTTTTCCGGGATAAAAAGTAGCCTATGTTCCTCTCCAGACTACAAAGTATCTGTGTCCCAAATTTTTCAGCCAAATCCGTTCTACCGTTTTGGCGTGATTGAGTAACAAACATCTAAACATCCAAACATCTAAACTTTCACATTTATAATATTAGTAGGATAAGCGAAGTCTTAAAGATCGTAACTCGCCGTAACCAAAATAGTGATAAGTTTAAAATATGTCTGAAAAATATCTAGATATTTAAAGTTCTATTTTTTTCTTGTTGGCCAAGGTGAAGGACGAAACATACACTTGGATAAATTAATCTCAATAGTTCACGTTGAAAATTATGTCAATACTAGCTGACCCGGCAAACGTTGTTTTGCCATAATAATAGTGGACCCGATCACCAACATCTTGTGTGTGTGTTTATACACCAAAAGTTGCTTATACCAGAAAACAGATAGCGCTAGTTACACACTACCAATAAAGGGGCCCAAGCTTGGTCTCTATTTCTTACATAAAAAATTACTCTGTGAAGTAGAGTGAGTGTCAGATAACTCTGCGCGCATGCGCGACTGGGGCATTTTTAGCGCTAGCTACAGTACATTTCTTTTTCTAAGCTTATGGAAAAGATTAGTATTCGGTTTTGACCGCGCAGACGTCAGTGATTACATACTCTTTGGAAACGGCAATGGAAGAAATGACAGTTTTGTATCGAAGGTACGATAGTTAAACGATTTTTCATAGAAAATTACAATTTTTACTCAATTTTCCGGAATAATAAGTAGCCTATGTTACTCTCCAGCTCCCAAACTATCCCCATACCAAATATCACGTCGATCCGTTGCTCCGTTTTGTCGTGAAAGAAGGACAAACAAACAAACAAACAAACAAATAAACAAACAAACAAACACATTTTCGCATTTATAATATTAGTATGGATTTATTTAAGTTTTGGGCACTGTAGGTCTAGATTTAATAATTTAATTTGTAGCAAAATATTTTCTGTAATATACATGACTGTTTGTTGCCAAAATAAATGAAAAAAAAAAGGTTATTGCAGTATGTACCTTTTGTTTTTTTTACTTTTTACTGGTTTAAATTCACTTTTTTATGTATTTCATAGGCTCAATTACCTGCCGGATGTCCATCTGTCTGAAAGATATCTAGATATTTAAAGTTCTATTTTTTTTTCTTGTTGTCCAAGGTGAAAATATTAAAATGATGTAAGTATTAGAAAAAATCAACCCGTCTCACAACTAGCTCCACCTGACTAACTTTTCCTAATACTTCATTTTCAATTATAAAAATTGCATTGTGAATGCAAAAAAAGTAAAAATAATTTGTAACATTATTATGGTCATACAGACTTAAAGGTATTCTTTTTCTTAACAACTCGTAGGGCTTCCGCGATACATTACCTGAGCTGAGCCCACGTAAACCAACATAATTCCAAACAAGACCAAATGTTTCACAAGAAGCCCACGGATTATCGCGCGACACTCAATAAATCGGTAGATATAGCGACAAAAGTCTTATCTAGATTCTTGATATTAATATTCCGTCAAACTATTATAAGTCTTGCACTTACTGCTAAAGGTCCACTTTAGTTTGCTGATGGTTTGTCTGGAATGCTTAAAGAAAGGGGTGCGGTGCGATATTGGTTACAATGTAAAATGCAATTTCAGTTTGAATTCAGGTCGCAAGTTGTGGAAATCTTGGGTGATATGATAGAAGCGGACGATGACGACGAAGATAGTTCCTTGTTCTCTAGAAATAGTTTAACGTCAGAAATATTTCTTCATTTGTAATGAGGAATGGATATGAAATGAGGAATGGTTGGTGTTGTGTTGATAAAATATCTTTTCCGTTTCTTTTTACTTACAAGATTTTATATGCTTTGTTACAATTAATATTTCATCGAGATAAGACGTATGGAGAATTATAGAGAAAATAATATAACCCTTGACGATTCTTGCCGATTCTTATCCAAGGTCTGGTCTCCCGTCGTAGGGTTTGCGATCTGATGGCGTAGCTTCTACGACGTTCATAAGGTGTTGTAAATTAATCACAATCTATAATCAAATAAATTGAATTTTGAGTATAATGAAGAAGTTTATAGGTATGGTCAATAGTTATGGTAAAATTTATAAACGATGGAGTCTAGATAACTTTCTACGATCCTTAAATAATTCTCTTGCTGCACTCTTTTCACATTTAATACATTCTCACCGATTGTTTTCTTGATGTCCAAAATGCCCAAAACGATCGTTATTATAGGCCCCACGCCCCATTCGTATTGCAAACGGCTGTATTTTATTTCGTGGACTATAATTTACATATTTCCGTTATTGTCTCGTTATTAATATTCATGTGCTCACTGTTTCCGAGCGATTTTTATTCGGTCTTTTATACTTTTGGCGATGTTTAGACAAAGGACGGTGGGTGGGTTGTTGTTGCTAACGACGGGTTATTAATTTCTAAGTGATTTATTTTAGTAGTTTTATGGAAGAGTCGCGTTTCCTATGAATTATGATTCATAATCTTTATGTGTTTATTGGTTACAATTGGAAAATTATTTAAGGAAAATACAGATACATAATCTGGGGATAGGATTCAAATTACGTAGGAATTATTTTCTTCAAACTTTGTTTTCAATCAATCTTTATGCATGTCTATCGCATGATATCATATCATCATCGTATACAAATATAGTAACCCAAGTTTATTTTATTTGTTTTCGTTTACTGTTATATTAGCAAAGATTCAGGGAAAATAAGCACATCTCTTTCAGAAATGAAAAAAATATCAACACAAGCTTCGATATATCTTTTCCCCAAAAATTTAAATTGAACATTTTCAGTGTGGCAAGTATAAGTGAGTGCGTTTGTTTGAAAATAACAAATTTTGAATAAGGACATTACTAATTTCTACAATTTAATATGGAAAAACACTCTACCATTTACATTACGTTTGTACAACTCATAGGCCTATAGCACTTTAGTCTGTGCCTATAGATAGTACCTTTATGTCCACAGGGACAAGCGTAGATAGCATTCCGCGTAATAACGACATACAATAATGACAAAAGACTTTATCATCAGACGCAATGTCCTCGATAGAAGCGCGCTCGATAACACACTGCTCCGCGTCACGCCGTCACGGTGTCGGGGTTTAGTTCCTTGTTTGTATTGCGATTAGTGATGATTTCTAGTCATAAGACGATTATTACTAAGAACTTCTGTGACAGCTGACAGCTGTTGCAAATAAAGGTTCTTTTAAAGATATTTTTAATATGGCCTACCTACGTAACACCGTGAAAAAGATTAATCTTAGCAAAGATTCAGTGAAAATAAACACATATCCTTTGCCCGCATGGAAGAATTCCGAACGACACAAGTTTCTTTATCTTTTCTCCTAGTTTGAAATCAACATATACCTACTGTGTGACTAGTAAAAGTATAAGCGTTTGTTTTAAAATGACTGTTACCGACCAGCAGCGCTACAGCCTCTTTGGATTTTTCTTTGGTCTACCTTCCAAATTCCAAATTTCAGTGACATCTTATTATATGACAAATGTAAATAGCAAAGTAAGTTGACAATAAACTGTTCTACTGGGAAGATCCTGGCGCGAGCCACAACAAGCCGAGCCTTGTTATTAAGCTCAAATATTCTAAGGCTCAAATATAATTTTGAATTCAGACATTACGATTTAATATGGGAAAACACTTTACCATTGACGCTACGTTATACGATTTGTAGTCCTATACATAGTACTTTTCTTTAAACTGAAGGCTGGGAGGAGCTTGCATGCTTAAGAACAGAATGGCAAGCGACATACTGTCCACACTAGTGTTCGCAAGACTCGACCAAAGCCTATTTACAATTTAACTTGCAATGCATCTGGCCAGCTGTTCTGTGCTTCTTGTGACCGGACCTTTTAGTCCAAGTTTGTTTTCGCAAATCATATTCGTGTTCATCATAAGGACCAGTTTAGCACGTAGGAGTCGCTGTCACCGGACACAGTGTGCAAGACATGATAACTTCTTTAAGGTTTGCAGCATGCAGGTTAATATTTTTCCTGATTTATTGTAGTTACGTATTTGTTATTCTTAGTGATATGTATTTGAATAAATAAAAGTAAAAATGACATTTTCTTTCCAAGGTTACGTGATAATGATAAGTGCAGAACACACGTGTCCGTGACTAATTTCGGCAGGCAGATTACATTTCTCGAAACATATAATATAGCGGATGTTTATTATGTAGAAAACATGAAACGTGACGAGACCCAGGAAATGCACTTGTCCATGAATCACTTTATCATGACATGAGTAAAGGATCCTTGATGATATTGATAATACTTCCGGTTTTCACAGATGGTACGCCTTTATTGGTCATCATCATCAGACGTTCTATTGTCTGCCTCTACTGTTGAGCACAATCCTTCCTTATGGATGGATAAGGAGAAGGGGCCATGAACCATCACGCGGACACGATACGGATTAGTAGGTATTAATGACTGCAAGCATAGCGCTGCCTTCCAAAGCACGGAGGAGCTTGCGATAGTAAATCGAGTCATCCATCCCTTGACCACAGTTTATATAATATGTATAAGCTAATGTGCCTTGACTGATCATTGTGGCTGTGGGAGTTGCTAAACTCTTCAATCGATGGCCGAATTCCATAAACACGATCTTTATATTCTTTATCTTCACTCATATCTATATATATAAAATTCAAACTCCTGACTGACTGACTGACCTCCCTCACCAAGTGAGCAGCCTCGTGCGAGGCCCGCCGCACGTGGCAAACGTTCTGCCTCGCGTGAGGCTGCTCGCTTGGTGAGGGAGGACCCGCCTAATCAAGTAAAAACGGCTGATCGGATTTTTATATAATTAAAACATAGAATATTATTTATCCTGGTTATTGGTCCCCTAAGTATTTTCTCGAATGTCCACGCGGACGAAGTCGCGGGCGAAAGCTAGTCATATAATAAAGAAGTAAAGTTTGGGATAATTCTGACTTTTTCTGAAGTTCTTTCTATAGTAGAATGTTTCCTTAGTGACATAGGATATTATTTAACCCCGGTATTCCCACGGGAACGTGTAACACGCGGGTAAAGCCACGAGAAACAGCTAGTTTATTTATAATTAATGTTTTCGTTCAATTTTCTCACCTTGACACTAGACTAGACCAACTATCTATTTCGGTCACAAAACATGGGTTTCACTCGGTTGACTTTGCGATAAAATGTGACATTGAGAATTTTGGGTGATTTATTCAATGGCAGGTAGCTGATTCATAGGTACCCATAGAGCGCCGGCAATTTGTTTTTATTGCTCGTCTGGAAATTCAGCGGAACCTATCTAAGTTATTTTGGAATAACCATATCATTTTTCTCCTTATTCATCCATAAGGAAAGCCAGTGCCCCAGTAGTGGCGATAGTAAATGGCTGATGATGATGATGATATAATTTTTAACTTTTATTTCGAATTCAGTGAGTTTTCTGCTCGTTTTCAAATGTCGTTCCTATCGATGTTTCTCTGAAACCGATAACATTTGAGGGTTTTGACGAAATTCCGTATCATTCCGTACCATTTTCGAGTATCTATAATTTCAAGCGTTAGTTTCACCGATAGTGCAACGATATTCCTATCTTTCCAATATGAATAATGTCAAGTTGTCGCAGCATAGTAATACTTAGATAGTACCGAGAGATTTTTCTAGCTTTTAAATTTGTTTCTAGTTAAACCAATATTAAATTGTCTTTATTTATGTT
This sequence comes from Crambus lathoniellus, assembly GCA_949710035.1. Lineage (NCBI taxonomy): Eukaryota > Metazoa > Arthropoda > Insecta > Lepidoptera > Crambidae > Crambus > Crambus lathoniellus. The sequence continues at coordinate 9,413,268 of OX453323.1, read as the reverse complement.
TCTTTGTCATCTATTTAGGCAGGATCCCTTAAGTGACCACCAACAGACATGATCAAACAAGTCGCTATGGTAACCCAACCAAACCGAAAAAAAAAACCATCTTAAACACTAAGGTGCAGCGCAGACGACACACTTTTTGTGTGATCGAGTCTGCGGAGCACAAAAAGTCTGCATGGCGCGCAAAAAGTCGGTCGCGGATTTTTCACAGACTCAATGCACACGACGCACATCTTCGATCATACGCTATGGACAGACTAAAGTGTGCGCCGTCTGCATTAGCGCGCGTTGAAGCAACGTTCTATTTTTTTCGCACACTTATGTGCGGCGCGGCGCGACGCGGCGCGGCACGGTCTGCCCGAATTACACGGATTTTTTGTGCTCCGGACTTTTTGCGTGTCGTGTGCGTTACTACATATAATGAGTCACACCAATGATTTTTGTTATCAGCATATCTAAAAAATATGTAACTCGGGAAAAAAGAATCTGGTTTTATTTTTTTCCTATCTTCAAAAATGACTGAGATATTAAACGTTAAAGTACGGCCTCCGAGGAAAATTTGGGTGAACCAATGGCATTAACGTGTGACGTCACGTCGCACTTCCCTATACCTACATAGAATCCTTTGGATATATAGTTGCGCTCTCACGGTTTACTAATAAATTTGTTTATTTTTCTTATAGTCGATCAATGAAATGTTTAAGATTGTATTTGTATTGAGCCCATGTGAAAAAACACCTTCAAATAATGTTTTATTTTCGTGAATAATAAATTAAATCAATTTTCGTAATGGCGGGCGGGATTCTGTCAATACATATAGCAACCGTCAAAACAAAATGTACTTACAACCTTAACTGACTTGGTAGTTAAATATGCACCCTAAAAACTGACAGCCATTTCGATAATTTTATACTGCTAGTGGCGCCTCCACCACTGGGTCAGATAAGTTCGTGGGATAAATGTCTTTCGGTATCGACAGTAGGTGACAGTTTTAGAGTGCGCCTGCGCGCGGTCGAAATTGAATACTAATCATTTACCATAACCTTAGAACGAAGAAAATGTACTGTAACTAGCGTCAAAAACGCACGAGTTGCGCGAAGATTGCGCACAGACGAACTCTATGTAGGATTGTATGTACAGTTAGACGGAAATCACCCGCAACAGCCGCAAACGGAGATGTCAGTGCGACATGACGTCATCGCAATAGCGCGCAAGGAAATCAAATTTTCAAAAGCTGGTGAAACTTTACAACGCTGTATCTTTGGAAATCCTGGCCAGATTTCGATGAAACAAAAACTATTACTACTTGCACGAGTACGCGCATTAAATGCAGTAATTTTTATAGTCATATTTTGATGTGTTGGTGTGACTCATTGCATAGGTTCTATTTTCACAGACTAAAAAGTGCGTCACGGATAGTCTGTCGTCTGCGCTGCGCCTAAATGATTCAACAATCTTAGATTGGTCCGTATTCCGACGCAAGCGCATAAAATTACGAGCAGACATGCGAAGCTTTTTAATTTTGTTTTAGTGCCGTTGACTATTTAGATATGCTCGATATTTCCTGTAGCAGGATGCAGCGATAACATTATATGTGCATGCGATCATCTTTCGATAACTTTTTGGCGTAAACCCTTAATTCTAATTAGTAAACAAACAATTTCATTTCACATTTCTATGTTGTTTTTGCCACTCTAGCATGTATTTTAAACATATGGTCAGCGAAAAACTGGTTAAGAGAAAACAAATGACAATAATACTTAACGTAAAATGAATAACAGTACATACCTATTCTAATTAAACAAAAATTAGTTCTAAAGTCATCAATTATGAGATTTATGAGATAAGAATTTGTTATTAAAAAAAATTCCAATAATTACAAAATAGCATTGTTAATGCATCAAAATAATTAAAAATCTAATTTTTTTTTATTTGTTGAGGACGTATTTCATTGAACTGCCAATTAAAAAATCTTTCTTGAAACCTTTTTACGAAACTGCCCAGCTGCCTTGACCAGATTTTTACTGTTCTTTTCAAGCAACCATATTTGCTTATAGCGCACTTCGAAAAATAAATATTGGCTTTGACAAGGTCGAGGTCAGTATAATCTTAGTAAGTGACCCCTAGCCAACCAGGAACTGTTATTGAGTCAAACATACTCATACAGTAGCAGTGATTTTATAACCATATGTCACAATTGTGACTGGCCACTTGGTACGAGTATTATTGTTGTTACTTTATTACCGACTTCGCATTTGAGGAAAACATTTATTAGAGATTATGACGGAAGCAATTGAACCTGTGTGAATAAAAATTTACAGTTCCTTTAGAAACAGCAGTGACCAGTATACAGGATGGGAAAAAATGGAATATAATAAACCGACCGACTAAAAATTACTAAATTTACAGACTAAAATACTAAGTTTGGTTGCAGAAAAATAGGTTTAGGTTAGAGTAGCGACTAAGTCGCTCATGTAGTAATTTTGTCGGTAAAAAAATATTTTAGTCGATCGGTTATTTACTACCCAAAAAAAATTATGGGCCCTGAAGGGAAACTGTCTTAAATACTTTAGTTAGCTCATTTCGCTGAAAGGAAAGATGATTTTATTTAAAGAAATGTGGATTTACATGTTTTTAAAAATTTGCTTTTCCATAGTAAAAAAGTACAACATGTCGTCTCGATTTAACATCGAATCCATCATCTTCTATTATTTTACTTTCGTGTATCTATCATATCATATCATTTCTGTTTGAGAGATTTGATCCGCATGATTAAGTTCATCGATTTCTATTCCTGGGCGATTCAAGCGAATTTCAGAAACTCTATGAATGCAGTTTTGTTTTTTTTTTATAGAAGAATGTTTCTTTTCAGCTAAAGGAATTAAGGCAGTTTTCCTCCAGGTTCCATTTGTTTTTTTCATCGCGTTTATTAAAAGTTATCGTTTAAAAAAGGATTGTTACTTAAATGACACAATTACACATGATGCTAAGTGACTCGAGTTTAAGTCAGCAGTAGTCAGCACAAAGAGCTGTCAGTTTCTATTCTTTGATTACATTTTGACGGGTGGTAAAGTTAATATTGTTATTACAATAAGGAGACTTGGGGTACAGAGAAGAATCTGGACTCTGGAGTTTTCTAAGTCTTAACGGTTGTTCCATTGGATAAATCCCTTGAATTAAATTACAGAACAAAATTTGAAAGGGGGTTTTATTAATATTTAAAAGTAACAGATGATGTCGATATAGATATCATAGGCTTCCAATAATTATAACGGTCGTTGAGTACATTAAAAAATATTTTTGGGAATCCATATTAATATTTTAACGTTTGCTCACATGACAATATGTACCACATACATAGTAGCCTACTTTAGACTCGAGCGGTCATTAGACACGCAATAATACTATTGTGTCTAGTAAGATACAAACGTATCTAATGCTATTTTATTTTCCCACGCGTCGGCTCCCTTTTAGCAGTGGTCACAGAGAGACGTCACAGTATTTTATATCAATTCTTTGTGCACACGTAATGTAGGTCGAGTGTCACACCGAAGGAAATGTCTGTCTGAATATTTGTTTTCTTTTCAGTACGATATCAAGCAAGATAACCGTATTCGATAAAATTTTATTACGATTCGTGACACGGTTCCTTCGCTTCGCTATCGGTATCGGTTACAATACAATCGATAACCGAATGTTTACGAAATCCGAAAACGATGTTGTGCAGTACAAAGGCACTTTTAAATAATAGAGCTAGACCCAGACTTTACTTATTTACTGATGACTAAAATGTAAATATATATGATAGACACCATCACAAACATTTTTCCAATACCAAACTGAAGTAGCTTGAGCACTAGTAGGTATTATGGAAATTGGAAACTACGACGGGTAATACCACATACACCTAGATCCGAGGAAATATTGATAACTTCGTTTACAATATTTACCAGACCAGGAATTTAACCCGGAACCTCTAGAGAACCTTGAAAACCGTCGCGAACACCACTCGGCCACAGAGATCGTCAAAGGTGTGCAATTAGGTAGTGTCATGTTCAATTCACAGGAAACTATTTGTGTCAAACGGCATGATCGCATTTCAATTACATGGTTCAAGATCCCAATGCTGCCAGACCATACTTATTTTCAGATGACCAAAAGGTGTGGGACAAGGTAGTGTTGTTATATTATGTCGTTTGAGTGTAATCTCTTGGCTTGGGCAGACTGCCAATTTACAGGTACCTGGTGCTCAAAAGTAGGGAACAACAAGTATCGAACAAGCTGAGTATCTTATATAAAAACTAGCTTTCCGCTCGCGAATTCGTCAGCGTGGATCCCCTTTTTTATCCCCTTAGAGGAGGAATTACCGAAAATCCTCTCTTAGTGCTTCCCTACACTCCCCAAGGAACATACATGCCAAATTTCAGCTTCTTGCGCCCAGTAGTTTCGGATGTGCGTTGTCTGTCAGTCAGCAACGCAAGAATTTTATATAATAATATATAAGTAGTAGATCATCAAGATTGAGAAATTAATAAAAGTTAGTTTTGTTGTTCCCTACCTTGAGCACCAGGTACCTGTAAATTGGCACTCTGCCCAAGCTAGCAGATTACACTCAAAGTCAAAAGACATATCAACACTACCTTTTGTGGGAAAAGATCATCAAGAAAACCTTTTGGTCATCAGAAAATAAGTATGGTCTGGCGGCCCTCAGATCTTGAACTAGGCTAAATGTTGAAATGCAAACACGCCGTTTGACATAAATATTTTCCTGGTTCATTAAAGGATTGAATAATAGGCATAATTGCAATACCGGTTCGGTTATTGCCTTTAGTGGTAGATGAATAACCTGTATTGTTGTTGCGGAAAACGAAATGCAATCACGTGGTGTGGTGTTTTTATTAATCCTCTTTCAAATGGCAATTTAATTGTTATTTGTTGTGATTTGATAAAATTTAAGTAATTATGTAGATTTAAGTATAGAAAGATAGGCTCTCAAATGTTTTTAATGTGTTTTATAGACTTCGGTAATATCATTATACACAAAAGTTATTATTATTGTTGCTATTGAAACTCTTCTCGGATTCTTCTGGAAGGAAATGGCAATTCTACGAACTTAATGCTAATTAGGTTTTCGCATTGTATGGAAGTAATGACACTAAAATTATATTTATGAACTAAGCATATTTCTAGATAGGGAAGCGATATTAAATTACCATGTACTTAAAGTTGAAAGGCTGCTATAGCTATAGTAAAAAGTCTAACCTCAACGTCGTCAAACTCACAATAAAAAAGACATTAAGGTGTATCGATGAGCTCAGTGGCGCCGCCAATGGAAATAAATCAATTGCATTTTATTAAAGGCTTGGATTAAAAGTTTCGGTTATTTCGCGCAGGTGAAAGAGTGGAATGCATTTTATAAACATACTTTTGAGAACTCAAACTTACGCAATGAAAGGCTGCTATAGCTAATAATTGTGATGCATATCAGATATTTTTGTGAATTAAGTTGTTTTTGTTAAATATTGTAATATGTATCATGTAGCAGTGCTTTACTATAAAATAAAATAAATAAATAAATAAATAAATAGCTATAGTAAAAAGTCTAACCTCAACGTCGTCAAACTCACAATAAAAAAGACATTAAGGTGTATCGATGAGCTCAGTGGCGCCGCCAATGGAAATAAATCAATTGCATTTTATTAAAGGCTTGGATTAAAAGTTTCGGTTATTTCGCGCAGGTGAAAGAGTGGAATGCATTTTATAAACATACTTTTGAGAACTCAAACTTACGCAATAAGTCGTGAATCTCAATAGTGCCAAAAGTGGCCACATTTGGCAATATCGAGATCCATAACTTGGTGCTCATATTTGAGGTCATGAAAAAACAATTAAAAATTACATTTTGCTCTTCTATTTGCGCGAAATAACCGAAACTTTTAATCCAAGCCTTTAATAAAATGCAATTGATTTATTTCCATTGGCGGCGCCACTGAGCTCATCGATACACCTTAAGCTGGCTTGATTAAATCACCATATGAAATCCATAAGAAATACCTAGTACCTACCTAGAATCTAAGTACTATTTCTTATCTTTCTATCTAGGAAGATCTAGGCTCTAGATCTTCGATCAAAAATACAACTTAGACAATCGGTTGGTGTGTCAAAAACACATAACCGAGCGAATAGCGAACTTCAAAGGTGCGCTCTTATTTCATGTCGCTTCCTGTCATTTATGACGTATGACCACATGTATGACGTTAGATCGAAACATTCGTAGGCCCGTATTCTAGAACGACAGATCTCTTCTCAAGTATAGTTAGCAAGGGATGAAGTGTTCGTTGCATGTATTTGCATCCCTTTCTAACTGTACTTGAGAAGAGATCTCCTCCTAAGTGTCGTTCTGAAATACGGCCCTAATCTTTTTCTCCGTTTAAAAAAGTCAGTCGATGCCATATTTGAGGTTTGTGTTAGTTCGTTCGTGAGGCGTTAGATAACGTATTTTAGATAGTATTGTTGATCGAAGACCTAGATAGATAGATACAATTTATCGTGTCTAAAATATCAAATTAAGGTAAGTAAGGACGCAGCTAGTATTGCTATAAAAAAATATTCTTCGACTTGGTCTGCCAGTATACTAATGCGGAAGATCAAAAATTTGCTTACCTGTTCCTTTTTAATTATTTATATCCCATTAAGGCGATACTCGGAAAAACTCGGAAAACGACGCGCGCGAGAGCGAGACCGATTTTGCAGATTAGGCAAAAAAAGCACAAAATAACTTCGTATTAAAAAACTATAGCGATTTTTTTTAAATGCTTCTACACGATCCTTAATATTATTGGTGTCCACTAATTAAACCAACTTCCAATAGTATATGTAACCCCATTTAAGAATAATCTTGAAATTTCCTATTTTATAGGTCTTTTCGAAAATAAAAAGTGCCGAGCCAAAATCATAAAATCGTGTTTCTGAAACTATACGATTCTAGATAATAAAGGTATAAAGAAATACATACTTTTTACCAGATTTGTAACAACTCTAACCGTCCTATAGTTTTATATCAAAAAGTCCATACTTTTTCCGAGTAGAGCGTCTTAAGAGCCAGCGCGCTGCAGTGCAGCGCGCACTTGTGATTTTTTTATCGGGCGATAGTTTGAACGTTCTGTACCCCTAGTGTAAGTTTTTATATCAAGCAAACGCAAACTATTTCGATTCCGTATTTATGTCAATTTGTATGAAAACTGTATAAGCACGCTACTCGCCGCTAGAGGCGCTGATACAGTTTTCATACAAATTGACATAAATACGGAATCGAAATAGTTTGCGTTTGCTTGACATAAAAACTTACACTAGGGGTACTGTATTTAGTGTGGAGTTATAAGACAGTACGCGCATTTGACAATAAAAAGTCGACCGAACCCCACACTGAATCACAAGTTCGCGCTCGCTCTAAAAGGTAAGGTCATGAACTTAACGAACTTCTCAGTGATAAAGTAACTTGGTCACATAAGTGGGGCAAAGCAACGGTCCTTCAGTCCCCATCATTACTTACACCTACACATGCCGACCTGGTTCGGGCCAATCAATTCGTCATCATCATCGCAAAAAAACACCCACACACGAATTTGGCACGAACTTACAGACAATGGTAACGGTGATGGTGAAATGTTAAGGTAGTTTGATAGTGTCAGGACTTAGGATGGGTGGCCAATGTTTGTCCTTAAAGGTTAACGCACACTTGTCCCCGGCGAACGCGCCGAAGGAAACTATATTTAGAATTCCGTATGAAAACCGCGTCGAAGATTGGTACGATTCGGCTCTGGCAAGTATGCGAGGTTTCATAGGATTTCATATAAAGTATTCTAAAATTCGTTTCGTTTGTCGCGGACAAATGAGCGTTCACCTTTAAGGACAAATATTGACCACCCATCTGAAGTCCTGACACTTAATTTAATTGGTCCATAGATATTTTTGCTATAATTTAGATGTACTTACCTATAAATAAAATTAAACGACATTGGATAAATACTTGTAATTATGGTCAATACAGGAATGGTTATGTTAATTTTATGTTTAGAAAATTAACTTTATTTTAATGTTTAAAATTAATAATTTCCACGTCGAAGGAAGGCAGAATATGCCGATCCTCTATTATTTGTCATCTTAATGTACTACCATATTCTTGGAACTAAAGATATTACTATTTCAATCTCAAAACAAGAGAGATATTAATGTTGATTGCTTTACAATTTGGAGGTATTAAACGATATCAAACGATTAATTTTTATCCAGGCATTGAAAAATTAGCCCTAAAGTTATTTATTCTTTCGTGATTTATTTGGTAGGTATGGTTAAGCAAAGCTGTATTTTGGTAGTCGTATGTGTTGTATAGTATGTATGATTTTCATAATATTTTGCAAAACGAAACCCACACACGAAATTGGCACGAACTAACAGACAATGGGTCTGGTAACGGCGATGCGATGTGTCAGATGCTGATGACACGCATGGCAATTATTGACGGAGTTGTCGTAATGTTAAGCTAGTTTTACAGTGGTTTTTTTTTATCCACAACGGGGTAGCACTTAGACTTCAGACTTCAGCCACACAGGCCGCCGCCGAGTAGAAATCAAGGTGCCACAAATAATAGATAGGGTTTTTTTTTATCCACAACGGCGTAGCACTTAGCCTTCATCACACCTGATGTTAAGTGGTGAGAAGGCTGAAGGTAGAAGCACAATACTCCCGGAATCCTCAATTACTGTGGAACTGGCTATCTTATATCTAACTGCCGGAACACAATAATGCTGAAAACATCGTTGTTATGGCGTCAGACTTGGATAAGATGGTGGTAGTTAGCCAGGCGGACTAAGAACAAGTCCTACCACCAACCAAACCTAAAAAAACAATATGTACCCCCACTGGGAATCGAACCCGTGACCTCATGGTCTGAAATCGGTGGTGTGAAGTGAACCACTAGACCACAGAGGCGGTTAAAACGCAAATGTTTGTAAGTATTTAGGATGGGTGTCCTAAGATTTTAAGTTAAAAAAAATCTGTGTATTTTAATGATTATTTCTCGCTCCTCGAAGAACTCAAATAAAAATTAAAACTAAAAGCTTAAAGCTATCCCCAAAACTCGAAAACGACAGAACTGATTAAGATGCAATTTTACACAGGTACAGATAGACCGTGACCCCAATAGATAATTTAATGCATTTTGTCAAACAGAATTCACGCGGGTAAAGCCACGGTCAGGCACTAGTCTATACTAATACTGTAAAGAGGAAAGATTTGAGTGTTTGTTTGTTTGCATTGAATGGGGTCCGAAACTACTGGACCGACAAAAAAAAACCTTTCACCATTAGTAAGCTAAATTCTCGAGTGACATAGGCTATATTTTATCCCGATACTCCCACAGGAACGGGAACCACGCGGGAAAACCACCGCGAGGATCCACTTGTTGATTGATAAAACTAACACTCTAAATAAGGTATATTTCCTATGAAAGCAGTTATATTTTCCTGTTTTAATTAATAGCTATTGGCAATGAATAACAAAACTAATAATATCCTTATTTGGAATGTAATGTGTTTTTATAACTCTATTTCGGACTGCAAACTATAAATGACGCCATACGACTCCAATTATCTCTTGTATGGAACTAAGATATGTCTGATAGTGTTTTTGACCTCTAAGTAAACGATCAAGTTCGTCTATGTTTGTGTACTAAACTACACGTAATAATATGAAATCGTATAATTTTATCAATATTAATAAATAATTACAATTAATAATCATATACAGGATGGGAAAAAAAATATGGGCTTTGGAGGGAAACTCCCTAAAATCTTGTAGTTAGCTCATTTTATAAAAATAAACTATGCTTTTATTTTAAAAAAGAAACTAAACTGCATAAAGCTATTTTTTTTATACTTTTTTGCATTCACAATGCAGTCTTTATTACTGAAAAATTTTAAACGAAGTATTTAGAAAAAATCTACCCGTCTCACAACCAGCTCCGATGGGACTCGAATCCACGACCTTTCGCTATCCGGGCGAATGCTCTAACCACTGAGCTACGGAGTCGTTACGAGAAGCGTCGAATTTATCCAACACTTCTTACGCGCTGTAAAATATTACTACCCTCACAGACGAAAGAAATACCTTTCCAGATATTTGACAATCGCTAAAGATGAAATTCACGACGTTATCCCGGGGAATGTGATATTTTTCCGGGATAAAAACTACTAAGTAACTAAGTCACTCTTCAGCTCCCAAACTATCCCAAAACCAGAAATCCATTGCTCCGTTTTGACGTGAAAGACGGATAAAGAAACCCCACAAACACACTTTCGCATTTATAATATTAATATAGATATGTGTTGATATAATAATGTTGATTGAATTATAACAAGTTAATTCAGTATGCAATATTATTTTAGGTACCTAAATTATTTAAGTAGGTATGTCCTAATTAAATAACTTTCTTCAAAGAAATTGTACTCTAAATCAAAATCACTGTTAACCCTTCAAAAGCGTCTTTGATGTGTTTACGATCTCAAATTAATTAACGCTCTGTTATTTGGAACTTGATCTTTACGGGCCGATTAATGACTTATCTGCAGGAAACTGTTTATTTAATTACTACCAGTCGTTAAGCCACGTATCCCAGTGGGGTGACAGGAACCTGGTCAATTTTAACGCCACCAAAACACAAGCGTGTCTTATCACCGCAAAAAGGAGTCTCTTTGACCTGACTCCTACTTCCCGGGGTGCATCTGTGCCTGTTACCGACAGTCTCGAGCTTCTTGGTATGGAGTTGTCTTCAGACCTCAACTTCGGCACCAGCATCGAGTCCAAGGCTCAAATTGCAGCCAAAAAGCTAGGCGTCCTAAATAAGGTCAAGCGATATTTCACGCCGGGACAGCTTTCAACTCTTTATAAAGCTCAAGTCCGGTCTTGCATGGAATATTGCAGTCACCTTTGGGACGGCTCAGCGAAGTATCAACTAGCTGCATTGGACACGATCCAACGCAGAGCTGAGAGGCTAATTGGCGACCCAAAACTGGTGAAGAGCAAGTTTCACACCCTAGCTCACCGCCGCAAAGTCGCTTGTCTGTCGGTCTTTTACAGATTATAATTCGGAGAGTGTGCTCAGGAGCTGCATGAGCTCATACCGCCATCCCCCTTCTTCCATCGGACATCCAGACGCACAGCGGGCTACCACCCTTTCTTGGTTGATATTCCCAAATGTCGCACCAAGCGCTACTCAGCATCTTTTATATTGCGCACAGCAAAGGAATGGAACTCCCTCCCTGCGTCTGTATTCCCGAGTACTTATAACCCGACCACATTCAAAGCAAGAGTGAATAGGCACCTTCTGGGTGAGCTCGCTCCATCGTAGATCCCGTTCTAGCCCATGGGCTTGATTGGGATCAAGAGCAAACCCATTAAAAGTAAAAAAAAAAAAAAAACTAGCAGCTGCCCGTGACTTCGTCTGCGTGGGTTTGGACTGTATTTTCCCACGTGAATAAGAGATATCACCATAAATTTAAACATCATCACACTCGTTTTGCTTAAATTCCTTCAGTACTTTAGTAGGTACTAAAAGCCGATATACATACGAACAAACATAGTCAATCAATCAATCAATCAATCAAATTGTTTATTTGCATAATATAAGTACAATTATAGTGTTTGCAATCATATTGTTTTTTTCGTTAACATTTACAACTGTAGATTGGTTTTCTTTGCCCTGTTCGGTTTGGTTGCAGTTAGGGTTTCTGCTCGAGCCTTCTCGAACTCGAGAAAACTCGAGAAATTTGGCTTCATTCGAGACGAGAAAAAAATGACCAGAGCTCGAGAATTCCCGAGTTTAGAATTTTAATTTTATATTCATTCGAACCTTTAATTAAGTGAATTTAAAGCTTGCTTGTTTAATGAAAATGTTTTGTTAGTTATTATGAATTAATAAGGAAGGACATTTAAGGTTAGGTAGGTAGGTATTAGGTAGGTTAGGTAGGTAGTGTACCTTTTTCTGAATTATTAGTGCCTATCAGTAGTCTACCTAGCTTGACTGTTTGATAAATTTGATCAAACTACATTATTAATAAATAGTGCAAATTAATAATCTACTTACCAGAGATGTTAAAAATAGTTTTGTAAAAGTATTTAAATACAAAATTCAAATACATTGTTACTTTACTATTTCAAATAGAAATACAAAATAGTTTTAAATAAAAGTATTTAAAGTTTTTTTTTTAATGCAAAATACGTATTTTCAAAATTGGTTTTCCAAATAAAATACCCTGTTACGTATCTGATTTTAATATGACGATGGGGCCTCTGTATGTACCTATATGTATAATACAATAGCTTATCGTGTAGATTTACGGTTAGTAAATGTTTTATGATTAATAAAAACGTAAAATCCATGAATAAAACAATAACATAGAATGGGGACGAACAATATTCTGCTCAGCTAATGCTGGTCGATATCGGCAAAATTTTATTTTAGGTTAGACTACTAGAAATAACAATATTATGATGTTTAACTACTTTATGCTTACTTAAATAAAAAATTATTTTGATAATAAATAGATCCGCCTTCAAACAAATATAGATGAAAGAAGATATTAATTATTTTGTTACTTGCTTTACCCAAATAAGAGGTACCAAATGTCTAAATATTGAAGGTGGGTGGTGCAATAAAAGTATTTTGGAATAAAAAACCCTGTTTTTTATTAAATTTCAACAGATTTCAACAGTTTTAATTAAAATACTCGAGACCCGAGAAAACTCGAGACTTTGGCCTCGAGAATTCCCGAAACTCGAGAAAAAAAAATTGGTCGAGAAATCAGAAACCCTAGTTGCAGTGTTTTGCAAAAAGAATACTTACAAAGTTTTTACGTATTTACTATTTTACTACATGTAGATCAAGCGTATCTTAAATTATGTGGAAAGAAAGTTGGTCCATTTATAAATGTTAGCCAGGAAGGAAAATTTATTGGTCAAATGAAAAAAATAGTATGGTATAGACATGGATTAATCGATTTACGGACTTGGCGATGCCTAATCGATAAAGCATTGGGACATGCGATGAATTGTTTTATTTTGTTTGAACCTCAATACAATACCGACATTAGGATGAATTGGGTATTTGACTGAATTTTTTTTATTGACTTAAAATGTTCATTTTATTAGTAGCAACACAACATAGGTATTTATTTTCAAATATCTTGCATATTTTCAGCGATATAGAGCATCAAACTTTCTAATTAGACAAGGAGAGCGCTATAGAAACGTGACGTCACATTTCTATAGCGCCATACTGCATGCTTCCTGGGTAGTTCTGGCCACAGAATAAGAAATTGTTAAACAAAGGTTAAAGAAATAAACTATTTTATTTTATTTATTTATTTTATACTCTCGCCATAGAAAATTTCGTTGTAGAAAGAGATAGCTAGAGTCACAATTAAGTAGCTCATAATTCGCTTGTTATAATACAGATTGAATTTCTTTTTTCACATTTGTTATTCAATAATGTTATATTTCTGAATGTCATAATTAAATATCTACATTTCAACAACAGTCAAATACCCAATTGTAATGATTATTATTAACCCCAACGCTACTTTTCAAACGTTGTTTCATTTATCCATACTGAAGATTAAAACTCAAGTATTTATATTCGCTTCGCACTAAGTAGTGCCTGGGTATTATGTTATGTTATGCTTAACGTTTACACCGCGAACTATTGAACTCTTTTGGTTTAGGTCCCATCTACGCTGGGCCTTTATGAGTTCAATATATAATAATTGTTTATCTCTAAGGTCCGGTTGCTCGAAGCTTGGTTACGTTAACTTTAAGGGTAAATTATGGTTAAAGTAAAATTAACCTGCGGTCAAATTTAAAAAGCGTTGTTGAAGCAGCGGTTACTTTAACGAGCAGTCAAATTACAGGATTTGACGGCGGTCAAAATAACCGACAGGGTGGGGGTAGTTTAAATTTTGACATTAGTAATTAAGGGAAGGTTACTGAAATAGTATAGAGACATCACTTTTAACATAACGTATTTTTCTTTGACCGAGGTCAAAATTGACAACAGTTAAATTTTAACTTTAACTTTACTGTAATGTACGAGCAACCGGACCTAAGTAAATGCATATATACGTCACAAACAAAGCAACACATGCATCTGTGACAAGAACAGATAAAAAGAACAAGCGGATGCCAATATTGACCATAGGTTATCATATTATTATCGTGCACCATTATTATGCAATTGTGATAATATCTGACAACATTACACCCATTCCGAAGTACCTAATTAATATTAGCTTATGCACTTGGTAATGGATACCAGAAACAACGGTCTCATCTATATGATGAATGTTTTTTTTTTTCGTGATTTCAGTTTTGGTTTCATAATAAAAGTTGTTTGTTTTCATGAGTAGAATAAGCCCTGAAATTATCCGGGATGTTAAAAAAATACTGTGTATTTATATAACACCCAAACATAACAAACGCTAATGCTCATAAAAAAATGTTTATTCTTTCACTAATTAATCTGTTTTTGTTCCAGGTATGTTTGACGATAAATATCACAGCAAGAATTAAGGTAAAAAGCTGTTTGAAATAAATTCAGGTAACAGAGGACTTTTCCTTGTCAAAGGACTTCAAAGCTTGGATTCTCTAGGGATTTAAGTTAACAGCAACACCTGTGATTAAGACTTACGGGCCATTAGCAAGGCTTTGTTCATTATTTATTAAAATAAAAGGAGGTATTAATTATGTATACTTAACGAATTCTTCAAGTGTCTGGACTAATGTCTCAACGGATTTCGTTGAATTCGGTTTAGAGATATAACGAGCGTTAATACCCCAGACTATCGTTTATTGCAAAATAATCTTGAGATGGTGAATTATGGGATAGAGTTTTTATTGGGAACTAATTACTTACTACTTGGTTTTTTACTATCACATTTTTCCTATACTACTTAGTTCTTTATTTTTTTTATTAGTCAAACATAAACAAAGCAGAGGCCTTGTAAAAGCAAAGTCTCTACAAAGTAAGCCAAATCCTTTACTACCGGGGTACCGGGTACCTACAGGAGAATCTTTACAGCTATAAATAAACGGATTATCCCACATAATCACCACGAGGTCTCTGGTTAAATGTCTCAAGGTGGAACCATGAACAGACAATTTTTCGTAGCATATCAATGTTGGTTACTCGCCTTCCGACTGATTTGTTAAATACCTTTTATTATTATTACTGTTACTATTTTCCTATAGGTAGTTCGTTATGTCGTAAAATATATATTTCCAATTTTATTGACGTTGATTTAATTATGCTAACTTCATGGTTATTTAAATAATACTGTCAGTATATTTCTACAATAATTTCTGTGTCAAATGTATTGTATAAATGTTTGGATTTCCGATAATAATTTGAAACTACTTTGAAAATCTCCAAAAATGTAATTAGTTGAGTTTCTTAGGACAATGTATGGAACGAGAACAAACTTTCAATCTGTTCTCGCTGTGGGGAAATGGGGAGTAAGCGTTTTTAAACTTACATGGTCATTATCACTATAACTATTATGAAAAACGAAAAAATATCGGGAACTCGAAAAACAAAATAAACATGGTAAAAATCCCGTTTTTCATAATAGTTATAGAGTAAGCGTTTGTTCTTATTTGAGACTTTTATTCAAACGACGAGTCATTTTACATATTGATATTAGTGATAGTGTAGAGAAAATAGACGAGTGTAATAAGCCTTAATTTTTTGCAGTCTACAACTTAACTTTATCCGTGTAAGTATTAACGTATAACAAAGCCTTCCAGAACGTCTCATTGTTATTCATAAACCAGTTTTAACTTGCATTTAGCATCCTGACAAACGCGTCTTCGATGCAAAAACTCCGTTATTAAAAGTGGCAGGGTTGCCTCTTACGGAACGAATTTTTATTGATAAACTCTTTTGTATTTTTATGCCACGTTTTTGCTGAATACCCGAAAAAAATACCTTCTAGTAATTGGAATTAAAAAGATATGGATAGATTATTAACCTAATGCTTTTTAACCTATTTCAATTGCATTAACTTATGGTAATAATGAATATTCAATACCTAATTCTTCGGAATAATTCGGATGCCGTGATTTCGATAATATCTACAACAACAAGGAATGTCATATAACCTTGCTGAAATATCTTTATGTGGCAAAGAATCTTTACAAACGAACGGTACTTCCGGGGAGGCTTCACGCTAACTTTAGTCAAAATTATTAACCTTCAAGATGCTTCCGAACACGCTGTTTCACCCGCATGATACCCGTTCCCCTGAGAATATCTGTCTATATATAATAAAGCCTAATAATAATGTACTTTCTACTAATTAAAGAATTTTCAAAATCAGTGTAGTAATTTCAGAGATTACCTGAAACATCCAACCAACTTTACGTCTTTACGATATAAGTGTGTTTATTATTTTTTCACTTAAAATGAGTATTGCAAACGGTGCCAGCCCTACTAGTAATCTTCTCAGAAGACGAATGTAGTAACGGGATTGCGCAGCGTGCATCGCATGATCGCTGGAAGCCATTTGCATTTTTATCGCACCACGCCATCCTGATTGTGATTAAAACTATCTTGTTGTTGTGAAGCACACTCGTATTATTTAGTCTGTTATCCATCTATATAATACTAGCGGCCGCCCGCGGTTTCACCCGCGTGGTTCCCGTTCCCGTGGGAATATCGGGATAAAAAGTACATATAAACCTTCCTCTTGAATCACTCTATCTATTAAAAAAAACGCATCATAATCCGTTGCGTAGTTTCAAAGATTTAAGCATACAAAGGGACATAGGGACAGAGAAAGCGACTTTGTTTTATACTATGTAGTGATATGAAGTTCTTTCGTTAATGACTGACAGACAACGCACAGCCGAAACTACTGGGCGCAATAGTTTTACTGGGCACAATAAAGCCCTTAGTGGATTCTTTACGCTCCTTAGTGGATTCTTTACGTTCCTTAGTGGATTCTTTACGCTGTTTCTAATAATTAGGTGAATGCAAATCGTTGATACAATAAATAAACTAAAAAAACAGCTGAAATTTAGCATGCAATGTAAAATATAGAGAAGCATCAAGAAAGGATTTTTGGATCTTCCCACGGGAACGGGTACCACGAGGGTAATACCGCGGGAAGCGACTAGTAAACAATATAACAATATGAAAAAACAGTCGCTCTGTAAATAAAACTAAATGTGTTACATGCCTGATACGTTCATGTGTGTCAAGGATGAAAGGTCATATATATCAAAAAGTCGATAAATTCAGATAATTAATGTTAAGTAAAAAGATTATTTCAGAAAATAATCTTTTTCTGTAAGTGCCAAATTTTATCCCGACCCGTCTAGCGGTTCTGGCATGTATGAATGTAAAAATAAGCGTACTTATATGTAAAAATAAAATGAAAATTGTAATTCTAATCGTACCATGTACTAAAGCACTAAAATCCATCCACCACTGCAAAAACGGTAACAATACGGATTAATCAACAGAAACCTCGTTCTAAACTTAATATTCCGTTATTAATACTAATTAGGTCAAAGTAATTTAGGATATTTTTATAAGAATAGTCGAGACTCAATAAAAAGTCTTACGACGTTGATAATATCGCTAATTGTCTAGTTATATATCTTAGTCCACGAGACGGGTTAACGATCTCGTAAACAATATAGTAGTCATTTTTGGTCAGAGCATCGGGCCGGATTCCCGGAGGCGCGGGTTCGAATCCCGCTGAAAGCTAATTATAGGGCTCGAGGTTTTTTACTATCACATTTTTTCTATGCTTACAAAATTGCATTGTGAATGCATAAAAATAATATAAAATCTCAATATGGCTGTTTCATCTTAATCGATTGTTAAACATTTGTAAAAATGTTTCTTTCGGATGCGAGGGTTTCCTCCCATTGATGAAGAAACGCTGGCCTACAGCGTAACAAGTGATAGCAAAATTCGACGAGTCGTGTAAGCGTTTCGGTAGCTTAGTTGGTCAGAGCATCGGGCCGGATTCCCGGAGGCGCGGGTTCGAATCCCGCCTGAAAGCTAATTATAGGGCTCGTGGTTTTTTACTATCACATTTTTTCTATAATATAGTAGTATTAAAAAACTAGAGTCATTGACTGAGACCACTTTTGCATTTCTTTTCTAATATATAAACATCTCTTGTCACAGTGTTTTTTTTTTTTGGCCGATATTTTTTTTTTTGCGTATTTCGCAGGCAATTTTTCGTCCCGAAATTAAGAATACCAATTGTGAAAAAAAATAATTTGAACCTGTTTTATAACAAGCAAATTATAAGCTGTTATTGACTATAGCTATTTCTTTCTAAAACGAAATCTATGGCGTGTGTAGGGTATAACCACAGATTACTAAATAGTTACTACGTCTATGGCGCTACTGACTTGGTGACGTCACAAAGATAGTCGTTCTCTCCTTGTCTAATCAGAAAGTTTGATATTCTGTAACATTAAAAATATTCAAGATACGATTAATTCAAAATAAAAATTTGTTTTGTGTAGCTAATATTTCGAAAAACATTTTAAATAATAGTTATTTAAATTTTTACTTTTTTGCATTTACAATGCAATTTTTATTATTGAAAAAATGGAAAATGAAGTATTTGAGATATTTTTAATATTTTAGATTTGGAGACGGGTTGATTTTTTTCTAAAATACTTCATTTTCCGATTTTCAACATCCTACTAATATTATAAATGTGAAAGTTTAGATGTTTGGATGTTGTTACTCAATCACGCCAAAACGGCTGAACGGATTTGACTGAAATTTGGGACATAAATACTTTGTAGCCTGGAGAGGAACATAGGCTACTTTTTATCCCGGAAAAATATCACATTCCCACGGGATAACGTCGACCACGCGGGCGAAGCCGCGGGCGGAAAGCTAGTTTTAAATAAATAAAAAAATATCAGTACAATACCCTGTTCATGAAGTTAACAAACAATTTCAAAAGACTTACGTTACGTTACGAGCATGTTTCTCCAGCATCGTGACTTCTAAAACCTTTGACCGTTTTGCAAACAAGCATTGATCATCACTTGAATTATATTTCACATAAAATTAGAAATACTAGAGAACACTCGCGATTTCCTTCGCGCCACCTTGATTTTTGACGTAAGTATGTATAAATTTTCGGTACTTCTAAATCGTACCAGAACCATATTTCTCTAGTTCAAGTCCAACCCAGGGCGACATAGGCTGCCACTAATAAGGTTTACCAATTAGCGACAACTAGAATCGGTGTAGTAGGTATATTTGGGTATACCTTTTATTTTCAGATTGCATTGTCATGTTAGCGTCATCGCTACTGCATTGAATCCATCATTTCCAAGTATAATTTGATGGAATTGTGTCAACTGATTTTAATGACATCAACCAAACACGGAATTGAATAATTTATAGTTCAAATTAGTTTTACGAATCCCATCGGAGATAGTTTCGAGACGGTTCGAAGAAAAAATCGACTTCAAGAGATAGTTCTAATAAAGCATAATTAGAATTAGAAGATCAACCAGCAACTATGACAGTGTAAGGGGATTAATTACGTGAGGCGATTTTGGCGATTTTTCAACCCTCTCTCCCCACTTGGTGAGATGTTGTGAGATTTGGCTCGCTCCCCTCCCCCGCCCAACAAATCTCACGTGAGATTTTTCGACTTTGTTGGATTTATTAAAAAAACCATGAAATTTTTCACAGTAAAAAAATTGAACTTTAAAAATATCATTGTGTAAGATTAACTTTTTAATAGAAACATGTTTGACTTTTTTTAACCCAGTTTTCTTGGAATTTTGCACTGGTGCTTGCGGTAAAAAAAAATACGTGATATTTGCCGAGACACCCCCTCCCTCCACGTGAGAATAGATGAGATTCGGCTTGACCCCCTCCCCCCCTTAAGTGCCTCACGTAATTAATGGACGCCCCCTAAACTCCTATTCTTGTACAACATAAAAAAACAAAAGTTATTCAGATTGTTATACATCTTTTATCTTTCTTTGTTTGTCATACAACTTTTTATATATCTATCTATCTATACATGTCATATAATAGAAAAAACTTATCCAATAGGTATTCACAATCTGAAGAATGATCAGAAAATATATTTTACTAAACTAATTATTAGATTCCTATCCATACAATACAAAGCTACAGGAAAGCAGTTGGTAACGTGAAGTATTTCAGCGGCCTAAATATTTACGACTCAGGGTCGAACATACTGGTATTGGTAGGCTGAACTACGGGCTTGCACGCATAGGTATGACCTAACAACGGAATAAACGGCGAACAACGGCAGGTATTGTTGAAAGGGAAATTCGGAACGAGACTTGACCGATACAAACTGCTGTATTACGTTTTAAAATCCACATGGGTCTGAGTGGGGATCATGACCCAGTCTCATTATCCATCCATACGAAGAAGTGGTTCATTTAAGTGGATGATGATGATGATTTTCGACTTATCCCAAGTTTGTTATGAAGTAGAGTCGAGTGTTATCGTCTCAGCGACAAACTTGCTGGTATTGCTAGGCCGAACTACGGGCCTGCACGCACACGGTATGACCTAACAGCGGAATATACGGAGAATAACGGCAGGTATAGTTGAAAGGGAAATTCGGAACGAGACTTGATCGATACAAACTGCTGTATTAAGTGGGCCTGCGCTGCGGATTCGGTCCAGGTCAGATGTCAGATCCAGGAGCGGAGACATGTAAATGACTGAAGATGGTGATGTTTGACTTCTAAGTTTGTAATGAAGTAGAGTCGAGTGGTATTGTCTCAGGGACAAACTTGCTGGTATTGCTAGGCTGAACTACGGGCCTGCACGCACACGGTATGACCTAACAGCTACATACCTATAACACGGCGAATAACGGCAGGTATTGTTGAAAGGGAAATTCGGAACGAGACTTGATCGATACAAACTGCTGTATTAAGTAGGCCTGCGCTGCGGATTCGGTACAGGTCAGATGTTAGATCCAGGAGTGAGGACATATAAATGACTGAAGATGATGTTTCTGATGACTTCTAAGTTTGTAATGAAGTAGAGTCGAGTGGTATTCTCTCAGCGACAAACTTGCTGGTAATGCTAGGTTTAAAGCACGCACGCACGGTATGACCTAACAGGGGCCTGCGTAGCGAATCACGAGCACGACCCATTCTCCTTATCCATCCATAAGGAAGGCTAGTGCCGCAGCAGTTAGGTGGGAGATTAAAACTTGCTGATGATGTCAATGATGATGATTTATGACGAATCCCAAGTTTGTAATGAAGCGGAGTGTAGTTGGTACTATCTTAGAGACACACTTGCTTGCGAGAATGAACTACGAGCCTGCACGCATGGTATGACCTAAAATATACGACGAATAACGGCAGGTTTTCTTCGTGATTGATACACCTAGCTATGTTATGTCTGATTTGCTATTAGGTAGCGACTCCACAGAGAGATTAGACGCGGCGTGGCTCCACTCACTTAACCAAGTTCACATACATTTGAAAAGACTGGTGCAGAAAACTGCATTGTATACTGCCAAATATTTAAAAAAAAACAGAGCTTTAGCATATTTCACTCCGCTTTATTGATGGTACAACTTAAGCTTCTAGTGGAGCGGATATTACGAGAAGAAGGAAGGAAAAGAAAAGACTCCTCATACCAATGTGTGTTATCATGATTACGTAAGGAAATGATAAGAATAATTTCCCAATGCAAAGTTTTATTTGTCATTGAAAAGTAACAGTTAAATGCTGTAATGTTTATTATACTAATACGTTAAAGAAACAGTCTCGTGTTATATAAAAGCGATGAAAACAAAGCTTTTGTACTACGAGCACGTGCTGCGCACTTGGTGCCTTTTGTTTGAAGTCGGTGAGTCAGTTTCCGTCGCTCGCCAATTACTATGTAAATAAACTGCGGTCTGTGGTGGAATGGCGATGGGTCTTGACCTCAGCGGTGTATTGTTCGTTATTTCGGATTGTCTTTATAAATGTTAAAGTATGGTATGGAGTGCGATTGTTTATTGGACCTCTGTGTACCACTAGATGACGCCCCACTAATATACACAAACCTTATTTTTTTATTTGTTCAAATATTTTAGGGGATTAATGTTTCCCTTAATACTTAAAAATGTTACTATGGCACCGGCCACAAACTCCCGAAAAATAATCAGCTGTTCCATAGAAAAGTACTAACTAATACCGACGACTCGACCAAAATGTAGTGGAACAGCTGATTTCTTTTTCACGATATCGTGGCTGGCCTAATGACAAAAGTCTCAGTAAAAGTTGTTCGTATTCAAGGACACCTTCTTCCGCTGAAATACTTGGATTATTAAAAATTTTGGGTGTATAATAAAAAAAAACTTAGCCTACCTACCTATAACTCGTCTAAGCAACAATCCATACTAATGTTTGTTTGTCCGTCTTTCACGTCAAAACGGAGCAACGGCTCGGTGATATTTGGTAAGGGGATGGTTTGGGAGCTTGAGATTTTAGGTTACTTTTTATTACGGAAAAATATCACTTCCCGCGGGATAACGACGTGTTGTAAGTCCACGCGGGCGAAGCCGCGGGCGGAACGCTTGTAGCTAGTACAATGTTGCAGTTTTTACAACATTTACTTTTCCAAATTTTTGAATCGATATATCTCGGAAACGATGTCTCTTAGGAAAAAAGTATTGAGCCATTTATTAGAGATATTAACATGATTTACAATTTTGTCTTTTTTAATTTTACGATAAAACTTACCGTTTTGCAGAAAAATCGCGAAAAACTCATTTTTTTTAATTTGACCTCGAATATTTTTTTTCCAGGTACCGGATCAATGAGGACTTTTTAAATTTCATTTATAATTATGTTTTGATCAATTTTACCAACTTTCAACATCTTGCGAATTAATGTATCTTCGGATGTCTAAATTGACCGGACTAAAAGCATTGTTTTTCAAAAACAAATCAATCAATACACGTTTGAATCCGTATCTGGATGTTTGTAGAAAGATTCTTTCATAAACATTCATGTGTTAACAATGGATAAGCTGAACGTGGTATGTGTGGCACATCTGTCAGTTATTTGCTCCAATTAAATCGAAAGAATTCACATAAAACTTATCGGTTAGTACCAACTGTCATCGAATATCAATCTATATATATAAAAATGAATCCCTATTTCCCTTGGTCACGACATCACGCGTGAACGGCTGGACCGATTTGGCTAATTTTGGTCTTGAAATGTTCGTGGAAGTCCAAGGAAGGATATAGGGGTAGGGTAGGGGTAGGGTAGGGGCAGGGTAGGGTAGGGTAGGGGTAGGGTAGGGGTAGGTGTAGGGTAGGGTAGGGGTAGGGTAGGGGAAGGGATAGGGTAGGGGTAGGGTAGGGGTAGGGTAGGGGTAGGGTAGGGTAAGGTAGGGGTAGGGTAGGGGTAGAGTAGGTGTAGGGTAGGGTAGGGGTAGAGTACGGATAGGGTAGGGTGGAGTAGAAGGTAGGGCCACGGGAACGAAGTCGCGCTGGGTCAGCTAGTTTATCATAAAAATGGCGGCAATCATTCATGAGCTCTCTTTACTGAGATGACAGGTATTAATTGGAATGATAATTAATACTGATATTCATTTCCTCGTTATTAATATTCATCTGGAATCATTACCAGTATGTAGTGGGGAATATTATGCTTTATTACCAGCAGTCTTTATAGAGAACTAGCGGCCGCCCGCGGTTTCACCCGCGTGGTTCCCGTTCCCGTGGGAATATCGGGATAAAAGTACATATAAACCTTCCTCTTGAATCACTCTATCTATGAAAAAAAAAACGCATCAAAATCCGTTGCGTAGTTTCAAAGATTTAAGCATACAAAGGGACATAGGGACAGAGAAAGCGACTTTGTTTTATACTATGTAGTGATACTGAAAGTAGTGATTGAGAAAAAAGATGTTTATTTTGTTTTGTTTCTAATATTACCCTTATCAGGACATCCATCTGCATATTATATGTTGTCGCCTTTAATATTAAATATCATAATATATTTACATGACAAAGGAGATTAATGTTAGTGGACTTCGATCGAAGTTATTGGACCATTGAACAATATAACGTAAGTAATTTAAAAATTCTCTCAGAAATAAAATTGTGTACAGAATACAGACACGAAAACCGTACGCATTCCGTGTGCTAAGTTCTGAAGACCAACTGTTACTGTACACTACAACTCAGAAAACTAACTTCTCTACTTTCTTGCGGTAATAACGTATTTTAACAGGTACCGTAGAGAACCCTAACCTTGTCTGCTTCAATAAAATGTTAAAATTCATGAAATATTTGTCTACCTACTTAAATAGGTGTGCTACAAATACAAAAGGAGAACTTAGGTTTAAATATATCGCGAATTTTGAAATTAGGGGTCTCTTTCGGTACCACTGAACTATAAATATATCCCATTATCGATAGTTAATTCTTATAGAAAGTGCACACAAACGATTAACGGTCACTAAATTGCATCGCTTACCGGCTGATCATGCGTGACGTTGCACATTGCAACTGCAAGGCTGGGGCAACTTCCGTCCGCTGCACGATGGCGACTATTGCATGAGTTTATCGAGGGAAAAGTCACTTATTTATCTACATAATTATATATCTATTAGTATCGATGGCGGAAGACTGTGGATCAAGTTACACTAGTCCCGACCGACCACAGAACACCAGAAAGAGCGAGAGCATTCGTCCGGACTCCGGACAGTGAAAGCTCGTGGGTTCGAGTCCCATCGAAGCTAGTTGTGTGACTTGTGTGACAGGTCGATTTTTTCTAATACTTCATTTGCAATATTTTCAATCGTAAAAATTGCATTGTCTATGCAAAAAAGTAAAAATAACAAGTTTGGTAGTTGTTTTCTTAGCGTATCGATCATTTGGCTTTACTTAAATCTTATTAGGTAATAGGTACTTTAAATTTTCTCGGACCAGTATTTCCGTACACGTATTGCGATAGAACTTCGTAGAATGGTCTTCCGAAGTTCGAATTTTTTCTACCATATTGTTCCGTCGACAGTATCTCGAGGTGAATACATACTGAAATAATAAAAAAAATTGCATATTGCGTAGTAATATAAGTTGTCTATTTAGCCTGTTCTCCCATCCTATTACTATCCTTTGCCAGTGTTGCTTGACTTTCACTAATAAGTTGTTCGCCAGCCACGGCATCATTGCCTTTACAACTAACAAGAGCAAATCTTACCTTGTATCTACGCCAGTATTGTTTCCAAAACGTTTTGTAAAGATTTTTATCATAACTCTTTGATTGAATTCGGTACGGATACAATCAAAACACATGCCTATTGTAATCAAAAGAACATTATAGTCTTTTTTCCTTTACAATAAAGTTCAAAATCAGATAGCATTGTTAACGGGGCCTATAGAAAGTGTGTCCATCATCTCTAGGCTTCCGGTCTTTGGTTGTGACGTTCGCTGTTACTTCTTATTGATCGAGATGAAAGTGTTTATACAGTTTGTCAACCAGGAAATTATTGGGTATACTCGTACAATAACACTTATGAGCAAAGAAATCAACACATCACGTTGTCTGTACTTCCTTGTGAATTAAAAAGTTTGCATATTTATTATGTAAACCAATGAAGACATTGATAGAGCAGTTGATCCGCCCCACGGTTTTATCCGCTTGGTACTAAGTCCCGTGGGAATATCGGGATCAAATAGCCTGTGACACTCAGAAATAATTTTGAAAATCGGTTTCGCAGTTCCTGAGATTACGTAACTTTTTTCTTTTCTTTTACGTGATTATCTGATTAAAACGTAGGCTATAAATGCCTATTTATTCAAAAATAATTGAGTTATAAAAAAAGTGTGTGCCACATTTAACTCGGAACAAAATGACGCTTCACATTTATTTGGAGAATGGTAGTTAACATGAAATCCCCAAAGAGATCGGATATTTAAAGACTCCGTGTCAATCTCCACATCGTTAAAGTTTCCGGCAGAGTGATGCACTATGCAGTCGCTTAACTATTTTTCCGACATCTTTTATTACGACTGAAAAAATAAAACGTGTAGAACTGAATCAAATTGTAGTGGTATCTTCAAAGATGTGATTGATCACCACACTCGGTATAAATCAGTCAGTCAGTACATACTGACAACAAAACCAAAATTAACAGGACAAGTGTAAGTTATGTCATAAAAAATGTGTCTATTTATGATGATCATAATAATAATTTAGATGAAGTATAGAGCGATGTGGATACAAAGGAATATAATGAGGAGAATATAAGAAGAATGGAAAAAAATATACTCTGCCGCGACTTCAAATACATTGAATAAGGGCAAAAAAATGTATGACATACATTTAACAGGACCCCATAAAACTCAAATGTTGTTAATTCTACATAAAAATCAGCACTTTTCATATTATTTTAGTATTTGGCCCATAAAATCCATACACCATAAATATAAATGGAGTCTCGCATAGCTAGCCTACTGCGGAAGCTCGAAGTAAAAGATATTTTTATCTTTAAAGCGTATGTATTTATGTGATCCAGGCCACTAGAATATGAACCGTCGGTTATTGCCAGTTTACATTTTATAACCGAAGACATTAATAGCTGTGAACCAAATATGGTACTCGTAATCTTATCTTCACCATATGTGGTTTCATTCATGTTGAATTGAGATTTTCAAACCAATGTACCGCTACACTTCACAACCGGTTTTTTTAAATAATTAGTTAGATGAAGGCCCAATAGAGTTACTAATGTCTTATTCTCACAATACGGTATTTTACTGATTTTTTTTTATTTCTTTAAAATGTTTTTCGAAATATTAGCTACACAAAACAAGTTTTCATTTTAAATTATCTTGAATATTTTCAAAGATATAGGACTTCAAACTTTATAATTAGACACGGACAGGACGCTATCTTAGTGACGTCAGTGGGTTAGTAGCGTCATAGTCACGCCATAGAAGATTTCGTTTTAGAAAGAGACAGCTATAGTCAAAATCAAACAGACTATAATTCTTTTATTATAAAACAGATTCAAATTATTTTTTCATATTTGGTATTCTTAATTGCAATATTTTTTAACGTCATCATTAAATATCTACATTTCAACAACAGTAAAATACCCTATTGCTAAAATTCTTGTTGGTTCTGGACAGCCTCCGTTCAGTGTATCAATTATGTTACATTAAGCGTTTATTTCATTCAAAGAACTATAATACAAAAAGAAACCTATTTCCATTCGCCAAAACGAAATGCAAGATGCACATAGATTCGATGCTTGGTTGGTATATTAACTCATAGAACATGTCTAAAAGGTGCAAAATGAGCATGTAGTAGGTATAGCGGAAGAAATCTAGATAAAAAAATATTTTGATTTCAGCTGGATATGGACTTCCGTTACTCAGTTAAGACTGATTCTATCAAATCATTCGAAGGAGTAGCAACAACAAATTTAGGCTATCTTGTCACTCACGAGTCTCACGACTGATAAAATGTATTGTTCTCAACCGTGTTGTTGAGATAATATGGTGATGGGATTAAAAGGTCGACCACTGCTCCACTTCCCTTTGTGACATGTTATATCTATGCCACCTATTTAACCTAAAACATTTCCAAGTACTTATCTACTGAAACATTATAGTCTTCATAAGGAAAGTTTTCAAATACATATCATTATTAGGCCCTTTTTACCACTTAACATCAGGTGTGATGAAGGCTTAGTGCCAGGGCTGCCAGATTGTATATTTTTATACATTTCTTGTATAATTTGATGGTCTTATGTATCTTCTATGTATAATCAGCCTCAATGTATAATTATATACTTAAAAATTGTTGTAATGAGTTTTTTTCCGCGAAACATAACGCAGTTTCATAAAGCGTTGACGTTAACAAATTGGCAACAATATGCAATGTCCTCTTTCTTTTCTATACACAAGAAAGGGATAACCTGATGAGATTTCCAATGCTGGAGTCACATTAGCGGGCTACGGCGAATTATCGGGTTAACGCGATATGTGTGGCCCACAGATCACTATATAATAGATGTAGCAAGGTGTGGCCGACAACGCGTAATACATCGCGACAAGACGATGTTATCGGGACACTGTCGTCGGCGCATCAAACTGATTTGTGGCGACAATATTCGCTTGGGTGGCTACACCTACGTCACTTCAGTGTCGTCCACTTTTATTTGAAGCGGGCCAAACGTGCTTTGCTACTTTGTAGCTTTGTATGGAAATGAAATATAATACCTACCTAATGATAAAGTAAAGCAACTTTAAATAAAACGGTATTAATTTTAATAAACTACAATAAATTGTAATAAAATCAAATAATACGTAAGGGATTTCCGATGAGAATTATTATTATGTTTTGTAGCAGACTACTTATGTGAAAGAAAGTAGCAGATGTGACTTATGTTATGGTATGCTGAATCTTATTAGGGTTCCGTACCTAAAAACAGGACCCTGTTACTAAGACTCAACTGTTCGTTTGTCTGTCACCAGGCTGTATCTCATGAACCGTGATAGCTAGAATGTTAGATAGTTCGCACAGAGGATGTATTTTTGTTTCCGCTATAACAAAAAAATCTAAAAACAATAAAAAGTATATTGAAGTGGGGCTCCATTACAACAAACAATTTTTTTTGCCGTTTTTTGCTCGATATTAATAACGGCAACAGGTAGACGCTTGACATATTCACAGAATATTTAGTTGTAAATTCACTTTAAAAATACCTTTATAATTAAATTAAAGTAAAATAAGTACGTGGGCTTCGTACGGCTGAAATGCTGATGATGAAATAAATATCGCTTGCACTTGGCTGGTTTAAGGCCTAATCAGACGACGGACTGTCCTCCGGGTACTTTTTTGTCCATCGATACAGATCGCTTACAAATTGTATCGAATAACGCACACGAGGAACTAAAAGTACCGCGGGCAAAAAGTCCGCGAAATTCCCGCGGACACCGAGAGACTGGACTGGACAAAAGTTCGCGGTAGTCCGCGAAAAAATAGAACGAACGTAACTAGGCGCAACAACGCACACAACGAACTTTAGTCTGCATTGAGCGCTCAATAGTGAAGTACGTTTCCGGGCAACAAATGACCGCACACCGTATGCGTTGAGTCCGCGACAAGTCCTCGGAGGACATATTTTGGACGTACAGGGACTTTTTGTCCGCCGGGGACAAAAGTCCCTCGTCTGATTATGCCTTTATCGTGATAGCCCGTAGATTTAGTGCGCCAACGCGACACGAATCTTTGTCCGCCTAGTGTGTAGACAAGAACATCGCGTATGCTCGACAACGATAATTTTAGCGCACTTACCGCTAATGTGGCCCCAGCATAATAATCAATCATCATTGTGAAAATCAAGAAAAAGGTGAAAAATAATATCTTATTTCACTACATAACAGTTATGATTCGTTATTTTTAAGTTCATGTATAATGAGGCGTGATTTTGTATAATTTCTAAAACCTGGCCGTATAATTTAAAATTTTCAACTGGCAGCCCTGCTTAGTGCTACCCCGTTGTGGATGAAAAAAAACTTGGCCACTAAAAACTTCTTTTAACCTAGTCTGCTTACATAAGGTAGAACAAAAAAGTTATTTTTTACTCAAAATGAATTTATTTGTTTTCAAATATCTATGAAAATCTGTACATTAAAAACTATTTTTCTCAAAAGCTATACCATACGTGTCCGAGATGTTTTACGAGTATTTACTG
This sequence comes from Crambus lathoniellus, assembly GCA_949710035.1. NCBI lineage: Eukaryota > Metazoa > Arthropoda > Insecta > Lepidoptera > Crambidae > Crambus > Crambus lathoniellus. The sequence continues at coordinate 9,383,456 of OX453323.1, read as the reverse complement.
TCCTAAGTTCTATCCAGCACATATGAGGATTTTTTTTGTTGCCTAGTGTTATTGATAATAGGTCTTTACCTATGAAATTGCCGTTTTCTATGGGGAAATTGTAGGAAGTTGGAATCGGCATACAAAGATATTTGGGGATTTCTTGGACATGTGAACTCCGAATTCAACGTAACTTTCGAGATATGATCAGACAAAATTATTCTAACTAGTTATTGCCTATAATCTCTTTTGATAAACTGTATTAGAATAAAAAAAAATCTGTTCAAATCTGTCAAGTTGACGACAACCAAAAAGGGGTACTTTGGAGCATTTATAAAAATTTTAGACGCATGTTTAATTATTCTTTTCTTAGATGTTTAATATGACGATATACTCTATTTTCGAAACTGACTATTAATTTTGATACATTAATATTAATTAAAAAATTAGAGACCAATAAACATGTGAGAAAAAGACGGCAATTTCATATGTAAAGACCTATTATTTACTGTAGAAGTGATATATTTCTAATGCAAATAAGGAAGCTTTGCTAGCTTGACTAGATTTTAACTCACAGTTATGTAAAAGAAAAAGAAGGTGTTAAATTCTGTCTCTTAAAATATTCAAGCGCCATCGATTTAGGAACGTCGACGAACTATACCGTGTCGTTACACTTTTATATTTTAATCGCAGCTCGTAAAACACTTCTGTAAAAGCATTTGACGTATAAACTTTTTACGGTTCACTATTTATGGTATTTGCTCTAAAACTTAAGGTCTGTACACTCTGGAGAATGTAGTTGTGTTAGGGCGGAACGTTCATGTGTACTTGATTTCATATGGGTATAGTAAGTAGAAGTATATGTTGCTGGTTGTTTTTGACATACCTTTGTTGGTCTCTTCGGAATCAGATCGTTAGTATCCATCCAGTGCATCTTCACACTGAAGTTCGAAGATCAGTATACCCATTTTTTATCAGAATTAGATCAATTTATATAATAATGTGGTGAATACGCACAAGAATTACTGTTAAATTAATTACCTGCCTAATATTCGAAATCGGAGCAAAAAAATATCCATGTGGGTGTGTGTCCATTATTAAGTACCGAAACATTCCACCGATTGTCCGATTTTACAGTTACCAGCTGAAAGCACGTAGGTGCGCGTACGCCGGTGACGTCATGACCCACATTGCGCGACTCGATCGGTTCATAGGTTATGTTGTACATCATGTGATAGGTGATTTCGCATATTCAATTTTGTTTTGAGTTATTAATGTGTTTGCTAAATTGCATAGATAATCATTTAGTATAGTAATTTATTGAAGCACTATCGGATTCGCAAACTATTTAGTTTCTCTTTTTTACATAATTTATGAGTATTACAATGTAATGTAAGGTAAGACTATGTATTAACGTCTTGTTAAGTACGTAGTAACTTTAAGTCCATCATTTTGAATTATGTTGTTAGCTTAATCGAATTGAGCACGGAAATAATCTTTCTCAGGAATAATGTATATGGTTCAATACCCTACTTGTGGACTATAAGTATAGGTTTCAATTTACTAGGGAGCCCGTTTCAGGTCATTCGACAGGTAACCTTAGCAACGGCTGATATTTGACCTCTAATCACGCGTTGACCTTTAATGAATGTTAACGACCGTTGCGACGATCGTAATGACTCTAAAATCCAATCGAATTTCGTGATTCACGGCCACCGTCGAATGTTGAACCGTGAAGTGGGGCAATGCCCAGCGGCGGACATTCGGCAAGTAGCCGCATCACGCTATGTCCCATGTCGTTTAAAATTTACCAATTAATGCTTTTTGGAACAGGCTTAATGGATCGAACAGTGTCAATGCCAGCAAGACAACTATTTTCGTGTGTCGGTTCTGAAAACGGAGCCAGAAGAAGACAGGCTGCAGCATCTTCTAAAATTTTAGCAACAGATTTTGCTACATTTGTGGAAAATTGATCATTTTACGCTGAGAACATTATGATTTCAGGGCCGGTGAGCATCCTAACGCTGCAAATATTAACGTCTATCACCACTATTGTAATGGCTTCAAAATTCAATCGAATCTCGTTATTAACGGCCGTCATCGAATGTTGAACCGTGAAGTGGGGCAATGCCCAGCGGCGGACATTCGGCAAGTAGCCGCATCACGCTATGTCCCATGTCGTTTAAAATTTACCAATTAATGCTTTTTGGAACAGGCTTAATGGATCGAACTGTGTCAATGCCAGCAAGACAACTGTTTTCGTGTGTCGGTTCTGAAAACGGAGCCAGAAGAAGACGGGCTGCAGCATCTTCTAAAATTTTAGCAACAGATTTTGCTACATTTGTGGAAAATTGATCATTTTACGCTGAGAACATTATGATTTCAGGGCCGGTGAGCATCCTAACGCTGCAAATATTAACGTCTATCACCACTATTGTAATGACTTCAAAATTCAATCGAATCTCGCGATTCACGGCCGCCGTCGAATGTTGAACCGTGAAGTGGGGCAATGCCCAGCGGCGGACATTCGGCAAGTAGCCGCATCACGCTATGTCCCATGTTGTTTAATTGGTAAAATACACCTTTGAGTAGACCTATTAAAAGTTTTTGGAACGGGCTTGATAGATTGACCGTGTCAACTCTGCCAAAAATAGCACCATCTTTAGAAGCATGGCTGTCTGCTGTCGCTGTCGACAAGAGAACAGTCATCATGTAGGTAGCGTCTTCTGCAATCTTGACGATTGTGGTCGACAAGCATAATGGTTAAAGCATATCATCTGTCCTGTCTGAGGATATTAGTGGCTTATGCCTTATGCACAGCATTTGGGTGTTTTCCCGCTAGAAATAATGATGATTAAAGGAATCAGTATCAGCTCGTTTCATTAGTTTTGGTTTTAGATAAGATAAGATATTCCCTCACATTTTTAATGAAGTTTTTTCAGTCTCAGTTTTGTTCTTGAATAAGTGTTTACTTACACTTTTTGTTTTATTCCCTTTTTAGGTTAAATGTTTTAAAATTCAGCTTTCAATCCCTGATTATTGGCAATACGTAATTATTACCATATGATATTCATGGCGCACGCAGATGCTGTCTATAATTGGAGTTCATGAATGTAATTAATGACCGATTGCATTTACTTTAACTATGTAAACATGTGAACTCTGTTGATAGCCTAACGAATCAAAATTAATATAAATAAAATAACTTCAGGGTCCTTCTCACCTCTTCCTGCACTTTCAGATTTCCATCAGGTAGCTTGAAAGGGAATCCCCAAGATTATTTCAAGCTCAAAACATCAATCATAGTAGTTTCTTCTGCTAATAGCCAATTACCTTAAACTGAAGTTATAGGCCTACCCAGGAGTCATGGTTAATGAGGTGTCAAATTAAAGGAAGGACAGGCAGCATTGTTCGTTAAATAGTTGGAAATGACACTGCCTGAAGTTATGACTATGACTCAGACAAGGTTATTCACTCTAGTTTACCCGTTCATCATAACACACGGTTGACAGTTTGTTTTTCTATGCTAATTTTATTCAGATTGTATGTTGATAGCGCTGAACGGAACTTTTCCGGTAAATGAAACTGTATGGAGGTCAAATAATGGTTGTCCGATTTTTGTATGCTTATTTTAATGTAAATTTAGGGTACTCTTTGTTTTTGCTTATACTAATGGATTAACTGGAATTTACTTTCAGAAACATTCACATTTTATGTAAATTAGTTACTATAAGTACCTACCCTTTTTGTGTCACATATATGAAAACTGTTTACTTACTTCATCCCCCAAGTAGTTCCTTTATCAAGTTCAAGGCACTTATGTAAGTTGCTAACTTTCATTTCATTATTCTGAATATCCCAACGAATAGTAGTTTTCCTCTCGAACCGTAAACTCCAATTTTTCGTCCAATAAATGACCTAATTGCAAGGTTATTGCCCTGTGGTTTATTGTACCGCGAGTTCGCGCGGCCATGTGCGCCCACGCGTCGTCCCTCGTGTGTGTTACCTTAACTGTAGTTTTTTTTCGCTCGTCAACTGTCATCGGAACTGTGTCACTGCGGTCACGCGTGAGATGAAAAGTGAGATATCGTATGTTTTTAAGTCGACGCTTTAATGAGTGAATGAGTGGAAACATAGTTTTTGCGTTTCGGTTGTTTCGAATTTGAGATGGAAAGTGATAAATGGATCTGTTTGAACTGTAGGAACTGTCGGTTTTTGTTTTTTTAAGTAAATTCTTTAAGGTGAAAGTTTATGATGCACTAGCATTTTGCCCTTGGTTTAGTCAGCGTGGAATTTAGTTATTGAACAAATGGACCCTTCAAATTGTCACCTAAATTCTTCTCTGTGATCTAAAACTTAGATCATAGAGAAGAACTTAGGTGACAATTTGATGATAAAAGATCTAATCGATATCCGCGAATTCATCTTTAAATTAGCTCAGTGGCTAAGGCGTGAAAAGGTGATAGACAAACAGACATATTATACTTTCGTATTTAGGTATAGGTAATATATATTTGTTTGGATTCGGAAACACATTTTACTTCCAAATTCTGTGATTGTTTACTGACGTTTCGCCACCTTTTGAATCAGACAGCATTCATTCATGATAACAACTTTTCTATTGTCTTAAGTAGACTACAATACTTTTGTTCTTCAGTCTCAAGTCTCAACTGTGAGATGGAAAGTGATAATTTGGGTATGAATATGATACTTTCGTTGATTGTAGTTGTTATAAAATACTTAAGAGTATAAGTATGGTCGTTGGCTTTTGTTCATAGTACAAAAACTGGGTCAGTGTATGTTGATTCAAACTATTTTTACCAGATGAATTATACTATTTAGAAAAATATACAGGGCGCTAGTTTGGTCAGTTGCAAGCCCGAAACCACAGCTTGTACTCATAAAATTGAACAACGTTCCCCAAGACACATGGTAGAAATCTGAAAAAAAATTTGGTACCTTCATTCAAAGTCGATCAGCTGACTGTGCAGTTTGTATGGGAGACCAAAATTATCCAAAGTATCTGTGTCCCAAATTTCAGCCAAATCCATTTAGCCGTTTTGGTTACTTTGTGGTTTTGGCGTGATTGAGTAACAAACATCAAAACATCCAAACATCTAAACTTTCACATTTATAATATTAGTAGGAAGTAGGATTAAAACGTTCATGAAAACCATACACACTTGGCTGAATCTGAATCCAATTTACATAAGTAAATAAATATTTATATAATGAAGAATATTTTTTTATAATTTGAAGGGAACCATGAAAGTACGATTGCGTAAAACGAGAGTCGTGGGTTAAAATTAAAAAAAAAACCTGTAGTAGGTATTTACATTAGATTGATAGTGTGACTGTCTCATTGTTATATCAATATTTCATATCATAGATTGGTCTCGTTAGCAGGAAAATAAACAGGAAAAAAACGTAACAATAGTAACAGTACTAAAATTGAAATCAATTAGTCATTGTTAGTGCATCATTCATTATCTCACACTCATTAATTGTTTAAAGTATTTTACTCTATGCTAACAATAAATAACTTACGTTATCAGTTTCATCCAAAACGTTTGGCAGGCTGGGATAAAAAAAAATACTAAGATGAAGTTTAAAGAATAGGTATAATTGTTTGAAATTGCTTATCAATCGAATTAGAAAAATAGTTGCAGTTTGTAGCACCTATGCTTTTTATAATAACACTTCGAAGAATGGAGTGATACTCAAATAAAATTAACATTGATTGTTAATTATTGTAAACCCTTTATTGCAGTTTCGTTTCTTGTTAATTGTGGACCGATTGTGTGTTGTTAAATAAAAATAATCTTCGTGGACCGTTAATTTGTACACTAATATTTGCAGGTTTGTTTCTTTAAAAAAATAAAGGAATTAATTTAATATTTTTATATTTAAGTAATTTAATTTTGTTAAAATTGCTATCTCCCCTGTTTCGAGTACTTTACCTGTAGGTGGCAAGGTGACATGAAAAAATACCACCCTGTATGTATAGTCTGTAGTTTATGATAATATTCAAATTCCAAAACCACGATTTGGCATCCCTAACAATGGGCAAGGCCATAAAACATGAACTAGGAAATTATGACGCAAGTGGGGTCACCGGGGTCGACGACCTTGTCTAGACCGAGTGCTTTGACTTTTTACCAGAACCAATGTACAGGACTCGGACTAGAAGTCTAGGTCTAAATTATCCTGTTAATACTCCTTTGTCTCTTGAGGCACGAGAACATTGTATTGGTGGTGTGTCATTTAAAGAGATGTTACTTACTGGAAGCACTTTTCTTTTTCATCGTATTTAATTCAATGTCAAAAATGTAAGCAAATACGAGAAATTGAATGAACACTTTTAACTCTCATGAAATTACGGATTTAACCAATTTACCTATGTGCTTTTGAATGATTAATTTTGATTTTTTTATTATTTTATTTATAACAAGGATAGTACACAGCTCAAAATAATTTGGAATTACATTATTAAATTACAGATTCTGTAGGCCAAGTACAAGAGCGAACATGAAAATGTGTCGAAAAGCAAACATAGTACATACCTACTATCAATTCAAGTAAAGGGGGAAAAAAATTAAAGGAAAAAGAAAATTAACTAGAATGTCTGATCTGAACCAAGATGGACCTGCACGCGTAGCTTGACAAACCCGAGAAGAGTTTTGTCTACCTCGAAAGTCTATAATTGACAACCGAACAATAGGTTTGTCTACGAAGAAATGTAATTTTTGTTGTTTCGATATAGACAAAACCTTTCTCGAGTTCATCATGTTACCCGTGCTGAATCACTACATAGTATAAAACAAAGTCGCTTTCTCTGTCCCTATGTCCCTTTGTATGCTTAAATCTTTGAAACTACGCAACGGATTTTGATGCGTTTTTTTTTAATAGATAGAGTGATTCAAGAGGAAGGTTTATATGTACTTTTTATCCCGATATTCCCACGGGAACGGGAACCACGCGGGTGAAACCGCGGGCGGCCGCTAGTTATTGATAAAAAAAACTCTAAATGTTAATTGATGCGTGTTAACGCCAATAAGAAAATATTCTTTAAAAAACATCAAGGAGGTTGATATACCACAAGCACTGTCAGTGTCAACCTTCGCAAGACGTGCGCATTGCGCATGCGCGAAGACCGTCGGGCACAGTCGCGCGTAACCGGGAGCACTCGCCTTTGAACAATACTAGAGAAAATTACACATGCATTTTGCCGCGCAATATTGTAAAATGAAAAATATATTTGTTAACTTTGAAAACCACAGTTTTTATTGATTGCTGAAGAAGATTCCCGCCCAATGCGTTTTTTTTAATGGTTAGCACTGAGCTTTGGCAATGCATTGAGCTGTCATGAAAATAACATAAAGTATGAAAATTAAGGTGTACTAGATGTACGACGTATACGTATGTATTGTAGGTATGTGAGTGTTTTTTATCAGAAATGTATCATCAAATCATTTTCGTGAATCTTCACATAAGGAAACAGTCAATTTCCTCTAAATCTCTGTGATATCTCGACCGCAAAACTGAATCAATATCGGTGGTTTTGCACCGGTGCATCGTGGGTTCGATGCCCGGGTGATTGCCGACAGACTCCGATACAACATGGTTCTATACAATGTGTTGTGGGACATTAAAATTTATGCATTGTTGCTGGACCTTTATAGGGGTTGTTGATATAAAAGTGTCGCAGAACATACTAAAATACAATGACGTACCTACGTTTTCATCAGAGTAAATTTCATACACTCTAAAAATCCTAGAAGCACAGCTTATCCAAACAAAAACTAATTTAAAACAACTGTACAATAACGATAACATAGACCTACTTGCGAAAATTTGTATACCTATGTATTATATTTACAATAACATTCAGTTTATAGGTTTCACAATGGTTTTAAATCTAGAAGTGTCAAGTCAAGGGTCCTAAAATGGTCCTAATATTTTCTACCCTTCTAGGCACCCCTTTACCAACATTTTTTTCTTCAACTTCAAGTAAAGTCGAACTGGTTGAATCGTGATTCACCATAGTTATGTTCATTTTCTAACAGATAAGGTCAATAATTCAATAAGGTCGAAAATTAAACTTGTTGACATTGACACTGAACTCTATAGTTTTGACGCTTTCAAACAAATTATTAACAAAATGGGTCATGCTCTTGATTCAATTGGTTCGACTATACCTACCTATATTTTTTCTAGCCGTTAAAGCGTCACAGTTAAGTTTAATGGTAACCATTTATGACTTATCCGCTCAATAGAAAACCGTTTGCGGTTCACACCTGGCTAAATCTATCTCGATGAAGGCCGGCTTTCTATGGTTTCCCAGAATTTCTCCACCATCGTGTCGCGTCGGTCGTCGCGCGTCTTTATTAAGGCGCAAACCCACCGCGGCGCATGCTGTGCACGTGCACGCTGTTCATTTGTTTGACAACGTGGGTTAACATTTCTACAGCAGGGTGCCTACCATCAACTCTTATTGCGGTTTTGTTTAGGACCTAAACTGATCTGCTTTGCTTATTCGTACCACGATAGCTTAATATCAATGACAGCGATTCAGTGATCATTCAATGACATTTCACAGCCGCTGAGCTGTCATCAACTCTTATTTGACTTATAATTTGGCCAAGCTAACATGACACCTGCCGGTTATACCCGTCCCTTTCACTCTCCGGGCATGACAGAATCGAGTGAAAGAGACGGGTAGAAGAAATAAGGACACAAATCTTTCGGTCATTCACATTTAGCAATTCATTTGCGATCCAGTTTTTAGAAGGTCATAGTACGAAAGAAAGCAATTCATTTTAGGAACCTATTCTGCATCGCGCTATTTTTGAATCGCTGTCTTAAAGTTGATGGTAGGCACCCAGTACTCGCTATACACAAATAATAACGTGACTTTGTACAACTGTATCGCTTCCGTGTACTGCGTGCACATCGTGCATGGTGTTGACAGAGTTGAGCTTCGTTGAGCGCATATTTGAGCAATAAACGTGTGTACCAATGATGTCTTTCATGGGCAGGGTCTCCGTGGGATGCAGTGGAATTAGCAGCTTTTTCACGTAGCCAATACATGAGATGATGAGACAATCCACTAAGGGAGCTCACACAAAACTTCGAATTCGCATCTCATTCAGTCACAGGCAATAAGATTCTTTTAGCATGGCACGCAGCATATTCTTGCTGCGATGCGACATCGTGTAAATAGAGACAGCCCACTACATTAGATTACGATACGATACGGATTTAATTGTCATAGTGGACTGGATGGTCTTTAGTATTGGCTCCGTATAAATGGTTGCATTTCATTTTCATGTAAAGCGAAGCTTGACGCACGTATGCAGTGCACCGCGGTAGGTTTCCGCCTTTACCGAGATATCGCACGCTTGCCGTGAGATGTGGTGCTTGTATTGTTTTTAGTTTTAGAATACGCGTTATATTTGGTTGTAATCTTAGTAATACTTAGTGCTAATCGTGGGGTTCTGCAAGTGTTTACAAATCCTCTTTAATAGTACTGATCATAGGGCCTACCTAGGTCTAATCTGACATAGATTTTCTTGTGTAATACTCCTGTGATACCTACCTTTATTTATCTGTTCTATGCTATTATGATAATACGATTCTACCTACTAGGACATCATGGGTGTATAAATGGGAATGAACTTATAATTGTTTGAAAGTAAACAAGTATAATTAAGTATTAGGTATATAAAGTTGAGCGACAGCAGGATCCTTTTAAATTTTTGCGACAGTAATTTGCTAACCACAGAAGACAGAAGCCATAAATTTAACGATAACTTGGTAATTAAAGCTCATATTCCCGCATACATTAGTCCATCAGTAAGGACTTTCGTACTTTAAGCCTTACTTTTCAACAAGATATAGGTAAGGTAGAACCGAGGCTCCATAGACGAAAGAGGATGAGATACTGAAAGTAACGATATGAATGCGAAAATGAAAGTGGATGGAAAAGTTTATTTCGTCATAAAACTGGGAAAGGTCTAAATTTTACCACCAAGGCTAAAGAATAAATATTAGATAAAATAAAAAGTAATTTAACAAAATTAAACCGACTTCAAAAAGTACCTGTCAACTGAAAAGGAACAAATAATAATATTTAAAGAACCTATACCCTTTTTGAGTTCAGTGCCAGGCAAGAGCATGCATTATAAAAAGGGCAACGATCTTAATCAGGAATTTAATTCACTACTTACCCATTTCATGGAAATTCGTTGTTTGACATTCGCAAATTCTATTTCTTGACACTATTATGTCACTCTTATGGTGACAGTTTGCTGTCCGACATTGATCTTTAGGTGGGTTGGAAATTTTATTCCTTGACTGTAGGTACTTTAAAGATATTTTGTTCCTTTTCTTCATTTTTTTTGTTACGGTATAAAAATTAAATCAGTTTTTATTTCTTCATTTTCGGTGCAGTTTGTATTTTAAGATAGGTACCCATATCTTAAAAACTACTGAACCTATTTTGATGAAACTTGATAACAATCAAAAAGATTAATCTCGATATGATTAATAATTTTCGAGAGTGATCATATAAACAAACTAACACACACTTAAGAAATTTAGAACGGTTTACTCAAATATTATCCAATTGCAACTATATCATACACATATGTATGACATTCAGGTCAAACTGATAACCCTCTTTTTTGAAGTCGTTTACAAAATTGTGTGAAACTTAAAACTGGGCCTATAAATAAATTGTAGATTGGAAAAAAAGTTAGCTGCTTGCTAAGCTGTCTTTGATAGTGCATTCAATTTAGTTTTGGCAGCACGGTTCATGAAACGCGTCCATTTCAAATAAAACATGGCAGACCAAATCGAATCATGTTGTAACGATAAATCTGGCTTCTATTATCTAGTTCTAGTTAGACATATCTCTTATAACTTGGCAGGCTAAACTGTCGGGCGATTGAACTCTGATTTTATTTTTTATCCCCAGTACTTTTTATGTTTTCCTGTAACGAACGGTGTGCAAAATACGTGTTGTTTTTTGCTGTCAGTCAGCTCTTGTTCCTAAACTAGATTGTATCTGTAATTAAATTCTGGTTTGGGTTCAAGTGATGTTGTGTGTGGTAGTAATTGTTACTGGTTTGCTGCTTTGCCGACATTTTTGTAGAGTTGTTGAAAAATGTAAAGAGTAACTAGCCTTTTGCTTGCGGTATTTCTCGATTGGACTTCACGACTTTGTCCCGCGGGAGTGTGATATTTTTCCGGGATAAAAAGTAGCCTATGTCACTCTCCAGATCTCAAACTAACCCCATAACAAAAATAACGTCGATCCCTTGCTCCGTCTTGACGTGAAAGACAGACAAACAAATAGACAAATAAATAATAATCAAACACAGTTTCACATTTATAGTATTAGTAAAGATTTTATAAATTTTACTTGATACTAGCTGCTCCTTTTGCTGTTTTATCTTGTGGTAACCGTTCCCGTGAAAACATGGATGTATATCCATGGATGGATTATAGTATTATAGAAACGATAATAATGATTTCCTTTAGTGTATAAATTTTTCAAAATTACTTCTCTAGCCCTAGCACAAAAATCTGTCGTTATGGTAACTGTTATCGTTTTATATTTTGTATGAAAACCCAGAGCAGCGCCTTTTTCGGTCGTATAAGAAACGGAAATTCAAATTTCATTACTTTGTGAAGCTTTCTAAGATTCTTCAAAGCCTTTTGAAATAGTCGGATAATTTAAATTCCGAATTCGCTGGTTTTCAAAAGCAATCTTTATTAAAGTTAAACGATTCTTCTAGTATAATATAAATGTGAATATTTGAGCTTCTGTTACCGACCTCTTTACGCAATAACTACTTGGATGTTTTTGATGAAGTCTAGCACACAAATCTTCGATGAACAGTAGGTACCACTTGATAACGCTTCACGAACTAAAACAATACCTACTCAATTATGGCGCCGAATATAATTGTTTTTTAAACGGAGAAAAAGGCTACGAATGTGACAATCCTATGTCGAAAATGACAGGAAGCGATAAGAAATAAAAGTGCACTACAACGGTGCGCTCTTATTATCTCGGCCGTTTTTTAGATTGTCGTAATTATTATACCACGTATAAATAAGCTCCTGTATAAAGTTTTATAGTGGGTGCAAAACATAGTGTTATCGGACGTGACTTTTTTGTATACTCACTTACTTATTATTTAATCTCCATACGTTTTTTGTTTCAGGTAATTGATCTTATAACGAGCCGGCAGTTGACCAGTGTGGTATGTTATGTATAACGTGTACTTTATAGTAATTAACTATAATAACGCGTCAGACCTCAAATCAGGTGTGAAGTTTAATTTAATTTATATGAAACCAGCTTCCTTCTTTAGCTGCCAGCTTAAACGGATATAATGTATGTTCTTGTATAATGTACTTTCGCCACTTCGCCGAGTGGTTAAGGCCATGATATTTTATTTTTAATGTAATGTTAAATTGGAAATTTTATTTTGTTTGTAATGGATTTGGTATCGAATCACAGATTAAGAACTATAAAAATTATCAATGTAATCGCGAATCGCGTTCTCTTAATAGTGGCAGACCTAGAAATAGAAATAATTATTACAATCACACCAATTACCCAATTATCTAAGCCCATAGTAAATTTCTTAAGAAACTGTGTCTCCGTGAACTTGACAACAGATAAATTTATACTTTAATACTTTTTTTGTAAATACATACTTAATATACATAGAAAACACCCAGACCAAGACAAATAGACATGTTTATGCACACAAATATTTGTCTTGTTCGGGAATCGAACCCAAAACCTCTGGCGCAGAAGGCAGGTAGCTGACCCCTAGCGCTGAATCGGTCGTCAAATAAAATAAAAATGTATTTTATAGCCTCTTTATTTAATCTATACTAATATTATAAAGAGAAAAGAATTGATTGTTTGTATGCTTGTTTGCATCGAATAGGCTCCGAAACTACTGAACCGATTTAGAAAAATCTTTGACCATTAGAAAGCTACATTCTGCCCGAGTGACATAGGCTATATTTTATCCCGATATTCCCACGGGTGCCACGCGGGTGAAACCGCGAGGAACCGCTAGTCGTGAATATTTTTCTAGATCCCTACATACACAATAATTTGTCCCCATTTCACTCTCTTCTAGATTATTATTTTTATAGAAGAATAGTTTTATTTAAAGGAAACCGTAAGGGGGGTGAAATATGGGATTAAAACCTTAACTAGAAAAGCGTTCACGTGTACGCAACCGCGTGCGGTCGCTAGCTTTAAATAAAATTGAAACGTCAACACGCTCATTATATTTTAATTGCACATCTCGTTTAGAAATTGCAGTAGGTAGTTATATAGTCGGTTATTAGTCGGTTCGCAACTATGTTGTGTGGCGCGAAGTGTATGGTCCGCGACGACGTCCGACGTCCGACGTCCGACCGACGACGTGTGTTTACGCAACCAGTAGAAAGCTATTCACTCTTTTACAGTAAGGGCTGCCATCACAGAACCCAAAGAGATAAAGAGTGACGTGTCGCTTATAAAACAGGAACGTTATTAATAAATAAATATTGCACACCATCACATACTTACATTGTTACAATACCAACCCATAGAAGCTTGAGCTCTAGTATTATGGCAATTGGAAACAAACACGGGTACCTATTATACCACATATACCTACTCAGACCCGAGGAAAAATTTAAAAGTTCGAATTTTTTTATATAAATCAATGATTTTTATCAATATTTTAGACAAGGTTCAGAGCGATAAGTGTACTATTTCAGATAGTGTTTTTATCTGGAAAGAATTAATAGATCACCTGGAAGAAGATTTAAATATGAAATGAAGGTTGTCATAAATCGTTACCGCCAACCAAGCCATGACACCGGCTCATTATCTAGATACATGGTTAATCCAAAACTGCCCCAAGAAAAGTTATCCACCGAATCCACCGATGAAAGTGCAATTTGCCTTGCAATTTTTGCAAGAAAATTATGGAGAGACTGGAATCAGATTGATGAGTAGCATTATTCGTTTGAATGCAAAAGCTGAGCCTTTCACGGGTGTATGTATTATTCGATGAACAAGTCATAGAGAAAACTACCCCTACTGATTGGTGGGTAGCAATTTATAATATGAAAAAATGTATGAAGAAGAATTGGATAGTTTAGAAATTGCAGTAGGTAGTTATATAGTCGGTTATTAGTCGGTTCGCAACTATGTTGTGTGGCGCGAAGTGTATGGTCTGCGACGACGTCCGACGTCCGACGTCCGACCGACGACGTGTGTTTACGCAACCAGTAGAAAGCTATTCACTCTTTTACAGTAAGGGCTGCCATCACAGAACCAAAAGAGATAAAGAGAGAAGTGTCGCTGATAAACAGGCACGTTATTAATAAATAACTATAGGACACCATCACATATTTACATTGTTACAATACCAACCCATAGAAGCTTAAGCACTCGTCTAGTATTATGGAAATTGGAAACAACGACGGGTATTACCACATACTTACACCCAGAACGGAAAAAAATTTAAAAGTTCATTATTTACCCCGGGAATCGAAACCCGGTCCTCTAGAGAAAACCGGTGCGTACACCACTCGGCCACAGAGGTCGTCGTTATCATGACAACGAACGTGAAAAAATTCAAACTCAAACAAAGTAGAATGTATGCACATCATCAACTCATCTGCTGCTCTCATCCAGGGGGGCTACCGCCTAAAGCATAATATGGATATGACTTATGAGGATAGGCTTCATTTGACATTTGAAGACCATAATATGCCCATATATGGACATAATATGGACTTCAAATGTCAAATGAAGCCCATCCTCATATCCATAATTATGGAGAATTGGCTCTTAAGGCGCTACTCGGAAAAATATGGACTTTTTGATTTAAAACTATAGGACGGTTACAGTTGTTACAAATCTGGTAGTAAGATATATATTTTTTCATACCTTTATCTAGAATCGTATAGTTTCAAAAACACGATTTTATGATTTTGCCTCGACACTTTTTCTTTTCGAAAAGACCTCTAAAAAATACGAAAATTCAAGATTATTCTTAAATGGGGTTACTTAAACTATTGGAAATTGATTTAATTAGGATCGTATAGAAGCATTTTTTAAAAATCGCTGTAGTTTTTTTAATACGAAGTGATTTTGTGTTTTTTTTGCCTAATCAATCTGCAAAATCGGTCTCGCTCCCGCGCGCGTCGTTTTCTCATTGCTATCTCGCTTCAGCATAATTTTTCCGAGTATCGCCTTAAAAAAAAGAGATTTCCACAAAGCGTGTCAAACCCACGTGCTACTTTTAATTTCTTTCTTGTGCCCTATGGTGGCAGCCCTATCTGCGCGCGCGCTCTATTGTCGGATTCACTTCGACGGCTCTTCTTAGAGCTGTCCATTAGTGATCATTGTTCGCGCTTTTCGAAAGCCCGCCAATTTTGGTTTCCAAATCCACGGCCACGATAACCATCGGTTGATGGTTGATGCGCAGCGCCATTATATGGGTTATTATTATTATGAAGTAATGGTTTTTCGAGATTTCGCTATCTTTTGTGATTTTGTTGGTACCTTTAATGCTACCTTACTTTGATTAATATAACAGTATTTTATGCAAAAATGTAACAATTTATAGTGAAACAAGGTATATCTAGAGAAGTCAAAGTCAATTTTTTTTTGTCCCATCTAAGCTACCTTTTAGACTAGAGTTAGTTTTAGTTTATGTTACCTTACAAAGAACAAAATATAATTTTTTGTCTGTTTAATTAGTGTTACTGTACACGTAATTTATAGTAAACTGACTGAACTGACCTCTTATTATCTGTTACATTTTTAGTATTTAATTATTATTTTTTCGATTAGTATTATAATATTGAGATGAAGGTCAGTCTTAGTAATTTTTTCCTATACTTGCTTACAGAATTGCATTGTAAATGCATAAAAATAAAAAATAAATAGTTTATTTCGTTAACCTTTGTTTAACAAGTTTATTCTGTATCTAGAACTACCCAGGAAGCATGAGCCATGAAGTAATGTTTGTCATTTGTATTGGGCGGATCTACTCCTAAATATTATATTTATTTTAGGTACTTATCTAGTTAAATATTATACTTAATTAAAAAATCATAATTATCATAAATTTAATTTAAAATCGCAAGTAAGTAATTTGATTTCTAAAAAACAAAGTTTTAAAGATGTGTTTTAATCTTATATTTTAAAACACGCAAACAGAGTCAAAAACCGTCTTTACCGAGTTGAACCTTACCGCCCGGAGCGCTGAACAAATATTAGTTCAAAAATTTCACGCGGACCCTAAATAAAGTTTCTACATGGAAGATAACATGCACAGATGTGTTCTATGGAAGCATTGCCGATGGTAAACTCAACATTTGGTTTACCATTTGCTTTGTCAATAAAGACAACGTTTGAATATTGTGTTTGAATATTGTTGGTGTGGTCAAATGTTGTTAACTTCAGGATGATAAGAGTGTTCTGTGCGAGTGGTAGTCTTTCTAGCTATCTAGATTTGGTAAGTTCTTATCTTACAGTGTTCTTTCTATATTATTTACATTTATATACTTATCATTTTAATTCTACCTTATCACAAAAAGCACCTTTTAGTGTGTGATTAGCACATCAAATACAAGTTGAATGGTCAGTTTAATAAGTAGTGTCCCAAGTTATGATTAAACTACAAAGCGAATTAATTACAACTCCAGAGGCTTCGCGCGGTTTTATCCGCGTGGTACCCGTTCCTGTGAGAATATCGGGATAAGTAGTAAGTAGCTATCTTATGGTGAAAGGGTTTTTAAAATCACTCCAGTAGTTTTTGAGTTTATCCATTACAAACAAACAAAAGAAAACAATTTTTGCTCTTTAAAATATTAGTATATAAAAGTAAAGATAGCAGAAAACATAAATAAATGATTAATATAATCGATAGAGTCCTATTGTTTGTTGAATACAGGATTCGAATTCTACCTTTTTCGTCTCCTTGCCTCGCAGTCTCACCGTGTTGTTAATCACCCGATCGATAGTCGGCGATATCGGCCACAGCAGCTGACCGTCCTGTGGGAACCGGTCACGCTTGGCCACACGGGGGAAAACGATTTGTACAGGGAAGTAGGTAGCGTAATACGAATTGTTTGCCCTCTTTGAAGCGATTTGTAGTTAGGTGTTGTTTTACCTCCTTTGATGTTATCACGTCCTGGTACTTTTGATGATTTAAATATAAGCAATTGACAAGGTGGCGCTAGTGGTGTATAGTGCATTACTATGGAGGCTCCATAGTCCACTCGGAGTGCGGATCGTTTGGTGCGAGTCCGGCTTAGAATACAGGATTCGAATAATCGAATCCTACTTTCGTTTCCCCCCTGCCTCGCAACTTAGTGTTAATCACCCGATCGATAGTCGGCGATATCGGCCACAGCAGCTGACCGTCCTGTGGGAATCCGTCCCGCTCGCTTGGACACACGGGGGGAATGACTTGTACAGGGAAGTTATACGAATTGTTTGCCCTCTATGAAGCGATTTGTAGTGTAGGTCGGAGGTGTTGTTTACCTCCTTTGATGTTATCACGTTCTGGTACTCTTGATGATTCGAATATTAGTACTTATAATATTTTTTTTACAATATTAGCTTCCAAAATTAATCAGTGGCGCTAGTGGTGAATTTTGTGTTACTATGGACGCTCCATAGTACTCTCTCGGCTGGTGTGGACCCGGCTTATAACATTTTTGATTCAATAAAAACAGCAAATAGAAGCCACACTTATGAAGTGGTACAAAAAAACAAATGATATTTTCATATCATCATGATTCGTTTTCCTTGATAGCTCTTAAAGATAAAGGTAATAAATATTTATGTTTATATTCCTTTCTTCCTTCCTGTACGTACTTCTCCAAATCTCATGAAAATAATGCATGTTTATATTCATCAGTATCATCACACAATCTTATTTATTATTATTTGTACTCTGGAACAATTGGTATTGTAGTTGTTAAAAAGGATCGGGGTCGCATTTATAATAATCGATTTGATGCAGTTCGACTTCGTACGATTGGCTGTCGTTGCATCCTATAGTGGTAGAACATAATAATGATCATGATCTATCGTTATGGCAATCGAATAGTAAACTATACCGTACCGTCCTTCAGAAGCTGTCGAAGTGGTGCTATCAAATATGTATTGAATTTCAGTTCCTTATATGACCGAAAGAGGTGGTTAGGTTAGCAAAGTGCGCTCAGCCATCTCCCAATTCGTGGGTAGACCCGGGTAAGCCGGGTTGGCCTATGGTCACTGCGAGAGCGTCCGCTCCGGATCCCGCAAGACCAGGGTATGGGTAGGCTCTGTGGGTGCAAAGTGAGGGGTTTAGTGGGTATTCCTAACATTCCCTAGGCGACTAGTCGAGTCAGACATAACCACCTAACCGCACAACGTAGGCGGACGGAGTATGCGTAAACGCATTCCCCTCACTATAAAAAAGGCGCTGCTCTGGTTTTCATACATAATAATACGATCACGATAACGGTTACTAAAACGACGGTTTTTCGTGCTAGGGCTACTGTTTGCGACTGTGGCGACTAAGTAATTTTCGCAATGGTCGGTAGAGGAATGGGTGACCAATGTCTATAGTCCCACTTTCCTGTTGCGGTGACAGCCGTGATAGAGGAGCCACTTGCAATACAAAATAAGCTGACAAAATAGACGTATGAATAATGTTTTAGTTCCAAAGATTATCACCGGAACAGAAGTGCTTGTCGCACTATATAGTATCGAGAGCTCCTCCATACGTCAGACAGAAGACGTGTTAAGCCTGGGTCCCGGCTTAATGTCTAACCATCTGGGGGGCTACCGGCTAAAAAATATGGATATGGACATGGGCTTCATTTGACATTTCAAGCCCATATTTTGTCCTAATATGGGCATGATATGGGCTTCAAATGTCAAATGAAGCCATGTCGATATCCATATTTTTTTGCCGGTAGCCCTCCAGATCCGCATTGAGTCCACGTGTGGTGGCTTATGTTTTTATTATTTGCCAAGTACCAATGTTACTATTAAAAAACTCAGTAATTCTGGATTATACACCTGTGGTTATAATAATTACCTAACTAGAAAATCCTCTTCTCGTGCCAACATAATCAAAGGCAGTGCTAAGTAAGTGCTACTAAAGAAACCGTAACTCCGTATTACGATAAATAAAGATACTATTAAAACAAAAGCGTAACGCGCGAATATAAACGTAAGCCGACCCCAGTGTAATAAAGGCTCATATGTCTTGCGATTCAAACAGGCAGCTCGTAAAATTTGAAACGTTTTGATTACTAGTATATGTGCCAAATGTTCAACTCGGCCTTTATGTTGGTATTGGTCTGATTGATCCACAGACTACAGTAGTTACTAGACAATCATGTAGACGCCTCAATCTCTATTATATTTTATTTGTGGAATCGTATCATTTGGAGGCGCGAGTTTAAGACCTAGTACTGTAGTTCTGGACTTCTGGTATCGTTTTGAACGCCTCAAAAAGGAGCACCGGACAAAAATTCACACAAGGAGGAAGTCGGAGGGATTTACTAGTCTAGTGAATTTCAATTCGAAAACAGAATCGATAAAAGGTGGCAGACTGCAAGAAATGATCGGATATTGTTCTAATAAAATCGTTTATTTTCGAGAGGCCCGCTGGCGCAGCGGTCAAGCCTATTGCGTTATATCCTCACCTAAGATAAATATTCATGTGATAAACTTCGTTTATTCCGTGTCTGGGTGTTATTCTTATTATTTTTGTATTATCGTCGTTGGTTCCGGTATCCGTGACACACAAGTGCTTTTATGACAAAATTAACAATATTGTATCGCGAATTGATGTCCTATTAAATTATGTCAGAATAAACAGTGACTTGGAAGCTATTCGCTGAGACAGGGTCCTTTATTGGCTGCACACACCTCCTTACCTACTAGGTACTTTATTTTATCTTTCTCTCGTCTGTGTTTGTACTTACTTATTCTTGCCCTTTTGTAATTTTGTTATGTTTGTGTTGTGTGTGTACTCCAATAAATAATTTTTCTTTCTTTCGGATCTGCTATTGGCAGAGTAATGCGATGTGCGCTCTCAACGAGCTCTCCCCTGAGACTGACCGTAATTTTAGAACTAGTGCTGGGAGTATGTCGGTGGTGAGTATCGATGGTTTCTTGTGTTATCGATGAAAATATTTTTAGGTGTTAATAAAATTGACATTAGAATTTAGATTATTGTTATATACATCTTATTAGGCCATTTTAATTCCATTTTCAAGGAATTCATTATATTAGGTTTATTGTGGTCGGGTTTCAATAACCTAAGATCTTTATGTCGTAAATATATGTAATGTATTATAACAGAATAAAATGTAGGTCATTTGTGTTCTGCAATAGATAACAACATAAATAATAAAGCAGTTCTTATTATTTTTACTTATTTAATTCTTTTTTTGCATTCACATTGCAATTTTTATTATTGAAAATGAAGTAAGTATTAGAAAAAAATCGACCCCTCTCACAGTCCCATCCCACCACATCACAAATAGCCACCTATCGGAGCTGGTTTTTTTCTTATCTATACTTCTATACTAATATTATAAAAAGATTTGATTGTTTAATTGTTTGTTTGCATCGAATAGGCTCCGAAACTACTGGACCGATTTAGTAAATTCTTGGACCATTAGAAAGCTACATTCTTCCCGAGTGACATAGACTATCCCGATATTACCACGGGAACGAGTACCACGCGGGTAAACCGCGAGGATCCGCTAGTTCTCAATAAAGCATTTCTTGTGAAGTGCTGTGGAGAAAAATAACTAAAATCTGTGCAAGAACATTTATGTTTTCACTAAAAAGTTTCCTGCTTTGCAATTGATAAGATAATTTTGTTGTTCAACATAAGCAGTTACAATGAGTTTATTAACGTTAAAGAAAATCCTACCTACGTTCAAGGTTATAAAACTGCAAGAAAATAAATAGCTATTTATCTCCAACTAAGTGCTTTATATATATATATGATGTATACGCTAATGTATACTTTAATAATTTTAAAGTCACAGTACACGGTAATTATTGATGATTTGATTCAAACTAGATCACAAAGGCGTCGACACGTTCTAACATTCTGGCAGACCAATAGATAAAAAGAACGTAAGGTCTTTTTAATCCAATTTCCTGCATAACTTGGTTCATTAATGAGCGTTTTGTTTACAAACAGTTCCTATTTCTGTAAATTTAATTCAGTTGGAATTGAAAGTAAGACTGACTTTCAAATTATCGATTCGATATTGATCGTTTAGGTTTTTCTTTGTAATTATTAGCATGTAATTTTAATTTTCCACAAAATCAACTATCGACCTCATCCCACCACTATGCCGCCGATCTATTTTCGCAGACGCTGCGTCCGCGCAGTTACCGTTCAAAAATAGAACACGTAAAATCACGTGTGTTTAGGCATTTTAGCCCACTCCACCACGAGACGCCGAGACGGGCAGACGACTGCGTAAACTGTCTCAAGGTGCACTCCCACGCTAAACTATTGTTTGTCTGATAAGCGGCACGTAGAAAATTATAGTTCTTTTATCTCACGCTATTTAAACAGTCTTGAACTTTGTTACATGAATTTAAGTGTTGACAGCAATCTTCGTATAATAAAAGCTCTACCTATACTGAGTAAGAAAACATTTAAACAAAATACAGTCCTTTTTACAAGCTTTTAATTAACTTATATGCCATATTAGTTAGTTAGTGAGGGACAAATCTTGATCCACTTCCCAGTGTCCGATGGAGCTGAAATTTTGTATATAGGTTTGGTTTAGAAGACAATACAATAGTTAAGTACAGTCAGCAAAAAAGCTTGTCATTAAAATAATTTTTTTATTGAAAACTTATTCTGCTCGTATTTCTTATCGAATATAGATTTATAAACAAATGACAAACGCCTAAATCACTGAAACGTAAAACTATGCTGTTAACTACACCTCTTGGTTAACTACCAATATAATACGGCTTTCGAATGTTATTGGTAGCTAAGTGAAAACATTTGAAACTCAAAAGTGAACAACTAAGTAACATTTAAAATTAGAACTTATTTATATTACGAGTATTATGGCATTGACTTCTAAATTTGAAACTAACGTAATAGTGACGTTTGTTAGTTTAACTGTGTAGTGTCTGTAGTATCTATGGTTACGTTAAAATCTTAAACATCTTAGATTAGGTAGATCAATATGGAATATTTAAATGGGTACCTACTTACTATAGTTACTTACTTACTTTTAGTACTTAAATCGGTGGATTTCTGTAATTTAAGTGATATAAAATTTTCTGTATGGCAGTGCACTTTTAGCATCCTACACATTACTTAATAAAAATGCTCATCCTATAATCTAAATTGATGACCATATTAAAATGCATAAGTTTGAAGCACTAAAAAAATGACAGTGCACCCTTAAAATTAAATTGGAATTGATGGGAGAGGGTGTAAAAATTGCACCCAGACTTATATCGATTATTGCAATGCAAGCCCATCTGGCCCCCAAGCTGGGGGCGATACAACCCTTAGTCCCATAAGTGTATTACGTAAGGGAGTTTGTGAGAATTTTTAATATACTTCCCCATACCTCATAAAAGTTATAGATTCTGTTGGGAGTAAAAGGCGATTACTTTTTATTTGTTTGCAAAAAAGGTAAAGCTGTTTTTTTTAAAGAAAATGGATAAAGGAGTTTATATATTATGTTGAGCCGTTAACTTTAAGTGCTAACAACTCTAACTTTGATAATTTTATAAAGAGTTAAAGACCTTTTGAGAGACTCTTTTAAAGAAAGTGATATATTTTTTTTTTTAAGTTTATATGACAATCTAGCTTTCCGTCCGCGGCTTCGCCCGCGTAGACTACATGACACGACGTTATCCCGCGGGAGTATGATATTTTTCGGGGATAAAAAGTTGCCTTTGTTCCTCTCCAGGCTACAAAGTATCCGTGTCCCAAATTTCAGCCAAATCCGTTCAGCCGTTTTAGTGTGATTGAGTAACAAACATCCAAACATATAAACTTTCACATTTAAGTATAATATTAATTAGTAGGATTAGTAGGAAGTAGGATATCTTGAATGTTGCATTTAAATGGAGTTTTCTTAGTAACATTCGTTAGGACAATACAAAACACAACTAAGATATTAAAATTTTGTATACTTAGGTCCGGTTGCTCGAAGCTTGGTTACGTTAACTATAGGGTTAAATTATGGTTAAAGTAAAATTAACCGGCGGTCAAATTTAAAAAGCATTGTTGAAGAAGCGGTTACTTCAACGAGCATTCAAATTACACATTTAACGGCGGTCAAAATAACCGACAGGGTGGGGGTGGTTTAAATTTTGACATTAGTAATTAAGGGAAAATGAAAAATCCGCACTGAGCCCGCGTGGTGGGTCATGGCTCATTCTCCTTATTCATCCATAAGGAAGGTCAGTGCCCCAGCAGTGGGGACATTAAATGGCTGATGATGATGATGATGATGATGATGATGATGATGAATTAAGGGAAGGTTAATGAAATAGTATAGTCAACACTTTTATTTAACCCAGGAACGTATTTTTCTTTGACCGAGGTCAAAATTGACAATGAACAGTTAAATTTTAACTTTAACTCTACTGTAAACTGTAATGTACGAGCAACCGGACCTTAGGTACTTACGTTGAAAAAGAATTGACTTTATACCACCATGTCGGGACATAAGACCTTTCTAATCAGACATTAAAAATGTCGTGCACGTACGAAATTGTACGTAAAAGGTACTCCTTATTTCGGTTAATCTCTTACTAGAGATCGGGGTAATTCTTTTTTCTGTTTACATGGCAACGACCTCTAAAGTCTCGAGTCCATAACGATGTAGACTATCTCTGTCCTCCTTGGGGACCTTTGATGTAGCCATCCTTGTCACTTTTGTGAGATGGTAGAATGCGTTTAAATCAATTTGTCTCACCTTAACTCGTTGCGATAAGATCGTGGTCGCTATGGCCGTCCCTTTCTTATCGGGGTTCGTTAGTGGAATTGTGTGAACCGGATCTGATAATTTGTATCTGATTATTATCTAGAACTATTAGTTATTGCTTATTATCTGCATTTTTTATCGACGACCGATTTGGCGCAGGGGTAAACTACCTGCCTTCTGCGCCAGAGGTCTCGGGTTCGATTCCCGAACAGGACAAATATTTGTGTGCATGAACATGTCTATTTGTCTTGGTCTGGGTGTTTTCTATGTATATTAAGTATGTATTTACAAACAAAAAGTATTATAAGTATATATTTATCCGTTATCAAGTTCACGTAGACAAAGTTTCTTAGGAAATTAACTACGGGGTTAGATAATTGGTGTGATTGTAAGAAAATATTTATTTATTTATTTATAAAAAGTAAAGTTAATAATAAATCATCTATATTATAGACCTTCTAGCTCGGATTACAAAATAGTTACTACTTCTAGTGTTATAAATTACTAGCTTTCCGCTTTATTTATTTATAAATAACTTTATTAAATTGCTTCAGTCATTCATAACATCAGTATTTAGTATTGAAGGTTAAAAAGTGTAGATATCGATCGATATCTACACTTTTTGACATGAAAATATGTAAACACTCCCTCACTGCCTTCTAGTGGCTTCCCGCGGCTTTACTTGTGTCGTTCCGATTCCCGTGGGTGTATCGGAATAAAATATAGACTATGTTACTCGGGAATAAGGTAGATTTCAACTGGTGAAAGAATTTCCAAATCGCTTCAGTGGTTTTTGAGTTTATCCGTTACAAACAAACGAGCATACAAACAAAAAATCTAATCTTTTCTCTTAATAATATTAGTACCTATTAGGCCTATGCCCAGCAGTGGGCGTCGTTCGGCTGACATGATGATAAATATTAGTACCTACCTATACAGGGTGTTAGGGGCGCCGTTGCAATAACTTTAACCATGGCTTCAGATCAGACCATCATGCTGAACAACATACAGCAAGACTTTTTTGTCGGAAATGAAAAACAATAATCTACTTTTCATACAAATTTAGCAACTAATCGGGACATTTTGTATGGAGAGTCGAAATATTTTTTTCATTTCCGACATAAAATTCTTGCTGTGCGTTGTTTTCAGCATGATGGCCAGAAGCCATGGTTAATGTTGCAACGGTGCCCCTAATACCCTGTATAGATTACTTATCAAACTGTCTTTCATATTTTAAGTATAACTAAACTAGGTAGCAAATAGTTGTAAAGTAATTTTTAATACAGTTGCTCAAAAAGTGGCGTATTGCAGGGACGTATAGCGTTCGGGATGCGGGCTATTACACACTCGAACTTTTTCTTTACCTTTCCCGAACTCGTGCGTTTTCTTTCCCAACTGTCAAAATATTGTCTATTAAAAATAAAAAACCAACCACGAAGTTTTTACTAAAAAAAAATCATAGAAGTTTTTATGATTCATGCAAATATTTCTAAAAAGAAGCTACTAATTTGTTTCAATATCAGATTTAAAAGTAATTTTAATTATACATTAAATTAATATTAGTATCGGCCAAATTAAATTTATGAATATAAAAAAATACATAAAATTGGCTGTATGACCACAGATTACTAAATATGGTATGACGTGCACTATTTACCATAGTATCTGCTTATAGGAGTTTGCGCAAGTAAATGAAAAGAAAATGAGGGACCTTATTTCTTAATTATCTAAATTAGTTTTTTCTGGTTTTTATTGTGGTAGGTACTTAGTATGGTGGAATTAGTGCTTTAATGGAAAACGATGTGGTAAAAGAGAGAAATAAGGAAAGGAAAGGCTCCTGTAGGATTCGGATTGCTTTTGTTAGGTTTCATTTCATTTCATCTCATTTAATTTAATTTTCATTTCATATCAATAAAAAAAATCTACTGAAGCCTTGGCTGTATGATCATAGTTTCCTTTGCCAACCCAGAATGGGTGAAGAAAACAAAAAAAAAGTCTCTGCTTATATTCTTTTACGATTAGTTAGTTGAGTTTATTGTGTTTTATTATTTTATTAAATTGCTTAATTTTTTCGCAACTGTATTAAAAATAGTTGTTCAGTACACGTGCGGAACCGTCATTGCAACTTGTTCCGACTGTCAACCCTCACCTTCGGCTGCGCCTCGGCTCGGGTAGACATTTGTCGGAACTCTTTGCAATGACAGACTTTCCGCACTTGTAATGAAATCTACTATTTCCTTTTCTTTATTACCAACCGTAGTGCTTTTCGAGGTGTTTCTTTTTAATAAATAAAGTTTATTGAAAGCTATCGATCGTAAAGTATCATTGTTATGATTAATCACCGCAAGCCTCCACTTTCTTATTAATCAACTCATTAATCATTACTGTACTAACAAGTAGAGATGCGAATAATCACAACGAACAAATCACTAGTCTAATTAATCATTACTTATGTTATTTATTATGCAATAAACTCATGTGGTCAAGACAATGACAAGAAAATCTATACTAATATTAAGTAAGTACCTATAAAGAAATTATGTAGGAATAAAGAAATTCACATACCTACATACATTAACCCTAAACACAATAAGTACCTACACTCATTTTTTGGGCAGTCGTGTAAAAAAAGGTTTGATCTTTCTTTGTTTGTTTGTAAAGATGGATCCACATTTTGGCGTGGCAGAACACCGTTTCATTATCATAAATTGTCTCTTTGATACAGTATTACAATAACGCATGCCCAACAAAACTAGCGATGCATGATAAAGACACGGTGTTCCGAGTTTCCGACACACCAAAACGTCACAACAGTGTACCCTCCCTAATGAACAAACTCAAAAACTATTTAACTGATTTTAAAAAATCTTTCACCAGTAGAAAGCTACATTCTTCCTGAGTTTCATAGGTTATATTTTATCTTGCTATTCCCACGGGAACGCGATATACGCGGGTAAAACCGTGGGGAGCCACTAGTAAGAGGATAAAGAAATGAAGTCTACAGCACTATATTAAGTTTGTGACGATGAAGACTCTCCTAAAAACTCAGAAAATTGGTAAGATATTAGGTCTTTATTATTTCATTTATTATTATATGCATTTATTTATGTATTTATTTATTTACCTTTTATGTAATACTTAACTATCGGTAAAAGCAATCGCATTAAGTTAAGTGAAAGTACTCTTGACTTATTTCTGACGTAATTAAACAGTTATGTTACTCAATTTAGTAATTGTATTGCTAAACATAAACAGAGTTTAACACGTCTTAGAATTTCTATGCTTCGAATAAAACAATTTTTTCCTAAATGAATTATTAATATTTATTGTAAAAAATCTACGTAAATATTTTTTCATTAAGCTTTTGGATTGGATTGGATTGGATATGGATTAATAAGAATACTTAACACTTTATTTTTACAAAAACGAAATATCTGAAATGCTTTATTACAATAAAATCAGTTTTATGTCATATTGTTTTAGTGAACCTTCACAAAAACCACCCGGTTCGCACTTCACCGATCTTTAAAACCAGCCCCGGTCGGATTTGCCTTTTTTGCGGGGAAATGTCACCGCGGCTAACCCACCACATTGAGAACCACTCAGTGGTGCATCAGACCCTTGCATGTGCAAGTAGGGTTACCATATCTCAGGATTTGGCCTGAGATCTCAGGATTTTTAGACTCATCTCAGGATTGCGGCCGGATTTTGCAAAAGTCGTGAAATCTCAGGATTTTTAGAATTTCCAATAAAATACAAAAGATATAGTAAAATAAATGCTTAGATTAAAAGATCTTATAGATCTTTCAGAACAAACTAACTTCCTTTGGTAATAATTAATTAATAAGTACTAATTTATCTTAGTAGATACATAACTTTTTAAGTAAGGTTTTTAATTATTGATTTATTGCACCCCCCCCCCCCCCCCCCCCCCCCCAACCCGCTCTCAATCTCAGGCTTTTTCAGTGGAAATCAGGCCTATTCTCAGGACTTTTGTTTTTTTCATCTGGTAACCCTATGTGCAAGCAAACTTAAATCGGTCGGGCTATGTGCAGCTCGTTAACTTTGTGCATTATGTCATATGATTTATGTCTGGAGTTTAGTGGATCCTTTATGTTATGGCAGACGTCTTGCTTAACTTCGATTTGGGTGTTGTAATCCTTAGTCATTAAAATGTATTCGGATCGGAATTGAAAAATCAACAAAATAACATAAGTAATTAAATCAATAATGAAATGAATTAAAGAACCTGTCTTTATTTGAAGGCACTAATCTTCAGAACTCAGAATAATATATTATACTTCTATTAGTTAAAAAAATAGATTGACTTAAAACGCGAAATAATCATTAGGGCGACTGGAATTTTTGATCCCTATAAAAAATTTGGAAATAATTAAAGACAGCTATTTAGTGTATAAAAAACAAGGTAGGATCGTGAACTTTTTTGTCTGCTGCACCAAAAGCCTAAATTAGAATCTTGCTTGTAGCATATTTTTTTACATTTAAACGCATTCTACTCATTTGATAAGCTAAGCTAAGTTTAACCTAAAATGCTAATAAGACTAAAATCATAGTCATTGAAATAGTTTCTTCATCTAACGGAATTTATTTATAAATCGTTAAATATAAATCTATTTTAATAATTATTCTAAAACTTGGCATCACTGTAATTTCACAGGCATTATTACTCGACGGCGGGGTTTTAATTAAAAGCAATAATAACAAACTAACGGATAAACTGTTACTGTTTTATGATGTTATGAAAGATTTCATGTTCATAACAGTTTGTATATTCACAGTTAAAGTATTTGCTTGCAACATTAGATTTAGTTTGCTAATAATATACGACATAGACAGAACAACATCGTAATAATAAAATTGCACAAAACTTGAAATAAGTACAGAATTGAGAGTATAATCGATTTCACTACTAAAATAATGGATAAAATCCTACTAATATTATAAATGTGAAAGTTTAGATGTTTGGATGTTTAGATGTTTGGATGTTTGTATGTTTGTTACTCAATCACGCCAAAACGGCTGAACGGATTTGGCTGAAATTTGGAACACAGATATTTTGTAGCCTAGAGAGGAACATAGGCTACTTTTTATCCCGGAAAAATATCACATTCTTGCGGGATAACGTCGTGTAGTCCACGCAGGCGAAGCCGCGGGCGGAAACCTAGTTTTATATAAAACTTAACTGTTCGGTATGTCTGTCTGTTGTTTGTCTTTTTGTCTGCGGTGAAGCGGCAACATCATAGATTGCGCGTAATTAAATCACCATTTATGTTTTCTATTTTGAATGAAAACTTAAGAGGCGATAACATCTTAAATAATCCATGACAACATTATTTAACAATATGATATTATGATTCTTTTATAATAAAACTAAAGGCTCCGCGCGGTTTTACCCGCGCGGTACCCGTTCCCGCAAGAATATCGGGATAAACTAAAACCTATGTCACTCAGGAAGCAAGTAGCTTCATTTTCATTCGAAACTGAAAGAAGTTTAGAATCGGTTCAGTAGTTTATGAGTTTGTCCATTACCTTACCATACAAACAGATTAAAAATAAATTCTCATCTCTTTTTATTATACCAAATCATATAATTGACATGAATGACATGATTTGACGACCGATTACAGTAAAAACACACAACAGGCGGTCGTATTGCTACATAGCAATTTCTTCAACGCAACCGTTGGTGAAAAAAATAAATAAATAGGATAATAGTGGGGAATATTAGTATATATAAGTTGGCGTATCTTAAACTTTGCGCTATTTCATTAACACGTAATAAATGAAAAATCCTTTGAATAATAAACGTGAAATGTTATTAAAATGAGCTTCATTACAAAAAGCAGTAACTACTTAACTAACAACAACTTACTGTGCGTTAATTTAACTTACCTTTTACTTTTGTAAGTAGGTACTTTTTTTGCATACGCTCAACGCATGCATACTTTAAATTATTTAACATACTCATTTACGTGCTTAAACATTTCTATTACTGAGTTGCGTAAACTGTCTGTTAAGTCTAGAAAGTACACTCATCTCCCATACATAACAGAAATCAAAACTTTTTTTTATAGACTTGAGTTCTAAATTTAATCAGAATTTGATCTCCAATTAAAAAAAAATATTCCATGTTTAAATATTTGCTGAACGAAAAGTATTTGCCTAAAGTACGGTATTTCTTGTTTAGAAGAAAAGTTACCTTCTTTATATCATTATTACTTAAATTCAAAATTTGATGTTTTTTTATTCGCTTTAGGTTGTGATTACAACACTTATGAACGTCAAAAAAGCTACGACATCGGTTCGCAAATCCCACCTATAAAGAAACCTGCCGCCACCTGCCCTAAATAAATAAATAATAAATAAATATTGGACACCATCACATACATTGTTCCAATACCAAGGTATAGTAGCTAAAAGCACTCGTACCTTTTATGGAAATTGGAAACAACGACCGGTATTACCATATACACCCAGACCAGAGGAAATGTTGAAAAGTTTGTTTGTTTTCAACATTTACCCGACCGGGGATCGAACCCGGGACCTCTAGAGGTAGCGGCACTTTGAAACCGGTGCGTACACCACTCGGCCACGGAGGTCGTCGAAATGCATATTTGTTCCGTTTGACGAACTCACGCGCAGCGTCGCGTCCCTAAAAACTTCCGCTTGCATAAAGCAAACGTATCATTAACTTGATAAAACGCCATTCTAGCTTACATAAGTATAGTGAAATTATATGTACGTCACACTGTTATTAAATGGCGTGGACTCGTGCGTGGCACGCGTCTGTCTGCGGATATAAATTATGATGGTACAACGAAATGGGATGTGGCATTTGATTACGTCATGATGATTATCACGTGGAAAAAGAGTTTTTCAAACGATACACCTAGGTCCAGAGCCCTTTGAAAAACTGAATAGTTGAGCTTCATAATATTTATATAAATATTAACGAAGAGTTGAGATTTTCTAACCCCATACAAATTTTATCTCCTAATTCACGTGATTTTTTAAACGTTAAAAGATATCCTCTTCGTAGTAACGTTAATATAAACTTAGCGATTTTTATAAACGTATGCAATAATTTTATAATATGATAATTATTAATATTTAGTAATGATAATACATAATTTAATATAAGTACTTTATAATAGGGAAGTCATAATATAATTTAATTTCTTATGTTATGTTACTGTTTTTAATTTGTATATTTATGCTTTAGAGACAATTTATTTTATTTTAATTTTAATTTCTTTACAACTAGGTAGTAGGTATGTAGTAGGTATTAAATAATGTAACATATTGTTATGTCCTTACAGGGCTCATGTGTATGAACAGACAACTTAATGCAAGATCTCAAATGTACCTAGCACATGAAATAAATATTCTATTCTATTATATTCCAATAGGTAATGTCTGTACTTTAAATCGCAATTTTCTAGTAACTAGTTAAAAGGTTCCAACATGATTCAAACAAACTAATGACCTTTATCTCATTTCAAATTATAAACATTTTTGACCGAACAACGCATTATACCCAATTTATAACGTAGAGTGCGCGCCAGATAAGTCTGCGCGCGGTCGAGATCGAATACTAATCTTTTCTATCACCTTAATACAAAAAAATATTACTGTAACTAGCGCCAAAAACGACCCAGTCGCGCGCAGAGATATCTGGCACAGACTCTACAATAACAGCCAGATTTTTACACGTGATTTGAAACAGCTGATCGGTCAACGCCCCGCGGCCGGTGTCATCGTCCGGTGATCAATATTGATTGACAAACGTAAATATTCTGTATGAAAAGTTTAAAACTCATAAAAACTCTTTACGAAAACATAATTTAATGTGTTAACACTAATTAGTAATAGGTAAGGTAGGCAAAAGATTGTATTATTTTATTTTTAACTTGCTGTAGTATGAATATGAACATCGCCCGCGTGGACTTTGTTCCAAGAAGATAAAAGAGACTGTAACCTTGTATGTACTATTAGTTATTCTGTGACTGAACTTTACTTTTTTTAAGACAATCGACAAACTACCTAGCCTAACTACTCGTTACGAGAACAACTGTTCTTAAGGATGCTATATGAGTTGTTTTCGTAAAAAAAAAATATTACACAGCAATTTGCTATTTTATAGGTACATGATTTTTGTAAAGTAGGTAGTGTGCAACTCGATTTCAGTAAGGTATTATGTATGTTTAAACAACATGCTTACATAAAATCAAGTCGTAGAAAAAAAACCAATATCTAGTTTCAGAGACTATTTCACCTCATTTTCAGTTTGTTTTCGCGTCCCTAAGAAGACTATGATATTTTTCCAAGATTCAGTCATTACCCATACCAAAATTTAAAACTAGTGTGTTGGTTCAGTCATATTCAAAGTTCAGTCAAAGGCGTGAAATATTTAAAGACAGAGAGAGTTACTTTCGACTTTCTAATAAAAAACTGTTTTCATGATCGTCGTAAGAGGTAATAAAAACTGTGTTCATGAATCAACTGCTTATTTACATCGCGAATAACTTTTATTACCGAACATATTTATGATCATCCGTATCGTCATCAAAGAGATAAATAGAGAAAGATAGATATTTATTTGATGTTTATATTTTACCATCTCTAATAATCTCTATGGATTAAATCCGATAAAATATTAGGACCAAAAACAAATATTCGCACAGAAAACTACTAATTACACTTTTAATAACAGTGTCGCATATAATCGTATATTTATAAAATCAACTCTTGGTATTAAACACTTCTAGTTATTATTCACACACATATTATTCAC
Organism: Crambus lathoniellus; assembly: GCA_949710035.1. Lineage (NCBI taxonomy): Eukaryota > Metazoa > Arthropoda > Insecta > Lepidoptera > Crambidae > Crambus > Crambus lathoniellus. The sequence goes on along the minus strand of OX453323.1, from coordinate 9,350,623 downwards.
ACACATAATACATCATGTATGACTTATTACTTAATCAATTAAAATTTACCGAGCATTTCTAGGCAAAGACTTTAATTAAGGAAAGTGACAAGGTACAATGCAAACTTAAAGCCACAGGTAAATGAAGACGTGTACAATTTGCAATTTAATTGGGATGTTAGACCAACAGCTGTTGCCTACCTAATATTGCGGAACAAGCCAGAAAGAGAGAATGTAATAGCATATGACGTATGTATGACATTTTAATTGAAACTCGTTTAAAATATGTAATAACGTTCGGTTACATTTCGGTTTAAATTATAGTCCGTTCGGTTAGATAGTGTCGGTACACCCGCACGGCATTGTGGCAGAGCGACACTATCTAAGCGTTATACCTATACTCGAGCACAGGAACCAAAACTATGTTCTTTAAAATACCACTGAGCAATTTTATACATTCACAATTCTGAAAGTATAGAAGTTATCCCCACAGAACACGGAAAGATTTTTTTCTGTTATCCCTTTCTCTTTGTCTATAAAAAGTACCTACATTGCAATAAAACCAACTGCATTAGTTGAGTTCATCCCCGTTTGGCTCGCTTGTTAAGATGACTGACATTAACGCATCAATTCAGCCCAGTTTATGTTTATGGCCTGTCTCCTTTCGTTTATAGGGTTGTCTAGTTGTAAGGTTGTAATTAAACTTTGTCGAATGGTTATTTTTCACCCACCTAACCGGATTGGGTCGGGTGGGTCATTTCATGGCCCAGTCGCATTATCCACCATTAAGGCGATACTCGAAAAATTATGCTGAAGCGAGATAGCAATGAGAAAACGACGCGCGCGGAAGCGAGACCGATTTTGCAGATTAGGCAAAAAAAACACAAATTCATTTCGTATTAAAAAACTATACTTAGCGATTTTGAAAAAATGCTTCTACACGACCCTAAATATTATTGGTGTCCACTAATTAAACCAATTTTCAAAAGCATATGTATAGTGTAGGCAATGAACAGATTCTTTGTATGGAGACCCATACACTAATTCCTCAGTCGATGAAACTTTGCTGGGTTATAAAATAGCATGAGCCATAAAATTTTAAATGATTATCCAAAAAAAAAACTCACACGGAAGTTAGGTATTTATACCTAAATATACAAATCTGTTTATATATTGTACCGAGTAATTTCTCAGTCCAAATTTATTTTACCAAATGAGCTATTTAAACTAGTATGTGATACTTGATAAAAATCCAAAACTTTTTTCAAGCATTAGTATGCTTGGCAAAATGGTATAATTCCGTTAAAAAGTTCGACAGAGACATTTTTCAGTTCAAGTCACCCCAATTGTTTTAGTAAAATTTGGGTGTTTTTGCTGGGATATTTTCTTGGATATTTCATATTATTGTTTTTATACGTTACATGAATATGTCCGGTGAAGAAAGTTTAGACGGAGCATTTTTCCTAAAAAAGATATCAATGAGATAAGACTTTCATTAAAAAATACCTAACCTTCTATTATTATTATTTTTTGGAAATTTATACCATACTTTTAATTTATTGATACTTTATCATGCTGTAAAGTTTTTTGTGACTGAGGAATTACTGTGGGGGTCAACTAGCTTCATTGACTACACTAGTAACCCCATTTAAGAATAATCTTGAAATTCCGTATTTTTAGAGGTCTTTTCGAAAAGAAAAAGTGTCGAGGCAAAATCATAAAATCGTGTTTCTGAAACTATGCGAATCTAGATAAAGGTATGAAGAAATATATATCTTATAACCAGATTTGTAACAACTCTAACCGTCCCATAGTTTTATATCAAAAAGTTCATACTTTTTCCGAGTAGCGCCTTAAGGAAGGAATAAAAATGTCTGATGGAATTATTCCCAAAAACTGCATAAAATTCAATTTGTTGAAGCTTAGGATAGATGACTGAAAGTTATTTTAATTTATTCACAACGGGGTAGCACTTAGCCTTAATTGCAACTGATGTTAAGTAACTATTTAGTAATCTGTGGTTAAGTGAAGATAATGCTGGAGAGGGAAACGCAGTACTCCCGGAATCTTCAACCACTGAGAAACTTTTTAAAGTTTGAGATATTTTTTTGCTCTTACAAAGCACAGCTTAGCCCGTCTGAGCAGTATCGTGATGTTTTTCGTTGTATGTATATATTTTCCCTTTTTTTTTTATCTGGTTTATATTATGGTTTGCTGGCAATGGCAACCCTGTGTCGTTCGATGTGTGTTGTGTGTTACGTCCTAGCGTTGATGCATTTATTTGATCATTTGATTACCAGTGCCCTGTGACGTGGTATACGGAGTACAGTTAATTATTGTAACATTTAACTGTCTGTTGTTCATTTTAGTAGTTTTTAACAATTTCGACCACGCAGTAGGAACATAAAATGTTCAATTTTAGTTGTCCCTTGCTTATACAATACAAGATCTGATGTGGACGGATAACTTAGAGATTGATTTTAGTTTTCTAAAATTTTTTCTACTAGAATGCAGTGTGGATTATTATCCTTAGTTAGTGTAAGACGGAAGGCATAAGTTACGGATATGAATACCGCTGAAAAGATGTAGGTATAAAGAGAATTGGGTATTTGACTGTTGTTGAAATGTAGGTAAGTATTTAATTAAGACATTCAGAAATATAACATTATTGAATAACACATATGAAAAAAGAAATTCAATCTGTACTATTACAGGTGAAATTATGAGCTATTTAATTGTGACTCTATCTATCGCTATCTCTTTCTAAAACGAAATTTTCTATGGCGAGAGTATGGCGCTATTGAAATGTGACGTTACATTCCTATAGCGCTCTCCTTGTCTAATTAGAAAGTTTGATGATCTATATCACTGAAAATATGCAAGATTTTTTTAAATAAATACCTATGTTGTGTTGCTACTAATTCAATGAACATTTTAAGTCAATAAAAAAAATCTGTCAAATACCCTATTACCTATAGTGGTTGATTTATTGATTGAGTTATCGTACTTAACAGGTTAATCTTGTATTGTATCTTAGAACTATATTAATAAATATTAAGAATACGTGTAAAATTAGCTTTGTGAAAGAGATCGTTTGATTACATTGTGAAAAAATAAATATATATAGCTTTCTTCCGCAACAAAGCTACATAATATATAAATTTTTTCACAATGGTTGGATACTTCCGCCAGGTGATGCCTGATTCAATCAAACCGTTTGATTACAGCTTTAATTCTTCATTAACTAGTCCTAAATGCCAACTTCTAGAAATACCAATACTTTACTGATATTTATACAACTGAAGCCTGCAAATTGAATCATATTATCAAGGAATAGATATCAAAATCATAAGATCTCCCTACATAAAGCTAGTCTGTAGCCTGATAAGGTACAAGCACTCTGAGTCTGTGGTTTGTGGTAAGAAACTAATAGTTTCACCCCGTTTCGAACGCTTGGTTTATCTTACACAAGTTATATTCGCACGTTTGTTTAAAATCGGTTCGTAGTTTCTACTAACTGATTCTAGTTTAGCCAAGAAATTATGGTCGAAACATACTTGGATACTTGTTTGCAAATCACAGGTACTGCCCTGAATTAATAAGTTTTTTTTTAGAAACATACTACAAATTTGCATACTGCTTCGCCATTACCCCTTTTTCCGTCTGCGTAACTATTTTTCATAACTCCTACGAAAACTGAAGTTATTTTTCTCGTTTAATAAGTGGTTATCAAAAAATAATATGTTTTCCGCCTTTGTAATTTTTCATAACCGACTGCTTACGTTACTATCAGGGCAAAAGGACCCACTTTATGTGACTCAGTGTCGTAATAGTAGCGGTCGTATAGACCATTTTAGTGTCGTGTAGAGGCTGTATAAAGGTAATGTGCTCTAAGATGTATTAATTCTAAAATTAGGTATGTACCTACTTTAATACTATGTTTTCAGCACTTTCAGACACGTAACTTTCACTTATTAGGACTAAAATGTTTGTTGGGCTTCTGTTATGTTATTGTTTACAATTTGCAGTACATTTCTATGTGAGTTTAAAAGTAACATTCAATGTTCAAACTCACATTAGAACAAATAAAGCCTTAAAAGCTGTACTTTTACAACAATTGATGGAACTACAATGAACGACGAACGACGCAAAATATAAGTTAGTGGTCTAGGTCGACACTGACTCGTTAAAAATAGGTTCGTCGATTTCGTAATGACGATTTCTGTATATCGATAACGCGGCTCCTGGTTCATCCACATATTTTATTGCCCCCACGGCTGGGACATTGGCTTTCCTCATCGATGGGCTTCTTTTTAAAGTATTTTGTTTGTTTTAAAAGAACCTTTAAGTTATTTAATTTTTTTTTAAATTTTTACTTTTTTGAAATAGAAATAGAAATAGAAATTTCTTGCTTTGCATTCACAATGCAATTTTTATCATAGGAAAATGGAAAATAAAGTATTTAGAAAAAATCGACCCGTCTCACAACCAGCTCCGATGGGACTCGAACCCACGACCTTTCGCTATCCGGGCGACTGCTCTAGCCACTGAGCTACGGAGTCGTTCTGACCACTGACCTTTAAGTTGTCAGGGTGACAAAACTCCTTCAGTGTTCCTCTCCACGAGGACCACGAGACAACAAAGCGCTCAGCTTTATTACCCGTGCAAATTGCGAAGGTCGGCTGCCGACCTCGGGGCAACGGTCCGGCGAGACGTCGCGACGTGGGCGGACTAAACATGGTCTCGATGGAGCCTGTTTAAGGATATTGCATAGGTAAAAAAAATATCGTCGATGGCCGTTGCTTACACAAGCGAGGGGGTGCTGGGATCAGTAAGACTCCGGCCGCGGCACTCTCGTAGACTGAGAAATACGTGTAGACGCGGCATGCAGCGCGCATTCTATTTACATCTAAAATATCAGCTATGTGCGCTTTTACTAAGGACATTATATTATGTAGAATACAAGAAGAATTATTATGAATATTTATTGTAAACGTCGGTTTGTAGGAAGAGTAGATCTTAGATATTATTCGTATGTAGTAAAAAAAGCTTTTTTTAACAAAGATAGTCACTTCAAACGATTCTTCAAAATGCAGAACACAGCAGCAGCTATTTATATTTATTTTCTATCTCTAGATCATTTCGATAATATATCCATTATCGAAATGATCCTCGCAGGCAAAACTACAACATTTGCTACAAATTACACTGAAAAAAATAAATAATGTATACTGCTCTAACCAGTAGGTACATTTTCAGATTTATTCCAATCAAATTAATAAAACTTATAATTTAATATGAAAAAATATAAATAACTCATCTAGCCAATCATCTAATACTTTTTTACAAAATAAATCTACTTAGTTAATCAATATTTAAATAAGTATACCGTTTATATAAAATCACGCTATCAATCTATAATATAAATCAATATATAAAAAAACACTTAAATAAAAATATTGTTTAAGTACATACATACATATTATTCCAATACCAAAAATGATAATATCAAATAATACAATAACTTGTGTCATTGAAAATTGGAAACAACGATCACATACACCCAATTATAAGAAAATATCTAAAAGTTAGTTTTCGACATTTACCCGTCCGAGAATCGAACCCGGGACCTCAGAGATAGTGGCACCTAGAAAACCGGTGCGTACACCAATCGGTCACGGAGATCGTCGAATTTGTTTAAACAAAATGTAGCGCAACTGAAATAATTGATACTTTGTTTACTAATGTAAACTTGCCACTTAAGGTTATAAATCAGCCACTTTAAAAAATCTTTTTTCATTACTCATTTTAAAATATCTTTATTTTTCACTGTCACTATTTTTCGCCATGTACGCATCATATCTCTTGTGCTCTAAAAATGGGTAAAAAACGTAAAAACTTGCCTAACGTCAGGTTCTTTTTTCTGTTAAAATATTATGCGATATGCTAAAATATTTGTACTAATTAAAAATTAATACCGAAGCGACAGCAACACAACTATATGTTAAAATTTTGTTATATTCATTAACATGAATCTCAAGACAATTTTGTGGTATGTGTGACATGACAACCAAAGGCGACAGCAAAAAAGACAATAATGGGTTTGTAAAGTGATTGACTGATAGTCGGAAAATTCTAAACAGTTAAACAATGTTTATTAAATTAGTCGCGTGAATTGAGTGAACTCACAAAGGTAGTTTTATAATGTGGTTGGTTATTGTACGATGCACGTACATGCGGTTTATTTTGTTAGTAGATAAAATTATAACTGACGCGGCGTAGCATTGACCGCAGGTTGACGGTGGACTTTAAGACAAAATGTATTCTTATTTATTAGTGTTCGATTAGATTCCTTGACAACAACTCATGCGTTTCTTTTCTTAGCACTCATCTGCATTCTGCATATCAACCTGCATCTGATACCTTGCATCACTGCATTTCATTTATTACATTTTGCATCAAACTTTTTTAGTCCTTCGCGACAGGACATTTTTTGGTCCTTCGATAAAGGACTTTAGATTCAATTTTTTCGCGTTTGTTTACTATTTCGGGAAAGAGTTGTTTTGAAGTCATGGGTATCAACCAGTGACATGGCGAGTGAACCTGACCGCGCCCGCGCATCGGCGTTGCATCCTGTTGAACCTGCGTCGACGTGAGTCCAGCGATCCAGAGCTGCACATTCAGAAAGGAAGAGGTCCAGTAATTCAAGTAAGATCTTTCCATATTTTTCTTGCATTGCAATGGAGGCCTTAATTGAGCGTCAGAAGCATATCTTTGAGGAGATCAAGAGAATCCATGCTAATTTTAAGAAGGATTCGGCCAGTCGTAAGTCTAGATAGTATATTGAAAAGAGATTGGAGGCTTAACTTATGGGCGGAGTGTCAGCAAAACGACGGAGAACTGATGAAGGCGGAGCAGAAAACTCATCAGTATTATGTTGAAGGCGTCATCGGTGTAATCCAGAAATGGTATGAAGGTACACGCTTTGAGTACTTGAATAAAATTTTGTGTGAATAGATTCACCCAGAAGATGCCTATTCACTTGCGACTTTAAGAGGTTTGGGTTGTACTCGGGCAAACAGAAGCCGGCAGGGTATTCCAGGCATGATGAAGGAGTACTTAATTCTCTGAGCGTGAGTTTAAAGAAGAGGGCGGAATGAGGTTATGCAACTCAGATGCACACTCGTTAAAGCATATCTGACAAGTGACTCAGGGGATGAAACTCATAGCTGAAGTCCCCCATCGACAGTATGGGAGTGCTTATTCGCCAGGCCAGATAAACAGGTACGCATTGTGTATCAGACTAACACCAGTAACATAGAGATCCTTACTACCGAACTTAGTAACTGTACGGTCACTTCAGTCTACAAACCTCCCAATGCACCGTATTACTTCAGTTGTCCGCCGAACTTTAACGCCCATCCGGTTAGATTCGTCCTTGGTAATTTTAATAGCCATAGCGAGAACTGGGGGTACAGAACACCAGTGATGACAACGGAGTGAAGGTTGAAGAATGGGTTGGTGGACACATACCTACAATCTTTGATCCATGATCCAAAACTTCCGTCATCATTCAACAGCGGTCGCTGGAAAAGGGGTTAAAACCCTGATCTAATCTTTGCCAGTGATCACATAGATCACCAGTGCGTGAAGACAGTAAGTGGTGCAATACGGAGGACCCAATTATGTGCCAGGTCTTACGACCTGAAGGATAAAATAATAAAATAAAATAAAAAATATCTTTATTCAACTTGACTTAATAAATAAGCTCTTTTGAATCGTCAATATTTTTGTACCACCCGTTCAAGACTTTTTTAACTGATAAGAAGAACAGGCGCAATAAACTTATCAGCTTTAATAATTGGAGTAACGATATTTCCAAAGATTTATATCGTTAACTTTTACAACTTTTTCATTATAATATTACATTAACTCAGCTAAGGTTATGTGTTACATCAAATCCATGCATTACGGTCTTTCAAATAGTCGTCTACTTTATAATATCCTTTGCCCATGAGCGATTTTTTGCCATGACTTTTGAATTTGTGCAAAGGCAGCTCTACTAAATTCTGTGGAACTTTATTAAAACTAGCTACGCCTTTCCCCAAAAACGTACTTCTTGTTTTTTCAAGTCGAATCCTTGGAACGGCAATCTTATTTTTATTTCTTGATGTATATTGCTACGTTTTACAAATGTATTGAGATACTTCTTCACATATACCATATTCTCATATATGTATTGTCCTGCAACAGTTAATAATATGTTGATTTCTTTTAAAGAATTTCTTGGCCGGAGTTTGTATATGGCGCGAATAGCTCTTTTCTGAAGCACAAAAATACTTGCGATGTTAGCTGCTGAACCCCAAAGAAATAGGCCGTAGCACAATACACTCTGAAAATAGCTAAAATAGATTAACCTTGCCGTTTCAATATCGGTTAAGAGCCTTATTTCTTTAACAGCAAATGCCGCAGAACTGAGTCTACCGGCCAAGGCTTCAATATGAGGGTCCCATTGAAGTCGATAATCTAATGTTATATCTAAAAATTTAGTACTGTTAATTAATTCTACTACATTGTCATCCAATTTTATGTGAATATCAACCTGTCTTACATTTGGCAGTGAAATTTTTTTCACATTTTGTTTTTTTCGAGTGTAATGATAGATTAAGGAATGGATTATTGCTATGAAACCAATGCGCAACTTTCGATAAAGTACTATTTACTTCGTCAGAACAATGATTACCTCTGTCAACTTTGAAGACTAGAGGAAGTGTCATCAGCAAAGCACTGTCTCCCATAAATTCTTTGCTTAAAAAGGAAGGTCATTTATATAAATTAAAAACAGCAAAAGGGACCAGTATTGACGCCTGGGGTACGCCCATGTTGATAGGGGCTCCAGTAGACTCAGTTTTGTTGATAACTACTTTCTGTGTTCTTTCACATAGATATGATTACATAAGGCTAACCGATTTATCATAGACACCATAATGTTTTAATTTCCTTAAAAGCGTTTGGTGATTAACACAATCGAAAGCTTTGGAGAGGTCACAATAAATACCAACTACATCTATAAGCATCAAATATATGTTTTTAAATATAATATGATAGGATGACATACCAAGACCAGTATGAATTAGATCCCTTCTCACAGGACACCATCGATTTGGGAATGAATTGCTAGAAGCCATATCCGAAACAACGAGAGAAAAGTGGAACAAGCTAATCGAAGGCGTAGATATGACGCATAAAAGCAAGAAGGCATGGTGTTTTATAAGGAAACTAAATAATGACCCTAAAATCGCTGATCGTCATTCCAATGTGACCACAAACCAGATCGATCACCACTTACTCCAAAATGGGAAAGCTTCCACGAAAAGTCTCCAGAAGAAATTTACACGAGACCCTGGTAAAGAGTGTTTCTGTAAAAGCCTCGTCCAAGTGGTTAACCCATTTGGACGAGTCTTTTACAGAAACAGAGTTCAAGTTTGCACTTGATAAGCTCAAAGAAGGTAAAGCCGCTGGCTTTGACAACATCAGGGTCGAGCAGCTGAAACGGTTTGGTTTCGTACTACTTATACAAAACTGTCATTTCTTCCATGGCCGCTTTCAAAGGGTATCTAATCACTGACGTTTTAGCCACCTACTTTTAATAAATGACATTTGTGGCAGAGAGTGTATATAAAACTTCTTCGAGATTATTTATTTTTATGAGTTTACTAGCTTTCCGCCCGCGGCTTCGCCCGCGTGTAATACACGACATTATCCTCAGGGAATTTGATATTTTCCGGGATAAACTACGTCACTTTCCAGCTCTCAATCTATCCCCGGACCTACCAAAAATCACATTGATCCGTTGCTCCGTTTTGACGTGAAAGACAGACAAACAAATAATACCTACCTACTGGTTTTCCCGTGAGAATATGATACTTTCCTGTGGTAAATAGTAAAAGTAGCCTATTATAATCCTTCCCAGGGTCTCAAACTATTTACTTAAATTGGTACCAATTTCTGGTTGCAAATTAGCCCGCGCTTAAAATGTTTTTCTTTGATATAATATGTTAGTCAGTGATGTTGTGCAATGAAATTTAAATAAGGTCAATGTGGGGAAGTCCGGCATACTTTTCTAAAATTTAAGTTCAACTGAACTTATTGAATCGAAATACGCTTTCTAAAGTGACTTGTGTCGTCGGAAATTATAGGTAATATATTTATTTACCTATATTGGTCTTAAAATAGTATGAATTGCAATTATCTTTAGATTTATATGATATTTTTTAAAACACGGCGTGTAGACGGACTTCCCGTGCAGTTTAGGGTAAGTCCGTCTACTAGCACTATATCCATAACTTGTGAGGCAATATGTATGAAAACAGTTTCTAGCAGTGACGTAAAACTAGCGTTGAAATGTGTGATTTATGTATTTGTCTATAAGGTTTACATTTCAAAGATAATTGATTTTATTTTATTTTAAGGCAAGTCCGGCATATCTTTGGTGACAGTGGTTGCAAACATTTTTAATAAAATTTTATGTAGCCATTTTCCTAGTAAAACATTAATTTTTGTTTCTAATTCAATTTTTATATTCTTAATAAGGTAGATATACGATAGCGATTCATTACTATCTTACGGTACATAATTATATCCCTAGGGATATAACTATATCACGGCTTTATCATTAAGGTAAAATACGTGCAGCTGAAAAGGTTGACAATATCTGCAATTGAGGCAAGACCGTCATATGACGGACTTGCCTTACGTATGCCAGACGGACTTCCCAACTATTACATTTTGTGGTTAGTTACTTTTTGCAGGTAATAATTACGAAACTCAAGCGATATAAATGAATTCATCACCAGAAATAAGTATATTGATCACTAAATGACTTGCGTAATCAAAGAAACTCCAAGAACTCCATTGATTTTCTACTTTTTTTTTAGTTTTTTGAAGAGACGTTACACTCCAGCTTCAAGTACAAAACGCGAAAAAAAATGGCCTACCAATTTCTTTCAACCTAATGATGTTAGCGACGTCTATGATTCTCAGTTCGAACTAGCTCCGTAATACCGCTTTACCGACCGAGGCATAAGAAGCTAGTCATTCAAAAATGGAAGTTATTGGCGCTAGACGGACTTACCTCCTAGACGGACTTCCCCACATTGACCTTAATGAAATAAATATTCCTCCTTCGGAAGTACTTGTACCTATGCAATATTTCATTAGAGTATCAAAAATTTTACTCCGACTATGCAAGTCTCCTTACAGAACTCCGCAAACTTATCTGACGCGGTGGTTAAATTTGAGAGTTTAAACTGTCAATACAGCTGACAGACCTTTCATTCTTTTTTATTGCTACTGGCGCCTCAACCATCGGTTTTAGATATTGTTGTGGGGATTTCGAATTTCGAATTTCAAAACCGCGAGAGCATTTCTTGCAAGAAATTGTATGCATGCTCTATTTTGTACTAATAATGGATAAGAGAATTAGTAATAAAAATGTTTTGAACCTGAAATTTACACAAAATGGTGCGGTTTATGTTCCTCACTCAAAGGAAAGAAGCTGGACTTCTCACAGTCTCATAAAATTGGTGTAATGGTGATATTAGATCAACTAGGTATATAAAATTCTTACGTCGGTTTTGTTTCAAGAATTGCTTTTACATTATGTCTCTGTAAAAAACTTTTTCAACAAGCGTATTTCTTAATTCTTGATGCAATTTTTTACACCTACCTATCTTAAGTTTCTCACGTCATTTTCAATTTTGAGGAACCTAAAACGAACATAAATTTAATATACAGTAGTAGAAGTTAGAAACTTAGACTAATTATGTACCTACAACACAACAAAATATTGGTACTCAAATAGGTACAACTTTTATGGGCTCTTAAGTATCTTAGGCAATATTATCCGTCACTTTTATTTCAAACTATTAATGTTTGCTTTAGGTAATGAGTAAAATAACTTGTCCTAGGTTACATAGGTCTATGGTTATGCAATAAATGGCAAAGCACTCATCTATACCCAATCCTGAAGCGCTAGTTCAATATTTCCTAGCAAAATAAGCATCATTGAAAAAAACTAGGATCCTAGTGTGAGTTTTTTTTTTCAATTTTGGCGCAATCGGAGCGATACAGTCTCCACGTCCAAACGCCGCCAATCCCAGGCGGAGACTGAAGAATTAGCTGAGAAACGGTGCACGATGCATTTTGCGATACTAGTTATTGACTATAAATATAAGAAAAAAAATTTTTAGTAACTTCCCTAGATATGACTAAGAACTACTTACACAAAAAAAATTAGCTTGATTACTCAAATAGTTATTGAGATAATTGAGTTTAAGACGGAAAAAAGGGGTCTTGAAAATAATTTTTTTAGTACATTGTATTTATTTGATTTAAATAAAATTTAGTAACTTCCCTTCATAAAGAAAAGATCTATCACATATATTATTTTGGAAGACCTAGCAATGATACTTTGTCAGGAAATTTAATTTAAAAAAATTGAAAATTCTGAGTTTGATCGCCGATATGCCCTTAAGCTATTGGGGATTGCCGTTCTGTTAAACGGGATGGAGATTTTTTTATGTGAGTTCAGGTCTGTTGTTAAAAACTTTACTGGTTTTCTATTCTTGGTTGCATTTGGGTTCTTATCCGAATGGGTGATGACTTGATGAGTGTTCTGACATTTCTGATTGATTGTACTTATTTATTTTTATACTGTGTAACTTCTAAGGAGACTATTTTCAAAATCCAAGATCACTTCTTAAATATTCTATACTTATTATTCTGCCATGCCCTATTTACAGTCACTAGTTTAGCCTTTAGATTATAAGAGTTAATTACGGTGAAGAGACTGACGACAATCGAGCACTAATTATCTTGCCTTTGACACCTAGAAATGACACTGAAAAGTGGCACTTCGAATGCGAATATATGAAAATAAATAGAGATTCCTCTAATTTATAACCCTCCAAAGACCAACCGAGCTGCCAAATTAATAATTTTACAGTCAATCTCGAAACGACGATAAACTTCACCCCAGGGCTAAGTCATTTGGCCATATAATAAAGTACAACAAAAGACAATGAGTTCTGACTCCTTATAACTTCTTGGAAGGAAAGTACTCCCTTTGTCCTCAAACGAACAAAGATCTTAAGACAGGACATCCTCATTTGCTGAGATGGAGTTGATAGTGTAATGGTATTAACTCCTTAATAAATAACATACCTACGAGAGTGGAAAGACAGTTTTTCTTCGCTTTCCGAATTATTAGCCATCTTATCACATTTATACAGGTCTACGAGTATGTATGTACTAATTCTTCTAATAATAATAACACCAAAACAAAGTCCTATTCTAAATCTATACTAATATTATAAAGAGGAAAGATTTGATTGTTTGTTTGTTTGTTTGCATCGAATAGGCATCGAATAGGCTTCCCGAGTGATATAGGCTATATTTTATCCCGATATTCACACGGGAACGGGTACCACGTGGGTGAAACCGCGAGGATCCGCTAGTAATTTAATAAACGGAGATAGCGTTTAATACGAATAATAACATACTTTTAAGATACCTATGTAATAATAACATTACTCATAATTTTTATTTGTTTCAGGTAATTATGCGGCATAATAGTATCAAACATAGCGTTTGTTTTTTTGGGAAGAATGTAAGTATCGTAAGTTTATTTTCCTGTTTCATTTACTTATTCAACAGTTATAAATTAAATTGCAGCATAAACTAACTACTCTAGCGTCTAAACAAATTTTCTTATCCCTGAACAAAAAGGGGAAAACTCTATCTTCATTAATAAACTTGCCAATGGTAAGTAAGTACTATTTATCTAAATTGCACACCCCTGCTGAGAAGGGGAGTGATAGATAGTCGCAACAATGCATTTTGATGCACCTGGGATTCTGGAGTGTACCGGGAATAGCATGGCTAATGCATCACTATGATAATTGATTAAATACACAAATTGTGGGAATGAAAAAAGATGAAGGGGGTTTACAAGAGTTATTTCAAAATGTTTTGGTTGTATTTTGCCAGTGATTGTAATAGAAGGAAAAAAGAGCTGGTGGCGCAGTTGGTTAGCGCGCTCGGCCAGCCAGATTAAGCAACTTTCGCAATGGTCGGTCACAGGATAGGTGACCAAAAACTTTTCATCTCGAGCTCCTCCGTGCTTCGGAAGGCACGTTAAGCCGTTGTTTCCGGCTGCATTTGCAGTCGTTAATACCTATCGACGGCTAGTGCCCCAGCAGTGGGGACTCATTGGATGGAATGGGATTAAAGCTGATGATGATTGAAGAGGTATGACGCTTTACCGAGGCTAAGGTAATAAAAGAGATGTGACTTGTTCGGTGTCAAGATGTATATTGAGATAATAATATTGAGTACAATTAAAGATACATTATCTTAGTAAGCGATCTTATTCTAGATTGCTGAGAATGCTACGCGTGTGTTCCAATTTTCTGTAAATGCGCGATAATGCAAACATCTTGTTTGTGTAATATGTTGCAATCATACTTCATCTCCCCTGAAAAAGTGGAAGGATCATCCCCTCCCTGCAAAAAGGAACAGACTCGTAACATTGACTTTAACGAACTTAACCAAAATTTAATTACTTAAGTAAAATAAGTAAACAAAATTTAAACATTATCAACATAGCAAAGTTAAAACTATTTCATTTATTAAATCGTACTAATACAAAAACGTTTTACAATATAAACAATATACCTAATTAAAATTGTATCTAATTAAAATGGTATCGAATTGAAATGGTATTGAATTAAAACGGAAGCTTCACATTTTACACTTAATCATAACAATAACAAAGTGTTAAGTAACATGGTATGTAATTAAGTACCTATACTTATAATTACGTATCAAATAAAATAGTTATTTATTGAATGGTTTGGTATTATTCTTATGCACAATTATAGCTTTATTTTCTTTTAAAATTTCTACATTAGACGTCATATCTCTTAAAACTTTATAAGGGCCATTGTAAATACTATCTAATTTATTTCCTACTTGGTTCTTTAATAATAACAAATCGCCTAACTGATAGGTAACATTATTGCTAGTTTTATCATACAATAATTTTCTTTTCTCTTTAGATTGTATCAAGTTACGTCGTGCGTCGGATTGCGCTTGTTGTAAACGATACTTAAGTTCTCGGGGATAACTGTCATAGTTATATAAGGGGTCGATTTCTGATTGTAAATTATTTGGAAGGTTACAAATTTTTCCAAAAACTAATTCGAAAGGCGTATATTTAGTTTCACTATGCACTGTGGTATTAAAAGAAAAACACCAATATGGAATCCAGGTGCTCCAGTTATGTTTATAATTATTACACTGGATTCTCAGAAAAGCTCCTAGGGTTTTATGAGTATTTTCTAAAGCGCCTACAGTTTCGTGATGGTACGCCGTAGAATTTAATTTTTTAATATGTAATAGAGAACATGTTTCGGACATCACTGATGACATGAATTCGGTTCCCTGGTCAGTCAATATTTCTCTAGGAATACCATAACGTAAAATGAAATTATTGGTAAAAGATTGAGCAACTGTGACCGAGTCTTTACTAGGTAATGGATACGCTTCAACGAATTTGGTTAAATCGCATTGTAATGTCAATACATATTTATTATTATAGTCATCAACATCGAGTGGACCCATTATATCCAAACTAATTCTTTCGAATGATGAGTGGGCTGTTGATGTTATGGTTAAGGGCTGCTTAATATGTTTATTACTATGCTTATGATATTGACATTGATGGCAATTTTTAACAAAAAGTTTTACATCATTACTCAAACCTGGCCAAAAATAATATTGCTTAATGTTGTTCATCATTCTATTAACTCCTGCGTGTCCGCTGGTAGGTAATAGATGGAAATCATTTAGTATTACTCTTTTTTGTTCACTATCATATATTCTTAATATATTTTTTGTTATGAGAAAGCGCGGGGTAACAGAGTTAATTCTTTTTGTTGCTTGTACAAGACTTTTGATTTTACTCTCGTTACATTTTTCTTTAATAATAAGTACCTCATGTATGCCTATTTTTTGACATAATGACTCTAAGTCCCTCGCTAACACCTCTGGGGTAGATGACGATCGGGTACTCAGATATATCGCTGATTGCGAAGGTACGTAAACGTAACAACTTGCATTAGAAATAATGCTATCTTTAGACTTTGAATAATTGTCAAACTTTAATTGATTAAAACTTAATTCAGTTACGTCATCGGGTTTCTTGAGAAGTTCTACCGCAATAGGTTGATCAGGCCTAGTGCTGGTGGAGCTCTCTGAAGAAGAATCAGTGGGGGTTTTTAATTTTTTACTTTGTGCTCTAGTTAAAACTGATACTGTGTTTTGATGTAATGATTTTAAAGTAGAAGATGTAATAGGTATGCGACTCAATGCGTCTGCAGCTGCATTGTTTCGTCCTGGAACATACTCTATTTCAAAATCATACTCCTCTAGGAATAATCGGAATTTAGTAAGTCTGCTTGTTGGGTCTTTCAAGTTAAATAAATAAATTAACGGTTTGTGGTCTGTTATAATTTTAAATTTACGTCCATATAAATAAGGGCGAAAATGTCTCACAGACCAAACAATTGCTAAAAGTTCTAATTCTATGATGGGATATCTCGTCTCGGCGGGTTTCAGGTTTCTACTCGCATACGCGACTACTTGACCGTTCATGTTAGATAAAACAGATCCTAAACCTGTCTTACAAGCATCTGTTTGTAGCCGAAAGATGTTACTTTCTGAAAAATCTGGATAAGATAAAATAGGGGGTTGAATTAATGCTGATTTTAATTTTTCAAATGCCGTTTGACACTCTGATGACCATAGAAACTGCACATTCTTTTTTCTTAATTGATTTAAAGGATAAACAATGTTTGCAAAGTTCGGTATGAATCGTCTGTAGTAATTTGCAAACGCGACAAAACGATTGACATCGTCGCAGTTCATCGGCACTGGATAGTTTTGCATGGTTGCAATTTTACTTTCATCTGGTAAAATTCCATCAGAAGTTATTTTGTGTCCTAGATATATTATTTCGTTTCGCAAAAATTCACACTTCATAGGATTTAATTTTAAGTTAACTTTTCTAAATCTCTCTAGTATACTAATTAAGTTTTTATTGTGGTTTTCTATAGATTTCCCGAAAATTACGCAATCATCTAAATAAATAAAAGCCTTTTTATAATTTAAGCCTGACATTGCAATAGTCATAAGACGTGAAAATACACTCGCAGATGTCCGGAGACCCATGGGACAGCGTTTCATCTGAAAAATTTTATCACCAGCAGTGAAAGCTGTGTACTTTCGTGAATCTTCGCTTAAAGATAACTGATAATAGCTTTGCGAAAGGTCTAATTTTGAAAAATAAATGTTATTTGCAAGCGAATCTAAGATATCAGTTATATTAGGCAAAGGGAATTTGTCGTCCTCAATACGATTATTTAACTGCCTGTAATCTATAACTAATCGCCATTGTTTCTCGTTTGACCTATCTGTTTTTTTCGGTACAAGCAAGACGGGACTAGACCACTCTGACGTAGCCTCTTCTATAATATCATTTTCGAGCATAATATCTATCTGTTTCTGAACTTCCTTCCTTAGTGCGAACGGTAATCTATGTGGCTTGACATAAACTGGCGAGACATTAGGTTTTAAAGTTATATTATGGGTCATTAGGTTTGTACAAGAGAGTTTGTCGCCTGGCAGATGAAAAACATCTGCGTACTTAGCGCAAATACTCTCAATACTTCGTTTTTCTTCTAAATTCAGTTCAGGTAAATTTAATAATCCTAATAATGTTTTTACACGATCGACAGAAACCTCCTCTTTTTCAAAATTACAGACTTCAAAATCATTCAATGAAAAAGTCTCTAAATCGGTAAGATCTAGATCAACTTCTTTCTCAGTGGTGTTTAATATCCTTACTGGCATGCGACCATTACAAGGTTTCGCTATTATACTTCCTATAAAAACTCCTTTCTGTATCTCTTTAGATAAACAAACACAATCGTCGCCTAACGATGTAGGTATATATTTTATTACCTCACATCGTGGCGGTATCAAATGTCTATAGTGACTCAATATAGGTATAGACACATAATTACTATCTTTAGTTAAAAGCAAAGTATTTTCTTTATAGTTAATTATAGCTTGATAGCGTTTCAAAAAATTATCACCTAAAATACCATTTGCAGAACAAGACATATTTTTAAACACATACATTTTTTCTCTAAAAACTAACCCATTATAAGACAAATCTAAGTAAATATATCCTTCAGATACTAGTTTACCGCTAACACCTTTTATAACTAACTTCTCAAATGTAATTAAATTCAATAACTTCGGATAATCGCATAACCATTCGTATTTTAAAACACAAAGGCTTGCTCCGCTATCGACTAAAAGATCGATATTGCTATTACTTACGTTAAAAGTTACGGTACTACTATTATTGTAGTTTAAAACATAATTTTCAGTAGGAACGAAAAAAATCTAAATTATTATCGTTCTGGGGCTCAGAACGCGCTTGTGACTCACTATTGGTCGATTGCTCGTGGCTAGCGTACTGCACACGTTGAAAAGGCACAGCTGAGCGCGGCGGGCGCGGGCTCGGCCGACCGCGGTCACGTGAACGTGATTGTGTTCCTTGCGCGGCGCGGGAGTCTCGCGACATGTACTTACCTTGTTGTGGTCTCGTGTTTCCGGCAGCGTACCTATTGTTTGCGCTAAATCTATTATAGTAACTATATTTATTAGAATAATTACTTGGCTGACGCGGATAATAGAAAGTCAAACGAACTTACCTGTAAGTGAAGTTCGACGACTATTATACGATGTGATTCGCCCGAAGAGATTACATTTCTTTACTCGTAGTAGCACGAATATGTGCTGCCATCATACACTATTTGAGAGAAAAACACCGGACAATACCATAGATAAAAAAAAAAGAAAAAATGCTAATTTATACTTTTTAAGCTGGCAACTCTCATACACTTTTGGAAAAACGTGGTCTATCGTCAGCTATTTTGGATATTAAGGGAAGGTCTTCAAGAGATGCATTTAATTTTGAAGATTAGGGTTTGGGAGGGAATGTAATCTCTTCGGGCGAATCACATCGTATAATAGTCGTCGAACTTCACTTACAGGTAAGTTCGTTTGACTTTCTATTATACTTCAGTGATTCGCCCTCGAGATTACATTTCTTTACTCGTAGATGTTCAGAGAATACAAAATAGCTTTAGTGAGTTACTAAATAAAACTTAAGAGTTTAAAAAATAATCACCACTTTATATTAAGTAAATTACTTAAATCTTCTACATTCAATAACATAATAGTTATTCTGAATTTTTGTCGTTACATAAGCTTAATAATTATTATTTTCACTAAGCTTAATATTCTGCTAAATATATGCTTAATGATTATGGTTTGAGACCACACTACACAAAGAGCGTGCAAAAATGATAGACGAATCTGGGACGATTTGTCT
This sequence comes from Crambus lathoniellus, assembly GCA_949710035.1. Classification (NCBI taxonomy): domain Eukaryota; kingdom Metazoa; phylum Arthropoda; class Insecta; order Lepidoptera; family Crambidae; genus Crambus; species Crambus lathoniellus. The sequence goes on along the minus strand of OX453323.1, from coordinate 9,331,116 downwards.
GTTATAAAAACGAGCAAAAGTTTGAGAAGTAGCCGTCCAGCCGGCGGTCTTTTTGATAATATCAATGTTCACTCCTGCGCGGCTGGCGGCAGACGTCGCCGCGTGTCTAGTACTGTGGCCACTGAAAATCGTAGTGTCGATTCCGCTCTCTTCGAGTGTGTTCTTAATCCATCGACTTAATGTTTGTGAATTAACCTTTTTATATGGTTTTTTATTACTAATAAACAGAAAATTACAATCATTGGACCGCATCGACTTTGATGCTGTTAAATAGTACTCTAGAGTGCTTGCCGGACAAATGGCAGGTCTTTCATTAAAATAAGGCAGACACAAAGTAGGTTGTATCCTATTAATGTTTGATGTTTTAATTTTATCAGAGATGTGAATTACAATCTTTTCCCCTTGTATATGTACAATGTTATTAATTCTTATCAATGATAAGGTTTGTACTCTGTGAGCAGACACCAAAGCCAAGAGTGTACACAACTTTTTTGATAAAATATCAAAAGGTAGTTCTTCGTTAGGATATAGGTTACTTAGATAATTTAAAACTATTGAAGGGTCCCAAGTGATGCTATACTTAGGTAAAGGTGTGCGTAATTTAAATATACCTTTCATGAATCGTGTTATTCTATTGTCATTTGTCACTTCTGATCCTAAAATCAGTGACAGAGCCGCTTTAGTGCAATTAATTGTACCATATTTGTTGCCCTCTTTATACAGAGAAACTAAAAAATTAAGCACACCATTGACCGATGCTGAATAAAAATCGTAATTATTTACCTTACAATATAAATACCACTTTTTTAAACAGGAGTTATATTGTTTAAGGGTACTATCCGTGAGTGAAGCCAGCATTACGTCTGCAGCCTCTGCGGGACTGCCGTTCCTGATGAATGCTGTCCTGATACAATGCCGGCTTCCAGGGAAAGGGACCGATGTAATTTGTGTTCGGCACTGTAACAGGATGATAACAAATTTGGATTGGGCTTAAACTCTATAACCTGAGAAACTAACAGCTTTTTAAATAGTGGGTACCAGGGCTGCGTCGGCCACTTAGGCACCACAATAATTCCTTTTGCTTTATCATTGATAACCTTTTGTAAAGCTTTTAAAATTAAACAAAATGGTGGAAATGCATAGAAATAATATTTAGTCCATGGCAAAGTAAAGGCATCTATCGCATAAGCTTCGGGGTCTCTATGCCAAGATATAAACTTGGGACATTTTTTATTTAAGCGGCTGGCAAACAAATCAATTTGTGGCTCTTTAAAACTCTCACAAATCGAATGGTAGGCATAATCTGCCAACTCCCACTCAACGTCAGCGTGAGCGCGTCGAGACTCCGCATCGGCGACATAGTTGTCACTTGAGCTAATGTAAGACGCAAACACATACAGGCCACGCTGTTCGCACCACTGCCAAATATCCCGACTGATGGCCGTCAAGTGGGGAAAACGAATGCCTCCCATTCGGTTTATGTAGGCAATAGCCGTTGAATTGTCGATTCTAAGTAAAATTTCACAATTATTTAAATCTTGCGCAAATATTTTTATACCAAAGAATGCTGCTTTTAATTCAAGTGCATTTATATGTTCCATTTGTTCTTTACTAGACCATTGCCCGCTTGCTGTATGTTTTGAACAACTAGCACCCCAGCCAGTGCGAGATGCATCACTAAAAATCTCTAGCTTGTAGTTGCCTGTTCGAATGGGACTGACTGACCTATCAATATTATTCAACCACCAATCAAAATCGGGTTTTAAAAATGAAGGTAAAGTGATATATTGATTATAATCATCTTTTTGTTTAAGAGCGAGATATTTTACTCTTTCGAAACTTTTGGTGTATAACCAGCCAAACTGAATAGCAGGACAACTAGAAACAAGTAGTCCAATTAGGTGTGCAAAGTCACGAAGTTTACACTGCTTTAAATTACGATAATGTAAAAGTTCACTTTTTATTCTTTGTTTCTTTTCTTCAGGCAAACTAATAGTGTAGTCAACAGAGTTAAAAACGAATCCTAAGTATGTTGTAGTTTGATTAGGTGTGTTATTACTTTTATCAGCATTAATTGTAAATCCCAATGATTGTAACAATCGTATTGTAACGTTATAATTATGTTTACAATCAGCATAAGAGTCCCCTAAAATTAAAATATCATCTAAATACAGAATAGAGATAAAACCCTTATTTCTTAGGTACTGCATCACAGGACGCATCAATTTTGTAAACACATAAGGTGCTATATTTAGACCAAAGGGAAGAACTTGGAATTCATATATTTTGTTTAACCAATGAAATCTTAAATACTTTCTGAAATCGCTGTGTACACTTAAGGCGAAGTATGCATTTCTTAAATCAATGGAACACATATAAGCCCCTTTAGATAAGAGTCGCATAACTGTTCTATAGTCCTCTAATTTAAAATGAGCAGTTGGTATGTATTTATTTAATTTTTTCAGATTGAGTATGAACCTATTTTCCCCATTACTTTTCTTGATGAGGAAAATACTTGACAAAAATTGGCCATGGCAGGGAACACACTGTTTAACTGCCCCTATATTTATGAGTTTATCAATTTCTTCGCACATCTCTAATTTATATTGATAATCATTAGGTATGTTGTGTTGTACGATATTATCAGGTACTGGAATTCGAAGCCCAGAAACCCAGGATAATATCATAGGGTCACTAGTGATGTACAACCATGAATTATAAAAACCGACGAGTTTACCAGCCTGATGATCTGTAAGCTGAGTCGAGCTGGTGGCATCCTCTAGTAGCGGCGGGAGCGAGCGGGCGCGCGCGTCCCGCGCCTCTCTGGCGGTGGAGCTGGAACCCGTCGCAACGTCTGCTGCTGCTGCCTGCGCCCACCAGCCGTCGAGTTCAGCCTCGCTGCCGCTGTGGGGCGGCGACCTGGCGGAGGCGGCGGTGGCGGGCCCCTCCAGTTTAAAGACCTCGAAGTGGATGGTTCAGCTTGCTTTCCCTTTGTAAATTTCTTTATTTTTGGTACTGTTGCTCTTAGCTCTGCTCCAGTCTTAGAGATGGCTTTTATATTCTTTAACTTTTCTTGAAGATCTGTACCAAAAAGGAATTGGTCTCGCTTTGCTTCCTTTAAATTGTCTTTCATTTCCTTATTAAGACTGGCCAGTAAAAAGTTTTGTCTTGTCACTGTTTCAGAATAGTGAAAATGACATAGTAAGCGACCTATGTCGCTAAGATTTTTCAATATATTATTATCTCTGTTCTCATCTTGAGATATTTTGCTAGAAGTGAGGTATGCAATACTACATATCACTGCTGATATTATCTTCTGTTTATCCCTGAGGATCCCATCCCGTTTGACAATATTTTCATTGACTGCCGCCTTAATCTCGGGGTTCAGTTCGGGTGGTTGGGCCAATATAAAGTTTTCCGGAATATTGCAACTTGATGTTTTTAATATTTCATTTTTAATATCATCTTTGAGACCGTTGGTTAGTATGTGTGACCATCTATTTGAGATTTCTTTGTGAATAATGGGTCCTAGTATATCTGTCTTGGCGGGCTCGTCCCCCAAAATATGGAGAATTTCCGTAGCCAACTCTGGTTCAATCAATTCATTATCACCAGGTAAATTTGTAACCTGGATGGGGTTCTGAATTTGAACATCTGAAATAAATAAATGCTTAATGATGTTCTGTAGTGATTTAACTTAATAAAACGGTTTCAAAAGATGAGTTCTTCATTATTGTTTTATATTCTATTACAATTATAAAACACTTTATGTACCTATTATACAACAATCAACCTTCCAGATTGATTTGAAGTAGGTATGTTATGGTAGGTATAATCTTGCAGATCATACTCAACACAGGGATATTTTGATCATTAACCAGATTAAGCCCATAAAAGTAATAGGGTGTTTGTAAAATTATTATATCTCGGTATAATTTCACGAATTATACTCTTGATATTGGATGCCATATCAGTTCTCTTTATGTACTTAGGTACTTACTCAAGCATGTTTCAACTTGTCAAAAAAGATGAAGTAAAATTTCGGCAGATGTAATCTTACAAATTACACTCGAGCTCGTCGTGATACTTCTTTGCAAAACTAATTAATCAAAGATACGGATTCTCGATCGGTATTCATTGATCATGAATTAGCCATGAATGAAACAATTTGGTTCGGTAGGTAGGTACTTACCCATTTCTTGTTGTACTGGCGAGGAAGTTATCATTACATCGTCATTATCCTCATATCCTTGGTTCTCTTTCTCAGACATTTCTTGGGATTCTCGGTCTGAGAATTTTTCGCTAGATGTTGTACACAAGCCATGGCGGCGACGCTTCTTGGATTTTAATTTTCGTTCTAATCGTTTCAACTTACGTTCTAATTCTTCATATTTACGTTTTCCCATCGCAATAAACAATCTATTTTTAATAACTAAACTCACTTTAAAGCTTTATAAGTTACAGGAGAAAAATTTAGAAAAATTTTTGACGTACGATGGCCGCGGACACAAAACGTGTATGAGAGTTGCCAGCTTAAAAAGTATAAATTAGCATTTTTTCTTTTTTTTTTATCTATGGTATTGTCCGGTGTTTTTCTCTCAAATAGTGTATGATGGCAGCACATATTCGTGCTACTACGAGTAAAGAAATGTAATCTCGAGGGCGAATCACTGAAGTATAATTAGTAGGTGTGCGTGAGAAATTACGAGTATGAAACTTTTTAATGTTCATAACTTCCTCGTGTCTGGTAGACATTGACTGCTCGTCTAGGGCAGTTCTTATAGCCTCTGGTAAAGAATCAAAGTGACGTGATGCTATGATAGTACTAAGCTTTTGATTCACTAATCCATCTGAAAAGCGCTTGATTGCAACCTTTTCATTAATGGGACGCAATACTTCAAACTTAGTAGCGTCGTCATCCGCTTGTGCTATGGTTAAATTCACAAAAAGTTGTTCTAGTTCCGAGCCGAATGACTCGATCGACCTATGACCTTGACGACAGTTTTGTAATTTGTGTTGGATAGCAACAGCAGATTTTTTCTGAATCAAATGCGTATTCATATCTCTAATTAAATCTTTAATAGTTGGATAACTACTTTTTAAACGTAATTTTGCGCTAGGAGAGAGCCTAGTTTTAATCACAAAATCAATAAGTAACCCATGAGTAGCATCGCTGATCATTGAACTATATAATTGTATACCATCAATTAGAGATTTAGTGACGTGTTCTTGACCTGTCATCGTTGGTAAAAGTGCAATGGCTGTCTTCAAGTCAAATTTATCTTTTTCTGCCATTTTTGAAATACTACTAACACTTAAAGTCTCTAAAGAAATAATTTTGTCATAAATGATCTGAATGTCATTTGCTATTTTATTAATTAAAGTTATATCTTTAGTTGATACCTCCGATTTTTCAACTAAATTATGTACTTGAGCTAAAATATACTCTAATTTCGCGTATTCAAGTTTCGCTTCATTAAATTTCGTAAAACCTAACTCTTTTTGACGTCTATCTGGTCCTAGTTTTACTAAATTATCTTTAATATACAATAGTTTCTTATGCAATTCATTTAAATCGGAAATAATAAATGACATTATCTAATAAGAAAAAAAAATGTAATCCTACATATTATTTAAAACGTTTAAGTATAAAATAACTTACGACTTACGGTGGCATTATAGCGCGCGAATAAAATAATTACGTCTCTGCACGATGAGTAGGTATGTGGTGACCGGCGTGGCGTGTGGGGGCTGGGGCTGCGGGCTGGGGGTTTTCTCATGCTCCTTGAGTGTGTAGGATCTTCAGACTTCTAAGATGGGTTCCTGGACCGCTTGAAACAGCTAACTGAAGATCGGGCTGGGATTTCCCTTGCCCCTCGTACAATGGGCCGGGTTTCTACCCTGGACACCTCCTGGTCTACGTTGATGGTTGAGTCGACGTCGTTGCCAGTTCCACGGAAGATATTGTGTTTCTTAGAACTGCGCTGTTGAATTCTCTACGGAGTCGGTTGACAATTCGGTCCCAAATTTTCCGGATGCAGGCGTAAATGATGAGTATAACGATGAGAAGCAGTATGACGGATAGTAAAATTTCTGTTGTAGTGAGCTGGCTTGAAGTTTTCTGCGTTGCTTGGGCGTCGCCGCTGGCGGTTTGTGCGATGATAACTTCTTCTTTACTTTGTGGTGCTCCCATATTATTGTTTTGTCTTCCCAAGTAATGCGATGAACAGAAGTGTAGAGCCAAATAGCACCGCAACGAAGACTGCTGCTAGTATGGTGTTGAAAATTTTGCTTTGCTGCTCCATGTAGTAATGATTTTCCCGCAAAAATTTATAAGTTCGGTTGGCAAAGGGTCGCCATGAAGAGGTATGACGCTTTACCGAGGCTAAGGTAATAAAAGAGATGTGACTTGTTCGGTGTCAAGATGTATATTGAGATAATAATATTGAGTACAATTAAAGATACATTATCTTAGTAAGCGATCTTATTCTAGATTGCTGAGAATGCTACGCGTGTGTTCCAATTTTCTGTAAATGCGCGATAATGCAAACATCTTGTTTGTGTAATATGTTGCAATCATACTTCATGATAAAGTAATGAAAACTTCAACATATTTAAAGCATGCCTAAGGTAGAAAAATGGAAAATGAAGTATTTAGAAAAAATCGACCCGTCTCACAACTACAACTTGTGAGACGGGTCGATTTTTTCTAAATACTTCATTTTCCATTTTTCTATTATAAAAATTGCATTGTGAATGCAAAAAATTAAAATAACATGCCTAAGATGTCCACCCGTAAAATAAATTACAGTAATATTAATGATACTATAATATAAAACTACCTCTTTGGTTTTGTGGTACATGCAAGTTTTTGCTGACGACTCTGTATAAGTTAAAACAGGGAGAAAAAAATTGCCCTTGGCGAGTTTCTTGCCGGTTCTTCTCGCTACAAGGTCTCCTGCCGTAGGATTTGCGAATCGATGGCGTAGCTTCATTGACGTTCATAAGTGTTGTTAAACAAACCTAAATTGAATAAACGATTTTGAATTTTGAATTTATTCCACCCTGTTTATTCGTCTTAGGACATTTCTATGGAACAAAAACTTTAGCTTCTTGCTTTGGGATTATCAAAATGTATGCGATTATATTTTACAATGACATCTAGGTACTTGATGTAATAACGCATATAATCCAGGTAGTAATCCAATCTACTTGATGTAATAACGCATATAATCGCATACCGGGTGGGGCTGGAAACACGATCAAAAATTTTAAGGGGTCAATGTACTCATGCATACAAACAACTTTTACTATGGTACCATCATTGAAATCGCGAAAAAAAAATCAGCTGTTCCATACATTTTGATTATTCGATTTAAAATTTTCTATGGAACAGCTGATTTTTTTTTCGCGATTTCAATGTTGGTACCACAGTAAAAGTTGTTTGTATGCATGAGTACATTGACCCCTTAAAATTTTTGATCGTGTTTCTAGCCCCACCCGGTATAATAACATCTTTATCTTTCTTCATACTTAATTTTACAAAGACATCTTGTGGAGCATTGACTCTACTCTACTCTGAACCCCATCGTGGTTCAAGTCAGTACGTTCCAATCGAGAGCAATTAACCATTTACTTCTCCTTTGATATCGTTATCTAGAATCGGTAGTTATCGTTTGTTATCTTGATTCTATAAGACTATTCAATTTAAATTCAGTTAAGAAAAATGGTTCAATTCTCTTAAGGCGCTACTCAGAAAAAGTATGGACTCTTTGATATAAAACTATAGGACGGTTAGACTTGTTATAAATCTGGTAATAAGATATATATTTCTTCATACCTTTATCTAGAATCGTATAGTTTCAGAAACACGATTTTATGATTTTGGCTCGACACTTTTTATTTTCGAAAATACCTCTAAAAAATAAAAAAATATCAAGATTATTCTTAAATGGGGATACATATACTGTTGAAAATTAGTTTAATTAGTGGACACCAATAATATTTAGGATCGTATAGAAGCATTTTTTAAAAATCGCTATAGTTTTTGAATACGAAGTGATTTTTTGATTTTTTTGCGTAATCGGCAAAATCGGTGTCGCTCCCGCGCGCGTCGTTTTCTCATTGCCATCTCGCTTTAGCATAATTTTTTCGAGTATCGCCTTGAGTAGCGCAAGTGCGAGGTTTTCAACCGCGATCTCTGGGTCAGATACCGGTGGTGTGTGCACTAGACCAGAAAGGGGGTTAAATATGTGATGCGCACCGCCAAGGAATGGAATACCCTGCCTGCGTCTGTTTTCCCGAATGACTACAGCCCTATCATATTTAAAGCTAGAGTGTTTAGGGTGCTTCTGGATAAGGTCGCTCCTTCTTAAGCTTCTTCTCAACCTTAAGGTTCAGCGTGAAGCCAAGAGCAAGGACATAAAATATAAAAAAATGTTAACTGTTAATTTTAAGAGGAACGTGTTACGTGGTCCTTAAATGGAAGAGCCTCGTTCCAAGAAGACAGACTGATAAATAAATCATACATTGAAGTTTATGTCTCTTCTTTCTTAATAAAGGTTTTCGAAGAACAACGTATTAATCAAATTTGATTTTATGACCAATATTTTCTTTGCCGTTAGGCACGTTCTAAGAAGTACCTAATTCAGAAATATCAATACAAAACAAGATTTGTATTTACTTGACGTCTGCAAATATTAATCTTCAATACAATTTATTTATTAAAGCTTTAAATAGTCTGACAAGTTATTTGGTACTTTGAAAGTTTTCTGCAATGTAAGAACAATCTCCATTAAACAAGAAAACTGTTGTTAAACAAGAATGTTTCTCTGCTAATAGCTACGACCAAGATAAATAGAAGTTAATTAGACCACTTTTTTATTTATTTTTATTCACAACGGGGTAGCACTTAGCCTTCATCACACCTGATGTTAAGTGGTGATAAGGCTGAAGGTGGAAGCGCACTACTCCTGGAATCCTCAATCACTGAGGAACTGGCTATCTTATCTCTAACTGCCGGAACACAATAATGCTGAAACATCATTGTTATGGCGTCAGACTTAGATAAGATGGTGGTAGCTAGCCAGGCGGACTAAGAACAAGTCCTACCACCAACCAAACCGAATACATATGTACCCCCACTGGGAATCGAACCTGGGACCTCTTGGTCTGAAATCGGTGGTGTGAACCACTAGACCACAGAGGCGGTTAAAACTTGACAGCATACACTTACCTAACTCACAGATCACTTGTATGTAGCAAGCTAGCCTAACTACCTTTCTTTATATTGAAAATGAAGTAAGTATTAGAAAAAATTTACCCGTCTCACGGCTGTCACTGTCCGGGTGAATGCTTTAACCACTACTTCAGCATAAAGCCTAAAAAAAAAAAATTTTCTTTAGCTACGTAGTCGATAGAAGTCGCGTCGAATTTATCCAATATGCTTACGCACTGTTAGCCAGCGTTTATTTCATCTGTGAGAAGATATTACTACCCTCGACACCTTTTACCTTTCGTTCTTTTTTACTAATCAAAAAAGTCTTCAAAACTTCAACTCCAAAAGTCCAAAATATTACAAAAAAAAAACAGAGAGCCAGACTGTCAATGTTTTATATTACATGCCTACATTAAACAAACTTATTTTGTTAACTTACATAGTAATAACATTTTAAACTTACATAGTAATTTTATTTTAAACTGACGGTCATTAACACTAGTAAGTATTATGAAAAAAATATTGAATTTTTGCCATGTTTAAATTTGTTTTCGAGTGCCCGATATTTCGGCGCAGTCGCACACGCCATGATCACGGAGTAACTTTAAACATTTGATTAAATCAGGCGTCACCCGGCTGAAGTCCCTAAGCATTGTGAATGAGTCACACCAACACATCAAAATATGACTATAAAAATTACTGCATTTAATGCGTGAACTCGTGCAAGTACTAATAGTTTTTGTTTCATCGAAATCTGGCCAGGATTTCCAAAGATACAGCGTTGTAAAGTTTCACCAGCTTTTGAAAATTTGCTTTCCTTGTGCGCTATTGCGATGACGTCATGTCGCACTGACATCTCCGTTTGCGGCTGTTGCGGGTGATTTCCGTCTAACTGTACCTACATAGAGTTCGTCTGTGCGCAATCTTCGCGCAACTCGTGCGTTTTTGACGCTAGTTACAGTACATTTTCTTCGTTCTAAGGTTATGGTAAATGATTAGTATTCAATTTCGACCGCGCGCAGGCGCACTCTAAAACTGTCACCTACTGTCGATACCGAAAGACATTTATCCCACAAACTTATCTGACCCAGTGGTGGAGGCGCCACTAGCAGTATAAAATTATCGAAATGGCTGTCAGTTTTTAGGGTGCATATTTAACTACCAAGTCAGTTAAGGTTGTAAGTACATTTTGTTCTGACGGTTGCTATATGTATTGACAGAATAAGGCCCGCCATTACGAAAGTTGATTTAATTTATTATTCACGAAAATAAAACATTATTTGAAGGTGTTTTTTCACATGGGCTCAATACAAAATAACTTAAACATTTCATTGATCGACTATGAAAAAAATAAATAAATTTATTACGAAACCGTTAGAGCGCAACTATATAGCCAAAGGATTCTATGTAGGTATACGGAAGTGCGACGTGACGTCACACGTTAATGCCATTGGTTCACCCAAATTTTCCTCGGAGGCCGTACTTTAACGTTTAATATCTCAGTCATTTTTGAAGATAGGAAAAAAATAAAAACAGATTCTTTTTACTCGAGTTACATATTTTTTAGATATGCTGATAACAAAAATCATTGGTGTGACTCATTCGGTGCTGGTTTTCGCACGATCTAACTCCTGATCCTGATTATGCTCTGGGTTGGGGCGACGAAACACGTGTAGAGTAGGTGAATTGGCGAAGGTGCAAGGTATGTTCTGTCTTGCTAAAAGCAGGTATTGTGCACTGGTAATGTCAAGGTGTGCATGTGAATTTTTTCGCGGGCGGGCTGGATGGCGGTGCGTCTTGCTTGTTGGGTTTATGCGGAATTCAGCTACATACTTTTCTTTTTTTACAAATTTAAACATGGTAAAAATTTCGCTTTTCATAACAGTTATAATGCTCACATAGTAGTCCCACAAAACCTAATAATAGGTATGGTGTTACAGTACTTCCTAGCAAATTTTCTGTCTTTAGTAAGAATATCCTACATGAAAGTACATAATTATGTTTTATATATCCGACTAAATACAGACGTGTGCTAATCCTACTAGACTCACGTGTGTTGCACGGACGCATGCTCCCATTGTTCCCGTTATTTAAATAAATATCTACTAGCTAGACATACTTGGAAGACTATTTATAGCTACTGTGCTAACTGCTAACCGCTCCTGAAACATGTTAGAATTAGATTTGAACTGTTCCGGTTTTAGTATCTTCAGTATTGAGTTAAATTGTCAAGTACCGCAAGATATAGGTACTCAATTCAATGGTCAGTGATAATATTATTAAAAAGCTTTTATTAATACCTTATAGGAAAAATTGTGATAGAAAAAAGGGAGCGGAAAATAGAAAAAAGTGTTTTTTTTTTTCAATTAAGTATTGTGAATATTTACATAAAAATAATTTGAAACTTAATTTAACCTTTTAATTCAAAAGGTTTTTTTCAAATTCGTTTAGTGGCTTAGATAGAAATTAACGCGTTCAATAATCAATCTCTTCTGCTCAATGATTTACGTATTAATTACGTGTTAAAAAAAATCACATCTTTTATTTGAGATTTTAAATTATTTTTATGCATTCACAATGCAATTTTGTAAGTAATCAATCTCTTCAATTTACGTCACGTCACGTTACGTAACATCTTTAATTTAAAATAATAAGTTTTTATTAAAAAAGAAATCATTTTTATTACAAGCTTTTTTGCTGACTGTACTTTAATATTGTATTGTCATCTAAACCAAACCTGTATACAAAATTTCAGCTCCATCGGACACTGGGAAGTGGGTCAAATTAAGCTGGCAAGATTTCCCCCACTAACTAACAAACTAACTAATTAACTAACATGGCAAGTTAATAAAAAGCTTGTAAAAATTAATTAATTTAATTTGAAAACATAATGTCTTAAATAACTGCAGGCCAAATGCCGTGAGAAATATTTCTATTAAATAAATAATACTCAATTTCCTTCGTATAAATATCAGATGCCCACCATATTGAAAATATCCCATAAACTTCAGCTCAACTTCCATTGTCACAGATTAGTAGTCACTCTATTGTGTACCACAGATAGTTTCCATAGCAATAAAACGCTGGTTGTATGGCTGTAAGGCCGGCCTACACATGATCTGGTGCTATCCCGTGGGAAAGTTGCTAGGGCTGCTAGTCGAAAGAAAGAAAGAAAATACGTTTATTTGGGACGATTCAAAACAATAATATTTATAAGTTCCAGTAAAATTGACCCAAAACGGGCCCGACTAGCAATGCTTGGCATGCGACAACGGCGCATCTTCCGTTGGAACACTCGGAACCGTAGTACTTTACTAGCGGCCGCATACGGTTTCACCCGCGTGGTTCCCGTTCCCGTGGGAATATCGGGATAAAAAGTACCCTATGTTTTAATCCAGGCTGTCTACTATCTTTGCGTCAAATTTCAACCAAATCCGTTTAGTAGTTTTTGCGTGAAAGAATAACAAACATCCATAAATCCGTACTCACAAACTTTCGCATTTATAATATTATAGTAGGAAGTAAGGAAGGATTATAAGTTGTCATTGATTGATATTTGCCTTTTAGATAAATATCGAAAGTATCAACCCTTAAACTCGTATTATCTCCCATTCAGGAACCTTTTGAATTGGCATGGGCGGGTACTTAGCTATTATTGCATCATATTTCCATCACTTGAATGGATTTATAGATGCGTTTCTTTCTTGTGATAATTGAGATAGGTAGTATCAAGCGGTTTGTACGAATATTGTTATTTCATAGATCATCTCATATTGTAAAACTGCCAGACGATGAATTTAACTTAAATTCATCGTCTTTAAGTCTATAAATGATTGAGATGCATATCAAAAGCGCAGTCACTCTACTATATTTAAAGTGATTTTCACTATAATTATATACGAGCTATCTAAAAATCTGAATTTGAACTTTACTTTTTTCTGAATTCAGTTTGTGTTTTATTGTGTATCGATAGTGAAAATTAAACCGTCATCGAAAAGTTATCCTACCCCTAGCATGAAAAATTATCGTTATGGCAATCGAATAGTAAACTAAACCGTTCTTCAAAAGCGCTGCTGTCAAATATGTATTGAATTTCAGTCCTTATACGACCGAAAGAGGTGCTGCTGCTGGTTTTCATCTATACTAAGATTATAAAGAGGAAAGATTTGATTGTTTGTTTGCATTATTCGATGCACCGGCTCTGAAACTACTGGACCGATTTAGAAAATTCTTTCACCATTAGAAAGCTACATTCTTCCCGAGTGACATAGGCTATATTTTATCCCGATATTCCCACGGGAACGTGTACCACGCAGGTAAAACCGTGAGGATCCGCTAGTACAAAATAAGACTATCACGATAACGGTTACCATGACGACAGTCTTTGTGCTAGGGCCACTGTATCCTATTTAGTTATCAACTCAATTCAATCCATACCAATCGCAAATGGTCAAAAGGTTAGCGTTTTAAATTATAAAATTCTTCAAAGAATATTTTTAACTTTCGTAATTATTTATTAACAATTTAAACACTTAAGTACTAATTAATTTATAATTCTCAATTTTTTTAACAATGCCCTGTGAAGTGTACTTAAAAGAGGTTACTCCTCAGGTTTTTTCTTGTTTCATATGTTTAATCCTCAAATAAATCGTAATAAAACCCTTTGTAAAATGCTTCAAGATTTCGTTGTGCGTGTCAGACAGTTGTAGCGGTCGTTTTGTGTAAATGTCGAGTTGACTTTACCGGTTCAATAATTGAAATGAAATTGAAGGCTGTTAAACTACCTACCTGTCTCTTTCTTTCAAACTGCTGCTTAGCTCGCCTTAAGTGGTCTATAAAAAGACCGGTAAATGAAGGCAGTACTTATGTATGCGACACGCGAAGCAATTGTATTAATCCATCATAAAGTGACGTGTCAAATAACGAAGAAGATCTTGGCATGAATCCAGAAGTTATTACAATAACTCTTTCTAGTGTACGATTCATCTTGAGTTTTTATGCTCTTAATGTTAAAGTTCATTCTCATTGTTATGAAGTGAGGTCGTTTGTCTTTGTCTAGTTGAGCAAGTCGTACCTATATGAAGAAGTAATTAAACCTCTTCAAGTACCCCTAGCATGAAAAACTATCGTTCGTTATCGTATTTTATGGTAAGAAAACAAGAGCAGCGCCACTTTTGGTCCTTTAAGGAACTAAAATTCAATAGATATTTGTCTACAGCACTTGACAGCTTTTGACGGATTGTATAGTTTACTATTACGATTATCATAACGACAGATTTCGTGCTAATACGGCTACTGGGAGGTTCACTACTCATCCTTAAATGTGAGTTGACACCCAGAAGCGTCTTCTCGAGGCTTTTGAGATGTGTTGCTTCCGTAGAATACTACGCATTAGCTGGACTCAGAAGGTTTCAAATGAGAGAGTTCTATAGCGAAGCTTCGCAACAATTCGCGGCTCCTTACGAACCTGGAGCCGCGAATTGTTGCGAACGATCAAATGCAGAAAGTTAGGGTACCTCGGACACGATAGGAACCAGCTGCTTCAGCTCATAATGATTGGCAAAGTCGGGAAAGCGACGCGTTGGCGGAAGAAAGAAGTCCAATATTGCCAGCGTAGACAACCTTTTTCGCTTGGCAAAAGACAGGAGAAAATTCGCTGAGCTGAGACGGCTAATCTCTAGTAGTGGAGAGCCACTTAACCCTTTAATGTGCGATTTTTTTATTTCTTTCGAGAAAACTTAATTAATTTATAGATAGTCATTACTTCAAAGGAAAAATAGAGTGCTTTTCAGTTTGTCGTTTATATATAAACAACACCGCCCATTTAAGGGGAGAAGAAGAAGAGGATAACTTAATGAGAACAAACAAGTTCAATAATGTATGCTGAAAACTTTTATTTTATTTTTTATTTTTTATTTTTATATTTCAAGGAAAACAAACAGCATATACAAAAATAAATATTAGTTAATAAATTTAGAACAAATTATGCCTTAATCAGTTTTCACAGATAGAAACATCATTACTTACAAAAAGAAAAATAATACAGTAAAAGTTAAAATCTTAGAATACATGCCAATTAATTTTCTAATTACAGTTTTTTTCCTTTAACGAAAGCTGTTAAAAAAGAAGAAAAGAAAGGAAAAACACCAAGCCATATCAACCCTAGGATATAATTATATAATAATATAAAACATATAACTAAATAATAAATAAATCTTATGTATACCTACCTATATCATAACTACATTGTAACTAATATTTTTAACTATAGGTTTTGATATAAAATAAAAGAAATTGAAATATAATGAAATGTGAAGTTTTATTTTTGTAACATGTAAAACTAGGTCCTTACAAGAAATACAGGGCGTGGGGATAAATATTCTACTTTGCAGCTCACTTGTTGCACTGTCAGAGGGACTTAAATTACAATATTCTCACTGAGTTGGAAATTACATAAACAGGTAATGAAGTTTACACTAGACAAATAAGGTTACAAAAGAAATTTACGTGAATAGGAGACCTAGGCTATCGCTATCCTTAAAATAGGTTTACAACGTGTCAGACTGGATATACAAATACAAACACAAATTAAAATATGGTTGTTATTCAATATTAAACGTTTTATAAGTTCACAAGTGTAGTTTAAATCAAGTTGGGAGTGTTACAAAATTGAAAGGTAGGTAGGTAATACTTATATGTATGTAGTTAAGTTAAACTTATAAGAGAGGAGAAGATTAGAGACAATTAATGGGCGCCACGTTTATGAACAGCTCATAAACGAAGAGAGTATGGAGAGATGTAGTTAAGAGATAAAGATATAAGAACGATTACACCTGAGACTTATGTTCCGAGGAGGGGTTGCGAACGCCGGTCTCTCAAGGCCTAAGGTCAGCGAACGAGGGCTCGCCGGTATGATGTCAGCTTCGCAGGTGCTCGCTCCGGACAGGTAGTCCAGTCAATAATAAGAACTGTCGAGGAAGAAGAAAACACAGCGTTATGCCAAAGCAGTGACATAAAGAGATGTTGGTAATTTGTTTGCCATTTAGCAGATCGACTTACCCGGACGCTGAAGATCGAGGACGAATCAAGAAAATTGCAGTGTTCACACAATGATGCAGCTTAGGACAGTTAGATTTATCAGGGAAAAACTACGTAGGTAAAAAAAATGTCTATGCAATAACAGTTCACAGTGACTTTGCTTCACACCTTTTTCACAGTCAGTTAAGTCGCGGTTATCGAGAGAAAAAAAGAACTGGGGCCAGACGGGCCCTATTTATATGTTCTGCCACGACTTTTCTAGAATCTTGTTTTTAATTCATATTGCTTTACCATCAATCTCGAATTTTCCAAGGTAAGTAGCATAGACAATGCTCACTTGTACATTTCTAGAATGATCCGAATATAGTCTATGGTTAAGAAAATTAGCTAAAGATAAATGAAGAATTATATAAAATCAAATAAAGGCAGATTTGTAGAATATGAATAACTAATTACTTTCATTGTAAATTAGATATTCATAATGTTATTGATAAAAGTTTTTAGGTACCATAGATAATCTGGACTCAATATGTAGAAGTTCAATTATTAAAGCAAGAGAGCTACTCTACGCCAGATGTCAGTTTCGGTGCTGTTGCATGAACGGGATGACAGGATGGCTATGCATTTAGGTGTGAGAGAGATGACAATATATGTGCGGCATACTTTGCCACTATTTGACACCAGATGGCGCTAAAGTTTGATGAAGTGTGGACTCTCAACGCAAGGTGTCTTTATAAGAAAAAGAGATGGAAATAGCTGGACATCCATGCAAGAATGAGAAGACGTATATCTCTGGATAATTGCTCGTGGAAATAGTTCTGCTGTTCCTCACAAGATTGAGCCAGTGGTTCAAAACTTATGATGTTTACTCTGATAAAATTAAATGTCAAACGTCAGACGTGATAGATGTTTGTTGACAAATATAAGTGTACCTAAGATGTAAAAATTAGCAATTATTGTTTGGAATTGAGTTAATGAGAATGTATGTACTTTGCAATAAGGGATGTATAAAAACTGTGTTGTGTAAAGGTACAAAATATTGGATAAAAAACAGGAATGAAGGTTAGTACTATCATAGTTTATTATGAATGTAACATATTAAAAAAATGATATGTTACAATACCTCATTAGTTGAGAAAAAAAAAAGAAAAAATAAAGAAAGGAACTGGGATGAGGTGAGTGAAGGACAGGTCACTATCCCCACACAGTAAAGAAAAGAAAGCGAAAGCGTGAGGAAGCATGAAGGGAATGGGTAAAACAAGAATAGAGCAAGAGGAGAAAAAATTGTAGAGAAAGGAAAGTTGTGTAGAGAAAGAAAAGGTTGTGTAGAGAAAGAAGGAATGGATAGCACGGTATAGTAGAGTGGGAAAATAAAGAAAGTTGTAGGTTGGGTATCAAGTAAGGAAAGGAAAGGGCAAAAGGAAACAAAAGCAAAAACAAAAAAAAAATAATCAATATACGTATACTACATGCCAGCTGTAAACAAATAAGTTATATAAATAAACGGAATACATAAACAATACAGATAATTGATATCGACGGTGGGTCTTACTTCTGGCCTATGTACCATGCGCCCTTGCCGAAAATTTAAAGTGTGCGTATACTAGATAAATATGGATATACATAAATAAATGGAGTGCCGATGGCCTATTTTAAGAGTCGCTGCCGCTCTGATATATAGATGAGTATAATATACTAGTGTGATAAGAATAATCTGTTGTCGTTAAGGCATATTTATACAGAGTTACAATCCGCTCTGAGTAGTAAGGCTTTTGATTTTTCATTTATGGGATTACCAGCCGTCCCATAGAATAAACTAGATACTATAAAATTAATATGTATATAATAAAAACCATACAAAAAAAATAAAGTACATAAAAGAATATATATAATAGGGTTTGGGAATGGGTATGAAGATGAGGGAAAATTTGGGATGGGAAAATGGGACTTTTGGTCGGCTCTTACGACGCGCAAGGGGAGAGCGATGGTACTATTCTTTTTCCGGCAACCATACGGATAAGGTAAGGGAATGGGTGTCGTGATAAAGGAAAATATGGGATGGGAAAATGGGACTTTTGGTCGGCTCTTACGACGCGCAAGGGGAGAGCGATGGTACTATTCTTTCTCCGGCAACCATACGGATAAGGTAAGGGAATGGGTGTCGTGATAAAGGAAAATATGGGATGGGAAAATGGGACTTTTGGTCGGCTCTTACGACGCGCAAGGGGAGAGCGATGGTACTATTCTTTCTCCGGCAACCATACGGATAAGGTAAGGGAATGGGTGTCGTGATAAAGGAAAATATGGGATGGGAAAATGGGACTTTTGGTCGGCTCTTACGACGCGCAAGGGGAGAGCGATGGTACTATTCTTTCTCCGGCAACCATACGGATAAGGTAAGTAGGAGATAGTACCTAGATGCAGAGCAAGAGAGAAAAGAGAAAAATACATATAGATAATCACATACATAAATAAAATGAAATAAGCAAAATATAGGTGTAGTTATATAGGTACAGATTTTAAAATGTCCTTAATGTGCCAAGTGCCTAAATCCTTGGATGTGTGAAAGTCCTTCAGAATGTATGTAAGAGGAGAGATCTTCTTTTTCACAATACATTTAGTGAATTTAGGAGCAAGTTTTGCAGTGAAAAATTTACTAGCATCAGAAAGTGGATATTCTTTCTTCCATACAGTCTGGCCCTCCTGATATTCAATATCACGCCTATTTTTGTTGTAATGAATTTTATATTTGGAGTAGGCTTTGGACATGTTCAAGTTTACTTTAATAAAAATGTCTTTAAGATGAGGTAGAGTAGATGAGTATGAAGTCCTGTCGGTAAACAAAATATCTTCTTCTTTAAGTGGAGAGTTAGGGTACCAGTCACCAGAGAGTACAGCTTCGCGGCCATGATTTAGAAAGTATGGGCTAAAACCAGTGGATTCACTAACGGCTGTGTTGATTGCAAACTCAATTTTTGGTAATTCTTCAGCCCATTTTCTGTGGTCTGTACCTACATAGGAAGATATGGCAGTGACAATGACACGATTAGTCCTTTCAGAAGGGTTGTTTTGTGGCAGGAACCTACAGTTATAAAAAGAATTAGGAACCTTATACTTCGCAACTAAATCCTTCATGGCATTAGAGATATACTGGGGACCGTTGTCCATGACAATTGTTTGAGGAATCCCATATTTCATAAATATATTGTTTTCAATAATGGAAACTACTGTCTTGGCAAGTGAGTTCCTCATAGGAAATATGCATGTATACTTAGTGAAAACGTCAGTAACTACTAGAATGAATTTGTAGCCCTGATAAGATCGAGGTAAAGGACCCATTATGTCTGTAGATATCATTTGGAAGGGACGTTGGACCTGTTTGGGATTTTTCATGATGCCTGGGGGACCTTCATTCGTGCTCTTATACGCCAAGCAAACTTGACAATTTTTGATGTATTTCTTGACATCTCTATGTAGAGATGGCCAATAATAAGATTGAGTAAGACGTTTCAAAGTCTTAAAGATGCCTAAATGGGCTGCACTCGGGTGGTCATGACATTTAGCTATGACGTCATGCCGCGATTCGAAAGGAACCACGAGTTTCCACTCACAGTCAGCAGAGAGAGGGTTGGAATTTTTCATCCTTTTATAGAGACGATCAGAAATTAGTTTCCAATCAGAGAACTTGTGGGGAGAAGATTTGACGTCTTGTACTTTCTTGAGGTACCAAGAGTCTTTGGTAGTAGAAGAAGAAGAAGGGGAGTTTTGAGATGGATCGTCATCAGAAGTGACATTTACGCGAAATGAACGAGAAAGAGCGTCGGCCAAGGCATTATCAGAGCCCCTACGATACTCAATTTTAAGATTAAATTGAGAAAGCCGGACTGCCCATCTCGCCAATCTTCCTGTAGGAGATTTAAGACTGACAAGCCATTTCAGACTACTATGATCTGTATAAACCGTAGTAGGGAAGGGAGAGCCTTCAATATAACCCCTAAATTTTTCTAGAGCAAAGATTGAAGCATTTAGTTCCTTTTCAGTAGTGGCATGGTTTCTTTCTGGTTTAGTAAGAGAACGGCTAGCGAAGGCGACAGGATGTTCTTTACCCTCGTCGTCCTTTTGAGAGAGGACACAACCGAGACCTAAATCAGAGGCATCGGTAGAGATGATAAAAGGCTTATCAAATTTAGGTATAGAAAGAATGGGTGCAGATACCAAACGTTGCTTAATCTCGTTAAAGGCAAGGAGAGCTTCCTGCGGAAAACTAAAAGCTTTGCCCTTGGGCTGTTTTTTAATTAGGTTGTTTATAGGAGCAGTTACTAAAGAAAAGTTTTGGATAAAACGCCTATACCATGACGCCATGCCTAGAAAACGTCTGACTTCTTTTTGGTTAGTAGGGACAGGGTATTCCAAAATGGCCTTAACCTTGTCACTGTCAGTGCGTAGTCCGTGTCGGTCGACGATGAACCCTAGAAACTTAAGGGAAGATCTGCAGAAAACTGATTTGTCAAAATTGATGGTGAGACCTACTTCTTTTAAACGTTGATAGACACGCTTCAATAACTCGACGTGTTCGTCATATGAATTACTGACCAGTATTACGTCATCCACGTAGGTAAACAGACGGCCAGCAAACTCTGGTCCAAAGACTTTATCCATAAGTCTCATCATTCTAGCAGATGCATTGACAAGTCCGAAAGGCATGCGGCAAAATTGGAAAGCCCCAACCCCAGGAATGGAGAAACTAGTCTTCTCCCGCGAGTCTGGGTGTAAATTAATTTGAAAAAACGAGCTTTTCAGGTCAATAGAGCTTAGAAATTTAGCATTATTAAGAGAATCAAGTATGTCTTGGATACGCGGCATAGGATATGAATCTATTTTGGTGACACTATTCAGTTTTCTACTGTCTAGGCAGATCCTTAAGTCTCCGTTAGGTTTGGGAACTACTAAGAGAGGGGAATCCCAGGGTGAATTACTTTTTTCAATAATACCCATTCTTAACATATCATTAATTTCAGCCTCGACCCGCTGTTTATAGTGAACTGGTATAGGGTAGTATTTTTGTTTCACTGGGGGATGATCACCAGTGTCAATGACATGTTCTTCAAGATCAGTGAGACCTAAGTTGTTAGAATCAGCAGAAATATTTTTAAAATCAGTGATAATGTTATCAATCTGAGATTTTTGTACAACCGACAGATCCTCATAAGCATGTAAGTGTGTGTTTGTGTCAATTAAAGAGTTGAAAGCAGAAGTACAC
Source organism: Crambus lathoniellus (assembly GCA_949710035.1). NCBI lineage: Eukaryota > Metazoa > Arthropoda > Insecta > Lepidoptera > Crambidae > Crambus > Crambus lathoniellus. Next base: position 9,309,601 of record OX453323.1, on the reverse strand, counting down.
TGAGAGTCGGTCGTATATTCCAGAATATCCTGACATAGGTTAAATGCCCTAAGAAAATTTACACCTAAAATAAGAGGACTGTTGATATCTGTGCATACATTGAGAGTAATTAGTCTTAGATTGGACTTGTAAGTAATAGGTATCGTAATGGATCCCAAAATATTAAGTTTAGCGTTATTGCCAACTTTAAGAGTTTTAGAAGATGGCTGAAGATGAGTCTGTAAACCTAATTCCCTAAGCGTTCCTAGCGCATCATTGCTGAGTATAGAAGTTGATGCACCAGAATCGGCCAAGGCCAAGCACTCTGTTCCCAAAATGTTGACTTTGATAAACGCACGGTTGTCAGGCAAGTTTGACTCAAAAAGTGGAGCTATCTTCTGAGAGGAGAAAAAGTTTTTTAAGAAAGTTAGATATTCCTGCCATTCCCGGTCAGTAGTATGTTTAGTTAGTTTTGAAGGTTCAGGTTTAAGAGAGAGAGAACATGCTACTGACCGCTTATTCAGTTTTTTGAACAAGTACAGTCGCGAGTAAGCACATTAGGTTTTTTACATTTAAAACATATAGGTGTATTGTATACATTACACTTTGAATAGTGATGTTTGCCACTACACTTTAAACAAGTGACACTATCTTTTTGTAGCATGGCGGAATTATAAGCATTATGGGAGATGGTAGCAACATTTCCCGATAAAGGTTTTTGTTTAATAAACGGTTGATTTACCGATTTAGTAAGATTAGATTTCACTGTGAAACCGGGAACAATAGCAGTATTGCCAGGATTTAAGGCACCTCTATTCTCACATCTGTGCTTTGCTATGTCTAGCCTGGAGCACACTGATTTGAGTTCCGCAGTCGAAGAGAAATCATGGAGAGCTAATTTTGCAATATAAAAAGTGTTCATATTTGATAATATTATATCCAACTTCTCAGTTTCAGAGAGTGGTTTAGATAGTTTAGACATCTCATAAAGCATAAGATTGATATAAATTTTTATGTCTTCAGATTTATCTTGCAATCTGCCTTTTATTTGCAGTAGAAGTCGTCTGTCATAATCAACAGGTATAAATTCCTCTTTTAGATAATCAAAAAGTTGAGCCATAGAAGTTATATTGTCCCTGTAACCGCGGAACCACACCAATGCATCACCAGTAAGCAGATGTGAGAAGTTTGAGAGCAGTTCACGGTCTTGGGCAGAGCAGGAGGCAGCTAATTCTTTAATTTTAGTAATAAATTCTAAGACACAGGTGTGTCCGTCAAAAGTTACACCCCACTTCAATATAGGAGAATTTCTGAGAAAAGGAGAGGAGTGAGTGTACCTTTGCTCCCTGGTCTGCCCGGTCAGTCTGTCCAGTCGGTCTATAAGGTGAGTCAACCTTGCCCGGCATTTTTGGAACTGTGTAGTGGTGGAATACTTGGGGACAAGAGCGCTTAGTTCGGCCAACTTCCGTGCACATACCTCTATTTCTGTCCCCGTATCAAGGGAACCAATAAATTTGTCCTCGACCCCTGCAGCGGCCGGTTCAGCTTTCTCTAGCAGGGCAGCCAACGTCTCCGCTGTGGCACCACGCTCATGTTCCACTCCCCGCAGGTTGAGCTCGTAGCTGACCTCGTCCTCGAGGAGACCGGAGAACGCAGCATGCTCCATTACTGAAATTGATATAAGTACAATTTGAGAGATAGATACAGCAAATTAGTATAAAATAGGTAGGAACCCAGTGAGAAACTGTCAACAAAGAATTGAGTGCAAACTACGTTGGGCGCTAAATGTAACTAATATTTTTAACTATAGGTTTTGATATAAAATAAAAGAAATTGAAATATAATGAAATGTGAAGTTTTATTTTTGTAACATGTAAAACTAGGTCCTTACAAGAAATACAGGGCGTGGGGATAAATATTCTACTTTGCAGCTCACTTGTTGCACTGTCAGAGGGACTTAAATTACAATATTCTCACTGAGTTGGAAATTACATAAACAGGTAATGAAGTTTACACTAGACAAATAAGGTTACAAAAGAAATTTACGTGAATAGGAGACCTAGGCTATCGCTATCCTTAAAATAGGTTTACAACGTGTCAGACTGGATATACAAATACAAACACAAATTAAAATATGGTTGTTATTCAATATTAAACGTTTTATAAGTTCACAAGTGTAGTTTAAATCAAGTTGGGAGTGTTACAAAATTGAAAGGTAGGTAGGTAATACTTATATGTATGTAGTTAAGTTAAACTTATAAGAGAGGAGAAGATTAGAGACAATTAATGGGCGCCACGTTTATGAACAGCTCATAAACGAAGAGAGTATGGAGAGATGTAGTTAAGAGATAAAGATATAAGAACGATTACACCTGAGACTTATGTTCCGAGGAGGGGTTGCGAACGCCGGTCTCTCAAGGCCTAAGGTCAGCGAACGAGGGCTCGCCGGTATGATGTCAGCTTCGCAGGTGCTCGCTCCGGACAGGTAGTCCAGTCAATAATAAGAACTGTCGAGGAAGAAGAAAACACAGCGTTATGCCAAAGCAGTGACATAAAGAGATGTTGGTAATTTGTTTGCCATTTAGCAGATCGACTTACCCGGACGCTGAAGATCGAGGACGAATCAAGAAAATTGCAGTGTTCACACAATGATGCAGCTTAGGACAGTTAGATTTATCAGGGAAAAACTACGTAGGTAAAAAAAATGTCTATGCAATAACAGTTCACAGTGACTTTGCTTCACACCTTTTTCACAGTCAGTTAAGTCGCGGTTATCGAGAGAAAAAAAGAACTGGGGCCAGACGGGCCCTATTTATATGTTCTGCCACGACTTTTCTAGAATCTTGTTTTTAATTCATATTGCTTTACCATCAATCTCGAATTTTCCAAGGTAAGTAGCATAGACAATGCTCACTTGTACATTTCTAGAATGATCCGAATATAGTCTATGGTTAAGAAAATTAGCTAAAGATAAATGAAGAATTATATAAAATCAAATAAAGGCAGATTTGTAGAATATGAATAACTAATTACTTTCATTGTAAATTAGATATTCATAATGTTATTGATAAAAGTTTTTAGGTACCATAGATAATCTGGACTCAATATGTAGAAGTTCAATTATTAAAGCAAGAGAGCTACTCTACGCCAGATGTCAGTTTCGGTGCTGTTGCATGAACGGGATGACAGGATGGCTATGCATTTAGGTGTGAGAGAGATGACAATATATGTGCGGCATACTTTGCCACTATTTGACACCAGATGGCGCTAAAGTTTGATGAAGTGTGGACTCTCAACGCAAGGTGTCTTTATAAGAAAAAGAGATGGAAATAGCTGGACATCCATGCAAGAATGAGAAGACGTATATCTCTGGATAATTGCTCGTGGAAATAGTTCTGCTGTTCCTCACAAGATTGAGCCAGTGGTTCAAAACTTATGATGTTTACTCTGATAAAATTAAATGTCAAACGTCAGACGTGATAGATGTTTGTTGACAAATATAAGTGTACCTAAGATGTAAAAATTAGCAATTATTGTTTGGAATTGAGTTAATGAGAATGTATGTACTTTGCAATAAGGGATGTATAAAAACTGTGTTGTGTAAAGGTACAAAATATTGGATAAAAAACAGGAATGAAGGTTAGTACTATCATAGTTTATTATGAATGTAACATATTAAAAAAATGATATGTTACAACATGTTAAAGAAAATCTTATTAATTAAGTTTTTGAAATAATTCGGTTTCGCAAGAAGTATGTCAGTATATTCAGAATATTTACGATTTTGTTGGAACTAAGTCTCTCTAAGAACTAACGTCTTGGTATTCAAATATATACAATTTATGTTTTAATTTAGATGTCTCAACATTTAATAACACTTCACTTTCAAAATTAACCATCAAATATCCTACACTAAACTTTTATGACAACAGATTACTTTTAAATGTCAAATTCATTACAGAAATATTATGAAAACGTATAGGTAATCGATCTATTAAAATTTTATTGTTTGATTGAAGTTTATGAAATATATAAAATGATATTTCTATTATATTCAAAAATGGTTAATCTGTAATAATGATTGCTATGACATGATGTAATTATTATTTTGCAATTCGTAAATGTTAAGTTCATTTGGGAATAACTAAGATTTTTTTGTTTTGCCACATCGATTAGTAAATTATGGATTCTGTGATGACTATTAGGTTTTCTCAATTCATTGATGTACGGTCTAAAGATATGCATGCCAGTAGACGAACGATTTCCTAATATAATTACATCTTAGAGTATAGTAAACTGACAACTACCCAGATCTTCATTATAAACCCAAGTCAAACTTATATTAATATAGTTTCTATTACACATCGTCACAATAACCCCTGTCTATTCCAGATCACACTAACCAGTGTTTACAACGATAAATATATTAAATTTCCCCCCTTATTGCGCCGCAGACAGAAGCAAATGAACAATAAATTCATAACACATTCCATTGTGGTGTGTGTGTACTGCGCCTTACTGAGAGCGTGACCCAGTGCCTTAAAGGGCCTGTCTGTTCTTTGTCTTGTTCGTTTGACGCACTCACATACGTTATCATCATCATCAGCCAATTCGATGTCCTCACTGCTGGACACAGGTCTTCCTTATGGATGGATAAGGAGAATGGGCGCAAAGCGGATTGGTAGGTAGGTATTAACGACTGCAAACGCAACCGGGACCGACCGCACTGCACTCCAAATGAGTAGAACTCATTGTGAACACCTCCACATTCTTGACGCCTGGAAAACAAAAACTGTTCGGGCTTCACGTTCGTTCCTACCCCGAACTTGTAAGATGTGGAATGAGCTTCCTCCAGAGGTGTTTTCATTGTGCTATGACATGGAGTTCTTCAAGAAGCATGTAAATAGGATCCTAAAACACAAAGGCTGGCAACGCATATGCAACCCCTCTGGTGTTGCAGATGTCCATGGGCGACGATGACTAATTCCCATCACGTGGCTCGTCTGCTCGTATCCCTTTTTAATATAAAAAAACAACGGCTTAACGTGCCTTCTGAAGCACGGAGGCTCGAGATAATAAATCATTGGTCACCCATCCTGTGACCTACCATTGCGAAAGTTGCTTCACCTCAACGATCGCAGGCCGAGCGCCAAACTACTGCGCTACGGGCTCCTATGTCCTACAAATGTCGAATATACTAGTATAATAAATAATATGTTGTGATACGAAGACTTCCGCTGTGGTGTTTACTACGCATTACTGAGTTAGCGATCCAGTGTATTAGCGGACCTGTGTGTTCTTTGTCTGGATGCGATTAACACGATGCTTTTGGAGCACTCATATATTTGATTCTTATTCTTTCGAGTCGTGGTCAGAGCTCAGAAGCTCACAAGGATGTTTATGCCTAAACTATCGAAAACAATTAAGAATATTGATATTCCGTGTGGCTTTCAGGAAGACGAACTTGAATGATAAAAATTCATGGGTGATATTGAGTGAAGTTTACATCGCACTCTCAAAAACAACTAGGAGTATTCTGGGCTTCCTGGAAACCTTCAGGCTCAATCCTTCAACGTCCCAGAAATGAGACACAATAGATTTTTCATTGTTCTCCTGCCCTATTCGGCCGGTCAGGCGTCAATGAGTTCCAGTTGCTAAGTGACTGCATAGCATAAGTCCTAATATCCAGACAATAATAAATAAAATTCACATCCAACAACGTCTACTTACCCAGAGGTATATAAAGCCTAATTCCAGCCTACTTACACACAAGTGAACAATGTCATGTTTTTCTATTTACATTTGCTTTATCCCCCACAATGCCTTACTTACATTTGAAACCTTCCCATTTCATATTTATCTCGAGATATTACAATACAATCCCTTTTGCGAAGTTTTGTGAAAGGGCTTTTGTTAACTTCATTTGTTTTGAGGTAAATTTATTAGTTTTGTTAACATTGAACTCCATGTAGAAGTTGTAGGCTTCTTTGGTGAGACTAACATTTTTGGTTAATAAATTAATGAGTACAAGCTATTTTCAATTTTTCGGCTTTGTTTTATTGATCCAAAAACATTTTTTTCTAGGCAAAATATTTTTGGTGACTTTTCTGTAGCCTTTACCGGTGCACGTTTATCATCCGTTTGTACAATATACCTACCACAGATTCACATAATTTGGATCGAACTTCACTTGGTAAGTTCGTTTGATCTTCAATTATTAGCGTAGCTTGTTTATAGGCAACACAGTTTTTTAATTCGTTCAGAAACTTTTTATTTATATTTGTATCGGCATAATACAGCACCTTTCGAAAGGAAAACAGCCAAAGAGCAACAATGTTTTCTGAAATCATGATGACTTTTGATCATCATTCCACTTACCAAGACAAATACGAGGTTCCTTTCCCAACATTATTAGATATTTTGAACTAAATGTTCATCTTTTACGGTATCTAAATCTCTGTTATGAGAATGTAAAGATAATTCTGTTCTTTCCCCTTGCTTGTTTGTCAAAACAGTGGCGAATCGCTTCAGGCTTTGTCATGATAATATGATCTGGCCCGACCACCTGTTGTTGCTTGATAGCTTTTGAAGCAAGCTATTATTTGCACTGAATCTCATGTAAAATTGTTTACAGATAAGTTTGTTCCAACATTTTAAGCCAAACCAAACCGATGTCATCAAAACAACGGAATACGCTCCAGGTTTTGTCTAGGTACTACATAGTGGGACTATTTAATTAAGCTCATTATAACAATAATAATAAGTAATAATATTAATAAGTGGGCAGGCCCCTTACAAAGTGGACCGACCACCTGGTCAAGATCGCGGGAAGCCGCTGGATGCGGGCCAAGCAGGACCGATCGTTGTGGAGATCTGATCTCCACAACGATGGAGGCCTATGTCCAGCAGTGGGATCCGTTCGGCTAACATGATGACGATGATCATGATGATTATAACAATAATGAATTAATAATGTCGCCCCTAAATAATCTTTCCTTACGAGCAACAAAATAATCTTTACTATATTTTCTTTATTCCCTTTAAAGATATGGTTCGTCACTGGATTCCATGAACTAATATCATCTACATAGCAGTTAGACGTAACTAGTCTGTCTAGCTAGACCACAAACTTTTAAGACATTGAGCAATTTCTTTCATTGAAGCTTTTACACCCTTAAAGGCAAGTCTAGTCTAGACATGCTTAAGTTTCCTTTTTAACAATTAAATGGTTTGTTGTTTTTTTCACATAAACATTTTAACTGTTGCAGGACAATACATCTATGAAAATATAATCTATGTGAAAAAGTATTATAATACATTTGCAAAGCAGAGCGATATTCATCGCTTTAACACAAGAAATAAAGATAAACTTGTCGTTCCCAAGTTTAGGCTGGAAAAATCCAGAGCCTCATTTCTGGGGAAAAGAATAGCCTTTTTTAATAAAGTTCCACAGCATATAATTGAACTACCATTGCATAAATTTAAATGTTACATTAAAGAGTCGCTGATGAGCAAAGGATACTATAAAGTAGACGATTATTTGAATGACCGCAATGCATGGTCATGATGTAACACATAACATAATCACTGTTTAATATGATGTATTTTTATACTAAGCAATTGTTGTATTAGTAACGATATGTTTTTTTTTTTGTAAATGTCGTTACCTAACTAAGAAACGCTGGCAAGTTTCTTGCGCCCATTCTTCTTGTCAGTTAAAAAAGTCTTGAATGGGTGGTAGGAAAATATTGACGATTCTAAGTACATATTTATTATGTCTAAGTGAATAAAGAATATTTTTATCTTTATCTTTATCTTTATCACGGATTGCTAGTACTTTTTTATTCCGCGAAAATGTTTTTCCATTTGATGTAAACTGTAATTTTAGATTTACTGGAATCATGGATTGTTTAGAAATTTATGGAATAGTGCCAGACAAGCGACAAGTTGTTAACTATGGAAGATTCGAATCGTAGTTTAAAAGTTTGGGTCTATACTCATGATGATGATGCCTTCGTAGACGGTTTCGGCCTTCAGCGGCTGTTTTTGGTATAAATTAATTTACAGACTTGCTAGTATGCTAGTTGACTCTTCGCTCTACGGTGCTTGAAGTATCTACCTACTCAATTGAGATCGAAAACGTTTATCAGCGTATAGGAAACTTAAAAAAACACCGTTCCTTTTCAATGTAAGATATGGGGTCTATACAGAATAAAATAGTCTATGATAACTTACCTATGATTAGTTGTAGGAGTGTACACTATGACATCGTCCGATTTTTGTTCCCCACTTAATAAATAATCTACAAAGTTAGTATTAAGTATTCCCCCACTGTCAAATCTCTGTATATTTTGTGTCAGAGCGATATTTTCCTACCTGCCTGTGTTGCAATGCCTAAGCCTAAAAATATGGTTGATACAATTAGAAAGCTGTCAACGAGTTAACTGACTGTACCAGAATTCTTACTTTTGCAAAGTAAGAATTCTGGTATTTGGTCTCAGGCTGACATCCAAGTCCCACATCACTCCCACATAACCACCGTCCGCACACCGCACATGGACAGGGTTTGCGTAAATGCATTCCCCACACTATAAAAAAAGGCTGACATCCGACGGACTGCACCACCAGAGCAACCGCGCGCAGTCGCTATATTCAACTGCATGCAGTTGTACATTCTACTTCGATCAGCCGTGATATCGTCGTGTGAAATCGATATTAACTGCATACAAAGTTGCCCGTTATCCTCATGTTATTAAGCACAATTTAATGGTACTCATTCAGGGTTGCACTTTAGGAACAAATCTGAAAATGAACTCTTGGTTTTTTTATATTTTAAATTATAAGATTTTAACACATCTTCTTTTTGTTACATCTTCTAGGGGCTGGCAATAAGCATGGCTTAAGTATAATATGGGTAGTAATCAAGCGATCTACTAAAATACTTTTTTACCGACAAAAATACTAGGTGAGCGACTTAGTCGCCAATCTAACCTAACCTAAACCTATTTTTCCACAACCAAACCTAGTATTTTAGTCGGTAAATCTAGTAATTTTTAGTCGGTTGGTTTACTCAATTCCTTATAATATTGTATCATAACTTGGTTTTGGTGTTAATGGCTAATTAAGTTTATGAAGGTTGATCCTAAAGATAAAAATATATTTATTGATAAAAAGCTCTAGTTCTATTGTAACTACTTTATTCGACAAAAAATATATTCAGAACCTTCAACCTCTTCTTTTTTGACCTTGACTATGTGTTGAGCTTGAGCTTAAGGGGTTGGCTCGAAGGCCAAGGTGAAGGGTGGGGGTAAGTATATAAAATGGGGTGACAAACTTTCATTCAGATTAGTTTTCCTTTTGTGTAGTGTACGCATGTTACAATTGCAATGGTCGAATGGTCGTGCGTCATTTGTAAGCTATTTAAATAGGACGCTATAATTAGTTAACGAAAGATTAATGGTTTTGTAATAAAAAATAAACCATGCCTTCTATGAGCCTTAGAATTGACACCTAGTTGTAATGTGGAATAATAGACCATCGCAATAGCGAGAAAAAATATTAATATAGATGTATGTATATGGGATATTTACAAAACTTAAATTTAATAAAAACATTTAGGGCGGCTTTCACCAAAGCTTTTAACGCATTTAAAAATTTCGTTTAAAACAAAATTTAAATCCAAAAAGCATATTTTAGCGAATTGTCAAAGAATTAGGTAGGTACTTACATGCTCGCAAACGGCTAAAAATACGTTTAACTACCTACGTCACGTGACCTGTCATGTTTTAGTACAAAACTTAATACGGTGATTTTTTAATTTTTACTTTGAACCATTTAGTATTAAAAAAACAAAAAAAGCATATTTATTCCGATATTTGTAAAAAATTCAAGTAATAAACAATGACAAGAGTAAATTAATATCAATTTACAAATCAAAATCGACCTTTCCCAGTTGAGTAATGTTAATGTACTTATGATGTACTTACAAGTAAACATTGACTTGAGAACAGAATGAATTATATGCGTTTTAAATTTCAGTTTGTTCCTGATTGATGATACGTTTGAGTGACGTGTCGAATTGTTTTCCTGAAATGTTGAGTGTATTGAGTGGCATTGATATTTAATATTTTATTGCTTTGTTCGCAGGTAAAAACAATCAAGGTTAAAAACTGATTGCTGAATGCGGTAAGAGATATACTTAGGCTCATTAAAATCACTAAAATACTTTGGGCTGTTACATTTTTCCTAGTTACCCAAGTTAAAATAAAAAATACTACCTACTGTAATATAATAAAGGTTAACATGTTACGTGTACCGTGTACAATATAACTCTTAATTAAATACTCTTTATAGAAGGAGATTTGATCTCGTGAGGAGTGAGAATGTGATTTCGTTTCTAGTATACCTCATTTTTAAAAAATCTATTAGATGCATTTGTATAAGTAACCTCAAATTTGTTAATAATATTTAACGATAATGTACCCTAGAAAATAATCCCTTGTCGTAAATGTTTTGTACATCTTAAAAACTTTATTCGCAAAAGGAATTTAACCAAAGACAAATGAAAATGGTATTAAATAATCATAAACCACCATTTAGAAATAAAAGAAACTGTTACGTATATTTGAAGCATTATATATTATTCATTCAAAATGAGCGGGCGATTTTTAAAAGTAATTAATAAAACTCTTCAGCGTTGTATAAATGGCTTGGGAAGTATTAAAAAGTCGCCCGGCTAAATTAAAAATGAAATTGATGTGAAATATTCGTGTCGATTCGCTTCGGCGATTAATAGTATAACGTGAACGATTTATTCTTAATTAATTTGCGGACTTATTAGGAACTAGTCCTTTCTAAATTTGTTGCAAAGATAAGTCTAGTTTGACACCTTTTTAAGGCTTTCTTTGTGTGAGAAAATGTGTTTCGGCTTTTGTAACGGTGAATTTTATTTATCTCCATAAGGTTATGTGTTTTTATAGATAGATAGATAGATAGATAAAAAGTTTATTTACTACAACACACACATGACATTACAACAGATACCAAATAAAAAAATAAGAAAGAACAGACATACAATTAATAATAATTAACCTTAAGCTATGAGCACATGACACAGAGAGAGAAAAAGAAGTATGCATATGTGTGCAGCAGCAAAAAGGGTCAAGGCTCGGTGTGTTAATTTGCCATTTGATTTATCATAAATCATAATCATTTTTGGTGGCCTATGTGCGACTAGGCTTAGTGTTTATCACTCATCATTGTAGGCGCGTTTGAACCCAAATATGAAAAAGAGTTGAAACGATGATCGCTGGCGATGTGATGTGATGTGAGCTTAATATAACTACCGTTTTGGCGAAGGTTGACACTGCATTAAGAACCTCAAACGAGATAAAAGACTTAAACCTCCTTGGTTTACTATAAAAACAAGGTCATTTCCAGCTCCTACACCAATGATCGCAGTTTCGCAGTCGTGCAGCGGCAAGGTTCCAATCTTCTATTTTGTTATTACGAATCGAAGTCAATGTCAAACTAACACAAGAAGTAATGAGACCATTATGTTGTAGTGTAATTAAACTAATTTTAAACTAAGAGTATTGTTATATGATAAACTAAGAATATGAAGTCGTGATGTAGGAAGTTTAATGATTCTCCTTTATTGTATAATCGAAAGATTATCAAGTTTGATATGGTGCGGTCTTAAATGCGCTTGTATTGGAGCTGTTCTCGTAGTGCAAATTGTTAAGTTTGATGTGTTACACTTACCCCTTTAACTAATTACAAGTGTAATTAGTTAAAGGGGTAAGCTTAGAAGAACGTCGGATTAAATCTAGATGAAGTTTATTTATTTTTTGAACATGCTAGTATACTGATCTATTAGATTACAGTACCTATTAGAATGACTTCTTTTGTAGAGAAATCTTGGACCATATTTAAAAAGGTCCTTACTTTAACGTTTGAACTAAAGGGGCGAAAATTGTGAATCAAAGTTTGAGTGAAGATCTGGAAAAATGGTTATGGATGAACCAGCTAGATAAAAACAGAGCGTTTTTCCATCTGAAACAAATGATTCAGAAAACAATGAGTGATTTGAATGAAAGTACACTTTTGGTGATTAAGTATATGAGGAGTATTTTTTACAAATTGTATTAGGCGCAGCGCAGACGACAGACTATCCGTGATAGTCTGTGAAAATAGAACCTATGCAATTATATGCAGTAACGCTTGCGTACACGACACGCAAAAAGTCCGGCGCACAAAAATCCGTGTAATTCGGGCAGACCGCGCCGCGCCGCGTCGCGCCCCGTGCCGCACAAAAGTGTGCGAAAAAAATAGAACGTTGCTTCAACGCGCGCTAACGCAGACGGCGCACACTTTAGTCTGTCCATAGCGTATTTCCATGGCGTCTACGTCCCTACAGTTCAGCCGACAGAATGATCGAAGATGTGCGTCGTGTCGTGTGCGTTCAGTCTGTGAAAAATCCGCGAACGACTTTTTGCGCGCCATGCAGACTTTTTGTGATAAAAATAAAAAGGCCTCCCCCTATAAGCGCCACAAAGAGTGGTTGTTAGATATTTGCAGCCATTGGCTTCCCGCACCTTTACCAGGTCATCGGTCCACGTAGTGGGGGGCGGTCCGACTCTGCATCGTCTAGTTCGTGGTCGCCACTCTAGAACTTTCCTTCCCCAACAAAGAGTCTTAAACTACTTAACTAAAACGGGTATACAACTCAAATAAATTACACATACGAATTTCTCTGTCCAGTTCGCATGTAGGTATGTAAATACATAGTTTCTAAGAGTGGAGAAAAATCATATTACCGGTTAACACAACTTGCAAACTACTTTCGCTAATTGTAAACTGGTATGACAACAATCAACTCTCTAGTAAACAACAATGCAAAAATGGTTGCCGATTCAAATCCTGTTCACAAATAAGTTTTTAGTAAAAATTCAATTTTATAACAAGCTCATTGCTGACTGTACTTTAAGTAATATTGTATTGTCATCTGAACCAAACCTGTATAAAAAAATTCAGCTCCATTGGACACTGGGAAGTGGGTCCAATTAAGCTTGCAAGATTTGTCCCCACTAACTTACTAACATGGCAAGTTGTAAAAAGTACTGACATCACTATACATACATACAAAGGGTTGCCAGGTCCTAAAACCGAAAAGCCAGACTGGCCAGAGGTAGTTTATCCGGACTTCTGGGTATCAAGGACCAAGGATTTCATGCCGTCATTCTTAAATAAAAGCCGTATTTTGCACTCGCTCAACTCTCGCCGCGCGCCCAGACCGGCGAGTTCGCGAATTGTCCAAAGAGCTAAAAACCGGACAAATACCGGACAGTCGCCGTCTAATTTGGCCAGAAAAGCACAAAAACCTGACCCTGTCCGGCTTTATCCAGACGCCTGGCAACCCTACACATACAGCTAGCTAGCTAGCTATAGATATAATATAGGCAGATAGGTACCTACCTACCATCTACCAGTGCAGTGGAGACGGCTCGAAATATGGTGAAGGTAAGCGGGGGCCATAAAACACTTTTACCATGTGAACCACCTCACTTTTTTTTCTATGATCTGCATAGTGGATAGGTGACGTGAGGTTTTTAGGGATTTTTAAAAGGGAAGGCGACCGGCATGTATGGACCTTTCGCCACTGGTACCTACTATACTATTTAATTATCACTATCAGTGGCTCAGTATCTATTATGAGATGTTTATTACAAGCTTTTATTCGACTTTAGATAGTGTTATGTGGATCAAATCTTGCAAGCTTTTGACCCACTTCCCAGCGTCCGATTGAGCTGAATTTTTACATACACAGGTTCGGTTTGGATGCTACAATATATTCTTCTTCTTTTTGTGCAATGGCGTTTCCCTTTCGGATTTCGACAATATCCAGTTTTTAGCTCTGTTGGTTGTTTCTACAGACTCGTTGCTAGTCTCGGTATCTTGTAGGAGAACAGTGTATTTAGAGTACAGAGGTGGTGGGAGGGATCTTTTTGAGACTGTAGAACAAGCTGTTGAGATATCTGAAATATAGACGAACACAATACTTACATATAATATTTGTTAGTAAAAGACAGACAGGTAAATTACAATCTTATATTGTTAGTAACAGTTATAAAAGCACATAAAACATCAATGCAGGGGGGTTTCTTTTACATAGCTAAGAACAATCTTAAAATTTGTGGGTTTGGGGATACATGGGGGGAGGAGATCATAAAGGGATGTTGGATATTTGGGACAGTTAAAAAATATGTGGTCAGCTGTTCCCTCCTCCAGGGGGGTAGAAACGCCCAGCCCTGACGCGAATCCTACTAGGCTTCTAGGCTTGGCGGGAGGGCTGGGCGCGGCGAGAGACAGGCCTATGTCTGTCTCAGTCCAACATGCCGTTTGCGGTATACGAAAAGACTGTATTTGCCCTCACTATAAACAACAAAAAGGCGACTACCGAACAGCCATTACTTATATTTAATGGACTTAATCAATAGCCTGATGACAATACCCGCAGTCGAAAACGGTTAAAGGTTTTAGGTGAAGTTCATGGAATGGCCGTGACAGAGAATTGGAAGGGCCTTTCGTTGCGCCGCTCAATGCCGCCATGGAGGTTACGGGTCGTAGAAAATAAACTCGGGTTTGTGTTTTTTAACAAAAAAACACTCTTCATAAAGTGCCTCTCAAATTACTGGAGCAACTATTTCACCAAGCGAATTAGTTGATAATCTCTTACGGAAGTGAACATGAAATTTTCCTTTGTTTGTTTCTTTTTAAAACCGCGGGTAAAATGTAGTACTTAGATCATATTTTATACATGGAATAAATAAATAAATGACCTGATTATCAGATGAATTTGTATTTATAATAATTGAATTTTAAATACACTTTTTTGACGCTAAATTGTGATCAAATTAAGTGCTCCAGTATAATATAGTTAAGCTACCTTAATTTGTTTCCAAAGGTATTCTCACAGATAATTGACCGCAGTTTGAATGCAAGTCGCACTTATTTCTCAAGCAATAAGGTGTATTTTGGCGTGACACTCCCCAAGACACGCTTCACGAGCGCAGGGATAGACAATAGGACGAGCGGAACCCCTTAATAGGGTTCCGTTGCTGCCACAACTAGACTGTTTAACGAATAAAAAATGGTTTGTTATTCCCACTATATAACGGCCATAATTATAAAGTCTTTTCAATGCCAAGAAAATGCTGAAATATACTCTTCAGTTCAAGTCCTGAGAAATAAAGGATTGTCCAGTAGTGTAGTCAAAGCAAAGTTCGTTGTGAGTTTAAAATCGAAATCAGAATTAATGGCGGTTTCATCTTAACGGTTGTTAAAACATAGGTAAAAAATCCTTCGGGTATTTGCTATTTTCATGTCTTTAATGAATCAACGCTGACCTACAGCGTAAAAACTGATAGAACAACGAGTCTCGTAAGCCTTTTGGTAGTTTAATTGGTTAGAGCAGGGTTTCCCAAACTTTGTTATGCCCTGGCCCGGTAATTTTTAATGTTTTTCCATCGTAGCCCACCACAAGATTTTTAACCATCGGTCTTCGATCAACAATAACACCTTTTTCTAGATACGTAGTTGGAGTGACGGATATGGCCGAGCGTATACTCCCACTTGAGAGTATAATTATAAGTAGATTATTTTGACAGTGTCAATAATACTAAGGTATTTCAAACTTGGAAGTCTTGGAACGGTTTCTGTCATTTATAATGTTAATGTAAGATCGTAACATTTGTAGCCTTTTTTCTCCGTTTAAAAAGTCAGTCTGTGCCATGTAAAGTTGTCATTTAGTTCGTGAGCCTTCATCTAGTACTATTGTTGTTCGAAGATCGTAGTGCATGAATTTTTTTAAGTACTCTATATTTATTTACTTTATGCTGCGACCTGGCATATATTTTCCGTGGACCGGTGCCGGGTCGCGTCCCATTACATGGGAAACGCTGGGTTAGAGCATTGTACAAATATTATTCTGTGGCATTGTGCAGGATTTCCAAAGGGGCGGGTTTGAATCCCGTCCGTTCGGCCGTACGGCTGGTGGGTATTTTTTCTATTACATTTTTTTCTACTCCTTTTTCTGGCTGCAAACTGCAAATAGACAGGTTTTTGACTCATGTTACGTTAGAAATCTTAATTATGTAGGTATCTCAGTCGAAGGTTTAAAAATTCTTAGAAATCAAAACCCAAC
Organism: Crambus lathoniellus; assembly: GCA_949710035.1. Lineage (NCBI taxonomy): Eukaryota > Metazoa > Arthropoda > Insecta > Lepidoptera > Crambidae > Crambus > Crambus lathoniellus. The sequence goes on along the minus strand of OX453323.1, from coordinate 9,293,418 downwards.
TCTAAGTTGTGTTTATTTTTAACGCCCCCTTTGGTTCGCTTGTAAACGTCTAATGATTCATCGTGTAGTTTAATTTAGCTCCAAAAGGAATATTACTGGTGTTTGGTACGTCTTTGTTTAAGCGAACTGCATTGGGAACATAGATATAGTATATTAAAAGGGGATTGGGAACCACATAGTTAGTCTCTTTTTATTTTTTTTAATGCGCTAATGACAAAATATAAAGTAAAAACGAACTTAGCAATATTTCCTCGGGTCTGGATCCAATTCCATAACACAAGGTCCTCAAGCTACTAAAGTTTGGTATGGACACCATCACATCACATACATTGTTCCAACAATGTATGTGATGTGATGGTGTCCAATACTTATTTATTTATATTTATTGTTATTATTAGTTAAGCAGTACAAAAGGCGGACTATAAGCATTATTCAAGCCAACCGTTGGAAAGATAGAAAAGACACATTCTAACTTTAACCGCCTCTGTGGTCTAGTGGTTCATACCACCGATTTCAGACCCAGGTCCCGGGTTCGATTCCCAGTGGGGGTACATATTGTATTCGGTTTGGTTGGTTGTAGGACTTGTTCTAAGTCCGCCTGGCTAGCTACCACCATCTTATCTAAGTCTGCCGCCATAACAATGATGTTTTCAGCATTATTGTGTTCCGGCAGTTAAAGATAAGATAGCCAAGCCAGTTCCTCAATGATTGAGGATTCCGGGAGTAGTGCGCTTCCACCTTCAGCCTTATCACCACTTATCATCTGGTGTGATGAAGGCTAAGTGCTACCCCGTTGTGAATATAAAAAAAAAACATAAATTATTATTACACATAACCGCATATACATATTCCATATGATAATGAAGTTGATTTAGAATTATTTTCAAGAAAAGACACATAAATTATAACACATAACCGCATATACATATTCCATATGATAATGAAGTTGATTTAGAATTATTTTCAGCTTGAAAGCTCCACACGTTCCTAAAAAATGTTTTCACTGACAGATGATGATGTATATTTACAACTAGCGGATCTTCGCGGCTTTCCCCGCGTGGTACCCGTTCCCGTGGGAATATCGGGATAAAATATAGCCTCTGGTAACCAGGGATTATGTAGCATTCTAAAAGTGATATAATTTTTGAAATCGGTCCAGTAGTTTTGAGTTTATTCATTACATACATACAAATCTTTCCTTTTCATATTATTATTATTTAATATAGTATAATGTTATAGTATATATAGAGTATAGATGACAACGAAGTGTTAAGCATTTCCTTTTTTCGATTATTGATCGAAACTCTTCATGAAGTTTACTTAATATTACTTTGTTCCGTACCCCATCATCTTTGTATTGTATTGTATCAGCAGTAACGATATCAGTATCGTTAAAGCCCCCAGGTTATCGTTACAAGCGAGAAATCGCCCTAATCGTTACCCGTTACACTTTCGTTAACGATGTTTCGATATTAACGAAATATCCATATCACCTTAGCAATCTCATGTTATTATTTTGTGTACTCATAACATTTTAGAGGGTATTTTAAACAGCTTTTGATATTGTTGAATTATTGGAACTTGTATTTGTGGCGAAATACCAATTGCAATAGACTAAAACTGTTCTATTATGGAGTTCTTCGATGCAAAGGAACATTGATATCGGACCTTGAGACCTTTTCGGTAGTTAAGAAATAGTTTTAGGACCTCTGCTGTTATTATATTGTGTTATTGCTACCAAATCAATGATTTGATGAATCAACAACCCAAGGATCTGCAAAAGGTCCACGTTGTAAGTTATTACCAACATACATTTATTTTAAAAGGTAGATAGGTAAGTGCTTTGTCTTCCCAACAGACTTGCTCATATTCATTCATTACAAGACATATTATTCAAAATAAGGGTCTCTCTCTCTCTCTCTTTTCAGCCTCTCTTAACCCTCTGGGTGTAGGCCTTCTTCAATATTCGCCACCCGTCGCGGTTTTGTGCAACCTGGAGCCACATTTTTCCCGCAGTGCTCTTTATATCGTGGACCCAACGCATTTGGGATCTTCCGGGAAGACCCTTTTGGCCCCAAGTTCGCCCCTCGAGCAGCCTTTAGCTCCACGACTCGGTTCTGCGTGTTGTATGGCCGGCCCATTCCCTCTTTAGTCTGGCTACTCGTTCATATCAGTAACCTTGCTCTGTTAATTGCTAGTTCAAAATAAGTTTTTTGTAAAAATAACCTTGCTCTGTTAATTGTTAGTTCAAAATAAGTTTTTTGTAAAAATTTCCTTTTTATGACAAGCTTTTTTGCTGACTGTACTTAAATATTTTAACCGCCTCTGTGGTCTAGTGGTTCACACCACCGATTTCAGACCAAGAGGTCCCGGGTTCGATTCCCAGTGGGGGTACATATTGTATTCGGTTTGGTTGGTGGTAGGACTTGTTCTTAGTCCGCCTGGCTAGCTACCACCATCTTATCTAAGTCTGACGCCATAACAACGATGTTTTCAGCATTATTGTGTTCCGGCAGTTACAGATAAGATAGCCAGTTCCTCAGTGATTGAGGATTCCGGGAGTAGTGCGCTTCCATCTTCAGCCTTATCAGCACTTAACACCAGGTGTGATGAAGGCTAAGTGCTACCCCGTTGTGGATAAAAAAAAAATTGTATTGTCATTTAAACCAAACCTGTATACAAAATTTCAGCTCCATCGGACACTGGGCAGTGGGTCAAATTAGGCTTGCAAGATTTGTCCCTTTATTGCCCGTGGTACTACCAGTATCACTACCAGTAGTACCACGGGTAATAAAAAAAACCCGTCGTACTACCAAGCGATCCAGTAATACAACGGGAAGTCCTCCACTAACTAACAAACTAACTAACATGGCAAGTTAAATAAAATCTTGTAAATAAGGGTATTACCTAATACCTTTAGCATATTTGACGACCGATTTGGCGCAGGGGTAGGCTACCCACCTTCTGCGTCAGTGGTCTATGGTTCGATTACAGAACAAGACAAATATTTGTGTGCATGAACATGTCTATTTGTCTTGGTCTGGGTGTTAACTATGTATAATATGTATGTATTTACAAACAAAAAGTATTTAAGTATATATTTATCCGTTATCAAGTTTTCCATGATACAGTTTCTTCAGTGAATGTAAGAAATTATTTATTTATTTATTTTATTTATATGTATACTGTGGTATTACCACAGATTACTAAATAGTTACTACGTAACTATTACTATAAAATGATGGAGTTTCTGTAAAGTGATATTACTGTGTCAAAAAGTTGTTGAAAAAATAATCGACCCGCATACCAAATTGATGATACGGAATCTATATCGGAAATTCTGTTGTTAATCTGTCAACGAAACGAGAACAATACCAATATACGGGCTTACTTGAAACACGATTTTAAATAAAATATGCTTCAATGATGAATAAAGTAGAGATGTGTTTGGTTATTAAACCATAGTGGCTTTATGAATTGATCTGCATTTAAAGATTTCGGATGAGTATAATATAATAAAACAAAAATAAGTTAAAGGAAAATACTTGCCTCCTTTTCTAAAAAAATGCATTGAAACTTAGTTTCAGCCAGTGTCTGCTTGGAATTCTTCTTTCTTTTAGTGAAAATAAATCTTGTAACTAGAGGTGAATCGCGTTTTTTTCTAATAATAGGGGTTAAAGTATGAAATTGCCGTTTTTTCTTTTGTACAACTTTTATAATATTAGCAATATGTAATTTCTTTAATATTATATGGAGTTAAGACCGTATCGAGCAACTTTACCACGTTATTTGATTATTTACATAGAAAAAATCTAATCTCGAAAGTTATGACTTTTTTTGTTCATTAGTTGTAACTTAGTGAAATATTTTTTTGCTCTTAAGGAATTTGTTATTTAGTTGTTAAAATGTCCATAAATACGTGTATAAAATTTTGTAAAGTTAGATAATGTTAGTCGTTAAACACACTAGAAAAACGTTAGTATGGATTTTTTTAATGAAAACCTCCATACTAACGGCAATTTGATACTTTATCCCCTAATATTTAATTTTTAATTAATTTAGGTAATTTAAATCAGATATAATTAAAACAATACTTATATTACAAAAAAACTAAACTACTTCATAAGACAATTCGACAATATTTGCAAAGGAGTTAAAAGTCCGCGCCACATAAATTAGCGACGACTGTCAGAGGGCGCTGATCGTCTTGGTTGGTCGGAAAAATAAGCCTTATTCCCATTTAGTTCCAGATATTGACACACGCAAAGTTATGTGGCGCGTACTCTACAAATGTCAATAAATAAATGTTTTTCTTTCTTTCAAATATACTTAGTTGTAATACATTAAATAGCACTAAATGTATGATAAAAAAAAATTAAACACAATTGTCATATTAAAATTGGATATATTTTTATGGCATAAGTAAATCCTATTGTCAAAATTGTTTAAATTAAGAGTTTTTAAACAAAAACATATGCATTTAAAAATTATTTAATTATTCTGAACAATTTCAGAGGTCAACATTAAGGATAACCTTATTTGTACTTAAATATAAATTATAATCTAAGCCTAATATATATCTTACACAATAGATAGGAATGAAATCATTATATAATAATAAAGTAAAATAATAATACTCATTATGGACAAACATTTCTCTATGAGTAATTAATTTATATTTATGGCGAAAATATAAATAATTACTTTATTTTAAAGTTTCCTGTTTTTTTCAAACATTATTATATTCTTATAATTTTAATGTACATTCTTGGTATCAAACAAATTGCAAATCCTAATTAAGTAAGTACTTACTCCACAAACGAATTTACAAACTGATCATCTATAAATTATAATTAATGGCAAGATAAATAAGTAATTAATAGAACTTTTGAGTACATATGTTTGCTATTTAATTACTTCTTTACAAAATAAACAATTAATTCATATTACTTGCCTGAGAATAAGAATAATTATTTAAGTATATAATTTCAATTAGCACCTTCTTTACATTTTCTAAACCAATACTGTTAAAAATAAATTATTTATTTTATTTATAAATAGTCTGAATACAATATTTTGGGCCATTTACAGCTTTTACTTCCTTAAACTTATTAAAAGGAAGCAAAGCTTTTCATTGCTTAATTGAAATACAAAATTCAAAGAATCATTAATTACGACGGAGTAAATATGATGGGAAAATTTCAAATCAAATGAAATTCATGTAAAAGTGTAGACTTGATTGTAAGAGGCAAATATAAAATAATACTGGATATTTTTTTTTATTAAAGTCCCATTTACCTGACCTGACAGATAATTACATAGTTTTTCAGTTCTATTTAAAAAAAGACTATCAGAATTAAAAAGCTACTATTTCTTCTATTTATAGAAAATAAAATGTAATTTGACTTCCTAGCCCTTTAGCTTTATCAAAATCATTATAAATAAATAATAGTAAGCAGGCTTACTGTATTTTGATACCAACCAAATACAACTACGAAACCGTTATCAAGATTAAAATTATCACAACACACTTTGTATCACAATTATAAACTAATATTACACTAACTTATTGATATGATATGAAATACAATTGGTACGATTATTACATTCACATTGTAATTTGAGTTCTAGTTTTGGTTAGATCTCTCAAGTTGACATTTTCAAAGAGTTTTACTTTAGTATGATCTAATATTTTTGGAACTTGGGGGTAATTTTTGACTAAGCATTTTTATACAATATATTTGTTTTATTCCATATTATGTAATGTATATATTTCAGCATTCTTTACGACATTTCTTTTGTTATTGATTTATATTAAAAAAGAGGCAATTCTTCCAAAGAAATTGTTTAAAAATTTTGACTAGCTAAACTCTGGCGTATACATTTGATCCCATTAACAAATGGTTTAACGCCAAAATGCATTAAAATTGAGCAATTCCTTTAAAATCTATTTAAATCTAGTTTAACTCTTCGATGTGAAGATGTTGAGGAATTTCGTCTTGATGTTCAGAAGAGTGGTAAAAGACCTCTTGACTTTCTTCTTGGGTGCAGTTTCTGGCCTTAGGAAAGGTTCTGAGTAGGATTTATGCAGGGTTCCACTGAAGGTATGATTTTCCTGTTCTTCCTCTTTGGGCATCTGGTATTTGTACTCCTTGACAACTTTCTCTTCATTGGGATCATATCTGTATAAAACGGAGAACGTTCTTTTAACCTTCTTCGGTACTTTGGTGGTGACGCTAGCTGTTCTATCACTCTTGCATCTCTTCACCTTATTCCTGCCATAGTAATCTTGGTAATTGTCAGCATCAACGTAGATAATTCGCTTTCCCAAAGCCTGTTCCCGTTCCTTCTTCAAACTCTTCCAGGAAGCGATAACTGATTCTCTTCTAAAGGTCTTGTTAGGGTTGTGACGGCTGATGTAGTAGTGCTGATCTTCCTGAAGGTTGGAGGTATCCTTCAAAGGGGATCCCCTCGGACTTTGGCTGTAGTCTATCTCGTAGTCGTCTCTGGACACCTGCAATAAGATATAATAATCATCAGTAAACTATTCAGCTTAAAGTAACGGTTAGAGCATCAGTTTGATGGGGAATAAATATAAATAGAAGCGTAAGTGACGTCAACGTAGGGCATTGGCTGTCCCTTTTAGTCGTTCAAGGAAATGCGCTCTCTCTTTCTTATTGCCTAAGCCCTTCGGAGCCCATATGTCTAACGAACGCCACCTGTCGCAGACACAGCTGTTTTGAACCGATCGCACAGTTTACCAGTTTCAGATTAACCATGAAATGTCTAGGAAGTTTATGTTAAGAAAGAGTTATCGCTAACTGTGATCTGTGGTACATCCAAGGTCTTTTCTATGAAGTCTAATAACCGGATTATGATAATGTTTTTCAAGAATTCACTTCTTTGATCGTTTTAACTATCAATAACGGGATTTGTCTAGTTAAAGAAATGTAAGATGTAATGGCTTATTAATTTTATGCTGTCAGAATTAAAAGTATTATATTATGTGGGTCACTGGATTGTTGATTTCAAAATAACTATCACATAAATTCTGGACGAGTTAGAAGTGATGTTGTAAAATCATTCGAGGGCCAGAAAAATGGGCGACATCAATCTTTGACTGGAGGGCCTTGTTAATAAATCCCGCTGAATTACTGAAAGCTCTCAAATTGAAGTGTTTTAGTTGTTTCAGCGCTTGCGCAACCTGAAAACGGTTATTTTGTAGGAGTCGGTTACTTCATTTCTGTCCGTTTGCGTTGTGCAATATTTTTATGTGTTTTTCTCGAAATAACACTATGCCACTACTGGTCAAATAATAGGTCACGAACTATTTCTGTCTCATTTATTATTGGACGCCATTAGGACATGGTGATGCTAACACGTTATCACTAAAGTGGATACGCTCTTAATTAGTTACACAAAATTAAATCTTTAGATTTAAATAAGAATTATAAATTAATGAATAAATGACGTTAATTAATGGAAAATTATTAATAAAAATCTTATCAAAACAATTGATTCAGATGACTGTTATTCAAAACGTTTTTAGCAATTGAGAAATTCGGCCAAGGTTCAACGGATTTAATCAAAACAATTTGAGATCAATTAATAAAGTTATTTTCTTAAATGCCGTGTGTTAGTTAGTACGTCTGTAGCGTCTATAAGAAATACTGGATATAGAATGCTGCAATCAAAAACCGCTACAAGTAGAATGAACAAATATATCAACGTCTTTTGTTACTGACACGATGAATATGTTTCGCATGTTTTGACAGGTCGGGTTGTGTAACAATATTTTCAATGTGTTAAAAAAATAACGGTGCACTGCAAATTTGGGTCGCCCACGAAAATAGGTCACCTGAAATAGTTGATCTATTACTGGAGTTAGTTAACACGCTCTAATTAAGTCGGTGAAGTCGTAAGAATTTTGTCTGCGAAATTTTAATTATTTTTACTCAATGGCTAACCTTGTGTGTCTTTTTTTTCAGGTAAATGTCACCGTTTGCTACATTAACGGCCAGTGTGGTGAGTCCACGCTAATCTTTCGTCGGCAAGCGTCCTAATTCAAACTACCATGTTGTAATACACTGTTTAACACGTATAGTATTTCTGTCTCGTGCACAGTTTGTGTTATTTCTGAACTTTATTATAGAACTGAAGGTGATAACAGTTAAAATTGTCGCAGGCTATTTTTGACAATGCCTAGAATTCTCAATGCAGTTCTATTATTGTCTAGTCGCAAACTTAGCTCTACAAACACGACCTAGAGGTGAGGTTGAGTTAGGGAATTAGTTATAAATATTGATTTTTACGATTGAAACGTTTATGAGAAAATGCACCGTTACACAAGTGATATTGAGTTTATTTTCGATTGTCACATACGGTTATTCGATAGGTACAGTTATTCTATGCGTGGATCGTGCAAAATAATCACTCTCTGTTTGGCACAGTTTTTTTTTTCAATCTCGAATTTACAGCTATGGCCGATCATCCGTAAATCCTTCATAGTTTTTTATACAATATTGCTAGACTGGAAATTTAATATTTGGCGAATTTTTCCAATCGTTAGTGCTATCAACTGGTGCATAAATATTAGAAAGCCTTGTATTTATTCAACTCGAAACGTTATTTACTTAGAAAACGTTAAACTATGAACATTTTTATGTGTAGATCATTTCTCTGATACTTTTGATAAACATATTAAATCAATTCAAAACAGATGTTTTTGTATTACAGAACTGATTAAAAACAAGCTTGTTATTAAATCGAAGTGAAGACGGTTGCGTTACATATGAATAAACGTTGTTTAGTTAACTCACTATTAATAACTATTAAATCAACACTTGTCCATTCCCGTGTTCAGAAATAGCGTGCTATTTTTAACGTTCGATAGCTAGGAGGTTAATAACCGATCGAACTGTATTAACTGTGCGACAATTATTACGTCCTCTGTAAACTATGACATGTAGGAAGACCCGTGAGTAAAAGTTGCCCACGCGTTTCTTGCGCTATAACGAAGTGACTAATTTTTTTTAATAAATATTGCAACATCATAGTTTCTTCCTAACGAACTTTTATTAAAAAGAAATTGCGAAATAAGTTGAAATTATATCAGTAAAATGTTGCTCATTGATGACACATTTAAACGTTATATTTATATCTGTAAAACGGCATTATAATCATGTTTTTAAAATGTGGTCAACGCTTCGAAAGTGGACAAATTGACGTTAATGTAGCTATTTGGGTTGTAAATATCGCACGTTATAAAACTGGTTCGTTGAAATATCAATTAAATTGTATCGAAAATCATAAGTTAAGCCTTTCGTGATTTCCTTATGATCTTACGAACTGAACTATATTTTATGGAATCAATTTATATTTCAATTAAAAACTCTTTTTTACGGTATAGCTGATGCAACTAATCTTCATTAATTAAGCTAGTTTTATTTGACTGCAAATAAATACTAGTACTTACTATTAGTGAAATTCGTTTTTCATTATATTCTTTAGAACAATCAGGTACTTCGATTAAGCCATACTTGAGTATTGTAGTTTCTTGATTAACTTTAAAATGCAGTTCCAAGACAGTAAATAAAATAAAATATTCTCTATTCGTTACTATTCATGAAAGACCCGTCATACTATAGATTAGCAGCCGTTCGTTTTTCAAACGTCATCCGTCTTTATCAGATTCTCGTCCGCTTTCGAAATCATAAACCGGAATAACTACAAAGTGACAGACATTAGAGAATGTTACGACACCGCTGTTTTTGTGCATCGGCCACTAGCCGACGACGCCGACGACGAGTTAAAAACCCTTTTTTTACAAACTCTTTACGAGTTTACGTAAAATGTATCTGAAATTTTTTCAAGTAACTTTCCGATGATGTAAAAGTTGTTCTCAGCGATGACGGAGTTGTTGGGTACCTATTCGATTTGCAATTTCATTATAAAATATTGTGCTACAAGACTAATATCATATTGAAATTTTGTTTTCATATAATTGAATATCCCATTAATTAAAAGAAATTCTTTTTTCTCTAAATTGAATTGAAACCAGTTCGATGCCCGAAATAGCACGCAGGCTCAAACTCGTTAAAATAATTAATGAACTGTGAAAATAACTTGTTTCTGCAACGTAGATTTATTGCTACTTTAGTTTACATATCATGTAAGGGCTCTCAGGAATGGACAATAATTTACAAGTACCAAGATTAGCCGGTGAAAGTGTGCGAAATAACTGGTTGCCGAATTTAATAACGAACGCAAAACCGGTAGAAAGAACTCGCATCAACAATTTGACACTTTGCTTATGATGACTATTGATTTACGAGTGTGAGAACGCTTTCTAAACTTTTAATTTTATTTATCGACTAGATTTTACTGGTATAAAAATAACTTATTTTAAGACACTTAAAATGGTTTATTTCTTTCTTTATGTAACAGTTGTTAAATAATTGTACTTAACCAAGGTTGCAATTATTGCGACAAAGAAAAAGATCAGTCTATTCATACACGAATTAGTCTGTTAACCTTTTGTGTGAACCGTATACAATCAATACCATTTAGATTACTGATATTATGCTATCATCCATTCAGATCAGCTATGGCTTATCGCTTTTAGACGTGGATTATTTTTTTAATCTGTGAAGCGAAGACCGTGAAACGGATCTGTGGCAATGTCAAGAGCTTTAACCCACAAAACGAAGGCGGTTCCATAATCAAACATTCGAATTTCGAATGCACGCACGCGCTGCAGTTCAATGACAGCGGGCATAGACAAGTCAGTTGCCTTTTAAGCGTATTACTGGCCGTGCACTTTGCGTAATAGCCCACAGCCGGTTCCGTAAATAAGTTCTGATTTGGGCGGTTTTTACGAGCTTCACACGCTTATGAATGTTCCGCACTAATCGTTGTTTTAATTACCTATTATGTTTGTTTATATTACGCTTCAAAGGACAATGGACTTTGTTATTATAGGCTTAGAATGAATCATTATAAAATTAAGTAAACCTACCACGCTTTCCCAGCTACCACCAAGGATGGACTTGTCCAACATCTTGCACTAAACAGTTCACAGATCACAAAACTCTTTGGTGAAAAAAAACTTTGTTTCTTTTTTTATTTCACTGGTGCGTATCGAGCACGTTGTGTTTCGGGAGTAGCGAGATTTGGCACGGCTCTCGTGTCGGGCTCTCCTGTAAGACTGAAGCCGGGAGTGCTTCAGTGCAATATTTATAGTACGCTGAGGGCGCTGTAGCATAGTTCGGGGAACACCGTTTATATCTGTCTAACGCTCAGTGCATTCTGCTTAAGTCTTTTTTCATTTCTATGTCAGAATGGGGGTTGTACCTTTCCTTCCTCCTTTCTTTACTTTGAATTCGTCCAATTTTCAATTTTTTTTTAATAAATGGGCTTACTCTTGACCTTTATCTGGGCCAAAGGGATGAGGTCTAAGATGGAGTGAGTTCACCCAGAAGAAGCCTATTCACTTCACCTTGAAGAGGTTGGGTTGTAGGTACTCTGGTACCTACATACCTTCTTTTAAGATACTCTGGTTAGGAATGAAGCAATGAGGTAGGAGGACAGTATCTGACGATTACATTACAAAATAACGCCCACATACAATTATTGAACTATCGTTAGTGTGTTTTACGTTATGATCCGTTTGGTCTATGGATTTTTAGTAGCTTAACGTCCAACCTGAGATTGCGGCTGTTAAACATCTTTCCCTAAAGTCGATCAAGGGATCGGTGACCAAAATTTTATAATGCTGCTTCTGCTTAACTACCTACTTACCTACTTTTTTTGTTTTGTTTGCAGCAATTGAAAATTATAAATTAACCTTTTCAAATTCCATACCCATTGGGTATATTGATAAATACTCCTTGATCAAAAGCTAATTTCTAAACCGAAAACAGGAAATTACGAAGTCGGGTCTTTACCCAAATATTTAGTTAAACCGCCAACCCGACAACTGTTACATCTAAATGGAGGTTTTAAATTTGAATTTTCTTCAAACAAACGTCGAGTAACACCGGCCACGTTGCTCTGTTATTGTGGCCTACAAACTAAAGCAAATTCGCCAACTATTCCATACTGACTGACGTGTCTTAACCAAATAAATTAAACTGATTAGGGGGCTAACTATCAGCTGTACTCCTAGCACAAAAAACTGTCGTCGTTATCGTGATCGTTATCCTTCCTGAAGGCACTTTAAACCGTTGATGTCGTCTGCGTATCCGCATTAGGCCCACTTGGTGGCCATAGCCCGTTCTCCTCGTCCATCCATAAAGAATCCCTGAACTTCAGTAGGGGGGCATTAAAATTATTGATGAATATCACATGATATTGATTTGTTGACGGAGATATACATTGTATAACGCCGCGTCTCGCTTTCAATCCATACTCATATTATAAATGTGAAAGTGTGTTTGTTTGTTTGTTTGTTTGTCCGTGTTTCACGTCAAAACGGAGCAACGGATCGACGAGATTTTCGGTATGGACATAATTTGAGAGCTGGAGAGTAACATAGGCTACTTTTTATCCAGGAAAATTATAAAATAAAAATGGTAATTTTGTATAGAAAACCGTTAAGCTGTCATACTTCACACAACTGTCATTTCTTAGCCGCTTCCAAAGAGAAGGTATGTCAAAGAGTATGTAATCACTGACTTTTTTGTCGCTTAGGATTTCTTTTTTTTTTAATAAGTGACATTGTGTCAGGCAGGTGATACGAAGTTCGTGTTCGTGTCCAATAAAATTTATATGGCAAAACAACGTTTGCCGGGTCAGCTAGTAGGTATTACTATAACATAACATTGCTTGCTTTACATTTCATTTATTTCCTAGGATAAGCTTATGTCAGCATTCTGACGACCGGCTATCTTAAATCTAGACGTAGAACTGTGATTGCGAAATGCGAACGATAATTTCGATATAGACCAGATTGCATCACTGATTGTATGCAACGGCTGGGACTGGATAATTGCATAACTTTTATGACTTGCTGCAGCTAAATTATTGTTGTTTATGTCACTGCCTATGTAGACTGGTTTGGATCCTGTTTAGCCAAATAACATGTGTAGGTTTTAAAGTACACCTAAATCTAAAGGACCCAAAATCTTAATAAATATTTTGAACCGAGCTTACCCCCGGTTGTTTCTTTTTCCGATAGAATATTGGAACCAAATATATATAACTGCCCCGCCCCGGCTTCGCACGGTGGCGCCATCTATAAATTTTCTTTTATACAAACCTTGTCCTGATAATACCTAACACAACAAATAAAGAATGATCTAATTTGGTGCAGTCGTTCTAAAGTTATGGGCTTACATAAATTTGGGCGTTTCATTTTTATTTATTTAGATGTAGCTGTAAATAAATAATAATAAATAATAAATAAAAAGTTTATTTACTCTCCACACAATCTTATACAAATGAGAAAGAAAAATACAATCAATCCTGAGTGAAAAAGCTGTACACCTACTGGTGAAAGAATTTTCAAAATCGGTACGGTACGGTAGCATGAAAATATATCGTAATGGTAATAACTATACTACAGCATATATCTACAACAAATTCCTTGACTGTGACTATACCGTCCTTCAAAAGCTGTCAAAGTGCTGCTGTCAGATGTTAGTTTCATAAACGATCGGAAAACGCGCTGCTCTGGTTTTCATACAAAAATATGTAGAGTGTGTGTCAGATAACTCTGCACGTGCCTGGCGCGTTTTTGGCGCTAGTTACAGTGCATTTTTTTTGTTCTAATGTTATAGAAAAGATTAGTATTCGATTTTTACCGCGCGCAGACTTATTTGACGAGCACTTTAGTTTAAAATACTAAACAAACACACTTTTATAGGAACAGACTAAAAAGTGCAAAATAACCGTCTATTCAGTAACTGAAATTAAAAAGCGTGGTGCGCGTGGTCAATATTAAGTCCTTGAATGCATACTTTGCAAAGGGCGCACCACGCTTTCGAATTTCAGTTACTGAATAGACGGTTATTTTGCACTTTTTAGTCAATAATACGATCACGATTTCCATAACGACAGTTTTCGGTGCTAGGACTACAGTTCAGTAATTCCAGAGATTACTACATACAAACTCACAAACTTTACCTTCCTTGTAAGCTGTAGATTTAGTCTTAAGGCGATACTCGGAAAAGTTATGCTAAAGCGAGATAGCAATGAGAAAACGACGCGCGCGGGAGCGAGACCGATTCTGCCGATTACGCAAAAAAAACACAAAATCACTTCGTATTCACAAACTATAGCGATTTAAAAAAAATGCTTCTATACGATCCTAAATATTATTGGTGTCCACTAATTAAACCAATTTTCAATAGTATATGTATCCCCATTTAAGAATAATCTTGCTATTTCTTATTTTTTAGAGGTATTTTCGAAAATAAAAAGTGTCGAGCCAAAATCATAAAATCGTGTTTCTGAAACTATACGATTCTAGATAAAGGTATGAAGAAATATATATCTTATTACCAAATTTATAACAACTCTAACCGTCCTATAGTTTTATATCAAAGAGTCCATACTTTTTCCGAGTAGCGCCTTAAGAAGTTTATATTACGCTAAGATGCTAAGGCAACGCTGACGAAGTTCATAGTAAGTAAGTATATTATAATGAACGGATTATTAAAAGCTGAAGCACTAAACTTATTTTTGAGTTTTAATTACATGTAGAAGGTTAAAACAATATTTTGAGCACATTTATTATTCAACTTTATGCTTCTTAGTTAAGAATAACCGTCGCGTATGTGTACAAACAAACTGCACACTGCGTTTTATTTTTAGTGCAGTTCAACATTGCATTATTTAATAGCTTACTATTTTAGTTTGGGTAGCATCTAACATCTAAAAGTGACGTAACATTACTAGAACTAAATATTTATACAGTATCTTCCCAGAGATCTAGTAGGTCGACCAGTACTGATTCAGCTTCCTCTTTCAGGAAGGTGCGTAACCCTTCTGAATCAGCTAGCTATCTTACTTAAATATCCTACTAATATTATAAATGTGAAAGTTTTGATGTTTGGATATTTGTTTGTTACTCAATCACGCCAAAACGGCTGAACGGATTTGCCTGAAATTGGGACACAGATACTTTGTAGCCTGGAGAGGAACATCGGCTACTTTATATCCCGGAAAAATATCACATTCCCGCGGGATAACGTCGTGTAGTCCACGCAGGCGAAGCCGCGGGCGGAAAGCTAGTAATATTATAAATGCGAAAATTGGGATGTATGTTGGTTGTATCTTACTTAATCACAGCGAAACAGCTAAACGGATCTGGATCTTATTTGCCACAGAGATAGATTATAGTTTAGATAGCATATAGTTATAATAATATGTGTTATTTATAGTGAATAATCGTAGAGTATTTTTATTTAACTTTGTAGTTATTTCTTATTTTTTCTTATTTACCCTGGTTGTGCACTCTGCCGCATAAAAGTCTCCACATCACCCTAAGGTTGACTGGTAGAGAATGTCTAAGGCATTAAGTCCGTCATTGTACAATTATGCATTAAGGTTGTTTAATAATTAAATAAATATAGGTAGTTTACTTTTAACCCTTGGAAAATGTCTCATTGCCACGGTAGAACATCGTGTAGTTTTCGCGGACATACCCGCGTGCGGAAAACTAGTATTAATATGAACTCACTCTTTTCTCGTTACCACCCGCTTCTGTTTTATATCGCGAGATAAATTACCCTTTTAGTTGTAAACTTTCATAAAACTACTTACAGTGTTTACGTTGCATATTTCACCTGCGTAGTTAGCGATAGTTTGAAAATGTATTTAGTGATAATGAAATTTATAAGAACTGTTGTTTTTTTTATAACGAGTTCTGTTACTCATTTGGAAACAATTTTTTATTTCGTTATATTGAAAGCTAGCGGATCCTCGCGGTTATACCCGAGTGGTACCCGTTCCCGTGGGAATATCGATATAAAATATAGCCTATGTCACTCGGGAAGAATGTAGCCAAAGAATTTTCTAAATCGGTTTTTGAGCCTATTCGATGCAAACAAACAAACAATCAAATCTTTCCTCTTTATAATAAGTATAGATGAAAAAAATTAGAAAAAATCGACCTGTCTCCCAATTAGCTCCGGTGGGACTCGAACCCGGATGAATGCTCTGATCACTGACATAGGGCGTTTGTGCACTACACTGAATTTTACCGATCCGGGAAAAAACTTATAAGAATTTATTTATATCGTGTAGCTTAGGGTTTGAAACTACACGAAATAAATAAATTCTTACTATTGTAAATGATTAATTATTAAAATACAAGCATCCGTTTTTTTCCGGATCGGTAAAATTCAGTGTAGTGCACAAACGCCCATACGGAGTAGTTCGAATAACTTTTTTTGCATTGTTAATGCACCTATATCCCACATCCAATAATTACAAAATTGCGATAAAAATCAAAAGTATGATAAAAAGGTCCTTTCATTTATGTTTTTATAATTTAGAATAATATTCAATATTTTTCTTCGATCCAACATACGAATAACGATACGAGTATGAATAGGGAATGTGTTAGTCCATGTCATGACAACAAATTCGTCGTAATTTCGCACACTGAAGTTTCTTTTTGTATACGGTTTTCTAAGAAACCATTTTCTCCTTAAAGCAGGTCTCTTTATTCAGGAACTTTCCCTGAAGTCTTAATTTTATTAAAATTTATTGGATCGGTGAGCTCGAATGACTGGTGAAACTTAATAATAATTTAAATGATAAACATATCTTAGATTTCTGCTCGAACTGTTTATTTAAACAGTTTTCCGTAACCACGGCCCCTGGAGAGGTGCCGAAACGTCGAATAAAAACAAAAATCCTGTAAAAACAATTAAAAATTTAACCAAGTTGTTCAACAAATGCGTGCGAAATCAGTGAAAGTGTTTTATTTTAATAATTTAAATGGATTAAATCCATACATAAATTTGATTATAAATGTGAAAGTGTGTTTGTTCATTTGTTTGTTTGTATACTAAATTTTGGTCGAGTCAATGTTGTTTTTTCTATGGAACAGCTGTTTTTATTTTCACGATTTCGTTGCTGACCCTATATAAAAGTTGTTCGTATCGATTGACACATACATCATATGAAATATTTTTACTAGTTGATGAAAAAGTAGTCCTGAATTCCACTTATTTCCTAATCAGCTATCATAAAACATTGAGATAAGACGTCACGTCTTGTGCGCTACTTTTTGACACAAACTTATTAGAAGTTATTCCTAAGTTCCACGCGGGCAAAGCCGCGGATGAAAAGCTAGTTAGCAATACGCCATAACCTCTTTTATAGGCGGGTACTGTTCGGTTGTTAAGTGCACCACGATTTTAAACGCACTCGAGTCGCGAGCGCATTTACGTCATTCGCTAACGCTAACGTCACTAAACTCTGATTTACAATTTCCAGTTCTATTCCTTATGCAATAAGGATATGCTTAGATATTGTTAACGCAGTTAATGGCATCAACATTCATTGAATTAGGTAAGCTTTGCTGTTGGTTTTAAGGGTTATTTTGGTTTGTTTAACGCGGCTTGACTGCAGTAACAGCACCGCAAATAGTTCCTCGTTTACGACTGAGCAGGATGGTCTATTGAACTGTCTGTGTCTTTGACCGCTAAGATGGCGCTATGATCTCTCATTACTATGGACGGCCATGTTGTAATCACAAATTCCAAATAGTCGGGAAAAAGCTATATCAAAATGTGCCCAGCAGCCTTTTTAGCAGTGTATGTATGTATGGAAGGATGCAACCTAAATTTGATCCATATCCCAGTGTCAGGTTGAGCTGAAATTTTGCATACAAGTTCGGTCTGGATGACAATACAATATTAAAGTAGGTACAGTCAGCAAAAAAGCCTGTAAAAAATGAAATTTTTACAATGAACTTATTTTGGAGTCACGTTGTTAGTGTTGTTGCAGATACCGTGAGTTTCGTTTGAGGTTAAAACATAAATTTTCATATAACCAAAGCAAGGGCCAAACAATGATACTTACCTCTTTATTCCTAATTATTATATTGGAGAAAATACTACACCGAAATAAAAAAAAAACTTCATGTGAATAAAAATCTAAAGTGCATTTTTTAGTCTATAAGATTGTTCAGTACACCCCTGCTAATACCGCGGAATCATCTAGCACAGTGGAAGCTGGTATTACTAATATAGACTCCGGACAAAAAACTAGGTTTCAGCGGGGATGTAAACTGAACAATTGAACTGCGATACACAGCGGAGAGAATGTTAAGGAAGGTGAGGTTACATACGGGTCTGTGTGTCGAACGTCTCCAAGGCAGAAGTGGTGTAAGGGAGCGCGCGCGCCCCTGGGGTCCTTTCTTCTGCAGACCTTACCAATTAGTCACCTCACTCACAACACAAATAACAGCGTTCCCAAGGCACTGGGCGCTTCAACAATGACACACACGGGGGAGCCTCTTTTATTACGATTTACAGTCCCGACAAAAAGCGCGTGGTGGACAATTATCTTTCTTTCAAAACTCCGCGACCAGCCCGATGGATGGCGGCAAAACCTTGGTCGTACAAAACGGGATCACATAGATAATTTAAGATTTTATTCAAACTCGATATGCCAGGCACATTCAACGCGAGCGATTTTTTAACCAATTCAGCAAAAATTAATCCGACATTTTTCTACAAGAATTTCAATCAAGTGTCACTGTCAACTTCAAGTGACAGCCAAATGTCAATTTGACGTGACATCAGAGACGCGT
The DNA here is from genome assembly GCA_949710035.1 of Crambus lathoniellus. Taxonomy (NCBI): domain Eukaryota; kingdom Metazoa; phylum Arthropoda; class Insecta; order Lepidoptera; family Crambidae; genus Crambus; species Crambus lathoniellus. The sequence continues at coordinate 9,274,649 of OX453323.1, read as the reverse complement.
TCAGAAACGTCGATCTTTTCCGAACATCCCCCCGCCCCGGACCGTTAAGAACGGTACGTCAATCTACGGGTAATCGGGAGAGCCCACTAACTGCTCTCTTCAAAACCGAATCTCGAACCAAAACCTCAGCAAAACGAGGAACTCCGTCAGTTCCGGGGTAGAGTTTAACAATGCGCCCCCTTCGCCAACATAGGGGCGGCAGGTTAGCATCCTTAATCAACACGAGGTCGCCAGTCTGGGGTGGGGTGGTTTTATCTGTCCACTTCACGCGCTGTTGTAGGATATGCAAATACTCCATCGACCAACGTGCCCAGAAGTTTTGGGACATCTGTTTCAAAAGTTGGTATCGCGACAAACGATGGGATCCTACATCCTGAATCGGATATTCAGGCAACGCCAAAAGGGGCTGTCCGATCAAGAAATGACCTGGGGTCAACGCTTCCAGGTCATTCGGGTCCGAAGACAACGGGCACAAGGGTCGCGAGTTGAGGACGGCCTCAATTTTACAAAATACCGTATCAAGTTCCTCAAACGTGAGAATAGTTTCTCCAATCACGCGACGCAAGTGTGTCTTGGCAGCCTTTACACAAGCTTCAAAAATTCCTCCCCAGGTCGGACAAGCTGGAGGGCTAAACTTCCAGATTATCCCACGCCGGGAGAGGGTGGTTCCAATGTCTATTTTATTATCAACAAAAAACTTAACTACTTCCTTAAGATAATTACACGTTCCCTTATAATTAGTACCACAATCGGAACGTATCAATGACGGCAGTCCTCTACGGGAAACAAATCTGCTCAAGGCGGCGACAAAGGCTTCGGTAGACAATTCCGAGACAATTTCCAAGTGGACAGCCTTGGTGGACAAACACACAAACACGCACAAGTACGCCTTATAGGTTTTAGCATTACGCAGTCTCGAAGCCTTTACAGTAAAGGGACCGGCGAAGTCGGTGGCGACTCCGGCAAAAGCTCTACATTCCGTGACGCGATCAGTAGGCAAATCACCCATCTGGGGCTGCATGGTCGCGGCCTTCAATCGATAACAAGGCAGGCAACGGAAAACCACAGTGCGAATGGCTCGACGAGCAGACAAAATCCAAAATTCACGCTGCAAACTGGCCAACAAAGCATTACAGCCAGCATGTTGTGCATTCACATGGCGATCTGTTATTATCAGTTGAGTCAAATGTCCGGCTTTAGGTAACAAAAGGGGGTGACGAGCTCCATACGGCAGGTTCGCATTTCGAAGTCTTCCGCCGACTCGCAAAAGCCCACTCTCGTCCAGGAAGGGATTCAATCGCGATACCGCACCCTTCAACTTGCGACGGCCTAAACGCAAAATTTCAATCTCGGACTCAAAACTATCAGCTTGTACTCTCCGGACCCAAAACAAGAGCGCGTCCCTACGCTCGTCCGGAGTGAGAACCGACGAATCACGCCTCGCGCGTGGGTTTCTGCAATTGTACACAAAACGTCTGATCCAAGCGGTAACACCAAGCAGCTTCTGTAAGGAGCTGTACCGATCCAACAACAAATCCTTTTCCCCGGCGGGGTTAGTCTCCAGGACGCATGCCCGCATATCAGGAACGGCTACGTTCGACAACGCTGGAGAGGGCGGCCACTCCGACTCAGGCCGCATCAACCACTGTGGGCCCCACCAGAGGGGGTGGTTAATTAGGGTTGGGGCTACACAACCCCGAGACGCACAATCCGCGGGATTCATGGTTCCCGGCACGTGTCTCCAAATCAACTCGATGTCGGAATTACAAATCTGCGACACTCGATTGGCCACAAACACGTCCAAGGTGTGCGCCGGAGCCTTCAACCAACAAAGGACGACCTGACTGTCCGTCCAAGCATAAACCTCTTGTATCTTAATAGATCGACCTAATGTGAGCCATACGTGGTTCAACAAACGCATTAGGAGGGCAGCTCCACACAATTCCAACCTCGGGATCGTATGACGAGTCCGAAGGGGAGCGACTTTGCTTTTCGCTATCACCAGATGCACAGCAACAACTCCGTCAACAGTAACGGTGCGGAGGTACACGGCCGCAGCAAATCCACGTTCGGAGGCATCGGAAAAGCCGTGAAGAGTAACTTTACAATTTTCAGAAGGGAGGAATAGCCTCGGCAAATGCACTTCATTAATTTCGGGGAGGGATGAAACGAAGCTCGACCAATCTCGGAGTAACTCGTCCGAGAGGGGTTCATCCCACGACACACCCGAAGCCCATAACCGTTGCAAGAAACACTTGGCCATAAACAGCACGGGGCAAATCCACCCATTGGGGTCAAAGGTACGTGCGACAGTAGACAATACTGAACGCTTGGTCCAGACTTTCGGTGGTCGTAAATCCACACAATAAGTGAACGTGTCAGAGACCGGTTTGTACTGTACGCCAAGGACGGTCACCACATGGGGGTTATCAACATTTTCGAATAGGTGGGGGTCCTGCTGGTGCTCTTCGGGCAAACCTACCAGTACATCAGGCGAGTTGGATATCCATTTCCTCAACTCGTAACCTCCCGACTTCAAAAGGGCGGTGAGTTCGTCTCTCAGGACAATCGCCTCTGAGACAGATGAGGCGCCCATGCAAATGTCATCCACATAGACGTCACTGGCCAAAATGGCGGAAGCGCGAGGGTATCTCAAGCGCTCCTTCTCGGCCAACTCCAACAAAGAACGAATCGCAACAAACGGGCTCGAAGCCAAACCGTACGTATTCGTATTCAATTCATAAATCAACAAGGGGTCCCTAGGACTCTCTCTCCACAAAATCAATTGGTACCTCCTATCCTCTGGATGGATGACCGTTTGTCTGAACATCATCCGGATGTCAGTCATAAATACAATTTGGTGCCGCCGGAAGTTGGTCAAAATGTCTGAGATCTCCGTGTGCAGCTTGGGACCTACATGCAGACACTGGTTCAAGGACGCTCCAGTAGAGGTGGGAGCCGAACCGTCAAAGACCACCCGAATCTTTCCGGATTTCAAAACGGCGTGGTGCGGCAAAAAGAAGTGCTCAACGGAGCGCCAATCCAAATCGCTCACGGACATGTGCCCTAACTCCTCATACTCCCGCATGAATTCAACATACTTCTGGCGGAAGACCGGATCCTTGCTCATGCGACGCTCCATCGCCACTAGCCTACGTTCCGCTAGCGGTCGGGATTCGCCCAGAGGAGGTCGGCCGGCACGAAAGGGGAGACGGGTGATCAAACGACCAGAGCGGAGGCGACCAGTGTTATTCTGGTAATACAACTCGCATTCATCCGCTACTGGGTCTACCCGCGGGGCTGGTAGAGGTTCCTCAACCTCCCAAAACTTCTGCACCACTTCGGAGAGAGACACATTAAAAACAAGACCGCGATCCTCATCAAGGGAATCCAAAACGCGGCGAGCAGGGCCCATCACAACTGTACCGAGTGTCGTCTGCAGAGCTACCAAGCCATCTGGCTGCAAAACTCGCTTCCCCGTCAACAAGACTCGCCCCAGGACATCGGCTCCAAGGAGAGCATCAATCGGGCCTGGGCGGAAGAAATTTGGATCGGCGAGTGGGGAATCAGACACCAAAGACAACATACTCGGTCCCAAGTCAACTGAAGGTTGACGGCCAACAACTGTGTCCAACACAATCGCCGAGGTCTCAATGCCTGGCGTGGACTTATTACGTGATGTAAATGTGAAGTCAACATGCCCTAACAACCCGGGGACTTTCACATCGCCAACACCTCTCACGCCTTCCGTGTGGGGGTGCACCTTGAGGCCCAACCGCCTAACTAACCAAGATGACACAACACACCCCTGAGCACCGGAATCCAACAAGGCGCGAACTTCCACATGGTCGCCATTCAATCCCCTGACAAGCACAGAGGCCGTGGGCAACAAAACGGTCTCTGGAGGGGTGGCTACAATCGACCGTAAACACGTTGATTGCTAGTATGTGGGGTCCCCAGACGTCCCCCCATGGTAAGGGGGTCGCTCATAGCGATCCAGTGGGTCCCAATCTCCCACATACTGCCTACGTCCAATTCGCCCGGTATCAGGCGGGTTATATCTCCCGGCCCCTTGAAGACGGGGCGGGCGCCGCTCCAAACGCGGGTATTCGGCGAGCGGCGGCGAGAATCGGTGCCTAGCATCCACCGTGTACGTCGCCCCATAGTCGCGGGGGCACGGTGACCGATTTTCAGAAGGGGGGTCCCGGGGACCCCCGCCCGTGCGAGGCTCAAAACGTCGCGGGGGGCTTCTACGACCTCCCGCATCGCTCGCAAAATCGAACCCCCTAGTTGGGGACCGATTTCCCATGGGGGGGTCCGTGGGACCCCCGCCCGTGCGAGGCTCAAAACGTCGCGGGGGGCCTCTACGACCTCCGGCAACGCTCGCATTACTCATCCCCATCCTTGGGGATCGGTTTCCCATGGGGGGGTCCCTGGGACCCCCGCCCGTTTGAGGGTCCAAACGTGGCGGAGAGCGTCTGGGGCCACTCTGGTGGCCACTAGAACTGCTGCGGGATGCAAACACCGCGGGGGGTCCGAGACCCCCACCCATACGAGGTGATCCTGCAGCGACACGCTGCGGCGCTCCGCCGCCCTCTGGGCTGTTCATGCAGAGGAGGGGATGGTGGTTGCCCTTACAAAAGCGGCATGGGTGCGCTTGGGTACATTCGCGCTGCATGTGCAGGCCCAAGCACGAGTAGCACCATGTCCGTTGTCGCGCGATCGCTCGACGGCCTTGGACGCGCTGGTCGAGGAACTTATCACAACGGGTCGTGCTGTGACCCGGTTCCCGACAGTACAAGCAGCGGGCGGTCTCCTGGACGGCGGCATAGCGGCCGGGCGCGCGAGGGGCCATACGCCCCCTACGGGGGGGTCCGGTGGGGGATCTACTCTGTGGCACAGGTCGTTCGGGTCCCATAGGACCGGCCAGAGAGGAATTATCTGCCAGTCTACTTTCTCCTTCCAGGAACGTCAAGAGGTCCGAGAAGGGTGGCAGATAAGTCGCACTATCCCCACCATACTGCTGCTCAAAACGGACCTTAACAGAGTCCGGCAACTTTCCCAGGACAATGTGCAGTAACAAAAACGACCACTGCTCCACTGGGAGTTTTAAGTTTTTCAATGCGTTGTAGGCAACCAACAGCGGATTCAACAAAGCCACTCTCAAGTGCATCACGCTGGCAACGCGGGGTAAATTCAAAATGGCGGCAACATGGTTGTCCGCCAGACGTCGTACGTTCTGGTACCGACGGGCAATCAAATCCCTAGCAATAGGGTAGTTTTCATCCGAGGGGGCCAAATGTTGAACCGATTCAAGGGCCTCCCCTTCCAACACGGATAATAGATAAGCCAACTTTTGGCCCTGGGTCAAATCATCCCGGGCATGTACGAGACTATCAAAAATATTTATAAAGCCCTCCCAGTCCTCTAGACGACCAGCAAAACGCCTTAAGTCTAAGGGGGCCAATCTAGCAAATAGAGGGGGCATACTCTTAGATGTGACCGGGGACGGGCTCGGTTCATTCTCTCTTGCCACTTGCAAAGGTCGAGCCACCTGGGTAATTCTGTCCGCAAAATCATAACACTGGTCCACATCCAAATCGACTTCTTGTCGCATTTCCACATCGGCCTCAACAGTCCTTTCCAAAAATAAGGCATACTGTTCATCAACAACAGCCAAACGTACGGGCAGATCTACGTATCTGTTCAACAAGGCCTCCGTTCTATCCGGTCGATCCAACAACGCAACCGCAGAAGCTAACCACCGTAACTCAGAACGTATTTTGGCTTTAGCAGAGGAGGCCGTCATTGTAACGTCACAAATTTATCAACAAAAACAACAAATTCAAAATATTCACTATAACACAAAATCTCCAATATTTGGAGGTTACTAATAACCACAAAATTCCAATATTACAACAACAAAGTATTTATAATGACACAAACTCTTAAATATCTGGAGGTTATCAGAAAACAACAAAACTCACTGACTATTGAAATTCACTCAAAATCACTGACTATTGAAATTCACTTGGATATCAACACAACATACTGTTACACAACAACAAGTTAATTTTAATTATTTCAAAGCACAAGTTTCAATGAGTTTCAATGTGTAAACAATGTCCCAAATCATTTAAGTTTCACTAAGTATTGAGTGCAAACTTATTAGCTAACCTTTTATTAGCTATTATTTTAGCAACAAACTTGTCAATATTCACAACTCAAATTTGCTAACAAACTAAATAATAATTATTATGAGCAAAGAAAGGCATCTGTTTACACTTTGGAACTTCAATACATGACAATTAATTACAAGACATGGAACCAATGACAAAGGAATGCCCTTTACTTTTCAAATGCAAGCCAATTACCATTTACAAGTACAAATTAATCTAGTCCGGACCAGACTGGGTCATCAAAACGGCACTGATTAATACAAAGTTTTGGCGTGGGCCTCTCAGGCCTTCAAGCTACGCTCTTGGCTACCAAGAAATGTTCAGTACACCCCTGCTAATACCGCGGAATCATCTAGCGCAGTGGAAGCTGGTATTACTAATATAGACTCCGGACAAAAAACTAGGTTTCAGCGGGGATGTAAACTGAACAATTGAACTGCGATACACAGCGGAGAGAATGTTAAGGAAGGTGAGGTTACATACGGGTCTGTGTGTCGAACGTCTCCAAGGCAGAAGTGGTGTAAGGGAGCGCGCGCGCCCCTGGGGTCCTTTCTTCTGCAGACCTTACCAATTAGTCACCTCACTCACAACACAAATAACAGCGTTCCCAAGGCACTGGGCGCTTCAACAATGACACACACGGGGGAGCCTCTTTTATTACGATTTACAGTCCCGACAAAAAGCGCGTGGTGGACAATTATCTTTCTTTCAAAACTCCGCGACCAGCCCGATGGATGGCGGCAAAACCTTGGTCGTACAAAACGGGATCACATAGATAATTTAAGATTTTATTCAAACTCGATATGCCAGGCACATTCAACGCGAGCGATTTTTTAACCAATTCAGCAAAAATTAATCCGACATTTTTCTACAAGAATTTCAATCAAGTGTCACTGTCAACTTCAAGTGACAGCCAAATGTCAATTTGACGTGACATCAGAGACGCGTTCAGAAACGTCGATCTTTTCCGAACAAAGATCTTAAAACTTATAAAGACTTCATCACCCGGAAGATTTTTTGTTACAACTTATTGTTATCTTGCCGTCTTTAAAGTATTCATTAATTATAAACAGTGACTTAAATATATTTTAAGATCAAAGCTCTTCATGTCTAATGTTTTGAATCAATCTTAAAAAATTGAATTTAAATAAATACTAAAAACTTATTTTCAAAACCAGCAGCGTTGGTTTCCGTGTACTTAGAATACTTAGAAGAAGCAAAGTCGATTTAGCAAAAAGTCACTGTAATATTATAACATTATCTAGATGCCTTTTGAATGGGTGGGACCACAGCCATCTCTATCGTCTTCTACAAGCCATGCGGAACGGCAACATTGCTGTGAACCGGTTTACTCCTCTGAGTACTAAATCCTATGGAGGTGGCATACCTACGAAAAAGTGAGGTGTAACTAAGTCACAATGTAAGAAAATCTTGGGATTCAATTTTAAACTTCTTCTCATTGTCGTATTAATCGGTCCAGCCGTTTCAGAGATTAGCCGGAACAAACAGACAGACAGACAAAAATTGTAAAACATGTCATTTTGGTATATGTACTGTATATTTAATCATATGCACGTAGTAAAAAGCGGTTATTTAATGTTACAAACAGACACTCCAATTTTATTTATTTGTATAGATGTACTAGCCTTTCGCCCGCGGCTTCGCCCGCGTGTACTACACGACGTTATCCCGCGGGAAGGTGATATTTTTCAGGAATAAAAAGTAGCCTATGTCCTTTCTCAGGCTCTAGACTATCTCTGTACCAAAATTCATTCAAATCGGTTCAGTAGTTTAGGTGTGATTGTGTAACACACAGACAGACAGAGACGCATTTATAATATAACTAGCGGCCGCCCGCGGTTTCACCCGCGTGGTTCCCGTTCCCGTGGGAATATCGGGATAAAAAGTACATATAAACCTTCCTCTTGAATCACTCTATCTATTAAAAAAAAACGCATCAAAATCCGTTGCGTAGTTTCAAAGATTTAAGCATACAAAGGGACATAGGGACAGAGAAAGCGACTTTGTTTTATACTATGTAGTGACTAGAAGATATGCCATCTCCATAGGATTCAGTACTCGAGGATTACTCGCTGTTTACCTGTCAAACAGTGCAAACGATCTCAAATCGGTTCACTTAAAACTACGTTGCCAACTTTATGCGCATGGCTTGTAGAAGACGATAGAGATGGCTGTGATGGGACGGAATGTAGGAGTTGGAAAGTGTTTTTTCTTTGTTTGGAATCTTATGTCTTTTAAAAATGTGAAAATGACGTCTTAGAAAAAATCGATTCTTACAACTAGCTCCGATGGGACTCGAGCCCACGACCTTTCACTGTCCGGGCTAATGCTCTAACCACTGAGCTACGGAGTCGCCACAATTTTTATTTTTATTCAAGTTTTATTTCTTTTCACGAATGTGAAAAAAAAATTCTACTTACCTATTATGTTTTAGAGCTTACTAAAACAAAATCCACGACGAACGAATTTGCTGGTGGCCGCTAGTATAACCAGTAACCAGTGTCGATATCGACAAAAAATGCTTATTGACTTGTATTAGAATTCAGAATCCTTTAACTTTCATATTTGCCTTCCCTAATGATTTTGCTTGGTTTCCACTTTCCGAATGAGTCCTTATTGCAAAAACCTTTCCGCGTTATGGTATTGAACCCGACTAAAGGTTAATGCTTCTGTGATCAACGTAGTTTACGGCTCAGGTTGTTACATGGAAACAATCATTGATTCGCTTTTAGATGTAAACGGTGATTAACTTTTTTGTTAAGTAGACGGAATTTTTGAGAGAGAATTTCTAAGGGGTTTCGTTTTTATTATTCACAACGGGGTAGCACCTTCATCATACCTGATTTTAAGTGGTGATAAAGCGAAGGTGAAGGTGAAGGTGGAAGCGCACTACTCCTGAAATCCTCAATCACTGAGGAACTGGCTATCTTATATCTAACTGCCGGAACACAATAATGCTGAAAACATCATTGTTATGGCGTCAAACTTAGATAAGACGGTGGTAGCTAGCCAGGCGGACTAAGAACAAGTCCTACCACTAACCAAACCGAATACAATATATATACTTTACTTAAAATGCGTTTTATTGTAGTTTTAATTGCAAAAAGGCAGACTAGACTTAGTTAGAATATTAACTCATTTAAGGAAAATCCTGGTGCTCCTTTGTGTTAGCACTTAATAATTTTATAAGAAGTAAATGGATGTCTTACAGTATTCATTAAAGGTTACCTGCCTTTTTTGTTACAGTTTAACCTTAACTTATAATTTGTTCACAGTTTTTTTTACTAAATAATGATATTAGCAATTCTCTGAACAACTTATAATATAATGACTGATAATGATAACAGACTATCTGCTAATGAAGTCTGTGTTACACTCAATGACGTTATATATACGTATAAAACATCATTGGTTACACTTACCAATCCGCATTGGGCCCGCGTGGTGGGTCATGGCTCATTCTCCTTATCCAGCTATAAGGAAGGCCTGTGCCCCAGCAGTGGGAACATTAAATGGCTGATGATGCGAAACGTTTCTTTATAAAAGCTTCGAGAGATATTCTTTTCTTTAGAAGTAGTTTTCCTCGTTCGGTTCCTAGGGATTTATAAAAACGTTGTATGCTATAGCGATGACGAAATGTTTGGCGGCTTCACAACTAGCTCTATATTATGATCTAATCAAAAAGTAAATCAAATGAATGATCTTTTAAAAGCGAGAGTAATACGTGTGTCACTTGAATTAGTCATAGTCGTATTTCTTTCATTTAATTAAGTAGGTATTTCTTTTTTGTATTTTTTTGTGGTTTTCTAATCATTCTGATGTCACAAGGTTTATTCAGTGAAATAAAAATGGAATAAGCCGTCGAACTGCTGATTTTTTTAAATTTATAAACTTCATAATTAAGATTGTTTACAATGATTTAGGTGTATCATTAATTACATATTTACGTATCAATTTAAACAATCTTAAACGATTTTTTTGTAGTAAATTTAGTGACGATTTATCGTAATTTTGTAATTCATCGTCATAAAACTTGCCAAGAAATCTACTACATACGTGGGCTTAGATTAGAATACCATCTACCATCAATGAATGCATCACAACATCATTTTAATTTTGATTGTCATGCTCTCACGCACATCAACGTATCAACCATCATGTAAAAACTATGATTTACAACCTCCATTTAGCAGTCCTTTTGTTTCTGACAGTTGGATAAAAGCCAAGAGGTAAAATTTCGTAATAATTTGATTTCTTACCCCTTTATATTATGTAAGTAATAAGTTTTATTCGCTCGTTGACAATGACTTTGTCCCACTTTACCAACGTTTCATTCGTCATAATTTTGTCATGTTGTTTTGTTTGTAATGAAATGTTGTTGGCAGAAGACAAGCTTTTGTACATCCAAAATGTTGTGGGTTTCTTGTGCTTTATGGGCAAGATAACCGGTTGGAGTGTCAAAAACGACTGAGCGAATAAAAGCGCATTTCAAAGGTGCGTTCTTATTTCTTATAGCTTCCTGTCATTTATGACGTGACTTTTACTCCGATTAAAGGTCTCTGCATACGCGACGTGTTTTTTTCTCGTCCTGGACGGAACGGGATTATATTTTGACATCGTTGCATTGAAATGCCCCGTGAGTGCCACGTTCCCGTCCCGTCCGTGACTCGTCGTGTCATATTGTCCTTCATTTCATGTACATTCAAAACTTCCCGTCCCGTCCCGTCCCGTCCGTATAAAAACACGTCGCGTAAAGAACCACAGTCGGTGCTATATGTGGGTTTTGTTTTAATTCTTGAGGCGTTATGTTAATCTAAGTTAACGTATGGGTAAAGCTTTTTATCTATTTGTATATTATGCTCTTTAGTGTTACGCTTGCAGCACAAAATGGCCTTGTAAAAATATGTTACTTTTTTTATGAACAATAGCTGAGAAAACATCGTGTGAAGTTAAAATTTCATTTGTTTTTCTATTATATACATATGTGCTATTCGGCATTGGGTTTTGTTAGAAAAATACCATTGCCTTTATATTAAACAAGATGAAGAAACCAACACTTAAGTGTAGGGTAGTCTGATAAAGATAGCTGTCAAACACAAACTAACTGACGCAGCAAGTTCAAATTTTGATAGGAGTCAACTGACAGATGCCTGTTGACAGGAGTAGTGTTGCTTTTTCAGTAAAGAGGTCAGAAATTCAAAAAGTCACGGACTTATTGACCCGCCCCTCAGAACAATAACTAAACCCGCCCTCGTATCATAACAAGGTTTTCAGAATTAAAAATATATAGCACTTTTTAATATACACAAGTGCGCGTTTTACTATAATATGTATACTATAATAGAAGATTTCTATGAGTTTTCTTTTTGTTTTATATCAAATAATGACTGCGGCGCGATCTTACCCATGCCTAAATCATTTAACGTCAAAGTGATTAAATAATATGGATTTATTATGAGTCCTAATAAAAGGTAAATTTTCGGATCTTATAGGTTGGAAAGACTGAAAACTGTCTTCGTCGAGCTTCACGCGTCTTTAAAAGAAAAAAGGTCTTGATTTTTTTACTGTTACCTATTTTAAATCTATCTCATTAAAATTGTCAAGTTTCTTTGAAGGTTTTCAAGATATAAATTAGGTTATACCTTCGCCCTGCAATGGGATGACCCAGGCTTAAAATGATAATAAATAAAAAAAACTTTTGGAATAAATAAAATTAACGCGAAAATATTTCAATCTGGTTGAATAAACTTCGATGTAATCAAATTATTGATTACAACGGATACCAAAGCTCGTGTTCAAATCACAATACAATTAGTGTAGGGATCCAACAACAAACAACAGCGTTGTTTATCCGTTTTCCCATCGCGGGCCGTGGAAATATTTCAATTGTTTTTGTTAGAATTTTAGTTTCAGTACCAATCAACGAACAAAGGGTATTTATTTTAGTTCAGATTTGTTTGGTAGAAGCAAATGTAAAACATGTACTTACTCTTTTTGTTTGTCAATTGAAATTGTGTTACTTTGTTTTGGGAGCGTTCCCGATGGGAAACTATTTGGATCCTGGATCCTTTTCAGAATGATCCAGAAATCATATTGTAGCGAACATTTGCTACTCATTTTGTCCTTTATGTAGTTCCTTTTTCGTTAAAAATAGAATAGAATAGAATAGAATAAATATATCCTTTATTCAAATAAACATTTTTAAATGTATTTTCGAATCGTCAGTTTTGCCCTACCACCCATTCAGGACTCTTTTAACTGACGAGATCGAGCCTGGTGTTACATTACCCTAGATTTTGTAATTGTAAATTAAAATAATAAATAAATATTGCTTTGGTAGCGCGTACTCCTTGGTGTCTCTACCCTAATGCTATTTAAAATCGCTGTGCAGGGACTGCAGGGAGGCTCTAAACCTCGCCAATAAATTAAAAGTGCCGATGCACATACCCTCACGTAACCCGCTACGCTACACCAGAACACCGTGTCGCCGGTACGCAAACGTTACGTGGTCGCTGACGTGTGCGGCGGGCCTATAAATAATGTATTGACCTACTTGTCTGTTCGGGCGGTAGCGCCATTTTTATATTGCTATTGTTCACTGGGATTTTTTTTGGAAAATTGCATTTATTTAAATTTTTACTTTTTTGCATTCACAATGCAATTTTTATCATAGAAAAATGGAAAATAAAATGGTCGTGGGTTCGAGTCCCATCTGAGCTGGTTGTGAGACGGGTCGATTTTTTCTAAATACTTTAAATTGCAATTAGTTTGGTGGGTGTTTCGGCTCTACTATAAAAATATTGCTATGGTGTAGTGGGTTGTATGGTTTCTCCCCTAGGTAGAAGGTAGGTTAAGCGACCTACTAGCTTACCTTTAGGTTCATACCGAGGTAGGAACTAATAGGGACAACGATTTTATTACAAAATATAGGCGATTCTTAGAATTTACTCTGAGTTTACTTAAATATTTTTAATACGTAAACAAAAAAAAAACTAATAACTGTAGGTTCTGTCGTTAGTCCAGCCACGTTTCCGTCTGAGCTGACCATTTATAACCTCGATATCTCTTCACCCTGACAACCTTTTGAAAATGTATTTTTATTAGAAAATTCAAACTTTTCATCTAAAAAATCCAATTTAAATCATAAAAAAATATTTTTATCTAACACTTTATTTTAACACCACAGTACATAAAAAAATATATTAAAAATAACTAATAACAGTGGTCTTTTTTTTTTTTATCTACAACGGGGTAGCACTTAGCCTTCATCACACCTGATGTTAAGTGGTGATAAGGCTGAAGGTGGAAGCGCACTACTCCCGGAATCCTCAAAAAATCTTATCGCTCAAAGCGATCTCTTCCAGACATGATTTGATTAATTTAACTACCCATACCCAGTCTAATCCTAACATTTGTCCATAGAATTGATTTGTGTTGTTCAACCTTACCGACTGTGGTTTATTTACATGTCAAGTGACCCACTCCATGTGACCTCATCAATATTTATCGAACCCGGGACTAGGGTCCGCCGGGAATAGAATTATTTACCTTCGTCACGTAACCAAGTCTTGTGGATCTATGAATTAAAATCCTTATATCAGAATCTTGGTAGATGTAGGTATATTTATTTATATTGCAATACAAATATTGCAAAATATGTAGAACATTTAATGCTGAAGGCCCCAAGACCTTCTAGACAAAGCCTTTTTTTCTATTTATGATGTACTAGCGGATCCTCGCGGTTATACTCGCGTGGTACCCGTTCCCGTGGGAATATCGGGATAAAATATAGCCTATGTCACTCGGGAAGACTGTAGCTTTCTAACGGTGAAAGAATTTTCGAAATCGGTCCAGTACTTTTTGAGTTTATTCGTTGCATACAAAAATACAAATCTTTCCTCTTTATAATATTAGTATAGACTAGCGGATCCTCGCGGTTTTACCCGCGGGGTTCCCGTTCCTGTGGGAATATTGGGACAAAAAGTATCCTATGTGTTATTCCAGCCTATAATCTTTCTCTGTTGCAAATTTCATCCAGATCCGTTCAGTAGTTTTTGCGTGAAAGAGTAACAAACATCCATACATCCATCCAATACTCACAAACTTTCGCATTTATAATATAAGTAGGATTTGTGAAGCACATTATAGTATGTAGATTAGGCGTGAATAGCCTAAAAAAAGTATTGGTGGCATTGGACACCCGTTGTTTAACCCCCCCATTTACAGTCTGAAACCGCTCTGAGCCATTGCAAAATCGACTCGGTCAAATCAATCAATATCAGTTTATAAACGTTAGCTCGAGTACAATTTTATTAAGGAGTGTGATTACAATCGTACTAAACAGGTAGGTAATAAAGATAGTTCAGTTTCATTTTTTGTTCATATTTTGTCCACAATATAATTGGGAACAAAATATGGCACTCATTTCAATTTGTCTATCTTGTCAAAACGTTTAAAGTAGGGGAAGACATTTAAAATAATGATCTGTTTCATTGCGTCAATATATTTCACTGGAAGAAAACGTTTAAATAGAAAATGGAATAGAAAATGTAACATGCATTTGCGCCTGTCCCGTGCCACGTTGGTGGTCTGATAATTGGCTGGTGTCATGCCAAGATTCGGGTTGGTGAGGTTAAGCAACTTTCACAATGGTTGGTCACGGGATGGGTGACCGAAAACTTACTGTCGCGAGCTCCTTCGTGCTTCAGAAGGCACGTTAAGACGTTGGTCCCGGCTGCATTTGCAATTGGTAATACCGACCAATCCGCATTAGGTATAGGCACAGAATATACATATAATAGTACTAACGTGTATAGGCTTGAAAATTATTGTTTTTTTATACACAACGGGGTACCACTTTGCGTTCATCACACCTGATGTTAAGACTGCAAAAACTGATTTCTTCACCGTCACTACTACGACAATTCTACAATCAATATGCTTTCGCCTTCTATTAAGTTTACTGAAATCCATTATGGTCAGGATTTGTAAATTCTCAAAGACGAGCATAAGATGTACAATTGCCTGACCCACAACCTTCTCTATCGACTTCTAGAGAAGGCTGTGCCTGACCGAAAGAATACCAGAAGTATAAAGACTAGTTGTTGCGAATATATATATGGCTTAAACAACATTACTTTTAGTACCTAATGATCTTTGAACCCTCACTAGTTCAAGGAACTTCGTTTTAGTAGCACCCCAAAAACTGGGATACAATACATCAAAATTTACTCGGCCAGGGATGTGTATATTCTTTTATTGAAAGATTTTTGTCAGCGAGGTGTCTTAGATTTTGTAAGTCCTTAACTTTCGAATCCTGTACATGACTAGTTGTAAGTGATCATGCCAAGACATCCGCTGACCCACCCCCAAGTATTTTGTGTATTGATCTTTGTTAATAACATCACAAGAGCATTCCTCCGTAAAGCTACAATTATGTATTTTGATTTCAAGATCTATTTCAGGTTGTGTGCTATTGTATTTCGTAAAATAAATGTTTTTAGTTTTGTTTATTGTACTAAGTGTTACTAAATTGTTGCTTAACCAGCTAACTATTTTGGCGAGTCTTATTTCTGTTGATCTGCGCACCGATTCACACATTTTTCCACTAAATACAACAGCCGTGTTATCTGCTCTGCATAAGAGAAGACTTTTCCGTTGTCAATGTTTATACTGCTTAAGTTGTTTATGTATATTAAAAACAAAGTCGGTCCCAAGACACTTCCCTGTGGGACACCATACGTCTGTTCGTTCACTGATGTATCCTATTTTTATCGCCTGCGTTCGTTCTCGTAGGTAGTCCGTAAACAATGCAATGCTTTGGGTTTTGATAGATGATGTGTGTTATCGTTTCCTGAGCGTACAGACAGACAGACTGAATTGAGTATTACAAGAAACTAATTGCGATACAGATGCCGTTATTATTAAGTTGTCGAAATAAATATAATAGTATATTTAAGAGCCGTAAATTTTTTATTTCATGCTCATTTCATAGTATAAAAAAGCTCCTTACTGCAATTGTAGCCATGCATGACAGAAATATGCAGGTTTAAAAGCAACGCATTAAGTTTTATCGACATTATGGATGATATTATGTTATTATGAACTAGACTTCTAGGTTTGTACGGCGATACCTGCAAAAAAATATTATACCAGTATAATAAATTACGTTAAAGTTTACGTAAAAATAAAAAAATATTACACTAGAAATTGATTTCAATCAGAATCTTGAGATAAAATACTTTATTTTAAGTAATTAAATACATACTTAGATTGAATGAACAGCAGCGATGCTGACATACATTTTACTATAAGTACTAATATCTCATTTGCGGAATTCAAGATTTGAAATTATTTTAGAATTCTAGTTCGTATAATTTTTTTTCCAATTAAACATGCTGCATGTCTTTTCTGGTAACCCCGAGTATCATATTCGATAAAACGAGATGGATTGACGTGATTGTGTAAAGTAAATCAATGCTTAATTAATTAAAATTCATTTCAACCGCCTCTGTGATCTAGTGGTTCACATCACCGGTTCTAATACTAAATTCGTGACATTCTCCTTCTATCCAAAAGAGAAAAATCTTTCAATGTTCTGTGGATAAGAAATATTCTGTGGATAGCACACCTGCTACGTTATGTCTCATAGTCTGCTACAATTCATAATATAATATCCGCTAGTAGATAGATAAAATCATTTATTTGCATCACAAACATACATACACATAACAAAAGTAAAGAAAAGAGAAATTCTCAGTATCCATCCATAAGGAAGTACTAGGGGTATTAAAATGTCTGATGATGATGACACTTGAATAGAAAATGTAGCATGCATTTGCACTTGTCTCGTGTCACGTAGATGCTGATAATTGGCTGGTGGTATGCCAAGAGTCGGTTATGTTTGGCAATTCAATGGCATCCCTAGGTTGTGATTGGGAAATGGCGATTAAACTAAGATTCACGTTTGTGGAATATTTCAAAACACATCCTTTCTTAAACACGTGAATCGTGGAGACCGTTTATTGGATTTATTGTTACCATTTTCATGGTCTTCCAAAGAAAAATAAATAAAATAACAGTAACAGTACCTGCTGGCAATCAAGCTCAAATCAAGGTATGTACGACAAGGTACTTAAAAAGACCTCATATAAAGCTCAACCGGAAGAAAAATTAAGTATCTGCAGTTATTAATCTAAAAAATCTTTATTATTTTTACTGACTGGTTACACAAAGTAAAAACATGAAGGTAGTGGTTACCGGTGATTCCTTTAACCGCACTAATTGTACAGACGCGGGGAGAGAGCGTGACAAAATGGCTCTCGGACGAGAACCGAGCGCGCTCGAAAGGAAGCACTGGTCGCTAACAGCGAATAAATCTGGCTGTATAATTTAACGCCTTTACCCAAACAAAAATATAAAAGAAACCAGAGCATCAATGATCTTTTCGTGCAAATAACAAAAAGTTCTTTTAGTAAATTTACTAATATTCTGCTCGAAACTACCTATCCAACGATGTAACACACGTAGCTATTGGTTGGTGTGACCAGATTTCATAGAAACCCTGGCCTCATCATGTCATTATTTAATTAAAGAGGTGACTTTTTCATAGAAAATACTGTTGGCAATATAAGGATATCAATTGAGCTTAAAGTCTAATATTTTGCTTGTTTTGTCATTTTAGATTAGACTACTAGTTACCAGCAAAATGTAACTGAATAGTGGATAAGATTATAAATAGTTTAAAAAATGTAGGTACCTATGCAAGATTACCCTTTTCAAATTATTTAATAAAACAAAACATCAAGTTTTTACTGTAATGTAACTAGCAAAAGATAACTAAGTAAATAACTAGTTTTGTAAGCGTATTGAAATAGGCTGTCTTTTTTTCACACACCTAACTTCTAACGAATTTCGGAATTTCCCGGAATACGTGGCAAAAGCTTCTGGCACGAAAATGTGATACATTAGCTTCAACGAACCATAGAGGAAAAGAGTACTACTCGACCGTTTCCACAATCATCGATCACCACAAAATACGTTTGCGTACAGCGACCTTCTTAATTCAGCCGTGTAAAAAGAAATAAATATACTATTTATTTTAAAAAGTTTTCTTTGTACTTTTAACAGGAATTTTCGGTTTGTAAGATATATTTATAAGAATTGTGAAAATTGGTTGAATGTGTTTCTGGTTTCTGGATACTTACGTTAGCATTATGCTTCTGATTTTGAGGGATGACGTTTACTCGATAAAGAAACGAAGTATAATTTATACCTAATTTCAAACAGCCTTTGCCTGTTTGTGTTAAAATGTATGAATGAACGGAAACAAAACCATTTTAGTGTCGATGTTTCTTTTTTTACTTTGTATGAACAATTAGGTACTCTGAGACTCGACCTTTTTTAAGGAACAGATTGTAAAAGATAAATTTTTGACTTTTATTTAATAAATTTTACAAACGTATGTATGTATTTATTGATCAATTTTTTTCTATTTTATTTTTTATATAAGTAGTCAACCTTTTTTTAAAACAGTGTCACGTAACTTAACTTTACAAAAGAATGAGGCCGGCACTCGCTACTTGCACCACAAAGTCTAAACGCTTATATAAATCGTTTCTCCGACCGTGTCGCTTCATGTGAACGAATGATTCACATCGAAGCGGCCTGTGCGAAACGTTCCTCGCGGCCACCCGACCGTGCCTGCCCTCATTCAATCACATTACGTCTTTTTAACGACAAACACGCCATTAAATACTCCTTTCTCACATTCTCATTTCCCCGCCACAAAACAACCAATGAAATATTACGAAAAAGGAACGATTAATTATTTCTCACTCACCACAGGTGCTTAACTTATGCAAATGCTTTAAACAGCCACCGAAAACTCTTTGGAATTGACGACCTTAATCCGATATGGCAAGTCGAATTAAAACTCTGGCTATTAGCTTTATTTTTTTTTTCGATCGAAACTGATTATTTTCCAGCCAAATCGGGAGGGTTATAAACATGATTTCGATCCGTGAACTGTAAAAAGGTTATTCGCTTTTCCTTGAAAACTTTTTTAAGGCAACCTGATTCATGTCAAAGGATGTTGTAAAAATAATAAGCACATATTGCGCTGTTTTATCTGTCGAGAGTCGAGACGGTATTTAACTTGGGAGCTTACTCTTTATGTTGTGAAACCGTACACCCAGCCTTATGCAACTAAGTGCACTTTGTTTATTTTTATGTTTTTTAATCCAATATTTGTGCCCTTTTTTGTATTTAGCTTTAGGATTAAGCATACTGAACGTTTTCACATCTCACATATTTAGTGTTTGGAGGTTTTGAAAATTATTTATTGTGTGCATTCTTTTAACCTGTCCCATTTGAGCCCACGTATTTCAATATTGCAAATGCAATTTTATTATAAGAATGACATCATTGAAAGTGCGAAAAATCAGCAGTCCAAATATTTGTTGTTAAATTTTAATGGGAGTTGAAGGAGGGTAGTGTACTGTCATCTATCTCATCATCATCATCAGCCATTTAATGTCCCCACTGCTGGGGCACTGGCCTTCCTTATGGATGAATAAGGAGAATGAGCCATGACCCACCACGCGGGCTCAGTGCGGATTGGTGGGTATTAACGACTGCAAGTGCAGCCGGGACCAACGGCTTAACGTGCCTTCCGAAGCACGGAGGAGCTCGAGATGAAAAGTTTTTGGTCACCCATCCCGTGACCGACCATTGCGAACGTTGCTTAACCTTAACGATCGCAGGCCAAGCGCGCTATCCACTGCGCCACGGGCTCCTCAATCTATATGGTCATCTATCTATATGGTACATATATAAAACTCTTGCGTTACTGACTGACAGACAACGCACAGCCAAAACTACTGGGCGCAAGAAGCTGAAATTTAGCATGTGTGAAGCTAAGAGAGGATTTTTGGAAATTCCCCCTCTATTAGGGGAAAAAAGGGGGCCACGCAGAATAAGGCGCGAGCGGAGCACTAGTATATTATCCTACTAATATTATAAATAAGAAAGTTTAGAAAGAAAGAAAACTCATTTATTTGGGACATCACAAAAATACATTTAAAAAAAAAACAAAAAACACAAAAAGCATAGTATGTCCCAAAACGGTCCCGACTCGGCATAATGCTTGGCTTGTGACCAGCGCTGATCTTCCGTCGGAACCGTCTTGGTGGGGCAGGGAGCTAATTAACACAAAAGGGTTAACAATAAAAAACTAAAATATTAACTAATAAAAAATAAAAAAAACACTTAAAATACACATACATCGCCTAGCCCTTGCCACGAACCAGTAGGTTTTAAAAAGAAAAATATTGTTTTTTCCATGTGTCCGCGAC
Source organism: Crambus lathoniellus (assembly GCA_949710035.1). Classification (NCBI taxonomy): domain Eukaryota; kingdom Metazoa; phylum Arthropoda; class Insecta; order Lepidoptera; family Crambidae; genus Crambus; species Crambus lathoniellus. The sequence continues at coordinate 9,254,095 of OX453323.1, read as the reverse complement.
CGTCAGCCGTCACAAGAAAAATAAAAAAAAGGACAAAGCTGACTGAAGGCCACGTTTAGTTTAGATGTTTGGATGTTTTGTCTGTTTGTTACTCAATCACGCCACAACGGCTGAACGGATTTGGCTGAAATTTTGGACGCAGATACTTTGTAGCCTGGAGAGGAACATAGGCTACTTTTTATCCCGGAAAAATATCACAATCCCGCGGGATAACGTCGTGTAGTCTACGCGGGCGAAGCCGCGGGCGGAAAGCTAGTAATTTATAAAACATCGAAACGTGATTTTAATTAAGAAACTCTTAAAAGGAACTCTAATACATACCTTCGTTATATTTATTGTGAAAGTCGATTAACCCATATTCCGTGGGTCGTAAAAATATTAAATGACGTGTTGATTTCGAGTTACAACTGTTCCGGCAGACTTTGATGATGAGATGCTTCTAAGAAGTTTTAATCTCTTTATTGCTGGAGATTGAGGTTTAATGCTTTGAGTTTAGTATCGATGATGAAATACATTACGCAGGCACACCTGCTAGTGTTACAGCTCCAGCTGAAATAATCTGTAAAATGGTGAAAGAGTATGCTTTCTAAATCCTACAAATAAAAAAAAACTACGGGTTGCACTCCCGGAGTGCCGGCAGAAGTGAAAAGGGCTCGCCAGTCTTTTTCACAAAAAAAGAGGAATTTGAAAAAAAAGAAAAAATTACGGAATGGATTTGAACCGAGGTCTTCTGGCTTCAATGCTGCTCGTTTTCTAACCTGAGCTATTACTACTTTGGAAACGGTGGCGAAATTTGCCTTCGTATTCTAATGACATTGTAACAGTTTTTGGATCAGGTCACGTGTCCGTCTTACGAATTTTCGATCTGACGGTCACGTGTCCTGAGACGCGTGTTTAACATTTTTTACCCATCACAAAAAGTGCACAAAGCCGCTAAAGAAGTTTTCACTTCAAAAATATATGGATCTTGTACCTCAATCACGCGAGAACGGTATAACTGATCTGGCTGGATGAAATTTGGCACAGGTCGATTATAGTTAATTCATTTAACCCCGATATTCCCACGGGAAAACCTCGAGACTAAGCTAGTTGTAGAATAAATCGTAGTGTGTATCGTATTACGTTTACTGGCAAAGCCCTCTCTGAATATTAGATTTTTAAACTCTAAAACTCTTGTCATTAAGTCTAAAATAGAGTGGCTAATGAGAAACATCGCTACCGCCGCACCCGTCCGTTTTATTGATCCCTTAATTTCCGTTGTCCTGCAAAGAATACCCAAGTACCCTCCGATGCATAACGTTATGCTATACATTAGAGACATAAGACATACGGCTTAACTTCGAGTATACATCGGAGATTTCAGTGATTCAAGTATTCTAAAATTTTCACACATAATAATAGTGCGAGATTACAACAATGCAAATACCCATAAGTGCAACAATTTATTTTGGTCCTTCGAGCCGGATTTTCACTGTAAACAATGGCTTTTAATAGGTTGGTGCATTCTTTAGATAGTTGTGGTATGAAACTATAGTAGGTAGGTATACATATATGTTAATGAATTTAATTCTTTATTTTAATACTAGGTGCGCCCCGTGTCTTCGCTCACGTGGAATTCGGGGATAAAAATAGCCCACGACTTATTCGCTGATCTACCAAATATACCTACTCAAAAAATTTGATAAAATTCGGTCAAGCCGAGTTAGATAAGAAAAAAAAAACACTATGATAAAAGATTTTTATTTACTTATTAGATTTCTTTAATTATACCAGTGATAAGATAACACTAAAAGTATGAAGCTATTTCAATTAATATTTTTAAGAGATATCTGTGACATGTATTGACTTACAATTATCTTGACTAGTTTCAGTTTATTTGATTAGAAGTGGATTAAATTTATAAACTGCTTGCATTATGGAGTCTCGACGATACAAATTAAGATGAAAATTAATTTTTCTACCAATTTCTTTTTATCTCTGGGACGAAATGTACATAACTGATTAATTAATTCGGTAATAAGGGCCGTTGCGATTGTACGGTTCGGATACCTAATGGAGCAAACTCAATTAATTCTGTATAATGAGCTTTTACTTTGCGTCTATTGTACCGATTTCGATTTTATTTGTATTGAGAGTATTAACTATTGATTGTAGAGCTAGATTTAATGTTTCTATGAGGTTTTATTATAGAAATCAGTGCCACAAACAATATTCATTAATCCTTTTGAATACAATTTTAAAGCCAAGTCAAATATAGGTGTTGTAAAAAAGTCGATGGAATTTTAAGGGGTCTATGTACTCATGCATACAAACAACTTTTACTACGGTACCATTATTGAAAACGCAAAAAAAACAGCATTTCCATACATTTTGATCTATTCGATTTCAAATTTTCTATGAAACAGCTGATTTTTTCCCGATTTCAATGTTGGTAACATAGTAAAAGTTGTTTGTATGCATGAGTAGTACATTGACCCTATAAAATAAATATATTTTTTTTACAACACCTTTATAGTATTTTATCTTTTACTAGCGGCCGCCCGCGGTTTCACCCGCGTGGTTCCCGTTCCCGTGGGAATATCGGGATAAAAAGTACATATAAACCTTCCTCTTGAATCACTCTATCTATTAAAAAAAAACGCATCAAAATCCGTTGCGTAGTTTCAAAGATTTAAGCATACAAAGGGACATAGGGACAGAGAAAGCGACTTTGTTTTATACTATGTAGTGATGATGAACTAGTCTCCCGTTAGATTTGCGACCCGATGGCTTATGGCGTAGCTTCTTCAAAGTTAATTTACTGCTTGTTATTGCTATATTGAATATACTAATTTAATTTTCATCAAACTATGCCTATGTATTTACATTGAATGCAGCCGTATCATGTATGACGTAATTTTACGTAGCTAGCGCAATTACTATCGACCTTACATAGTAACTCTAAACAGACATTTACATTTACATCGACAATTAGCTCACCGTTACACGCGCTATTAAATTAGTAAACAGCCGTTATCAAACACGTGGCCGATTTAACGTTCAATGAATGCGTTCGCGCAATGGTCGTTTCTTCATTGGCCGACACGACACCCATAAACGACATCGGTGGACGAATTTTTCTAAGAAAATCGGCCAAGTGCGAGTTGGACTCGCCCATGAAGGGTTCCGTACACACTTAACGTACCGATTGCCTATACCTTGCCAAAATTTTAACATAATTTTTTGTCAGCAAAATATAACTTTGTTTTTCATAGTGTTTGTTTGAATGACAAAGTTACATTTGCGGTTTTTGAAAATGTGTTATATCTCAAAAAGTACTCACTACGTATTGTTCAAACCAATTTTCGTTGAAAGTTTTTATTAAAATCTACAGCATATATTTTTTCTAGATTTTCACTCTTTTATTTCAAAAGTTAGAGGGGGGGGGGGGGGGGGGGACACACATTTTACCACTTTGGAAGGCTCTATCTTTCAAAATATTGAGTTTGAGAAAAAATGATTTGAGAAACCTCCATGTTATTTTCAAAGACCTATCTATAGACCCCACACGAATATATTTGATTAAAAAAATATTTTTCAGTTTCAGTTCTATGTATGGGGAGCCCCCCTTAATTAGTTTTTATTTTTTTATTTTTGTATTAAAATCGTAAAGCGGTTCACGGAATACATCTACCTACCAAGTATCAACTGTGTAGTTTTTATAGTTTTGGAATAAAGTGGCTGTGACATACGGACGGACGGACAGACAGACAGACAGACAGACAGACAGATAGACAGACATGACGATTCTATAAGGGTTCCGTTTTTTGCCATTCGGCTACGGAACCCTAAAAAGTATGGTACATTCTATGCATTCTATACTTACATCAGCCATTATATGCTTGCCACTTGAAAGTGTACACAACATTCACTGTAGAAAAATAATATACTCTTAAACACTACTCATTAAGATCTAAATGAATGAATGAGCAGAAGTTAAAATTTTTATCAACATCAATTAAAAAAAAAAAAAAAAAAAATATCATATACAAATTTATAAGCTTCAAGGGTACAGTTTTAGATTTGTAGTACTCGCATTTCTAAGTGTTATTGTCTATTATTTGCTGGTTCTCATATCCGCTACACATGTGCCTTATGCTTAAGCAAGCTTGTTCGGAATCAGATCAATGCATGTGAAGTTGTCTGATTTATTTATATCAATCATTTCTCAGTCCAAGAAATATCTGCAGTACAGCAATCCCATTAAGTCGGTGTGTCGGTGACGTTAAACCGATTTCCAATCTGTTTAATTTTACAACACTTGTAAACCTATTTCTGACGTTAACGGCGTTTGAGTCGGTTTATGACAGTAAGTAGGTTTAAGTCGTTTTATGAGACCAACTGGTACTCCTTTCTTCGAATGAGGAAAAGGCAATTTATAATTTATAGAATTACTGTTATTACGCATTGAATCACAGACTGCTTGGCTCTAGTTATGAGGATAATGAACTACGAACTAATAGAGAATCTAAATAAGAAATGATTCTATGAATATTATGTCACTTTGAATCCCTTTTTCCTCGAACGGGTTTGTACATATCCAGCGACATATCTTCTTTGAAATATAGTTTCACTGAAATTAGTTTTATATGGAAAAAGATAGTAATTAATACTTCTTAATCTAGCTTCGGGCACATGTCCAAAACACGTTTTTCCAATCTGTGTTCCCGTAACGCCCCATTCCTTTTCAAAAAATTAAGAATTTGGGGCGCGAAATTCTTAGAATGCGTTCCAGAATGACCTGGGAGAAATTATTCAATTTCCGAATTTACGAGAACGCGATTTTTAATTTCTTTTTTTTTCTTCTAGTGACATGTCCTAGTAGCCATCTTAATTACGTGGCGTATCATTACAAGCCGGTATTGGGGGCATAGCCCACATCTGTCCGTTTGTATCTGGCATGGAGTTAGTTTACTTTTTAATTTTCACGGCATTGTACGCTCTATTCTTTCGGGGATAGTCATATGTTTTTAATTGTCCGACTGTAGCGGGTATCTTTGTCAGTTTTCATACACGATTTCTTTTCGCGGGTCGGTGGTGAAGGTTGCGCCGTTTCGTTTTTCTGTTGCGGTTTTGATTTTCTTGACCTGGTTTCTTAGTTGGATGTCGTAATAGATTAATTAGTTGGGTGTTTCGTAATTTAGAACCGCGAAAATATCCGTTGCAAAAATAGCTTGTTGTTCCAGCTGTAACATTTTTCTAATTTACATTGAACATTGATACATGAGAAGTTGAACCGAATGTGGCAATGCTCCACGATTTGTTTCATAAGCTAGATAAACAGAACAATGATATTACAAATCTTAGAGGTTCGTTGGAACCTGCTTTAAAAAGCGCATAGGTTCTACTTAGGCAATGGACTAATCGCTTACGCTATTGGGAAATACTTAAGTCTTATGCACAAGGATATTTTTTACCTACAATGGAGTAGAATTAAGACTTTCGCCTGTTATGAAGTGAAGAAAACTTTAAGGTGGATGGAATCATATGCTATTCCTGAATCCTCTACCACTGAAGAACTGGCTATCTTATCTCTTACTTCCGAAACACAACAATGCTGTAAGGATTAAGTGATGAGTGACACCAACCACAACGCAACCACCAGCGACGACGTTGCGAACTAGCGGCCGGCCACATCGCATACGACGACGTAACCGTAACCACATCACAAGTCACAACTACTAGCGACAACGCAACCACATCGACATTTTGTCGCACAACCACAACGCAACTGCAAAAAGCTGCATCGACACTTTTCACACGTGACTACATTTTGTCACTGCCATATGGTGTTTGTGGTCCGTCTAAGTCAACCCTAATACTTATCTTTTGAAGTCTTTAACTAAGTCCATAATTCAACGGATTCGTTGACAAACTTAATCTTATTAATCATTATGGTAAACGAGACCCATAAAAGCGTTGTGAATGAGATATAAATCCCATAAGCTGCCGGCCGTGGCCATGGCGTTAAGGTACCGTTACCCGGTGGCCCAGTTGCGTATGTTGTTGTGACGTGACATAGTGGTGTGTGCACACGGAATACGAACATCCTAAGTTGTGGCTTCTTTAATGGACAAATGTGCTACGTGATTGAGAACGAATCGAAGATACTTTGATGGGAAAATGTTGAATTGCAGGCATGCGTTTTGAATGCTAATTTTCTTTGATAAATAATGCAGTTGTTATGTTTATTTTATTAGAAGTCAAAGTCAATCTAGATGAATAAAAATTTATTCATATAGATTAAATAAAATTAATGCTTATGAATCGTCCAACATTTTTTTACCTACCATCTGTTATGGACATCTTTTAGACAACAACAAAATTGTCGTTAGTCTTATACGTGACGTTGTTTACTTATGCTTAGCATTATTAGAATGATAACCATTTCTTTCAGTTAAAATATTAGTATGTTTTTTGACGAATACTTTAAGTCGACCATTATCACCGATCGTACAGTCTCTAAATACTGATCGCTTGTTTGTCTTTGTATACATGAAAATTTATTTTGCATTGTATGAGACTTAAATATATAGCTTTAAATTCTTATGAAATATATCTCGGTTTTCCTTGTGTAGTCGCCTTTACCCTTGAAGGTCGCACAGTTGATGATGCCTCGCTTCCACTGATCTCTTACTCCGCTACTGTTAAACGAGATTGTTTGTTCTACTTGATTGCGATTTGGTTCGATTTACTTTCATCGTGTTGTATTCGGAATTCTATATTTTATGGTACTATTCTGTATGACGTGTATTTAAGATCGAATTGTAACCATATTACTAAAATACTTACTAAAATTATCATTATAACGTGTGTAGTTACCTTTACCCGCCAAGGTCGTACAACTGATGATGGTTCCACTGATCTCTCACTCCGCTACTGTTATGCGAGATTGTTCGTTCTACTTGATTGCGGTTTGGCTCGTCATACTATCACGCTTTATTGTTCGTCTTTTGTTTACTTTTTCTGATTAATCACTCTCATGTTTTGCTATTAGCGTAACTGAGGTTTTCAATATCGATGTTCAGATGTTTCTGCTGTTATTCAAATGTCTTATGTAACGTCTTTTTATTTGTACTTTAACCGATTACATTAACTTTTACTGTTATGTGAGACTGTTTGTTCTACTTGATTGTGGTTGGGATTGTTTCACTATCGCGTTTTGTTAGGAGCAGTGAAAACAGTTTATTGTTTAGTTTTTTTTAACTGATAACTTAATTGATTACTTACTTTTTTGTGTTTTTAAGCTTTTGAGCACTTAATAGTTAATGTTCAAATATGATGAAGAACATGTTGTATAAAAAAGAATGTATGGACTAGTAGAATGATTACAGTGACTTTAATTACTATTGTTCACTAAGGTACAAAGTGTTGTCTTGATCCATATTTTATTAAACTAAGTCAAAGTATTTAGGGCAATATCCACCGTAGACGTAAGCTGATAAAACCATATAATAAAATACTGACACAAAAACTAACCTCGCGGTTAACCGAAACACTTCTAGACTACTCCAATTCATTGGAAATAAAAAGCACGCCCATTATCTGTGGTTTATTATACACGGTCGGGATCCCTCGGGGGCTTTCGTCACTCGTCGGGCCGCCCTAAGAAAACCAAACTGTTCTGAAAAATCGCAGAAAACATCTTCCGTGCTTCTGAGAATTTGTACCTGAGATTATTTTTGCTAGGATTAGGGCTGCCTGTGTTTAGTAGATCGTTTAAAAACACCACTTTTGTATTTGTATGCATTTGTTTGTTTTTATTCAAGACAACTTTTTACTACATATTTTCTTTCTGTGAAATTACTAAGTAAATGTTGCTGTAATGTACGTGTTTCTCTATCCTCTCTTATTGTAAATTCAACAGTTCAAAATAAGTGAAGTGAAGGTCGCTGGTTATATGTAATGTGATGTGTCAGAATCAGAATGACGTGTTCAATAAAATGTCTGCCATAGAAAATTCCGTTCCGTTCCATTTTGATATTTTAGTTATAAAAATAGGATACTACTATTCTCATACAAAATGAAGTGAATACCAAAATTGAAAACCCTACCAAATTAATAAACATAAACAGTTAATTAATTATTCACTCGACCAAGTTCGCAGGTGGGCAAATGTTCTCTGTTACTGAGTAAGGTTTTTAATACAATTTGCTAGCTGGTGAAAAACTAAAGTAAAACATTTGTTTGGGCCTTACAGCGAACTGTCAAACAATTTTGTAATATTCTAAGCGAGATGGCGCTATAGGCAATGTACCTATAGCTCCGACCTGCAATCGACATTACGTGACATTACTATAACATTTTTTGATTGACAGCTAGCAGTAAGGCCCAGTTCAGTAACTAATGTCACAGCTTCTTTTCATAAGTCAATCATTATGTTTATTAATAAGTGCAATGTTTTTTAATTACTGTTTATTTTCAAAATAAATAATTGAAAAGAAAAATCCAATCGTCACATTATTTCAGAACCTTTTTTAACCTGAATAATATTTCAGAATTTTACTACATTGATTTGAAAACATTGAAACCTTCTTTTTTTGAAGTCGCTTAAGAAATCGACCCGTCTCACAACTAGCTCCGATGGGACTCTACATTAATTTGTTGAGCAACACTAGGTCAATATTGTTGATAAAAACGACAAAGTTGCTAAAGTAGACAGTATGTTAATGCACTGATAAACACAGCAACACGTGGAATCAGCTTTGTTTATAAACAAATGTTTATCGCGAGCGCATAGCAAGACTTACATAACTGAACCAGTCACAAGTTAAATGCTAAATTGTGTCACTCAGGAAGTTTTGAGGTAAATAAATCAGTGTCAGTCAGTACACTACACTTCAAAACACAGCCGATGTGCCGTTATTTTGAGTCCAAAATCACCTAGCACTCCACGTTTTAACTCACGTGACGGGATCATGTGACGTCATTCGACCCATAAATCGACTTCCCTGCTAAAGTGTGACATTCACCTAATTTGTGATCTGAAATGACGGTGCAGTTCTCAATCCCTAAAGCTTAGAAATCGACCTTATGGCGTGGTGATAAAGACTAATGAAAAGATGTGCACGTGAGCTCAACATAACTCGTTTAATAGTGTTTTGATTGGGACTTTCACGTTTCGATGAAATTGTAAAGAGAATTTTCTTCTTATCGACATATTTATTTCGACAATTACTTGACACTCAGACACTTATATTGAATAAATTTACTTTAATTATTGGCTTTGGTTTTTCAAAATTAAATTAGACGTAAAATTTTAAAGATTTACTTTGGTTATTTGTAGAGTATTTTCTTAATTACCTACCTTAATGATAGTACCGTGAAATAGTCAGTTTCTAAGAATCGTAACGTCTTTCGATACAGTGTTTACAACCTCATTAGCCGTCGGGGAGAATTGCCAACATTTAGAAAAACACAATTGTGGTGAAACCTAATTGCTAAAAGTTAGTTTTTCAGTGTCTTCAACTAGCCATTTCAATTAGACCAAGATTGTGTTTCGGTATTTGTATGTCATCTAAGTATTTGGATATTGCAAAAGGTTACCATCAAATAGCTTCTCTTATAGGTAGTTCTAACTTGACGTATCTCAAGTAGCACTTGTTGCCAGTTGGGACGTAGATTTATACATTTTTAACGTATCACAAAATGTTAATGACAGCTCGACATTCGAAATTTAGCGTTTTTCTGACAGGTAGAGATTTTAGTACGTTTTTTCATCAATAGATGTCGCATTTTAACCTCAGCTGTCAAAAATTGTATACAAGGTAATGATAAAGGCATGTTATAGACCATAAAGATTGCTCACTCGCTCAAACAAAAATAATCTATGCTTTCTGTGTCATTTTGTCTTTGTTTGTCTCGTCAGTGTCACAGGGTAAAAAAAGTATAGTCAGTGTGTTTTGTTCGCTTCTGTTTGTGGTTCGTTGTTTTCGTTTGTATTTTCCGTGGATTATTATAACCGACGACTTTGGCTTTTCCTACTGGTGCCTGTCCTGACGACTCTTCTATGCATGATAAGATAAGGGCTAGCGCGCACGGGTGACTTAGATACGCGGCAATTTAATTGTCACTGTCGCCGGCCGTCTCTTCGCCGCGAAAAGATGCGCACACGAGAGCGACAGCAACACAACTTTTTTGTAATTTTTGCTCGCAGTCATCAACATGAATTCCGAAGAGGCGGTTGTGGTCTGCGCACTTGTCTAAAAAAGCCGAAGAACCTGGAAACCTGCAATAGCTGCTGGCAAACTTCTCCCTAAGCTTAAGATTTAGCATGAACATCTGAATATTCTTTTAAATTTTTATTGTATAACAGTTATCAATATCTTCTTCTACTACTGGCATTTTAAAAAGTATTTTAATAATATTAAGGATATCTTACTTCCTACTTAATATTATAAATGTGAAAGTTTAGATGTTTGGATGTTTGTTACTCAATCACGCCAAAACGGCTGAATGGATTTGGCTGAAGTTTGGGATACAGATACTTTGTAGCCTAGAGAGGAACATAGGCTACTTTTTATCCCGAAAAAATATCACATTCCCGCGGGATAACGTCGTGTAGTCCTAGCGGGCGAAGCCGCGGGCGGAAAACTAGTTAACTATATTTTAGATCGATAGTAGGAAGCGTATGTAGATTTTCCGTTACTACACACTATCACCGCTATCACCCCGGGCGACGGTTGAGTAGCTAAGTACTGGCCTACCGGCAACTTATTTGTCGCCGTGCGCGCACTTGCATTGAAACCAATAGAGAAGGAGACAGTTGCGTCGCGGGCTTGTCTTCGAACCCGCGGACAAGAAAGTCTCCTGGGTCATTATTCTGTGCCCGGGTGTCGCGTCGCTACGTGCGTGCACTTTCATACTAACCTGTAGACTTGATGCGAGTGACAAAATAGTTGCGGAGACAAAAACCCTTGGCGTATTCTACGAACTTTGAGTTTGCCTTTGCGATTTGGACAAGACGTTTGAACGGGATTGGCCGTGCCGTGCATCATGGACAAGGACTACGGATCGTGGTCACTCGCTGCTTTGAAAGCAGAGCTGAAGAAAAGAAATGCGAAGCTTACGGGGAAAAAAGCTAATCTTGTGCAAAGGTTCATAGTTTTTATTTAGTTATCCATGTTGTTTGTATGGTTTTTTATGTTAAACCACAGAATAATATTTGTAGGTTAAACTGCAATCTCAATCTTTATTTTAAATTTTTTAAAATCTTTATTTTAAAATTTATTTGTCTTATTGATAGAACCACAGACTACTTATATACTACCAACACAGTAAATATATATGCTAATATAAACTGTGCTACCAAACTATATCTATGGCTACCAACGACTATAAAATATATAATAGTTTGACAGCTGACTCGAAATAGTGACATCTATTAAAAGATTTGGAACTAATTTTGACGTATTATATGTCAAAGGAAAACCGCTCATTCGGTGTTTAACTTGAAAAAACATGAGAAGTGTCGAAAAGTAAACATACTAACTACTTAAATAAAAACGCCGATGTTCGACGGATTACACAAACAGAAAGTAAGAACCATGAAGATAGAAACCGGCTTTAGTCAGAGAGTGGCGCCTAAAACTAAAATAATAATGATTTCATCATCATAAATCAATTCTCTCATCCTCGGAAATTCAAATGACGCTTTAATGACTGCATATATCTTAGCCGGAAATGTGACACCATTATAATTTGATTATTGAATTCTATCTAATGTGGATTCATATCATCTATGTGATCGGCATTTGTTATGATAATTTTGATTACGCGAGTGTTTATCATCAGTTATACTAAAAAAATTGGTCATCGCAGAGTCATCGACTCGTTGGGTCTTTGCCAATGACGCTGACGCCGTTCTAAGAAACAATCGGTCAGTTTGAACCACCTCAAAACGAGACACTTCAGCAGAATCGGTCTAAAAATTACGCAACCAGATTTATAGTTCGGTCCTCGGTTCATTGACATAACATAAGAGATCTCAACTTCCCTCCAGCCCCTAAAATCTGGTCTTCCATGAAAAAACATTTCGTCGCCAATTTTTTCTTTCCTGGTCGTGTCGAGAGCCAATGTTTGCTTGGAAGTTGACCAATTAACATATCGGTTCTCGGATATCTAATTGCTGGCCCAATAACCTAAATCTTAATGTGCGGAATATCATTTTGAATACTTCTACTATGTAAATGTATGAGAGTTATTTTTCAAGCTACAAGTGGGACAAAACCTGTGTTTTTTTGTTAATGAATAAAGTCGTGTTAAACTGGTTGAACTACGTTTTTATATCACTGAATGTAACTTAAAATGACTCTTATCAAATTATAGGTCAGTTAGAAATATCACGTAGACCTAGCGACATATTATGATGCCAATGAGTAAGGTAAGTTTCCAAGGTTCCAAACCCTCATCATGCTAAAAGATTTAAAGGATTTTCTAATGGATACTTCAGAATAAGAAATATTATGCGACCAATCTTTACTGCAATAATTGCAGCCAAATACAATAAATATTTTATGGTATGCCCATTGCAATGCCACTGCAATGGCAATGGTTTAATTTAGAAAACATTGAATATGATTAATGTTACTTCAAAGCTATAAAGTTGAATCTTTAGTTGTCCTCTGAAAATTGAGTGCAACCATGAACTATATAGTTTCTAAAAGATAATAATCTGTGTTGTTATTTTGGTGAAGGACAGCAGAGTATGATGGATGGTCGCTCTAAGATTCATCACCACTTCTGCCAAGTGAACTGACGGCTTCCTTCTCCGATGATTCGTTGTTTTGCCCCATGAGATTTTGCTTTGTTGTTTAATTAAAATGGACGGATTAGTGAGGATGATCATTGTCCGATTTTGAAGAGTTGCCAACTACACTAAGGGCTATATTAGTTAAGTCATTGGATTACTCATATATTATATTAACTTTTGTCTGAGCATTTTGATGTAATAGTTATCCGATCCTGGAATTGAAATTTTGGGCAGATTTGAAACATCTGGAATTCTAATGCTTCAGGTATTGCAACAATAAGATGACAAATCACACTTTATTTTGTGACACATGAATACAATTACCCTAGCAGCTGTTGAATATTAATGAAAACATTTATGCAATTCTAGTAAACACTTTCATACTTTAAGTGTCAATTTCTTTGGTAATGGCTCAACATATGATCTGTGTTTACGACCGAAAATATTTTAATGATCCGGTAAGAGTCGTTGAGTTTGCTACGGTGAGCTGCCTCACCTCGCCTTTGCGGCTTGTACGTTGTGCGCGTACGCAAGTTTGTGAGTCTGTGACGCACGCGCAGTTTCGATCGCGACGTGACTATGGTATGGTACGTGCTATTGTTTGACCAGTGCCTTACCATGAGCTCTTGGGGCAGATTTATTGTAATAAAAATCAATTGAATAATTATATAAGCTTATTACTCGTATTACCTAGTAGGTATGATGATTTATAAAAATTCAAAGCTTTAAGTGAAGTTTAGAAAAGAAATGATAATTGATGATCGTCAAGTTACGAATCCTACTTCCTAATATAATCGGCTTAGAATTGGCAGGGCCCTTAGAGTGGTCTTGTGACTTGTGTAATATCGGCGTTATAATTTCGATTTCGAGCGACATTATTGTGAGCTAAGTATACGCTTTTAAAAACACGAATTAAATTCAGATTTTAAATTATTTTTATTCATTCATAATGGAATACAGTAAGTATAGGAAAAAATGTGATAGAAAAACACCACCAGCCCTGCGAGTCCCGCCTGAAAGCTGCTTACAGGGAGGGTTGGGGGTTTCTATATCTATCACAAGATAGATATAGATATAGGAATATTCGTTTCCTATAAGTACACGAATTTAGTATGGCCATAACTTAAGCAAATCATAATGCCTGTTTTAAATATGATCTAGTGGTTTTAACTCATAACATAAGCTATGTTTCCATTTATTATTAATTTACTATTAGAGACTCACGACTTCAGATCATATAATACTATACGCTCACGACCCTACAGTCAAACCGACCAGTCGGTTTTGTGGGGCTATAATATAAAATAACATTGTAACTTTTCTGATTTTTAATAAGTACTTATAAATAAATAAATAATAAATGAATAATGAGTTGTCATTAATTTATTTTTTGCATGTTATTTCAAAGTTAAGAACTGCGTTTCATCTCGATCAATCTTTCTCAATACATCCTGAGTGTAAGATTTGTAAACTTTTATCGAAATAACGGTATGACCTCAATCTGTATCGATATCGTAAACACTGTAAGACGAAAAACACGCAAAGATAATAATCGAACATAAAATAAACATACAACCATTTCAGATGTCTCCTTTCAAATAATACATTATTTATATATCGGCTTTGGAAAACTTTAATATTGACTCAAGGATGTTCTAATTATATGAAAATACCAAAAAGAAAAGGGTTTGTGTGTTTGTTTGTTCGTCTTTCTTTTACATCAAAAGGGAGCAACGGAACGACGTGATTTTTGGTATGGGGATAGTTTGGGAGCTGGCGTGACATAAGCTACTTTTTATCCCGGAAAAATGTCACACTCCCGCGGGATAACGTCCTGTAGTCCACGCGGGCGACGCCGCGGGCGTAAGGCTAGTATATTAATAAATCTTATGCTAGTCCGCAACTACATCCGGGTGAAAATTGTTTTTCCGTAATTACGAACGAATCGTAAAATAGTGCTCGTGTCCTCCAATATACAAATCTATATCAATAAAAACTGCATAAAATTTGCTTTGGTGGTTTGTACGAGGAAATAAACTAGTTGGATTTACTTACGCATTTATAAAACTAGTTCGCATTACTACAAGGCCTGGGTTCAACAGTCGGTTTACTTTAACCGTTGGTTAGTTGGTTGGTTAACGCACGTGATTGATGCTCAAATGGGCTAACCAACGGTTAACGTAGGTAACCGGCTGTTTGTGAACTTGGGCCTTAATGTGTCAACCACAGAACAAAAAAAAGACTGAAAGAGTACCTTAAAATAGACGTCAAATGGTATAGATATATGCCCGTTTGCACTAAACTCGGGTTGAGCTTGTCATAGATAAGATACATCTTAGCTTAGAAACAGCCTAAAACAGCCGAGCTAAAATTTTTGTTTGCACTGACAGACTACGTCGTAAATTAGTCATCACCTTGCTAAAAGAATGAATGATTGTTTATGGATTTTAAACCTGGCGAGGTAAAGTAGGTCACTGGATATTTTTTTGGTTGAAACTTCTCATTGATTCCTTCGTAAGTTAAAAGGAGACAAAAGCTAAGGCGTTGTCTATTTTATTTGGTAGGAGTAATTCACCGAGAAAAGAAAAAGTCAACTGAGCTCAACTGTCAGGAAAAACATAAATACAGTGCGCAACCTTTTCTGTTCCGGTGGCCAAAACTAGAACTAACGAGTTTTGTTTTTAATGTCATTTTGCTAATACTTTCATGTTTTGCTGCTAAACATAAGCGCCGCTGTCATGGGAACAGAAAAGATTGTCGATCTGTAATGTTTTTTTAAATAAATGATGAATGACGTATGTCACATGTGTTGTGTCTCTATCTAGCAAACAAGAATACAAAAGCCACAAGCTTTTCTGTTCCGGTGACAGCCGTGACACAGGAGTCACTTGCAATACGAAATTAGCTGTCAAAATGGACTGTCGTATGAAAACTGTTTTAGTTCCAAAGATAATCACCGGAACAGAAAAGCTTGTCGCACTACTCTTTGCTTACAATGCCACAGACAATAATCACTGATATAGGTATTTCTTAAGCCTTAGGCGCTCGATATTGGGCCCGTAAGTTAAGAATAGCCAAAAGTGCATTTAAGAATGTCCTAAGGTTAGTGCAAAGCAATTTTTTGTTAAGAATGTCTTAAGGTAGCTAGGAAAAGACTTAGGCGATTTTTAAGTTTAGTGCAAACGGGTGATAGTCTTTCAAGAATAAGTTGGCGAGCGGTAGAAAAAGGAACTTTACTAATTTTGGGCCTTGACAATAAAGCTCAATCTATATAATATTTAAAGAGCACGGCGCCATATAACTTGGCGCGTGGCAATTTCTGGAACTAAAATTGTGACATGGGAATAAGGTCTATTTTTCCGACCGTCTACGACGATCAGCGCCACAGAGCATTAAAATCCGTGCTCTGTATGTGGCGCGGACTATGAAACTCTTGTGTTACTGACTGATTGACAGACAACGCACATCCGAAACTACAGGAAGCAAGTAGCTGAAATTCGGCATGTATGTTCCTTGGGGAGTGTAGGGGAGCACTAAGAGAGGATTTTTGGATATTCCCCCTACAAGGGGCTAAAGATAGGGTCCACGCAAAAGAAGTCGCAAGCGGAGCGCTATTTCACATAAAAACAGGTAAAATACAGTATGGTGGCGACGCCCTCGACCGCTAAACTTGACAAACTACACGGTGAAAGTGGGCGGGGTTTGCGTGAAAAATGCTTTGCTCAGGGTAGCAAACCATCTACTGATTATACCTTTGCAACTAACTTGTTTACAATGAGCGGTTTTCCTTTGACAGATAATACGTCAAAATTAGTTCCAAATCTTTTAATAGATGTCACTATTTCGAGTCAGCTGTCAAACCATTATATATTTTAATGATATTTTATGGTCGTTGGTAGCCATAGATATAGTTTGGTACATGTTTGGTAGCACAGTTTATATTAGCATATATATTTACTGTGTTGGTAGTATATAAGTAGTCTGTGGTTCTATCAATAAGACAAATAAATTTTATTATTTATTAAATAAAGATTGAGGTTGCAGTTTAACATAAAAAAAGCATACAAACAACATAGATAACTAAATAAAAACTATAAACCTTTGCACAAGAATAGCTTTTTTCCCCGTAAGCTTCGCATTTCTTTTCTTCAGCTCTGCTTTCAAAGCAGCGAGTGACCACGATCCGTAGTCCTTGTCCATGATGAACGGCACGGCCAATCCCGTTCAAACGTCTTGTCCAAATCGCAAAGGCAAACTCAAAGTTCGTAGAATACGCCAAGGGTTTTTGTCTCCGCAACTATTTTGTTACTCGCATCAAGTCTACAGGTTAGTATGAAAGTGCGCGCACGTAGCGACGCGACACCCGCGGCACAGAATAATGACCCAGGAGACTTTCTGGTCCGCGGGTTCGAAGACAAGCCCGCGACGCAACTGTCTCCTTCTCTTTGGTTTCAATGCAAGTGCGCGCACGGCGACAAATAAGTTGCCGGTCGGCCAGTACTTAGCTACTCAACCGTCGCCCGGGGTGATAGCGGTGATAGTGTGTAGTAACGGAAAATCTACATACGCTTCCTACTATATAGTTAACTAGTTTTACGTTATCCCGCGGGAATGTGATATTTTTTCGGGATAAAAAGTAGCCTATGTTCCTCTCCAGGCTACAAAGTATCTGTATCCCAAACTTCAGCCAAATCCATTCAGCCTTTTGGCGTGATTGAGTAACAAACATCCAAACATCTAAACTTTCACATATATAATATTATAATTATATAGTAGGAAGTAGGATATCCTTAATATTATTACAATACTTTTTAAAATGCCAGTAGTAGAAGATATTGATATGATAACTGTTATACAATAAAAATATAAAAGAATATTCAGATGTTCATGCTAAATCTTAAGCTTAGGGAGAAGTTTGCCAGCAGCTATTCCAGGTTTCCAGGGTTTTCCAAGCGTCAGTCTATCACTCCATAATGGATGCACCCCTTAGAGCTAGCGCGCACGGGTGACTTTTGTCACCGTGACTGTTTTGTCTCTCACACCAATAGTTTGAAAAAGTCGCGTCGCTCATGCGCGCACTTTCATACTAACCCGTAGACTTGATGCGAGTGACAAAATAGTTGCGGAGACAAAAGTCACCCGTGCGCGCGCGCTCTTATTGCTTTTTATTTCGTTGTCGTCTTCGGCTTCTTTAGACAAGTGCACAGACCACAACCGCCTCTTCGAAATCCATGTTGATGACTGCGAGCAAAAATTACAAAAAAGTTGTGTCGCTGTCGCTCTCGTGTGCGCATCTTTTCGCGGCGAAAAGACGGCCGGCGACAGTGACAATTAAATTGCCGGGTAACTAAGTCACCCATGCGCGCTAGCCCTTATCTTATCATGCATAGAAGAGTCGTCAGGACAAGCACCAGTAGGAAAAGCCAAAGTCGTCGGATATTATAATCCAAGGAAAATACAAACGAAAACAACGAACCACAAACAGAAGCGAACAAAACACACTGACTATAGTTTTTTTACCCTGTGACACTGCCGAGACAAACAAAGACAAAATGACACAGAAAGCATAGATTATTTTTGCTTGAGCGAGTGAGCAATGTTTATGGTCTATAACATGCCTCTATTATACAATTTTTGACAGCTTAGATTAAAATGCGACATCTATTGATGAAAAAACGTACTAAAATCTCTACCTGTCAGAAAAACGCTGATTCCGCGATTCATTCAGTACTTGATGCGTGACATGCTCATTCTGCTCTTTCTATTGTTGTAATGTCAACGGTTTCCAATAAAAATATGTTCTTTTCATCTTCACAATTTCGGATACTTTAACTTTGAAGTTTGCGTAATAATTGTTTCAAGTTTATGGTTTCGCAGTTTCATCTTCATTGTTTCTGCTAACAATGTGTGGAGTTGGAGTATATAAACAGTTCGTCGGAACAATACGTCATTCAGTTTCATAGGCTTTTCCAGGAGTTATATGAATGGAAAGTTTTCCATATGGTTTTGATTTACTTAAACAATGTGGGTCAATATGGAGAAATAGAAGAGGTAAACCTAGAGGCCGTTCGCGAATTTGTCTGCTTAGACTGAGGACTTATCGTAATATCCTGCCTCAAGCATTGGTCTGTTTAACGCTAAAAAACTGTTTCAAATTAGACTTTACTGTCAGTCTTAATGATAGCGCATAACATACACTCAATATAAGTATAAAAAAGAATCGCTATTGTGATGAGAACATCCCTGGCGGAAGTATTATTATTTCGTTAGCGTCGACACGTCTTGGATCTATTTTCATTTAACTTAATTCTTAACAGGCTTATGTCAAGGATTTAATAAACTTTGGTTTGAGTCGAGACGTGTAAATGTTGTCGACTTCCGTCGCTCATGACAACGGTTTTAAGAAGAATCTTTCTGTGTTCTGTGGTTTAAAAAGTTCACAAGTTGATGTCACGTTAAAATGATACCTATATTTAGAGTTTCTTAACAAAATCAATTTTTCTAACGTCTGTCATTGTCCTGTTCCAGGTGATAGACTTCGGCAGCTCGTGCTACGAGCACCAGCGGGTGTACACGTACATCCAGTCGCGGTTCTACCGGGCGCCGGAGGTGATGATGGGCGCGCGGTACGGCATGCCCATCGACATGTGGTCCCTGGGCTGCATCCTGGCGGAGTTGCTCACAGGTACGTGGGTAATATACCATACGTAAGTGCTGTATTTCATAAGGATACCACTGCAACGGCGCCGGCGCCAGCAGCGCTTCCGTGGCTTTTCTTAGACGCCAAGCCGTCACCAAGTGTCGTAGGGTTAGGAACGTTATACTACACTTTGGCATGTTTTGATTGGCGATGGCTGCTGATGTCGCTTCCATGGCGTCCTAATGAGATACAGCATTAAGATCATCAAAAGTAATAATTGTAGGAAACCATTGGTTAGAATGTCTCAAGACGAAAGTCTTTGACCAGTGTGTGTTGCCAGTAATGACCTATGGAAGTGAGACGTGGTCTTTTACTATGGGTCTCATAAGAAGGCTCAAAGTCACCCAGCGAGCAATGGAGAGAGCGATGCTTGGTATTTCCCTGCTCGATCGAATCAGAAATGATGAGATCCGCAGAAGAACTAAAACGACCGACATCGCTCGAAGGATTGCTCAGTTGAAGTGGCAGTGGGCGGGACACATAGCGCGGAGAACCGATGGCCGTTGGGGCGGAAAGGTTCTCGAATGGCGACCGCGTACCGGACGACGTTCCGTGGGCAGGCCGGTGGACCGACGATCTGGTCAAGGTCGCGGGAAGCCGCTGGATGCGGGCAGCGTAGGACCGATCGTTGTGGAGATCCTTGGGGGAGGCCTATGCCCAGCAGTGGGCGTCGTTCGGCTGACATGATGATGATGATGATTGGTTAGAATAGGACTAAAGTGTCTCTCGCTGTGCGAGTTCGGTTGAGAGCAGAATTCTAATGCCTCTAAGGAAATAAAAATTCCCACGATCAGACTACCGTTGTCAAATTTAAAAATATAGAAACTAAATAGTTTAAATTGACTGCATTTAGCGTTCAGATATTGCCAATACTCGGACATAAGTCAGTTCTAACGCACAGAAGAATACCAGCAAGCATGTCCTTTTTACAAGCTTTTTCTTAACTTGTCATGTTAGCCAGTTAGTTAGTTTGTTAGTGGGGGACAAATCTTGCAAGCTTAATATGGCACACTTCCCAGTGTCCGATGGAGCTGGAATTGTGTATACAGGTTTGGTTTAGATGACAATACAATATTAAAGTAGGTACAGTCAGCAAAAAAGCTTGTCATAAAAATGAAATTTTTACAAAAAAAAACTTATTTCTAGGCATAACGAGATATACTGAACGGTTTCCAGGTTTCCCCCTGCTGCCCGGCGAGGACGAGGCGGACCAGATGGCGTGCATCATCGAGCTCCTGGGCATGCCCCCGCAGAAGCTCATCGAGCAGGGCAAGCGCTCCAAGAACTTTATCAGCAGCAAAGGTCTCCCGCGGTACTGCACCGCCACCGCGCTAGCTGATGGGACCACTGTCCTTAGTGGAGGTATGTGTCATTTTCAAAAATTGATATTTTACAACGAGTTATAATAATTGGTTCAGGGGGGCTACCGACTAAAAACTCTGGATATGGACATCGGCTTCATTTGACATTTGGAGCCCATATTTTGTCCTTATATGGGCATCATATGGGCTTCAAATGTCAAATGAAGCCCATGTCCATATCCATATTTTTAGCCGGCACATGGGCAGGTCAAGTCAGAACTGAAAAATTTAACATTGCAGAATGTATGTACAGAAAAACGACACCTGTTATTGCACGGGGTTGAGTTCTTAATGTAATTAACGATTTTGAATCGTCTCTTCAATTGAAAAAGCGAACATCTGTTTGGAACACAAACTAAATTGTTGTAAATAACAATTTGAGGGGTTGTTTTCAGAATCACGTTTAGTCTGGAAAAATCTTACGTGTTTTCCTCATATGAAATGGTACGAGAAATCGAGTCGCACTAAATTCCGTAAGGAATCAATCTTTATTCTGCACAACCTGAAATGGTTTTCGTTTTCATACGATCTACATCTTAGAAATCCGCATTCACTATCCCCCTATGATGCATATCTGCAGCCTGCAATCACTCCCCGAAATAGCGAATACTCGAAATATTTACAAAACACGCCTACTTTCTCTCGCGTCACTTGCACTGCACGTGTGATTCAAGCGAGGCGGGACACGCGACATTATAATGTAATAAATAAAGAAAACAGAGTTTTCGTCACAACTCGTCTGGTGAGTCAGTATCTTTATAAGACCGTTGACTGTCAGTGGAGATGACACACGCGTGTCTGCGATGGACGAGGAAATCAGAGTTTAATTTAGTTTTTTTTTCATCGGGGCTTGTAGGAATAGGTTTGTGGTAGACAATGATTGAAGTTCTTTCGTAGGCGTAGTAATTCCTACGATGTTTCCTTCCTTCTTTTAATTTGAACTGAGTTTAGACTAATAGCGTTTAACCAATTTTAAAACTAAATCACACTAAATGAAACAATAGGTAAGTACCTTTCGAAAATAAATTGTGTAATTTGTCAAGATTACAATTTACGTTCTAAGTCAATGAGTTTCTATATAAAAGCTCATTGTCTAAGTCTAAGTCTTTACTTTTGGGTCCTTTGGTTTCCCGACGTTTCGATTCGAATCGTTCAACTAGGGTTTGTTAACTGGATCGTTGAAATTCTTACTAAATACAAGTAAAATTTTTCAAAAATGTAACACTTGAACTAAAAACCAAATTATTTAAAGAATACTTACTCTACACTAGTATATTAGATTCATCTGCATACATAGCAATTACATAGCATTCTTAGGTTAGACTCATACAAGTTTTATAATGACTCGAATGAATGTCTCGTGATTTTGGTGTTTTGCCAGCAGTGGTTAGTAATGTCGCGCACAGTGTCGTGTTACTGTTGAACGTAGTTAATCGTGTTGATATTTATCTCATTTGGTTAATGGGGTAATTGCTGTTTGTTATCCTTGGGCGGGAGAATGTTGAGTCTACTGTTTTTATTGAATGGTTGTACACCTTTACTACTACTTACTACTTTTTTTATAGTCTTGTAATTATTTTAAACTGATATCAAATCGGCCGTAATATTATACGATGATGGATGACTCATGAATGTATAAGTTGAAAGGTATCTGGATAGTTCTGGTTTCACTGGTGTCTCTTCTAAGACACTAACGGCTGCCTGTGACTTCGTCTTTCTAGAATGTATTCGTGTTTAATAAGTAGAGATTCTCCCCTCGCTTCAAGGGTTTTAACTTTTAGGGATAGATAAACTACCAAATAGGGCCAGTTTTTTGATCCGTAGTTAAAAAAAGTTACTAATAGTCAAATATCTTGAAAATTCGTTTTTTAAACAATAGTTAGCTTGTGTCGTCCTGTACAGTGCCCGTAGTGTAAGTTTTTATGTCAAAAACGCAAACTATTTCGAATGCGTATTTATGTCAATTTGTATGAAAACTGTATTAGCGCCTCTAGCGGCGAGTAGCGCGCTTATATAGTTTTCATACAAATTGACATTAATACGCATTCGAAATAGTTTGCGTTTGCTTGACATAAAAACTTACACTCGGGGTACTGTACCCCTAGTGTAAGTTTTTATGTCAAAAAACGCAAACTATCGTGAGTGCGTATTTATGTCAATTTGTATGAAAACTGTATCAGCGCCTCTAGCGGCGAGTAGCGCGCTTATGCAGTTTTCATACAAATTGGCATAAATACGTACTCGAAATAGTTTGCGTTTGCTTGACATAAAAACTTACACTCGGGGTACAGTACAGTAACTGTACTTCACAGGACTTGGCTTTACTTGCATTAGCCAGCCAGCTTTTTTTTCATTTTGGTTTAGATTTTTCAAGTGTGTCATTTTATGCTTAATTATTATTGATGAGCTGTTTAAAAAAAAATGAGATTACTTTTTACTTTTTTGTATTCACAATGCAATTTTTATGATTGAAAATTAAGTACCTATACCTACAATCTAGAAAAAATCGACCTGACTCCATAGCTAAGTGGTTAGAGCATTGGCCCGGACAGTGAAAGGTCCTGGGTTCGGGTCCCATCCCATCGGAGCTAGATGACAGGTCGATTTCTTCTAATATTTCAATTCAAAACTAATTTGAGGATTCTCTCCTTGTCCATTTCCAGGGATGTCGCGGAGAGGCAAGCCGCGCGGCCCGCCCGGCTCCAAGAGCTTCGTGACAGCCCTCAAAGGCTGCCAGGACAAGTTTTTCATAGATTTCATTCGACGGTAAGCATTTTGGTTGTTATATTATTTGCGGTTTCCTACATATTTATTCACCGACTTCAAAAAAAGGATGTTATCAGTTTGACGTGTTGGTATGTGCGATAGTTGGAATTGGATAATATTTGAGTACTTATAGCGTTCTATTTAGGCTTCCAAGCGTGTACGAAATTTCGTAAGTGTTTGTGTTTGTATCTTTGTTTGTCTAAGAATTTTTCGAGAACTAAAAGATACTAGGTAGAATAAAGTACGATAAGATGGAAACGTTTAACACGTTAACCGCTAAAGCAAAAAATAATATCCTACCGTTCAGGTCATGTCGGAATATATGTGCGACAGAAATCGGCCCCATTCAGGCCTTGTCGGACAATGCTGTCCGACATTCAGACTCATCATCAAACGTTTATTTCTCCGCGTCGGTCGTCCAAATAAGACGATTTGGCATTCACAATTTGTTTGCTGGATTCGGGGGCCCGTGGTATAGAGAAGGGGCTCGTGCAGGCTGGCAAATGCCACTTCGACTATATGACCAGTCCGACCCTGTGGCCTTCTATCAGACCCGCGCGGCCCCCTAGTTTAAATGTAACTATGATAACACTTTAAAAATTACGTTTGTGAGGAAATAATCTCGAGGTGACCAACTCATGAGAAAAATTCTAAAACCCTTATACCTCAGTAACACTCGCGGCTCGCGGCTCGTCTCGTGACCTGGCTCCAAGTTCGCACGAGCCGGCCACGAGACGAGCTTATGTTTACACTCTTTCGGCGTGCTCATTTGTTATTGACCTTTCAACGATGGCGGATGTTTATATATTATTAACAGCATTGACTCTAAGGCCCGTATTATCTAGAACAACTGATCTCTTCTCAAGTATAGTTAGAAAGGGATGAATGTATTCCTTGCATGTATTTGCATCCCTTTCTAACTGTACTTGACAAGAGATCTCCACTTAAGTGTCGTTCTAGAATACGGGCCTAAGTTTAGTGAGATTTTGCTACTGCCCTTTGGCTCGTGCCCAAAAGACAGCTCCCGACGCGAGCCCGGAGGGTAACGAGACTAGCCACGAGCGTACGTTTACATTCGCGTCTCGTGGCTCGTCTCGCGGCTCGTTTAGTGGCTCGCGCGAGAGTGTGATACCACAGTTACACTCTCTCGCGGGGGATGCGAGCGCGGTGTGCACACTCGCGTTGTCGTTTCATTAAATTACAAACGATTGACCGTGCCGGTTGTGTTGTCAATGGCAAGTGATGTGTATTGTAAAATTTTTATTTATTTATTTATTTATTTTAATTGACACACCATCAACAATAACACAATAAATACAAAAATAATAATACAGATCTAAATATAGGACCGCGTGCATTGTCTTTACAGGTATATACAACACTCAAATAATTAAAAATGGTACAAATAGTCTGCCCTTACATACCTAAATACTTATTTTTTAAAGGGGTTCCTAAGTAGGGAATACACTAAAATTACAAAAAAGAAAAGAATCGAAACAATGTAAATACTAAAAATAAAATTGAACTAAAAATAAAATTGAAAATAAAATTGATAATAAAATTGATAATAAAAATAGAAATAAAATTGATAAATGAAAGTTGAAATAAATTAGTACTATAATATTGGCTTTTCGCGTAACATTTTTTTCACTGTTCCATGAGAATGGTAATAAATATCAATGCTATCCGAGACCCTATTGCATGATCCCATAAGACGATTCAATGGTGCCACCAGCTTTGTACGGTATACTGATTTGGTAAAAGTCTCTGGCATGGGGTGACGGGGTATCCTCCTTGGAACTTTGAAATTTATTTGAGCTAATATATCGGATGCATCAATGTTCCCATTCAAAAGCTTATGCAACAAAAGTACGTCAGAAATGTTTCTACGTTTTTCCAAAGTGTCAATTCCAAAGTGCTTGAGACGTTTTTCATAATTCGCACGATAGGGACAGCCACGAGTTTAATATGCTAAAAATCGGGTAAAGTTACGTTGCACTCGCTCAAGCCTGTCTTTGTGAGTTTGGTATTGTGGGTTCCATACAGTTGAGCCATATTCTAATACCGAGCGCACCAGTGTATTGTACAGGCAGATAATTGCTTTGGTATTGTGAAAATTTTTGCAAATTCGTTTCACAAAATTTAGCATCTGCCAAGTCTTTGCCAAGATTTTATTGATGTGATCAACGAATGCCAGTTTATCGTCAAAAGTGACTCCAAGATCACGAATAGTATGGACATTAGCGAGTTCTTTGGAGCCAATTGTATATTTAGAGTGCAGAACATTTTTATTTCTTGTAAATTTAATAAACTGACACTTGCTTGCGTTCAGAACCATGTTGTTATTGTGCGTAGTAGTAAAAGCTCACTAAACTTAGAGTCGATGCTGTTAATAATATATTAACATCCGCCATCGTTGAAAGGTCAATAACAAATGAGCATGCCGCGATAGGGTAAATTTAAGCTCGTCTCGTGGCCGGCTCGTGCGAGCCTGGAGCCGGGCCACGAGATGAGCCGCGAGTGCTTAGCTCCGCTAAGCCATTTAAATAAACATCAACTTTAACTATAACGTAATAAAGAGGAATTCAGCTTGTACGGCGCAAATTACGAACGGCCAGTCGTTGCATCTCTTTCTATCGCATATATTCTAGCTCTTTTGCGGACCTAATTTCTATGGATTTGCACCGCCGGCGGTAAGGGCGAGATTTGCGCGCAAGTACATAGAGTGACAGACGCCTGGTATAACTGAGGTATTATGTGTCCCCCAGCTGCCTGGAGTGGGACCCGGAGAAGCGGCTGACGCCGGCGACGGCGCTCCGGCACGCGTGGCTGCGGCGCCGCCTGCCGCGCGCGCCGCACGACGAGGACGCCGCGCACGTTAGTATCGCGCCGCACGCCAAGCGCACTAACTGCCACGCCATGCCGCACCAGGCGCCATAGGTGCGTTGCTTGACACCTTACCGGCTGTACGGGGGACGTTGCGTTCATTTTGAACGGTAAAACCGAAAATAAATGGTTCATTAAGGCTCTCCCACACGGGCACGTTATTATCGTCGATAATATCGAATGCGTTATTGCTATATTTCTTTTTAGTACATTATGTATCATACATATACATAATGTACTAAAGGCTACGAAATTACACACTGCTGCGATAATTGCAACAATTTTTTTTTTTTTTTTTTTATTCGGTAAATCATCAACTTGCGCCCATTCTTCTTGTCAGTTAAAAAAGTCTTGAATGGGTGGTAGAAAAATATTGAAGATTCATAAGTACTTACATATTTATTATGTCTAAGTGAATAAAGATTTTTTTCATTTTCATCAACAGCTTTGATAAATTTATAAAAAAAGCATTATGGAAATATGCAAGCCAATTGGGTATTTTACTGTTGTGGAAATGTAGATATTTAATTATGCCATTCAGAAATATAACGTTTTTGAATAATAAATGTGAAAAAAGAAATTCAATCTGTATTATAAAAAGAAAAATAATGAGCTACTTAATTGTGACTCTAGCTATCTCATTCTAAAACGAAATTTTCTATGGCGAGAGTATGGCGCTATAGAAATGTGACGTCACATTTCTATATCGCTCTCCTTGTCAAATTAGAAAGTTTGATGCTCTATATCGCTGAAAATATGCAAGATATTTGAAAACAAATACCTGTTTTGTGTTGCTACTAGTTCAATAAACATTTTAAGTCAATAAAAACATTTCAGTCAAATACCCAATTAAATTATGACGCTTGTTCCTCGTCCTGTGATATGAGTTCTTAGAACATTTGTATTAGGACTTGCACTTGTGTGCAAGGAATCGGGACGCATTATCGCAATTACCGCAACCGGTATTATCGACGATAATAACGCGCCTGTGTGGGAGAGCCTTTATTCAGAATATTTACTCCTTTTTAAAATGGAGCTTTACTTTTGCTTGAAAAATAAGCACATTGGTTTGGTTATATCGTTCAAAATTAACGCGAATCGGCTCCTAATGTCTGCTTCTACTGTGGGAGGATATTGAAATATTTTCTGAAAAGCTTTAAATAAAAGAAAGATATGATTGGTTCATACGCGCAACGAAATCTAATAAAAAATATTGAATATTTTGTTATTCAGAGACGAAGCTATTGTAATACTGCCATCAGATATACCTACACTATCACTTCAAATTTATAATTATTGAGCCCCACCTGAGCTTGTTGTTAGACGGAAATTTTTCTAATATTTAATTGTCAACAATTTTATTTTTTGGTTAAACCGATTTATTCTCCCACAGATGCCAAGCAGACATTTTACAGCACTTAATATACTCTAAAGCAGTAGCACAACTTTTATATTCAGGGATATTAATTCCTAGAAGTAACAAAAATAAAAAAAACTCTCACTCACTCTCTATCGCCCCTAATCGCCATAAGTTAGAATGAAATAGAATATTAACTACTGTGCATCAATTTAAGCGATAGCTCGATTCCAATTGCGACCTCCTCACTCTAACTAATAAAAGGGTCGTTTAGGATGGAAAAAGATAGAGCAAAAAAACACATTAAATATTGTTGAATTTAAAGATTATGAGGGAGTTATACTACTGCTTTGAGTATTTATTTATTTTGTGAAGTCGATTGTGGTTTGTCAAGAAAGATATAAAACATTTATATTTAACAATAAAATGGTAACTTATTAACAACTCTAATTTAAGTCAAAATTTCAACAATATTTATATATATTGCAAATAATTGTGAAGATCGTTTTTTTATCGATCGTTTATGATCGTTTTCTCGCTACAAGGTCTCCTGCCGTAGGATTTGCGAACCGATGGCGTAGCTTCATTGACGTTCATAAGTGTTGTTAAACAAACCTAAATTGAATAAACGATATTGAATTTTGAATTTTGAATTTTGAATTTTATATCATAAATATTATGCTATTTATTTTAATTTGGAATATACACATTGTAAACGTATGTTTTGACATTTTTAATTAATAGTGGAGGGATTGACATTATCTTATTCATAATAATTATATCAATTTCTTTTGCAAAACTGAACGCCAATTTACAAATTATAATTAATTTATGGATGGTATTATTCATATCTCATATCTTATATATTATTCATAATCATGCCAATCATAACCACAAACGATTTCGATTTTATTTGCTTTAAGTTGCGGTTCTTATTATTAAGTTATTTTATCTGTTAAGTATAATTTTATTATTGTTTTATTATGGATAAGTACTTACTTTATTTTTTGAAGAATTTATTTTGTTTATTATTGTAAATACCTACGTATAAGCTTCACAGACGCTTTGCTTAATCCTTCAGGCTTAAAGTGTTTTTAACGATATCATGGTGTTTTAATATGTTTGATTTAAATTTGTTACCATACTAAGCATGTAGTCTATGTGTTTTTTTCATTGGCCTATATGCCAAAAGCATGCCAAAAAAAAGTTTTGTACAAATAGATTGACCTAAAGGCGCGATCACACGGGCAACTAAAATAGCGCAATTCCTGTCAATCCACTCCAAATCAAACAATTAAGGGCGATGGCAAAATGTCAAAATGTAGCAACTTGTTGCTGAGATATTGCCAAAAAATACCACTAAATATGGAGCAACGTCTCTCCACTTAATTGCTCCAGATTGATCCATTACAGTTGCCAGGCAATTATTGCCAAAATACTTGCCCGTGTACGCGCGCCTTTTTGAATTAAGCACCTATAAAATTCCTCTAGGGTAGCCAGCTATTTGGTATTTAATACCAGTCAGTTCCATGACGAGAGGGTGTAAGGTGGTTAGTCAAAATTAAAAAGACTAACATGATTCTGTGATAGTCTTAAAAAGCTGATCTTAATGACTTTATCCAGACGCCTGATAACCCTACGAGTAAAGGTGCGATTCCATCAGGCAAGTCTTGTATATTAGTATGACGTCACTTTTGCAAATTATATACAACTTGAAGAAACCTGCGTTCAAGTTGTATGCAATTTGCCACTTCTATACAAGTAAGTTGCTTTATGTACATTTTGTGGCATGCAATTACCTGTGTTTGTTTGTGCCTATGTTAAAAACGTGAAGGAGACATTCGATATTTCTGTCTTGTTTGTTCAAATAGTAAAGCATGCACTCTTGATAATTTTGCATGAGGTCTAACATGTTTTTATCGAATATTAACTTCGGACTACGACGAGAGAAAAAAGGAAATGAGGTAGGTATCTAAACGTTTTTGGCGTTAGTTACAGTAGGTACATTTTTTGTTCTTAAAGTTATGGTAAAAGATGAGTATTCGAATTTGAACGCGCGCAGACCTTAAGGTCTATAGAGTAGGCTTAAGCATACTCTATAGACTTTTCCCCCTATTGTTTTGTGGATTAAAATAGTTCTGGTTTAAAACTGGTCCTTAACTGGTGCTGTCACTTTCATTTTCCAAATGCAAGACAGAATGAAAAATGCATAAAAAAAAAGCTGATGAGTTTTTTTCGCCTGTTTTTCTTGTCAGTTAAAAGATGTCCATAACAGGTGGTAGGTAAAAAATATTGGACGATTCATAAGCATTAATTTTATTTATGAATAAAAAATTTATGACTATGACTATGACTAGAATTAGCATCAGTTATAAACCAGGTCTAACTTTAGTCCACATTTTGGAATAAGGGGGTTTAAGTTTTCAGAGTGATCAATCGATATGGTCCTTCGACTGCTAAGTTTAATACCAAAAACTACTAATTTAACTAAACAATGTATTTTCTGTCGATTTAATTGCTTGGCGTATTAACTTATCATAAAACCATTTTCATTAATGCAACCAATGTGAGCAGCCCAGAACCGATCGTCCACCCCCAGCTAAACTGTTTTAGAAAAATTGATATAGAAACAAACACGAGCCCTGCAAGTAGCTTTCAGGCGGGATTCGAACCCGCGCCCCTGGGAATCCAGGCCCGATGCTCTGATCAAGTAAGCCGGTAGCTTAATTGGTCAGAGCATTGGGCCTGATAAATAATGAAGGTTTACAAGATTAGAACTTTTTTACGACTTTTTAACGCAGTACGCCAGCAATGCTGGACTTGCAGGCTCAACAGCCTAATGTATAAAAAATGTGCGAGAAAAAACCAACGTTTTTTCTCGCACATTTTTTATACATACAGAATTGCATTGTGTATG
The DNA here is from genome assembly GCA_949710035.1 of Crambus lathoniellus. NCBI lineage: Eukaryota > Metazoa > Arthropoda > Insecta > Lepidoptera > Crambidae > Crambus > Crambus lathoniellus. The sequence goes on along the minus strand of OX453323.1, from coordinate 9,223,318 downwards.
CATAAAAATATGTAAATTAAAATCTGAACTATGTTGGTTTTTGTTTAGCTCGCCCATCCATTACCGTCTCATTGGGACGCAGATGTATGAAAAACTGACTCACTCAGCTATGCGAGGTACACAAACAAACTAACTTAGTTTCGCTGGCGGTGGACGATCGGCTTTAAATACCAGTTAAACATCGCCGCCGCGAAACCGCGAAATGAGTAACTCACGCGAACTTGGCTGTTCTAAAGGCGCGCGTACACGGGCAATTTTTTTGGCAATAATTTCCTGGTCACTGTAATGGATCAATCTGGAGCAATTAAGTGGAGCTATTTTGCTCCATATTCTGTGGTATTGTGTGGCCGTATCTCAGCAAGAGGTTGCTACATTTTGACATTTTGCCATTGCTTGATGATGTCGTATTTGGCGGGGATTGACAGGAATTGCACAATTTTAGTTGCCCGTGTAAGCACGCCTTAACGCGTAAATTATTTGTCTCATGGGAGCTGCAATGCCTAGCGGCACGCATACAGTCTACGTGCACGTCACGCATGCGGTGTGCCAGGGGCCCGATTCTCAGGCATTCGAATTTTTTCAGTGTGGTAATTCGTATGTCGAACATTTTGTTTGTGGTTTCTATTGAAAAGTTCACAGCCGTCTCTATCGTCTTCTACAAGCCATGCTATGATACGGAACGGCAACAAGCTGTGAACCGGTTTACTCCTCTGAGTACCTACTAAATCCTATGGAGGTGGCATACTTAGCGCGACAACGCAACACGAAGCTTCGCCCGCTAATGTAGACAAGAACATCGCGTATGCCCGACAACGATAATTTTAGCGCGACAACTCGCACGAATTATCGGCCGCTAATGTAGCCGCAGCATTATGAATACAAGTTTCACTATATTTTTCTGTCACTAGATGTCTGTCGCTAAGCTATGTTATAAAAATATCAAAAATAAATTCGACGCGGACGTCTGAACAATAAAACAGGGGGCCAAGTCTGCTAACGTTAAGTCACAATCGTGTCTCAATAGTGTTTCAATTGTAGTTCAGTTGTAGTGCTTTTTACCACACTTTTATTGGCGTCACCTGTAACTAAGTCACAATGTAAGAAAATCTTAGAATTCAATTTTAAACTACTTCTAATTGTCGTATTAATCGGTTCGTCAAAATCGGTCCAGCCGTTTCAGAGATTAGCCGGAACAAACAGACATACAGACAAAAATTGAAAAACATATCATTTTGGTATATGTATCGTATATTTAGTCATATGCACGTGGTAAAAAGCGGTTATTTAATGTTACAAACATATGTTACATTTTATTTATTTGTATAGATGTATAGAAGATATGCCATCTCCATAGGATTCATTACTCGAGGTTTACTCGCTGTTTACCTGTCAAATGGTGCAAACGGTGTCAAATCGGTTCACTTAAAAAGACGTTGCCAACTTTATGCGCATGGCTTGTAGAAGACGATAGAGATGGCTGTGAAAAGTTAGAACGTTTCAAACAAACTAGGCTGTCCCACATGTCAACAACTTCATTTTGACAGCTAAGTTCGTATACGAACATCTATTGGTTTGTACCACTCGTAGCGTTCGACTGGTTTTCGATCGAACTTTTTCGATTGTGAAATTCTGACAATACAAAAACTGTGTTAAATTTGAATTTCGAGCTTATAAATGTAAACTTTTCTCGATTGCGTGAGAATCGGCCCCCAGGTCTCATACAGTTCCATACTTTACAACGTAAATGTACGTTGTGCACGTGCACGTCGACGTGTACGGATGGTGTACGTCCGGTGGGTTTCGGCCTTTAAGGCGCTACTCGGAAAAAGTATGGACTTTTTGAATTAAAAATATAGGATGGTTACAGTTGTTACAAATCTGGTAATAAGATATATATTTCTTCATATCTTTATCTAGATTCGTATAGTTTCAAAAACACGATTTTATGATTTTGCCTCGACACTTTTTATTTTCGAAAAGACCTCTGAAAAATACGAAATTTCAAGATTATTCTTACACTACTTACACTATTGGAAATTGGTTTAATTAGTGGACACCAAAAATTTTTAGGATCGTATAGAAGCATTTTTTTAAAAATCGCTGTAGTTTTTTAATAAGAAGCGATTTTGTTGTTTTTTTACCTAATCTGCAAAATCGGTCTCGCTCCCGCGCGCGTCGTTTTCTCATTGCTATCTCGCTTCAGCATAATTTTTCCGAGTAGCGCCTTAACGCTCTGTCTCGGTCACGCGCTTATCCACCTATTCGCGGAGTTCCGCGCGGCAGTGTGCCGGCATCAAAGAGAGCGGAGCTAAGCGTTATAGGTTCGTTTATTGGCCGACACGACACGACACCCAAAATCGCCATTAATTGTTTGAAATTCTCGGCGCCTGCATTTTTTTTTTTTATTAGTTGATAGGCAAGCGCTTGTCCGCTATCACGCCTGATGTTAAGCGTTGATGCGAGCTACGATGATGAGAGATGCCGTACCATACGATTTCACGAAAAATATGACCACCGATGTCGTTTTTGGGTGTCGTGTCGTGACGGCCAATGAAGAAACACCCTTTCCGTCGAAACCAACTTATATACACTACAATTTACAATGGAATGGAGCCGTTTATCCGTACGTAAACAAAACTTGGTGAACGTGATTTTGACACGTAGGTACGAACATCTTGTTTCTACCTACGTGTCGACGTAAACTAGCAAAGCAAACGCGAAGGCCGCAGGTTCGATTCCTGCCGGGAGCTAGGTGGGAGGTAGGGTGATTATGTCTAGTACTAATTTAAAGGTAGTCGTGAAAAACAATTCGATTCATAATATAGTCCCTGAATGGAAAAAATTGAAAAAAACCTTATTTTTAGCCAGCCACTTTGAACAAGCCCTACCACCAAACCGATCAAACCGAATGTGTACCCCCACTGGGAATCGAACCTGGGACCTCTGGGTCAGGTATAAGAACCGGTGATGTGTACCACTAGAAAACAGAAACGGTCGCTCGTATTGATGGACTCATTCATCCCTGAATTATTTGTACTATACTAGACGCCAAAACTTGTGGCAGTCGCGGCCATACTGACTGCCATGATTCATGACGTCTACTATATAATTAAATATTAGTGGAGTATAAAGTTTCGTTTTCGAGTACTGAACAATTATTTATTTTTGTATAGAGTGACGTATTCTGTTTGCAGACGAGTAGCGGCAGCGCGGCGACGGGGGCGGGCGCGGGCGCGGCGGCGGGCGGCAGCGGGGGCCGCGGGGGGTCGCTGCGCACCCCACTCGCGCGCACGCCGGTCACCTTCAACGCGTCACAAGTTGCTAGTGAGTACTTACGAGGGGTTTACTGTAACTACTTTCAGGGGCGTCGCCTGCAGGGATGGAGGGGGAAGGGGGGGCAAGAAAACTACGAATTTTAGGTAATTGGATGTTACCTAGTCAATGAGTGGACTGTATTAGTGAAAAAAATGAAAAGCATATTTATTGCGTCTGATACGCGACAAAACAAGGAGCGGTGAAAATAACAAACTGCTAGTACTCACGTTGTTGAAAGTTGAGGACCTCAGGCACGATGCATCGAACGAGGTATGGTCGATAGTTTATAATTATCACTTAATGTTAACAACACCCTTACCCCTCGATGAAACAGTAACATCTTCTACTGTTATGTAGCACTAGTTCAGTTTTGGCGGCTTGATTCAAAATAACTGTGGTCGGAAAACCGGTGTAATACGAGAATGACACATTAATTAATTAACGGGTTACTGACTTAAATCAGGCCTGGTCCACTTAGCCTTTAGGCGCGCCGCTCGGTTAAAACCTGCTCACGACGCACAACGCTTACTTTTTTCGCAAAAATGAGTTCTGTCGACTTCGTAAAGCCTCGATAACACACAGCGACTAATCGCTGCAAATGCCTACTCGCCGCGACTATTCGCTGCGAATGCCTACTCGCCGCGACTATTCGCTGTATATGACAGGGTATTTGCTGCGATTAAATTCAATCGCCGCGAGTTGAATACGCCGCGATTTGAATTGAGCATCTTAAATTTTACTGCGTGTGACAGGGTGGGTACTCGCTGCGTGTGACAGGGTGGGTACTCGCTGCGTGTGACAGGGTGGGTACTCGCTGCGAATAGCCACTCCGCTCAGCGCGCCGCTCTCGACTACACGTCTGTGTTAGGTTGTTTCGTCACTGCATAGACACGAGTAGGTATACAATTATGTGTCAACCAAAAAAGCACAAAAAAAAAAAAAATTTGAATTTGCGCATCAACAGACTATGGAAAATCTCGTGAAGAACTTGCTGTGTGTGACAGGCAGGCAGCGAAGCGTATTGTCACTGCCACTATTCCATGCGATCCCATCATAACTGATTGATCACAGAGTGATTGGTATCAGTTAGTTCAATTAGTGTCGCTATTGTTCCAGAAGCGAAGCTACAAGCGGCACTGTCGGAAGAGGGCGGCGCGCGCGGAGCGTACTGGGCGGGCCGCCTACCGCACCTGCCCGCGCCCTCCTAGCGCCCGCCCTCCGCGCGACGCCTCGCCAAGGTAACGTTTTAATATAGGTACTATTTAGGCCCAATAGCACAGAATAAATAATTGCATAGAAGACTCACTCTGAAAACTCATTCAAATAAAATAAATCTTTCTGCATGAAAATAAAGTCCAATTCCGGTTGCTTTGTCATCGCTTGCCTACTGTTATTAACCTAGAATTCGTGCATGCAAGCGAAACTGTGCCCAATAGCTACGCGCGAGAGTTTCTATTTCTATGAATGTCTCAAACAGCTCGCTCGCTGGTCAGGGTTACGACTTTCGAATTCGGTGAAGTTGTGATGGAATATAGGTAGGTACATATTGGTAATTTGTTCTAAAAATTTGTTTTAGGATAAATAAATCATAGTTTATTGTAAGTAAGGTTAACTGCCCTAATTGTTAGCATTTCTCCTTTTATTGGCACCCTAAAGTTTAGTTCGAAAAACAAGGCAAGAATAGATTTCTCAAGTTCAGTGTGCTATATGTATGTGTTATATTGTACAAAATTGGACCTTACTTTTCCCATTTGAAATCAACTCTTAAGGTGCTAGAGTGTGTGTCAGATATCTCTGCGCGTGACTAGGGCGTTTTTGGCGCTAGTTTCAGTACATTTTTGTTCTAAGGTTATGGAAAAGATTGGTATCTGATTTTGACTACGCGTAGACTTATCTGGCGCGCACTCTTATAATAGGATGGGTACAATTTACTCTACTTCTGCAATTCTGTTTTTTTTTCTCAAATCTTATCGTGCAATCGGCCTTTCTAGCCATGAGCAGATCTATTGCATACGTGGCGAGCTGAGCTAGGAGCTCCATGGAGCTTTCTGCTCATTTCCTTATAAGGCTAAGCCGATTTGTCTGTGTCCGGTAGTTTACGCCTTTTTAGGCACTTCAAGCAGTCCGGCAGCGTCGCTAGTTCGTTCGGATGCTCATCTAGCCTGTCATTGTATTTGCCAAATTCTGTGTATTCAACAGTAATAATAACGTGGATGCTTGTACGCAGGTTTCATCCCTGGAGGCGCCGCGGCGGTCGGCGCGCGCGGAGCTGGAGCGCCGGAGCCTCGACCTCGAGCGAGAGTTGCGCTCGCGCGCCGACCGCGACCGAAACCACGACGACGCGCACCTCGTCTGACCGCGCCCGCCCGTAGCTAGCTACGCTGCAACCGGCTACGGCGCGCCGCACGCCTACGCCGTAGGCCACCGCCCCGCCGTAGCCGACAACGAAACGGTGGTTCAGTACGCGACCGTGTTCAACTGTTTGATCGCGAAGATTTGTTCGACCGCGACGCTGTGTTCGATTGCGAAGTCCTGAGAGCCTAGACAAATGACTTTCTATTAAAGACATCGGTTACACTCTAATTCTGGCGTCTGTTCAGTCTCCTGTCAGTTTTCTGTCATTCGAAACGGACTGACAAATATTATTTAAAATATTTAATTTTCATCAGTCCAGACCATCGGTCTGTCAGTCTGAATGGTTACACGATAATTCTCTCGTCATTCTGACCAGAATGATGGACTGAACTGACGCCTGAATTAGCGTGTAACCGATGTCATAGATATCGCCAGTAGAATAGAAAGAAAATGTATGGGATTGACATTAGCGATCGAAATATCACGTGACCGCTAATGTCAATCCCATACATTTTCTTTCTATTCTACTGGCGATATCGATCATAGAAAGCCACTTGTCTAGGGGGGCTAATAACGTATCGAAGACGACGGTTGAAGATTGGTTGGAAACCCCGAAACTGCGTGTGACCGCGTCCCCGAGATCGTGTGAACGCGACTGACTGATCTGTCCCTTTTTAAGAATTCGAATAAATCATACTTAATTCTGGAAATCGCTTGTCAAAGCCTGTTACACATCAACGACTTAACATCGAAGAGAAATGGTATAAGGTTAAATGATTATTACTAGCTATCTGCGCGATTTGCAGATAGATTTTCTACTTTATCCGGTCCTATTGGCAGTGAGTATTTTATTTAATAAGGAATAATTACCCAAGCTCTTCCTCGTTAATGTGTATCGAGGCTCAAAATGCAAACAATGAATAATCATTTCAAATGTCTGCGATATCTGTTTTAATACAATATAAACGATTGATTACATATTTAACTGTGATTTTTGATAACACCAATTACTATATTTCTAGTAGCAGCTCGTAAGTTCTCAGGTCATATATCGGTCAGTTGCGTTCCGCGGTCGGCCGTCCCCCGCACCCCGCAACCCGCGCTGCGGCAATCGCACAAAGCTTGGTACCGGCAAACGCCGCCGCTTCACATCGCTATACTGGCGATCTTTCATTGACCAAACGCCATTTAGACTGACACATAGCGTATACGTATGCGTAGCGTAGACGTGCATACGCAGTGGGGCTAGCAAACAAAACTTCCGTATTCGTAACCTCAATGAAACATTTTTGTAAGTAGGCAATAAGAAGCGCCCCTACCGGGTGAAAATGGAACTAAATGTCTCCATACCCATGTGGTGACGTGATGATATGAATGCTGGCCCCATTAGATTTAAAAAAACTCAGAAAAACTTAGAAGCTTAAGCTTTACATGTTAGTTATCGGCTCTTATTGTATCGTAATAAGAGCTACTTTTATTGTAACTGTGAAGCTATGTGTAATTTCGATTCGACCATTACTACAAATAGTTCAACAAAATACCTACTACTGTATCTAGAATTCTATTCAGTTATTCTAGAAAAATACAGCACAATACGTCTTGTATTTGTACGTGCATACGACTTTGTACGTAGACGTGCACGTCTCCACGTACGTATACGCAATGTTTCGGCCTCGTTTTTGTAGAAGATTCTCTCGCGCGACGTGGGACTACCCGACCATATTATACTCCCGTCCCGCGCCTCCCGACAGAATCATCGGCGTCAGTCAAGTTCCTAAAAGGCGGCGGCCTCCGTTAGTGCATAGAGGCAAAAATGATCTCAGTTATAAAATAAAGACTATGAATAAGTATAACGGACGTCTAGTGGAATTGTGCGAGTGACTTAAAAAGTATATTACCGTTTTCTATGTATTATACATGTACAACGCGAGGACGTTTGTGTGTCGGTGTTAGTGCCTACGAGTCTGGATATTGTTAGCAATTCGACCATTGTTATAGGAGCTCTTTGAACATTTTACCGAACGACAAAACGTTTCGAGAGGGCGATTTTTTAAAAGCGCTCTCCTAAGATGCAGATTCGTTGTATCTTGCGCGACGCAGCAAGAAATCACCTGAATTTGATCATGCCAAATAAGGAATCCATGCGCTAGTATTTGCACCTGACCCTTTTACGGAAATTTGAATTATATGACTAAGGGAAATAGAGTTCAGAATTCAACGTTTCCGTTTTTATCTCGTGAAGATATTTCGCACGCGATTCCGAACGTCTGTTCACCTACAGGCGTAAATCAGTGAGCGATTTTCTTTTTATATTTTTTAATAAAAAAAAGCCAAAAATACCCTCTCGAAAACAGTAGTGTAAGCGAAACTATTATTGTGTGTAACTAAACATAACAATTTTCTACGGAATCAAATTACTGTTTTTTTTAATTATAATTTTACAATTCGACATTAAGTTTGTAATGTGTTAGTTCTTCTCAAGTGATATAGTGAAGTTATAACGAAATGGTGACCTTACTATTGGAATTCTCAAAGGATGTAAGGGTAGATAGATAAAGGCCTTTCTCTAATTTTAAGAGCTATGCTATACTTTTATTTTGTGAATAGCATAGTGTACGTTGTGATGTATCGATGATTTATGCATATGATTTAATATGTAGAATTGAACGTATTATATATAAATGTATCTCTGGCCATTGATACGATTTTTATATTTTGGTTTAAGTACAGCGCATTTTTTTTTGTTCGTCTGCTCACATCGTGCTATCTTGAGTTTATATACATATCAAGGCATTGCAAATGCTTTACGGTTACATACAAAGTGTATAACATTTATTAAAAAGTTTAACTTTCATCGGCAACTTTCGTCAGTGCAATAAGAAAAGTCATTTGAACACTTATTTGTCTTCCTGTGTGTAAATTTGAAAGGGCCTACGATGTATTCAACTTAAAGCATTTTTATTTTTAGTTTGTAGTGTTTTTTTTTCTTCTATATGTATGTGGTTACATATGAAATGTATTACGAATAAATAGCAACTGATATGCACAATGTTCGATGCTTCGATACTGGCTAACGCGAGCGAAACTCACGCAAGAGCTGTTAGTTTTAATAAAGTATTATTTCGAATTAAACTATTTAGGAAACTCCTTTAGCACAAATTAATTCTAAAAAAGTATGTTGTGGTTCCATTTTCTTTAGCATCCTGCTTCGTAGGACCAAACATACACCTTTTGTAAAGATACATCTTTCCTCTTCTGATTGTTGTAAAAAGTTTCATAATTCACATTTATGTGGTTTAACAAATCTAAGTCACTGTCAGGAATTTATAAATCATCATAATTTCTTAGAATTCTATTCTTTTTCTATTATTCTTCTGCAATAAAAGTTATAATGCGATGCGACCCTTAAATTGTAATTAATTTGATTGTGTTTGTGATTCTGATTTGTAATGATTATGAATGATAATATTATGGTGCGTAAGTTAGTAAAATTTTTATTACAACTCCTGTAAAATAAGTACATGTTTGTATATATTGTACTTAAAACGTGCTTTCGTAATTCGTTTCGTGGCCTTATAATTGATATTTACTTAAACAGTAAGTAAATTATACCGTTTGTTGTGATAGTTTAAAACGTTTGATCAAATTATCGTGAGTTTCGACCGTCGTTAGAATTACGTAATTTTTATCCTTTGACCGTATCACACTATACTCAACTTAGCATTTTTTTAAGTTTGGTAATTGTATTAAGTTGACTGCCTTTGTTTATTAATATGCTCAATAGTTTAATTAATCTGTAAAACTACCGTGTTAATGTGTTATAATTATTGTTAATTTGAAATTTTACTACCGTAAGTTTCAAGTAGGTACAAGTTTCCATTACATGGTAGATCTACAGTAACTTAGGTACTGACAAATTGATGACATTAATTTTTTGTTTATGTTAAGGCGTGGGCAGTCACAGCCAAGCCGTTGAAGTTTGTATCATATATAAAACTTGCCCGCAATAAAATGGAGCCACTAGGCTATTTTCATACAAACGTGCCCACTTTAGCCGACGAAGACGCTAAAGTGTCTCATAGATGGAAAACTATTTGCATCTCTGCAATTACTTTTATGTCGATGGAGAGCCTAAATGCCCAATTGTCGAATCACAGTTTCAAAAATCTTTAAATATTCTTTAATTTTGCCAAAAATTCAGAACAATAAACCGAACTCCACGCTCTGTATTACTTTACTAGCGGCCGCCCGCGGTTTCACCTGCGTGGTTCTCGTTCTTGTGGGAATATCGGGATAAAAAGTAGCTTAAGTTACTCTTTATTACATCAGCTACCTGTCAGTGAAAGTCCCGTCAAAATCGGTCCAGCCATTTCAGAGATTAGCCGGAACAAACAGACAGACAGACAAAAATTGTAAAAAATGGTATTTTGGTATATGTACCGTAAGTATATATAATATACGGTACATATACCAATATGCATTATATAAATAATCATATGCATGTAGTAAAAAGCGGTTATTTTAATATTACAAACAGACACTCCAATTTTATTTAGGTATTTGTATAGATAATTTGGGCCATAAAGTTTGCCGTATCTTTTGAGAATATTGAGTTTCCTTTGTCAATTTTTGAAACGGTGATTCGAGAATTAGGCCTTTGCCCTCTCCATTGACGTAGAAATAATTACAGAGATGCAAATAGCTTCCTATCCTATCTATGAGACCATGTTTCTTTGAAAAAATATAGAATGTATGTGAAAGAAAACTGTGTTGGTTTACTACTTATCAAATATCGCGGGTTTGTTGTGACTGCATACGCGACTCCGAATAGCGGTTTAAGATATTTAGTCAATTATTGTATAGCTTTTTTTTATTTACATAAAAATACGTGTGAGGGCTGAGATGAGTCATGATCAGCCTGTGTTGGCATTGTGATAGTGGCGTCACGCTCTTTCCGTACGGCGGCGGCGACTGTCTCTCTTGCACAAGATACACAAGGCTGGTTTATCAAGCCAGGATAGTAATCTAGGAACCTAACCTAGTAAGCGATTGTCCTAGTTGAACGACAAAAAAATATGAAATAGTTGATGACTGTCCTACTTTGTCGCGTTAATATGTCAGCCAGCGCGCATCTATTGGTCGCATTGCGTCGCGTCGCATCGGTCACCTAGGACAACGGTAGCTCTGGTTTCTTGTATACGGAACTAGCTACTAGCCTACAACTGAAGATAGTTCTGTATACACGAAGCCACAGTTACTCACTCGCTAGCTTACTTACACTGGCTTGGGAAAGTAGCCTCCCTTATATCGGGCATCTCTCGTGAGTGGTCCACTTGGCATTGATCAGTATTATCATAACGTCTCACCCCATCCTATGTGAACTGCCAAGTACATTTAGTTTAAATTGTAAGTCTCATTTGCTAAATATAGCAGACGCCCCTAGTTATATTATTAGCTTTCTTCGACCGCTGCATTTCTCTTATACCTAGTTTTGTGAAAAATTGTGTTCTCATTTTGTATGTGAAAGCTGGTGTTTCACGTCTTGAAACTCGTAGCGACAATGTGAATACTATACAATTTAAATAAATGAATTATATAAATGAGTTGTTTCATTCTAAGCCTTTGAGTGCGACTGTAGTGTAGATGGCAAATTTTACCACTGTTGTCAGTTTTTGTTTTAAATTATGTGTTTATTTTGGAAAATTTATAACTCCCATACATTTCAAATGAAATTAAATAAATCAAAGTTTTAGAAAAATCCACATTTATGTCTGTAAAAAAAACTCTACCGAAAAAGTAGGTAATAATTTGATGCCTTGAAAGAGTCTATAGGTACTACAAAGAAAACATTTAAGTATATTCAGTTGAAGATAAGTTAAATTAAGATGATAAACCATGTGTTTACGAGTTAGATAGCTGATCTGATACTGACAGATAGAGGATTTTTATTACTACTAGATAAGAGTAACAATGATCTCGACAATGCCAGATATTGTACGCGTACCTACCTACTGGCTCCTATAAAAACCTAGACGCGTAGACCAATCTTTGATCTATGCCTAACCTAATGTATAATGATATTTTTATATAATATTTTTAAATATCTATCTCACTTGATTTTTAATCTACGGAATGTTCAGGGTTTGTATTTATTTTGAATCGGTCGCAGTTAAAGCTTTTGAAAAGAGAGATAGATGGAAAAAAGATTCCATATATCCCAACCGGTAGCGATAGAGATGGAAAAATTTGTCCAAGTATTCCTACCAGGAGGTAAAATACGGTACCTAATAAAATATATAAAAAAATATATATTTATTTATAAAATATTAAAACGTATTAATAAATAAACTCCTGTTAAAATTAAAATGGATAAAAAATAATGAATTCGCTTTTATTAATATTTAAAATTTACTTATTAATTAAATTTATATTTTAGTGTAAGATGGACAGAAGTTTTTGATAAGTACTAATATGTCGGTAGGGCTATGTGGAATAGGGGGGCAATAATGATGTTCAATCTTAAGGACTATTCAATACCTAACCTTTACAGTTAGATACATAACTAACTTACATATCATACCGCAAAGTATCAAAATACTGATACACTTCTGGGCAATAACTTGACGAATGTCGAGTGGTAATACAAAAAGTAATTTCATGATTATAATCAGCATTTATCAGCCTCTCGCAAAGATAGACCCCGTAGCTATGTTGTAACCTACTCTTATTATATTTCCTTATAAGATAACATATTTCCCATGTTTAGAAATAGAAAATTGAGCGATAAAATATTTGTCAATTATTTTTTCTTCATTCATTAGTCATTCATTACATAAGTAACTAACTCTAATATCTTAATTATTTTGCCACTATTTATATTCAACAAGACTTTTTTTGCAGTAGTGCCAGGTTCCTATCTATATTTATCTTTCTCTATGGTGTCAGGTTTCTGAAATCAGTACCTATGGGAACTACCATGGCCCGCTATTATTTCTCGGCTGCTTGCGACGAGTAAGATAGAAGATGGCTTTGGAACTACGATTTAAGTAGATGATTGGTACTCGCGTAGTCATAGCGAAAGCGAAGACTAATAATTTTGTTAATCTATGCACTCTACTTTAATGTTAGGTACCTATTTCAATACCTTGCTTTAATATGTGTAAACCACCTATCTAGATTGAAAGTAAAGTAATTTCTTAGTCATGAAATATATTGACCGCTATAATCAATATCGCGAGAAGAATCGCATTTTAAAGTACTAATATCACAGTCTAAAGTGCTAATCCAGTGCCTTTACGATCACCTTTTGCGGTGTCTTTTTTATTAGTTAACACAGATGCAAACGAATGAAGCAAGTTATGCAGCAAGTCTTTATATCTTCGACCTTCCCCTAGTGCGCTGCGGCTCGATACCAGACACTGAGACTGCGAGTGGCGCGGGCGCAACACGACAGTCAAACGACAGTGCCAGGCTGCCCGCCATAACTGTCACTTCTCGCGCCAAAACTGTGGAAGAGCGCGAATACCGTGCGGTAACTTTTTAAAAGTGTTTGGTTACGTTTTGTGATCTGTGCTGTGCCTACTGTGGTTTTAAGTGAATACGTGTGTTTTTATTTACGGTAAGCTGGTTTTTACTATTATTTTAATTTAAAATGTAATGTTGAGACTAGTGTTCTAGATATTTTTTGACGATCAGACCCAAAGGTCCCGGGTTCGATTACCGTGAGGGAATATATGAGTAGTATAGAATCAAAAAGATCTCGGACCCATTGGACCCTCAAGATTCGACCCTAAAGTGCCCCCTAAAGCAAAAAGTGCCCATTGGACCTCATAAAATATTATTTCTGAAGCACCCATTCGACCTTTTTTCTGGTACCCGGACTTTCAAGATTAAAAATTTGAAAAAGTGTTATTATATGGAAAATTGCAAACTTAAGTAACAACGTGAATTTTTATAACACTACTAGCGGCCGCCTGCGGTTTCACCCGCGTGGTTCTCGTTCCCGTGGGAATATCGGGGTAAAAAGCAGCCTAAGTTTTATTTTTTTTTATCCACAACGGGGTAGCACTTAGCCTTATAGTTATTCCTTATTACATCAGCTACCTGCCAGTGAAAGTCCCGTCAAAATCGGTCCAGCCGTTTCAGAGATTAGCCGGAACAAACAGACAGACAGACAGACAAAAATTGTAAAAAATGATATTTTAGTATATGGACCGTATATATAATCATATGCATGTAGTAAAAAGCAGTTATTTTAATATTACAAACAGACACTCCAATTTTATTTATTTGTATGTATAGAGTAAGTATTATTAGATTCGAAGCCAAATATTAAAAAAAGACAGCTTTTGATGGGTCCGTAGCCAAATGGAACCCTTATAGATTCGTCATGTCTGTCTGTCTGTCTGTCCGTGCGTCCATCCGTCCGTCCGTCCGTATGTCACAGGCAGGGACCATAACTTCGGTTAGCCTCGCCCCTTTCACTGAGCCACATTATTCCAAAACTATTTACGACTACTCATTTGAAATTTTATCGTAGGTACCTAGGTAAATGTATTCTGCAAAGCGCTTTACGATTTTTATATATATTAATCTAAACAAATAAATAAAATTGGAGTGTCTGTTTGTAATATTAAAATAACCGCTTTTTACTACATGCATATGCATACATGCATACATTATATAATATACGGTACATATGCCAAAACAACATTTTTTACAATTGTTGTCTGTCTGTCTGTCTATCTGTCTGTCTGTCTGTTTGTTCCGGCTAATCTCTGAAACGGCTGGACCGATTTTGAAGGGACTTTGACTGGCAGGTAGCTAATGTAATAAGGAGTAACTTAGGCTACTTTTTATCCCGATATTCCCACGACGGGAACGAGAACCACGCGAGTGAAGCCGCGGGCGGCCGCTAGTAAATAATAAAATAGATCCGCATAGGTACATAGAACTGAAACAAAAAAAAAACAGGGGCGAGTCCGACTCGCACTTGGCCGATTTTTTGTACAACATCGACTCGACTCGACCGCGAACCCATGATGTCTTTCATTGTTTTCCTTTCATTTAATTTGCCATGTTTGTAGGAGATCTTCTTCTTCTTCTTCTTAACATTACGGGCGGTTTCCGCAACTCGACGTCTATTGCGCCTATTTTGCGTCCGGAGGGTGCGCGGCCAGATCACTCCAGCCAGCCCAGCTCAGCCAGGAACGCTCCAAGAGCTAGGAGATATTTGATTCGATTATGATTGACGGATTGACCTCATCGATTGATGAGATAAAAGTACGGGGTGTTCCTGTTCTCGAATTTTAGCCATTTGGATACCTGGCTCTAGGAAGCGATCTAAAAATCTAGGATTCCGTTTAATTAAAAAAAAAATGAGTGAATTTGGCTATCTTCATAGTTTGGAGTATTTTCCCTCCAGGTGGCATGAAATAATTCCATTCTGTATTTATTAGTTCTCTTCCATATGATCAAAGTTAGTTCTATTCTATCGTACCTAACAAAACAATGAATACCTACCTAGACCTACTTACTTAGATAAACCTATACCTATATTGCCATCATTTAAAAGCCATTATTAAGTGTTGTAATGAAAGAATTGATCTATTGGATAATGAAAAAGCAATTAAGTAGGTAGTAACATTTATTAATAAGTATTAAATTAGAATCAGTTACCTACCTAGGTACTTATCTACGTTAGCACTATTACTTATTCTGTGTCTACGTTCTAAATGACGTTTAATGAGATTTTTATACCAACTTGCAGTTTAGACTTTTGTAGTGTTTCAGATAAAAAGTGTTTAAAGAAATGGCGTTTAAAAAGACCCAATTTTTAAGGTTCAGTATCAACAAATAACCATTTATAAGTGCGTCTACAATGGAGACTCCATTCTCCACTCACTATAAAATAGACAAAGATAATGCACAAAACTCGAAGCTGATTCAGTTTCCGACTGTTTGTGAATGAGGGGGTCTCTGAGAGAGGTCTGTAAGTACATCATACAGTATTTTGACAGGCAGTAGAACTGACTCCCCCTGCTGTGTCAACTGTAGGTACCTAATCACTACATAGTATAAAACAAAGTCGCTTTCTCTGTCCCTATGTCCCTTTGTATGCTTAAATCTTTGAAACTACGCAACGGATTTTGATGCGTTTTTTTAAATAGATAGAGTGATTCAAGAGGAAGGTTTATATGTACTTTTTATCCCGATATTCCCACGGGAACGGGAACCACGCGGGTGAAACCGCGGGCGGCCGCTAGTAACCTAATAAGTATGAAAATAGCACTGCTTTTTCCCTCACCACCTCAATTGAGAACCATAGTGTCAGTCTGTTCCCTTATAGAGACTTTTAGTTCTACATTATTTTTTTAGGGTCATACCACCGTGCCGTGCCTGCTCTCGACCACCCCCATCTGGTCTGCCCACCTTGAGTGGGTAACCTTATGGGGGGATCGGGAGGAGACTCTCTCCCTCCCCCCCTTCTGGGGAGAGGTAAGAAAGAACCCCCTGGCTCCCTCGCCGAGCCTACTACTCAGGCTCGACGGGGGCGCTGGGGGCGGCGAGAGACAGCCCAGGAGTCCCGGTATAACCGGGACGTACGGCTTCCTGTGCGCTGACCGAGTCCAGCATGCCAGAATGTCACTGGTATACGTAAAGAATGTATTTGCCCTCACTCTAATAAAAAAAAGGGTCATACCACCGTCACGGAAGAACGACGAGGCTAGGTGGTAGCCTGTTACAACCCTGGGGTACTCTGATGAATAGACGGATGAACATGGCTACATTTTAACGCCTAAAACTAAATCTAACAACAAATCGCACATAGTGTCGTTCGTTATTTATCAAAGCTGAAAGCTCTCAAACTAATTACTTAGGTACTTACGTCTACAGTCAGGAGACAAATTCGGTAAACCACTTTCTTACTTCTTTTTGTGTGGCTGGGTGCTTCACCATTAACACGCAGACCCTTTTACTATTTGGTTATGTATCAAACTAGGGTAGTAGGTAGGTACAATGTATACCTATAGTGACTGCAAGAGAACGGTGAGATGCCAGCCACACGAAAAGAAGTTCACCTACTAAGTCAGACAGACAGATATCGGAAATTATTTTTGCATTTCTAGTCCAATTCTTCGGGATGATTATTAGCTACTTACGACTCTACGACCTTCACAGACAGCCTCGTTGAGTCTGTAAAAATGATTATTCAAGAACATTTCTACGTCATTGGCAGCCTGAAAAATCAAGGCCGTGTAACAACTTTATTCCGAATAGCCATTTTTATGTAAATGAGGATAAGACAAATTATAACATGAAAATAAATTAAGACGGTTATATATTTAAATATTGGGTAATGCTTGTGTATAATATAACTAATATTAAGCATACCTACTACGAGTCGATTTAGGTTTATTTTATTTAAAACTTGCATTAAACTAGTAAGTTTTATTTCTATTGGCTTCCTTTTTAAAAAAGATAAATTTTCATCATCATTAACTCGACTTTTATTTTAAAACTAGCCTTCCGCACCCAGCTTCGCCCGCGTGGACTATACTACACGACGTTATTCCGCAGGAATGTGAAAATTTTCCGGGATTAAATTAATATTATGTTACTCTCCAGCTCTCAAACTATCCCCATACCAAAAATCACGTCGATCCTTTGCCCCATTTTGACGTGAAAGACGGACAAACACTAATCCTACTATATATATAATATACCTATACATATAATATTACAAATGTGAAACTTTAGATGTTTGGATGTTTGTTACTCAATCACGCCAAAACGGCAGAATGGATTTGGCTGAAATTTGGGACACAGATACTTTGTAGCCTGGAAAGGAACATAAGCTACTTTTTATCCCGGGAAATATCACGTTCCCACGGGATTACGTCGTGTAGTCCACGCGGGCGAAGCCGCGGGCGGAAAGCTAGTTTATTATATTAGTATAGACTAGCGGCCGCCCGCGGTTTCACCCGCGTGGTTCCCGTTCCCGTGGGAATATCGGGATAAAAAGTACATATAAACCTTCCTCTTGAATCACTCTATCTATTAAAAAAAACGCATCAAAATCCGTTGCGTAGTTTCAAAGATTTAAGCATACAAAGGGACATAGGGACAGAGAAAGCGACTTTGTTTTATACTATGTAGTGATGATGTTTAATCGCGATTAGTTAAGGGGTCTGAAACGGCTGCTTAAGAAGCCTGGGCTGACGGTTTAATTTTTTAACGTGCCTTCATTCCTTCTTATGCACTGACGAGCTCAAGACACTAGTTTATATGGTTCCGTACCCAAAGGGTAAAAACGGGACCCTATTACCCGGCGACCGCCCGCGTAGTTACTTTGTGCTATTACTAAGACTCCGCTGTCCGTCTGTCTGTCTGTCTGTCACCAGGCTGTACAAGTGCGACAACGTTTTCTGTTCAGGTGATAATCTTTGGAACTAAAACAGTTTTCATACGACAGTCCATTTTGACAGCTAATTTCGTATTGCAAGTGGCTCCTCTGTCACGGATGTCACCGGAACAGACAGGAGTGTGGGACTATATCTCATGAACCGTGATAGCTAGACAGTTGAAATGCAGTGTCGCTATATATAACAACAAATACTTACTAGAACTAAAATAAACCTATTGAAGGGGGAACGTGATTTTTTTGCGGTTTTTTGCTCGATATTAATAACGGCAAACAAAAGGTAGACGCTTGAAATATTCACAGAGATAACCCATCCCGTGGCCGGCCTTTCTGGAAGTGACTTAATCACCACAATGGCACGCTTTCATTTCTTTTATATATTTTGTTACTATAATTTTTCAATGAATCCTTTTGACTACAGTCTACAAATATTATTCTGTGCTACAGTATTCCCCAGGCCAGGCAGTAAGTACCTACGGCGGCACATCAGACTATACCTACATGTTGACCTTGAGACCGCTTTTATGCCCTACGTAATAAGAGCAGTTATCGCAGTTCAACTGTTTAACTTGATGTGCTGTCGAGTGTACTCAAAATAATACAATCCAAAGTATCGAGTTAAGTAAGTACTTATATAAATCAATGATCCAAAGTGATTTTAACGTGCCTAATCTGTTTATTTTCCTGTACTTAAACTTTTATTTTATTATTACAAGTATTACCTTCGCGTCTATCAGGGGAATAACAATTTATAAGTAAGTAGGGAAGTTAAGAATTCTTACTTATACCTACCTAATCATGGAGTTAAATGTAACTATTATGTAAGTACTTATAATAATGTTACCTTAGCCAAACTATTTTCTAATCTGTGCCTAGCTGTAATTTCTAAAATAATCTAAAATTTCTTTTAGGTAGGTTACCTACCTACTTACTTACCTGCTTTTTAGGTCCTTAACATACCTGAAGTGAAATGGAAATAGCAGTGGTAGGCATGTAAAAGTTTGGTAAATAATTATAGTTTTAATTTTAACTTCCTTCCGCTATGAAAGAAATAAAACAAAAGATGGACAATGTGAAAGGACGCTGGTTACTGGTAGGTAAAGGTTTGTTTGTCCTGAAAAAACGGGTAAAACCTTGTAAAACCAATATAGAACCCAATTTCATATATTTTGCAATTTAAGTACTTCTACATTTCGCCCAACTATGATACATGGAACCTAAAACTGTGGTTAAGTTAGCTATGAAAAAAAAAGTTCTAACATAGCTATAATATGGCATAGGCAGTCATAGCTAACTATAAGACCTTTGGAGTCGGTGGATTATGATTATTTATAATCTGTTATGCGACTAGATGCTTTTTAAAATATCCGTAGAATTCCGTAGGTTTCATTTAAATACTACATATTTCAAAAATTATTTCTGTACTAATATTAGTATGTATTACTAATATTATAAAGAGGAAAGCTTTAATTGTTTGGTTGTTTGTTTGCATCGAATAGGCTCCGAAACTACTGAGCCGATTTAGAAAATTCTTTCACCATTAGAAAGCTACATTTTTCCCGAGTGACATACCTAGGCTATATTTTATCCCGATATTCCCACGGAAACGGGTTCCGCGCGGGTGAAACCGAAGGATTTAGCTAGGATTCGCTAGTAATATTATAAAGAGCTAATTATAAAATTAAATAAAATCAAATAAAGACTAAAGATAATTTGTATGTACCTATGTACCGAATAATCTCAAAAAGTACTAAACCGATTTCAAAAAGTATTTTACTTTTAGAATGCTACATTATCCCTGATTAATATAGGCTATTTTTGTCCCGATATTCCCTAGGGAACGGGTACCACGCGGGTAAAACCGTGAGGATCCGCTAGTAAAAAATAAAAAATCGTAGCAATTGCTACGAAACACCTCATGTTCGTGTAGACGAAAGCCGAAAATTCGCTACGGATTTTAAAAACAATTTAGGCTGGCTCGTTGATTAAAATCGGTAGTTTTTTGCCTAGACAGTTATTTATGAATTTCATATTCGACAACTAAATTCCTATTTCTTTTAACACAATATTATTTAAAAAAAGAAACTAAATGTTGGTAAGTTTAAACAGGATTTTACCTTTTTTGTCAGCCATAAAGTTTTTACACGTCTGCCTCATTGTGTTTACATAATTTAATAAAAACACGAATTTGGCAGTAACTTATATACAAAATGTCAATAAATAGCTGAAATTTTGGAATATTTTAACAAACCAATTTGGTGCAGGCAAATATTTTTAAAATCGTCATATCTCTAAAAACATTTGCACAAAAGATTGACAGATTTTTTTAACTAGTTATGACTGTTATGAGTTATCGCTAATACAGTAGGTACACAATGTAAATTATAAAATGATTTACACAAACGTTTGTGTCACAAATTGGTCTTGAATTAGTCATGCCATTTTGGTGTTCCGACGACGCAGTTCATCAACAGACGATTAATGCACGTGTATTGGTGTTCGTATGGGTTAACCAACGGTTAAATGACTGTTGGTGAACCCGGGCGGGGTCTCGGGATTTTGTTAAGTAAGTAAAATTAGTACTTAGTTAAGTGAGAGTCAAAGTCAGAATAATATACTTACTTATACCTACCAACCTATGTTTTTCCATGGTTTTTCTTCTAATGTTTGTTGTTGTTTGTTCTCTCTGTGTTGTTTTCTCTCATAAACTATCTGGAATAAATAAATTGATTTTAGATTTGATGTTTCGCTAAACTTGGGTAAAAAACTACTAGTATATCCTAAAGAAAGAAGTAATTAAGTAGGTACCTACTGTCGTTTGCATTTAGAATAGGTACACGAGTTACTTAATAAAAATAGTTACTACATACAAAATAAAACTAGGCGCGAATCCAGGGGGAGTGAGCAATGGATGGGTGTCAATTGCCCCCCCGACTTACATTTTGACTAAAAGATGCATTTATTTTATTATCACTTTCTGGAAGGTCAAGTAAGTAGTTGAAATTATCTTAAATGCCCCCCCCCCCCCCCCCCTGAAGCTAAAATTCCCCCTGGGTTCTGGGTCCGCCATGGGCCCTTAACTAAACAACTTTTGTAACAACTACCTATCCGGTCTATAAAAAGTTTGTCCAACCAAAGTGACTTCACAGTTCGTTTTATTGCAATTCGTTAGTATCGTAAAATTGCAATGTCTTCATTCATTCTTTTACTATCCAAATACAAAGTAACCCAAGTGTTAAAACTGTAAATAACATAGGTACAAGTTCTAGCGTGCTAAATTGCGATGCATATTATGGCAAAGAGATAAGCTGTATTAACTATTTTAGTCATAGTTTTATGTCCATTTGTAGAAAATGAACAAAAGATTAAGCACGATCTTAAAACAACTCGATTTATCTGAGAAGGACGGAAAAATACCACTTTGCATACGAAGAAATGTTATGAAAACAGAAACCGGTAGATTTTCATGGTCTCCCTGCTTGTTTATAAATTTTAATTATTCGGTTTTTAAATAAGAGTGAGTTTTAATTATATTTCTTATAGGTACATTATTTGCCTTATAGCAGAGTTTAGAATTTAGGTTTTTTTACAGTCATTTAAACGAAATAGTCACGAAGAAAATAATTATGTTAGTAGCAGCGGGCTTCACTCCCTTGGAATTTCGGGATAAAATAGCCTAACGACCTCAGGCCTACCAAATAAACACAAAAAAAACATAAAATTCGCTAGGTACACAGCAACAACAAAAAACAACACAGTGACACGAGATTTTTATATCTAGACAAGGAAAGGAACACACCCTCCAAGTTTCAGGTCTCTACGATCAGCGGCGGCTGTGCGTTTATCCGTCAGTCATAAGGGTTTTATATGTATTTATATCTAGATTGCAAGCTTACGTTGTATATTTTTTTCTTATTTCGACTCGTATACATTTTGTTGAATATATGTATGTAGGTACTTTGTACTATATTAAAACGATTAAAAACCAATCAAACGTTATTGTCTAGTCTCATGAAGTTCGACTTAATACTCAGGTAACCAGAGTATTAAGTCAAACTTCATGTCTAGTCTTGTCATTCCATACAAATTGCAGCCGATTGAATACGATATGAACTGTCAAATTAATACGATTACCTTACGCAATTGCCCCCCTGAACTAGTTTTGGAGATTGTAGTGGAGGAGATACTTAAATCTCATCTCTGGAAACATTTTGTGAAAATCTTAAAAAACTTTGTCCGTCTTTCACGTCAAAACGGGGCAACGGATAGACGTAATTTTTGGTGTGGGGATATTTTGGGAGTTGGAGAGTGACATAGGCTACTTTTTTCCCGGAAAAATGTCACATTCTCTCGGGATAACGTCGTGTAATCCACGCAGGCGAAGCCGCAGGCGCAAGGATAGTCATCTTATTCTTCTTCTTTTTTTCATGAATACATGCATGACACAGTTGAATTAAGGCTGCGATTCCCCAAAATAGGGTTTTTTAAATTATGGATTACTCGCAAAAGCGAGGAGTTATTAATCTATGCACGCAAATCACAAGTACTTACTTAAAACTTGGAAAAAATATATGTTATTTTACAGTTATTTATCTAGTGCTACCGGCCGTTTTTTTTCGATTGGTGATATTTTACTGTGTCAAATAAAATCCCAAACATCCGTCTAATCGTAATTCAAATATCGTTTTACATGCAGTATACCTACTTGGTTTTAGCACAGATAATATAATACTTTAGTTAATGAAAATATACGAAAATGATTGTCTTTGATTAGCCGAGGGTTTCCAGCCGTCATAATTTAAATTTTTTATTAGTTTATTTTTAATTTAATTCTAAGTGATTTTCGATTCGCGGCCGCGGGGCGCTCGCGAGTTCACAGTTCACTGCCGGCAGCCGCTGCGTCCGCGTGAAGTGTATCGAGCGCGGCCCAGCAAGCGTTAGCGTGCCTATTTCGGTCGGGAATCCTCGCCTTAAATTACAAAATTGATCATCTTGCGTACTTATTTGCTGAAATATTCTTTGAAAGCTGTTCTTGAGACCCTTGGTTGTCATCTAATATACCTAACTAGTTACCTAGGTCTTGAACTTGGACCATTGCTGCACGGGATCCTTCATATACCTACCCAAGCAGATACAGAAATTGTTAAGAAAAATTCTTAGTGAAGAATCCGATTTATTTGAATATCAAAAGAATTTTTGATTTTGTTGTCGAGAATCCCCGAAATTTCGACGCAGTTGCAGTTGCGGCGGAGTAGGTAATGATCATGGCGTGTGCACTAAGGTGCACTGCGCCGAAATATCGGGGACTCGACAACAAATCAAAACATGGTAAAAACACGTAAAAATTCCCGGTTTTCGTAATATTAAAAGTTTTTACAAAGAATTTTATGTTCTTTTGAGTTTTGTTTTTGTTTTGTTGTAAAGGCTTGGCCTTAGAAACGCTGGCAAGTTGATTGCGTGATTGGCGCCTGTTCTTCATGTCAGTTAAAAAGTCTTGACTGGGCGGTTGGAAAATGTTGACGATTCATAAGGTACTTACTTACCTACATCTTTATAAAGTCTTAATGAATAAATGAAAATAATTTTTTTTAACCTGCGCACGTTCTACCTAGTTATTGTAAAACTCTGGATCAGAGCAACATAGTTTTTAGTTAGATAGTGCGGGAATCCATTCGGAACGAATTTAAAGGCTCGTGGATAAGATAAGATGATAGTTAACAGCTGATTTATCTCTTTATTTGCTTTCCCTCGTCTTGTTATCGAGTGTCACTGAAGTGCCGGAACCATTGAGGCGTTGCGTTGTTAGTACTAGGTATTATTTTTCTTTTCCGAATTGTTGCTTATGTATGAGAATTTATCATTAAATTTTATTATTAAATCGCTAATCAAATCAGCTAATCTGAAATTAAATGAACAAAAATTGTCATGTTCTAATGTAGTTCTGTGGCTTAAATTATTTTTGATAATAGAATGTCTTATAAAAAGAATACGCTGGATGAAATGGAACACTCATTCGCATTTTCTTCAGATAGATTTTTAAAGTCTACTGGTAATGTCAGAGTTTAGTGTTCAACAAAAGGCATCTTTTAAATATTTTTTTGTGGCAGACGCAAAAACAACACACTTATAATATAAGAAAGCGAGCCAATATTCCAGATAGGTACGTTGACAAATTACTGCATATTATTATGTAATTGCACACCTCATACCTACGCAAAAGGGGCTGAGTCATAATATGTGAAAGTTGGTGTCTCTGACCTCTGACAGGCGGACAAACTTATGTTTTTAAGTTGTATAACAACAACAAAAACAGCGGAAGTTAAGTGTTTTGTAAAAATAATCCGATGAGCCATTACTGGTTAAAATTACTCAAGATGCTGGTTCCCGCCAATTTAACAATAAATTAACGAATAATTAAAACAAAATGTTATGTAAGCCTGGTATACACATGCTACTAAAAGAGCATGCTTGTTTGTTAGGTAGTATGCTCTTATGCTGCGGCTACATTAGCGGACGATAATTGTCGACTATCTCTTTCCATACGCCACTACCACAGAGTATTTATTCATGTGCCACAACCACCGGTTGGTTAGAAAGATCAATATATTGCGATACTTCGCCGTAACCCGCTAATGTAGCCGCATTATAACAATGCTCTCCCGAGTGTTTAACAAGCATGCTCTTTTCGTATACCTACACGTGCTAATTGTCTGCTACTAGGTAGCATCTGTTCGAAAATAGCAATGCTTATGTGCTACTAAAGAGCATGTGCATTCCAGTAGTAAGGAAGGCTTCGTGCATGGCTTAAGGCGAAACTCGGAAAAAATGTGCTAAAGCGAGATAGCAATGAGAAAACGACGCGCGCGGGAGCGAGACCGATTTTGCAGATTAGGCAAAAAAAAAACACAAAATCACTTCGTATTAAAAAACTATAGCGATTTAAAAAAAATGCTTTTATACGATCCTCAATATTATTGGTGTCCACTAATTAAACCAATTTCAAAGTGTAAGTAACCCCATTTAAGAATAATATCACAGATAATATAATACTATACTAGTAATAATATTCACTTTTCGTATTTTTTAGAGGTCTTTTCGAAAAGACAAAGTGTCGAGGCAAAATCATAAAATCGTGTTTTTGAAACTATACGATTCTAGATAAAGGTATGAATAAATATATATCTAGAAAAATTGCATTGTGAATGCAAAAAACTAAAAATTAAAATAAATATATATCTTATTACCAGATTTGTAACAACTGTAACCGTCCTATAGTTTTAAATCAAAAAGTCTATATTTTTCCGAGTAGCGCCTTAATACAGAGCCTCTTGTAGAGTCCGTTTCACTGAAGTCCCCTGGCATATGACTGAAACTAAAATGTAGATTCCTTATTTTTATACAGATAGAGCTCAATTTTGAATGTTAAAGGCGATTGAAACGCCACCTTGGGAAAATGGAGTATACTAGAAAACTATAAGTAATTTAGTTATTAGGTACATACATAAACTCTACATAAAGCTCTCGCATTCATTTTAGTGGCGTTAAGATTTTAAGTGGTCAAAATTCCTGGTTGAAATATTTAGACATAATTATTATGTTTATACTAATATTAATAAAGAGGAAAGATTAGATTTTTTGTTGGTTTGTTTGTAATGGATAAACACAAAAACTACTGGACCGATTTTAAAAATTCTTTCACCAATAAAGAGCTTCATTCTCCATATTTTATCTCGATACGGGTGAAACCGCTGGGAGCCACTAGTGAAAATGAAAATGAAAAAAACTATTTATTAATTTAGACTGAGACAATAAATAATGTACTTATGATTATGAATCGTCAACATTTTCCTATTCAAGACTTTTTTAATTGGCAAGAAGAATAGGCGCAATAAACTTGCCAGCGTTTCTTAGTTAGGTAGGTATAACGACATTTACAAAAATAAATACTTACATATCATGTGATATAAAGTTTATTTTTTAATATTCCTGTCCTGTTTTACACTGTGGTTTTACATAAATCGGACTACTATTTTTCTCTGTAAGTATAATTAGTTTGTACATAAATAGCACCTCCATAATGATAGTTTGGAATCAGCCATGCAGCAAAACACGTTGCATAATTTGTTGATTATCGTACCTACTGCTTACTGCTTGTCACAGTTGTCACATTAAGTTTTGCAAGTGTGTAGGTACCTTTAGATGTCACAATTTGTATCGCTTTGTTTATAGCGTGAATAAGTAGGCATGCCGGCACTTTTAATAGTTAATATGTTCTTGGTACTTTATGTACCTATAGTCTTTGAGGAGCCCGTGGCGCAGTGGTTAGCGCGCTCGGCCTGCAATCGTTGAGGTTAAGCAACTTTTACAATAGTCGATCATGGGATCGGTGACCAAAAATTTACTATCTCGAGCTTCTTCGTGCTTCGGAAAGCAAATTAAGCCGTAGGCACTATTATATATTCTGTGCCGTAGGTCCCGGCTGTGTTTGCAGTCGTTAGTACCTACCAAACAAACCGCATTGGGCCCGCGTGAATCGCGTGATGGGTCGTGCATGGCTCATTCTCATTATGGAAGGATAAGGCCTGTGGTGTACTTACCCCAAGCAGTGGGGACATGAAATGGCTGCTCGCTCATTGAGCTATGCCTACTTAATTGTTACTAGCATACGCCCACGACATTTTCCAGTCCAGCCGCGCGTAGTTTTCCAGATACCTACCTATACATATGCATATAATCTTACATCAGCTAGGTAGGTACTTCCCCTTTTCATATTTCTTGTTGCGGCAAAAGTGGCATCTTTTGTTCCCTATTTTCCATTTTTTTTTATATCGAAGATTTTTTATACCAGAGCTCATTGGAATATCCGTCTTATATATTTAACTAAATAATCCATGTTCGTTAAACGTCAATGCAAACGCCTGGCAAAATAAATTTGATTCACAGTAGGTAATGTGTACGTAACAGTGTGTTAAATATGAGATAGGTACCTACCAAAATAAAATTTAAAGTTAACGATCTCTCTTTCTTTCCTTAAAACTTTATTTTCGAATCACATTACAGTGCCACAAACTTTGCTGTGCCGGTGGCCAAAATGTGAAACTAACGTGATTTTTTAAATGTCATTTTGCTGTCAAGTTAATGTCCAACCATAGCGCTGCTGGCGGCTGAAGTTCTTAGAAGTCAGGGCCGGTTAAATTACTACAAAAAAAAGAAAAACGTACGTAGCGCCGCTGTCACCGGCACAGAAAAGGTTGTGGCACTGTATTTTAAAGTAGGTACCTATTTCGTCCTAAATATATTTATAACGCGGCTCTAAAGATATCTTACCTCTTTTCCAGTTTAAGGCGCCGCCCGATTCCCCAAAATAGGGTATTTTAAATTAGGTATATGAATTACTCGCAAATTACAAGTAAGTAGAAAAAATGGAAAATGAAGTATTTAGAAAAAATCGACCCGTCTCACAACTAGCTCCGATGGGAATTTCTAAATACTTCATTTTCCATTTTTCTATTAAGTATAAAAATTGCATTGTGAATGCAAAAAAATAAAAATTAAAATAACTTACAAGTAAGTACTTAAAATTTGGAAAAAATGTTATTTTACAGTTATTTATCTAGTGCTTCCGGCCGTTTTTTTTTCGATTGGTGATATTTAACTGTGTCAAATAAAATCCCAAACATCCGTCTAATAATAATTCAAATATCATATTACTTGCAGTATACTTGGTTTTAGTTAATGAAAAACATATGAAAATAATTGTCTTCCGGCCGTGATAATTTATTATTATTATTATTTTATTTTTGATTGAATTTTAAGTGATTTTCGATTCGCGGGGCGCTCGCGAGTTCACAGTTCACTGCCGGCTGGGCTGCCCCTGGGTCCGCGCGAAGTGTATAGAGCACGGCCGAGCAAGCGTTAGCGTGCCTATTTCGGTCGGGATTCCTCGCCTTAATAACTAGGTATCGCTCGCGCGATACAATCGAAACCCAAAAATCTTAACCTTGTCTTGTCCACAAATAACACTCAGTAGGTGAAACCATACTCAACCCAATTAAAAGTAGGTAAATGGGGTTCAAAATCACTCATTTCAAGTGTTAACCTGAATAGATAGCGTTATCTAGTCGAAGAAAGCGAACCACTAGTGCAACTATTTACTGCACTGTTGTTTTCCTGCGTTACTCATCGTTGGGCAATGCTATAATTAGCCAATAGATACTTAAGAATGTGCTTAAGTAATTTAAATGAACAAACGTAAAGTAACCTACCTTACTTTGCTCGTACACAAGCTGTACACCAAAATATTTCATACTTGCACTTTAGGCTTAGGTATGCCAAAAAGGTTCGATGCCTTTTTTATTGGAACCATTCTATGGTGTGACAATACTGAGTGCTGTGGCAACAAAGAAAATAATCTAATATCTTCTCGTAGAAATTAAAATGATACTTAGGTGTAACTATTTAGTAATCTGTGCTTAGATAGGTATAGAATGACAGGGTAGTTAACTGAAAATAGGAGAAAATCACAAAATCATTAATCAATGCATATTTTCAGGGGTGTTCCGAACTCGTAGGCACAGTGATATCTAGCCGTCTCGTCAGAGAGAAAGAGTTGCTAATAGATTGTGAGCATGAGTTTTTAAAATAAGATGAGACTGGTGGTGGGATTGGTTTATATAGAGGTACCAAGGAACCGAAATCGAACATCAAGGTATTTTGGCGAATTTAGATACCTACTCCAAAATGTGGAATCAACAGTGCAGTATTTCAGAGTCACTTTAAGTAGGTACCAATAGTTATTGTCTACCATAGCTTATCTACCATAATCATATAATCCTCATCATCTAGCCAGATATTGGTTGCCCAGACTTGTACGAAATTGTATTTTCCATGTACCTACACATTCTCAAGCCAAAATTTCGATTTCGAACTGAATGTTGATTTAGTTTCGACAGATTCCTGTCTGCTAAGGGCACCTAAGTATTTCCTTTTTAACACTTTGACAGCCGGGTACCTATCACCTGAGCGCCTTACTGCTTCTGGTCATACAAATTCAATGGTGTACCTAGATGCGTACATACATAATGCGTTGCATACGTGGGCTCAGATTGTCTATACCTTCATAGTAATGCATTTGGTTCTTTATGTATATGTTATAGTATGCATGCATGTGTGGCTAAAGAATGGAGCTACACATTGCAACAAACGCCGATCACGTTATAGCGTCGTGTTTTAGAGAAAAATCTATGAAGTCGTAGTTATCACAACCCCAAGACGTTATCGGCGAATGACAGATAAAGAGCTTACCGGCCTCAGGTTGTGATCGGTTGTCAAAGTGTTAAGAAAGTCCCGCTGATGCGTCTGAGTCAGCACCACGTCAGCTCAGACCAAATAAAAAAGTAAGACGGAAAGTCCAGAACTAAAAAGTGACGCCAACAAAACTACACCCAACCGCGTACATACACAGTTACACGCACAACACACATGTAACGAACTACACCCATAATTACTAACACACTCACGTTACATAAAGCGACTCACGCACACGCACACGGCCGGCGCACGCACACGTACATAAAAAAGTGGCTTCACTTTTTACTTTGGGGCGTTCCGTCTTACTTTTTTATTTGGTCTGAGCACGTCAGCGCTCAGCTGTGATCGGGGACGTCCGCACGTGCAGTCTCACGTCTGATGACGCGCGGCGCGACCTGCCCCGGCGCAGCTAATGGCTACGTCCCCAGACCTTGGCTCTCCCTCCCGACCTATGATATATGACTTACATATTGGCAATTTGACGCCGTTGCTAAGTCGCTGGAGAAATGGTGAATACGAAAATAAGTACATGCATACTACCCCGAAAACTATCCGATATTTTTGTAAAAAATTCAATAACAGGCCAATTTTTGTAAACGGCCCTTAAATATAATTTTAAGAGTATTTTGGAATCCAACATAATATCGCATTGGAAGGTATAAAAAAAAAGTTATACCCCGAAAATGGTGCAATTCTTTCAGCAAATATGCTATCACCAATTTAATCGTTAACATGTGTTTATGTTCACCATATCTGAGTACCAAAGTCGAAATCCATAAAGATATAAAACGGGAAACTAATACTTTAGGAAGAAGTCGGTTGTTTCTGATAGCATTTTTAACATAGGTGTAATGCTAATTTGAGTTTACATAGAGCGTTTTTTTTTTAAGTTTACTTGTTTTTCATTTACAAATATAGGGGGATTATATACTTTTACGAAAGATAATAATAAATGTATTCAAATGTAAAGTGAATAACAGTTATACCATTTTTGCCTATTTTTTATAGATTTTTTAAAGCTTTGTATTTGTTTTTTTTTAATGTCGCTGTCATAAATATTGGTGGATTACTAATGAATTATTTATTAAACTAGATAACCTAATTTTCAATGTTAAGAAATTACTGATATAGAATTATTGTTGAGTCTCCATAGCGCGAATTAGTTTGGCTCTCGGGCTATAGGTACCTTTCTCCGGCAAGGCCAGTGGGCACTCTTTTCGTTGCCTACGAAGTCATACATACAAAAATATCAGCTGTTCCATACATTTTGATTGAATATTTTATTTTTGCACCATTGTATGAAACATGAAACAGCTGAAATGTTTTCGCGTTTCAGTTTTGGTCCCATAATAAAAGTTGTTTATTTTCATGAGTAGAATAAACCCTGACATTATTTGGGGTAATAAAAAAAAAATACCGTGTAAGTATAAAAGTTTTCTGATTTTACCTACGCTTTAGTCTAACCACTAAAAGCAAAAAACAAACAAAAGAACAAAAAAAATAGAACACTTCAATAAAATCGGGAAAGTTATTTCAAAGTTAGTTTTAATTTTAAAACCACAAACAAAACCGTCCAACCACGAAAATGAATTTCCTATACCTATAGAGCAAATCAGAGCGATTCGTTTTCTTCAAAATACCTACCTATAGAAAAAAAATGTGGTCCATCCACGCCACGCACGCGGATGGACGATATCGTGGGCATATACTTAAATTACAGTATATATAAACAGTTCAGGTTCCAGAGTACAATAATTTACGTTCTCTACCATCCAGGAATACATAGCATCGAGAGTAGGTGGACTTTTATTATAGGAACAATACTGCGGCCAACCTCGCATCCTTAACACCCACATTTTAAGGTTCGATTCGGCACGAATCCTATTGGCAGTCAATAGACGTTCCGGTCATGATTCTGACTAATGACAGTTCATTATATGTCCTACAACCTTCATTCTTTGAAAAGAAACGATGCATGACGAATGCCCGGTCTGTTTTCTTTGCGCAAACCGTTTTGTATTTTGCTAAGGAAAATGTGGTTATGGAGTGAGCGCTAAATGCGGTTCTTTCTCAACTTTATGATGTTTAGTGACATCTGTTAGCTGGAAATTAATTTCTTCATCTGATACAATTTCCTTGAATGTAATAGAATGCCAATCGGATAATGACTGATCGGTAATGGCATCACATCGTGTCGTGATGTCGTTGCCATACTTATATTTTTTTTATTAAATTATAAATTCTTTATTGCCAAACCCAAATAATACGTAAAACTACTCACGTAACGATAGTTACTACGAACTAAAAGATGATGACTACCAGATGCAAATACTTTGAAAACTTTAGAAAATATGGAACACGTAGGTAAACTACCTTTAAAATTTCACGGTTTTCCCTGATTTCCCCTGGATTCCACCATCAGATCCTGACTTGGTAACAATGGGATCATCTCATGAGTAGGTATACTCTTTCGAAAAAAAATGAATAATTGAAATTGGTCAATAGTTCGCGAAGATATTGACGCGTAAGCAGGAATGATCAGTCGATATCAATGTGTTTATTCAGAATTCTGAAAAATCTTCTGAACCGTCTACTGAACATTTTTCACGGGACCAAATTGAAACTTTGGTATATTTAGACTTGAGAACCTCCTTCGTTTTTTGAAGTCGGTTAAAAATTCATACAAACTAGTGTTAACTTAATTATTTTTTGAACACATAGAAAACAAGAATATCTTACAGCGGTCGCTGCACAAGACTCAAGGCTGGAATCCACCTTGAATTGAACCATTACAAATAAAAATGTACACTTCAGACTGGTTTGAAAGGAGATAAGTAATACCTACAATATAAGTAGTTTTTATACATACTACAATTAATTAATAAATGCGTTCATTTATTCAGGTGTATGTGTGTGTGGGTGTCTTTGAGGTGCTTCGATGCAGGAGGGTTCATTATACTTCTAAAACTATTTTGTATGTGGTGTGTGTGACCGTCTCGGTCGTCATTTTAGATTTCCATAGAACAAATGCTGTATTTTATTACACTTAAGGATTCCCGCGACTTTGGCTGTGTGTAGCCTCCAACACGTACCTAGTAACTATTTAGTAATCTGTGCTCCAACTAAGAGATCATTCCAAATTATCGGGATGCTTCTGAATCTGCATCATGCAATAATTTTTTAAATTATAATTTAGTCTAGTGGTACCTACACCACTGGATATTATTCAGTGCCAGCCGGCGGTCGCGGGTTCCCTGTGAGGGGGTCTAAGCACACAAATATAATGCTATGTTAAGGAGCGCGCACATTATGCCGGGGCGCAGCGGAGCGGGCCGCAGCGCATCGCATTGACGGATTTGAGTATAGCACATTAGTGACGGGCCGTGCGTGCCGCAGCGCATTGACGGATTTTGAGTACAACCAAATTAAGTACAACCAAATTCAAACATCCAATTTCTTCTACTACTGCCGGTTATACCCGTCCCTCTCACTCTCCGGGCATAACAGAATCGAGTGAAAGATACGGGTATAATTTGTAGGTGTCATGTTATCTGACCGAGTAGTACGAGAAAAATCCGCTTGCTATAGCACACTGTGTCGGGGCGCAGCGGGGCGGGGCGGGCCGCATCGCATCGCACGCACGCAACAAAATCCGCGGCGGATTATGCGGCCCGCTGCGCCCCGGCATAGTGTGCGATAGTTCATAATATAAAATACATACGAGCGATTTGGGCGGATTTTTGCGCTGCGGCCCGGCCCGCTGCGCCCCGACATAATGTGCGCGAACCTTTATAGGTCTGTCCGCCTGGCTAGCTATCGTCTCCATCTCATCTAAGTCTGACGGTAAATGGCACGTGCTTATTTGGAATGCAGGTACCGTGCAATGCAGTCGTACACCTAAGTACACCTAAGCAAAAAATGGTATTTCCACCGCGCCAGCGACACAGTGAAGTCTGGAACAAAAACTAGTATTAAAATTTACTGGTTCCCGTCAGTAATATTTGTCAGAAAAAAATATTTCTGCTGTTTTTTTGATGTCTCACTTTACTGTCTGACATTACAAACATACTTAAGTACCTAGTAAATAAACTAAAACTAAGGTCAATGTTTTGTGTGCAGCTTCATTTTACACAAAAAATGTTGCGCGGAGTTATACTGCTTACTTATACCTTACCTAGGTGACTGATCACCAAGTCCGGCTTCGTATTTCTTTCGTGTGTGAGGGTAATAATATCTTCACATTGACGAAATTAACGCTGGACGCCTCTCGTAACGACTCCGTAGCTCAGTGGCTAGAGCAGTCGCCCGAATAGCGAAAGGTCGAGGGTTCGAGTCCCATCGGAGCTAGTTATGGTTGTGAGACGGGTCGATTTTTTCTAAATAAATACTTGTATCATTTTAATTTTTCAAATGTTACGTCTTTTTTTATTCCACAACGGGGTAGCACAGCTGATGTTAAGTGAAGACAAGGCTGAAGGTGTAAGCGTACCACTCCCGGAATCCTCAAGCACTGAGGAACTGGCTATCTTATCTGCCGGTACACAACAATGCTGAATACCTACGTCGTTGTTCTTGTTATAGAGCTTATTACACTTATTATCCTACTTAGGATCCTAGGAGGAGTTCCTACTTATCCCTTTCTTTAAGCTTATTTTTAGCAAGTGACGCAATCAAAACAAGCAATGTTTATTAGGATGTGTATTATATTAATTAGGATCCTAACTAGGATAAAATAAATGACAGACTAAAGGGCTTATTACACTTGGCAAAATTCAGCATCTAATTAAGCATACATTGCTGGTTTTGGATAGCATCATTTGCTACAAATGAGCTCAAATAAAGCAATGTATGCTTAATTAGATGCTGAATTTAGCCAAGTGTAATAAGCTCTTTAGATAAAATGGTGGTAGCTATTAGCCAGGCGGACTTTGGACAAGTCCTACCACTAGCCGAAAAACCGTTATTAGTTTATTAAGTACTAGCTAATCCTCGCGGTTTTACCCGCGTGGTACACGTTCCCGTGGGAATATCGGGATAAAATATAGCATATGACACTCGGGAAGAATGTAGCTTACTAAAGGTCAAAGAATTTTCTAAATCAGTCCAGTAGTTTCGGGGCCTATTCGGAGCAAACAAACAAACAAATCTTTCCTCTATATAATATTAGTATAGATGTGTTTGCCCGTTTTGTTACTGAATTACTTACATTTACCAAGGCTTTTAGTGTTACACAATGGAAGCCTATTTTGGTGCATTGCTTAGCTAACTCAACTAGGTTGAGGCAATCAGCAATAATCATATTCATAACTTCGAAGTTTCCTTTTATGCCATGTATTACGGCATTGACTGAAAGTTTTTAGCCAAAATCGGCGTGATTTATTTGAAGCTGTTAATTCGCATGTTGAATATATACATTTTTACCACACACTTTCTCACGACTGATTAGGTGGGTGGGACTATTGACTTAGCCCGTTATTACATTACGAAACTTACATAATGACTGGTATCCTACGCCAGTCGCAGAGTCTAGTCATTGTAATGAGTGACATGTAGGATACTCTCGATACTGGTAGCGTTACGTAGCGTGGATACGCCTCGGCGACTCGTCTCTGCTGACTATTGTCGTGTCGTCTTGTAATGTAACATCATCGATATGTAGGATAGTAGTAGCGTAGTACTTAGTGTGCGAGTTACTATAATAATTTTATTGTATGGGAGATAGATATGCCTCGGCGACTGACGTATGGTGTCAGTACCTAGTAGGTATTAGGTAAAGGTACCTACTTACTTACTGATTATTTTATGAAAAAAATCTATCCTTCTAAAAAGGCCCCTTGCATTGCACAATTTTTTTAACATACTTCACTACATAGTATAAAACAAAGTCGCTTTCTCTGTCCCTATGTCCCTTTGTATGCTTAAATCTTTGAAACTACGCAACGGATTTTGATGCGTTTTTTTTAATAGATAGAGTGATTCAAGAGGAAGGTTTATATGTACTTTTTATCCCGATATTCCCACGGGAACGGGAACCACGCGGGTGAAACCGCGGGCGGCCGCTAGTACTTAATAAAGTTAAGCTGTCAGTCCCAGCATAGTCTAGTCAAAATAAAGTTTGGGGTCACATTAATGGCACCTTTAACAAATTTATTTTTAAATAATAATATTGCCTTTATTTTGAACACTCATCGTGATTTTGTAGGTATACTGGTGTCCGTTCGAGAGAAATACCTAAAGTTGTGTTTTGGCCGTTTATAATTAGACAAAAAAGGCACTTTAGGTGAATATTATAATATAATCTATAAGTACCCTTTAAATTATGTTAGGCAAGTAATCCCTGACGTGAGCACAATATTCTGCACATCACAACGTTTTTTCAGTCACGACGTAAAAAATGAGACTTACAAAATCGCACTTTCAGAGATTTTACTACTAATACACTATAAATTAAAACCTCGAACCTATTTTAAGTTTTCACCTAGGTGACTTTCTTGGAACCTGGTTAACCTGGTTTTTTTGCGTTAATTCATTATACATTAAAGTCACTTCAGTTTTTATGTAAGATTTCCATTAACATATTTATTTTATATATAAAAAAATTATAATCCCCTGATAACATGAGAAAGATTCCTCAAAATATAAATAAATGCACAATCACCGCAAAGTAATAAAATAACTCATTCAAAATCCAAATTACGCGTGACCTTGACGGAGCGTCCGCATGGCCAGTCGGTGTGCGAGAGAGACGGAGTTATCGGGCGTGAAAAGGATGGATAGACGCGGAGCGTTGCCGCGCGGCGGCAATTCATCCTGCTTCCTAATTATATTGATTAAGTGAAAGTTTAGATGTTTGGATGTTGTTTGTTACTCGATCACGCCAAAACAGCTGAACGGATTTGGCTGAAATTTGGAATCTAGATACTTTGTAGCCTGGAGAGGAACGTAGGCTTGTTATTTTATTTATTACACAAATTCGCATCATATTATCTAAATTTCAAAAAAGTTTGCTGCGTATTGTGCGCAGACTAGCCGGAGTAAAATTATTGATACTTTAATTGCGGATGTGATTTTTTACAAGCTTTTATTTAACTTGCAGTGTATGTATGTAGGTATGTATGTCCGTTCGGGTCAAATCTTACAAGCTAAATTTGACCCACTTGCCAGTGTCCGATTGAGCTGAAATTTTGCATATAGGTTTGGTATGGATGACAGTACAATATTAAAGTAAGGCCAGCAAAAAAGCTTGTCACAAAAATGATTTTTTTACAAAAAACTAATTTTTGTGATAATTAGAAAGATCATATAATTATCTAAGTTATATCATATCATATATTATTTAAGTTCTATAACAAACCATTTTTATTTTATTTTTTTATTGCGATTCGGGTTTTGGTACTATTTTGACAGGAAAACAGCAACGCAATGTTAAAATATTAAAAAATCCAAGATGGCGGCCAACTTTTTTGTTTGTGGGCCGATTTTGATAAAACTCGATTTCAAGTACTATTTTGAAAAGAAAACAACAACGCACTGCTAAAAATAAAAAAAAATCCAAGATGGCGGCCAACTTTTTTGTTTGTGGGCTGTTTTTGATGAAACTCGGTTTTTGGTACTATTTTGACAGAAAAATAGCAACGCAGTGTAAAAATAATAAAAAATCCAAGATGGCGGCCAAATTTTTTGTTTGTTGGGCGATTTCGATAAAACTCGATTTCTAGTACTACTTCGACAAGAAAACAGCAACGCAATGTTAAAAATAATAAAAAATCCAAAATGGCGGCCAACTTTTTTGTTTGTGGGCCGATTTTGATAAAACTCGATTTCTAGTACTATTTTGACAAGAAAACAACAACGCACTGCTAAAAATATAAAAAAATCCAAGATGGCGGCCAACTTTTTTGTTTGTGGGCTGATTTTTATCAAACTCGGGGTTTGGTACTATTTTGACAGGAAAATAGCAACGCAATGTCAAAAATGATAAAATTCCAAGATGGCGGCCAAATTTGTTTGTTGGCCGATTTTGATGAAACTCGATTTCTAGTACTATTCTGACAAAAAAACAACAACGCACTGCTAAAAATATAAAAAAATCCAAGATGGCGGCCAACTTTTTTGTTTGTGGGCCGATTTTGATAAAACTCGATTTCTAGTACTATTTTGAAAAGAAAACAACAACGCACTGCTAAAAATATAAAAAATCCAAGATGGCGGCCAACTTTTTTGTTTGTGGGCTGATTTTTATCAAACTCGGGTTTTGGTACTATTTTGACAGGAAAATAGCAACGCACTGTCAAAAATGATAAAAATCCAAGATGGCGGCCAAATTTTTGTTTGTTGGCCGATTCTGATGAAACTCTATTTCTAGTACTATTTTGACAAGAAAACAACAACGCACTGCTAAAAATATAAAAATATCCAAGATGGCGGCCAACTTTTTTGTTTGTGGGCTTATTTTGATTAAACTCGGGTTTTGGTACTATTTTGACAGGAAAATAACAACGCAATTTTAAAAATATTAAAAAATCCAAGATGGCGGCCAACTTATTTGTTAGTAAGCCGATTTTGATGAAACTCGATTTCTAGTACTATTTTGACAAAAAACAACAACGCACTTCTAAAAATATAAAAAATCCAAGATGGCGGCCAATTTTTTTTTGTGGGTCAATTTTTATGAAACTTGATTTCTAGTACTATTTTGACAAGAAAACAGCAATGCAAGGTTAAAAAAATAAAAAATCAAGATGGCTGCCAACTTTTTTGTTTGTGGGTCGATTTTAATGAAACTCGGTTTTTAGTATTATTTTGTCAAGAAAACAGTAACGCAATCTTAAAAATACAAAAAAATATTCAAGATGGCGCGTTTTTTTTGTGGGCCGATTTTGATGTAACTCTGTTTTAAGTATTATTTTGACAAGAAAAGAGTAACGCAATGTTTTTGTCTGTCTGTCAGTCAGTTTCATCAAAATCGGCTCACAAAAAAGTTGGCCACCATCTTGGTTTTTTAATATTTTTAACATTGCGTTACTGTTTTCTTTTCAAAATAGTAGTAAAACCGAGTTACATCAAAACCGGCCCACAAACAAAAAGTTGGCTGCCAGCGTGGTTTTTTAAATATTTTTAACTTTGCGTTGCTGTTTTCTTACTGCTGTATGGAAAAAATGGATAAACTGTGTCTTAGCCTTCGATGATATTATTCAAAAATATTAACATAAGAAAGGTTGACACTGCGAGTAGTACCTATTGGGAAAACTAAAATAGCCTTTGAGTATTAATAGAAAATAGCCTAAAAGACTTAATATTGTGACGGGACGTCCTCGTCGGCCAGTGGTACACTAGCCGGAACGTCGGAAGTCACCGCCCAGTATTTAATTTGTAGATAATAGATCAATAAAAAGATGATGTTTATAGGGACTTGACTTTTATTGTAAAGGTAGTAATAAAGAAACGTATAGGAAGAATAGGAAGATTAGGAACTGTAACAAAATGATAAAAAATACAAGAATAACAAAAAGTAGATAGGTAAGTAGAAAGTAGTGGATATGATGATGAAAACTTACCCCTTTCCAAGGGTCAAGGGTTCACTTATTTAATACTTTAACAAACAACTCAAACTGGTATAAAAAACTGGTAATGCTCCGAGAGCTCTGTACGGCTTGGTGATTTTAGTAGAACTGAATCAAAAATGATGAACAGGACACGTGAAACGAAGATTTTGAATTTGAATTGAAAGAACAGGATAGGATTCGATAAAATTAATGGCCAGTATGTAGAACTAGATGGAGTTTCTAGTCATCATAGAGTTTTTAACCATCCATAATGACTGGTACGAATCGACATCGTTACAATATAAACCTATTACTAGAAAAAATCGGCCAAGTGCGAGTTGGACTCGCTCATGAAGGGTTCCGTACCCACTTACTGTACCGATTGGTTATACCTAGCCAAAATGCCACTATAATTTTTCGTCAGCAAAATATAACTATGTTTTTCATAGGGTTTTGCGGTTTTTGAGTATGTAGTATATTATATCTCAAAAAGTGCTTACTATATCTCGTTCAAACCAATTTTCGTTGAAAGTTTTTATTAAGATCTACAGCATTTATTTTTCTAGATTTTTCACTCTTTTACTTTAAAAGTTAGAGGGGGGGGGGAACCCCCTTTTTACTATTTTAGAAGGTTCTCTCTTTCAAAAGGTAGACTTTGAGAAAAAATGGTTTGAGAAACTTGCATGTCATTTTTAAAGACATATCTATAGATACCCCACACGAATAATATGTTTGATTAAAAAAATATATTACTATTTTAGTTCCATGTATGGGGAGTCTCCCTTAATTTTTTTCTATTTTTTATTTTTGTATAAATATCGTAAAGCGGTTAACAGAATACATTTAACTACCAAGTTTCAACTGTGTAGTTTTTATAGTTTGGGAATAAAGTGGCTGTGACATACGTACGGACGGACAAACGGACAGACAGACAGACAGACATGACGAATCTATAAGGGTTCCGTTTTTTGCCATTCGGCTACGGAACCCCCCAGATCCTTGGGGGAGGCCTATGCCCAGCAGTGGGCGTCGTCGTTCAATCTATACAGATACCTGATAATGTTTACTACTATGAAAGTTTCTTTTTGTATTTTCAGTTTGGAAACAGTTATAAATGGTTAAAGAATTTATTCATATAAAAGATCTTTCTTTTCCACATTCTCTAAATATTCCTGCGGTGGTGTCGTGTGAGTCGGGTCGTTACGTTCCCTAAAATATGGTTGAACGAAGCGATTTGGCTGGCTCATGCGTCATGCTCGTGAACGGGTGCTGCCAGTGGGATGGGTCTGCTCGTGTCAACTTGTGTTAAAGGTGTTCGGGATATGGTTTATAATGGTATTATACTCGTAATATAGTTTTGTTAGCGAGCTGGTGGTGTATCTCATAGTAATTTTGGTAAGTACTCGTGTCTTACAGTAACAGCAATTTTTTCTAATTATTGTTGTAAGTACTTAATATTTATTCAAAATTCCTTTTATTTGTTAATACTTATAGATTTGAATATACGGCGCAGCTTGCAGTTTCCTTTTTATTAATCCTATAATATAATTTAAACTAGCAGCCGCCCGCGGTTTCACCCGCGTGGTTCCCGTTCCCGTGGGAATATCGGGATAAAAAGTACATATAAACCTTCCTCTTGAATCACTCTATCTATTTAAAAAAAACGCATCAAAATCCGTTGCGTAGTTTCAAAGATTTAAGCATACAAAGGGACATAGGGACAGAGAAAGCGACTTTGTTTTATACTATGTTGTGATAAGATTAAGATTAGTGCGTCCATTAAACTATTTGATTTCTCGTTTAGTTGAAAATTGTTTACTGTTTTAGGTAGGTAATAAGCAAAATTGTACTTACTTTAAGCGATATTCTGTATTGTGATGGAAAGTGACCTTACTATTATGTAAAGGTCACTTTTCAAATTTGACGACTCTGTATAAATTAAAACAGGGAGTAAAAAATAGCCCATGGCGAGTTTCTTGCCGGTTCTTCTCGTCACAAGGTCTCCTGCCGTAGGATTTGTGAACCGATGGCGTAGCTTCATTGACGTTCATAAGTGTTGAAACAAACCTAAATTGAATAAACGAAATTAAATTTAGCTTTTTTTTCTATGTATTTCAGAAACTATGGATACAGTACTTTGTGCCCATACAAACTTTTTTAAGAGAATAGAAAAATCTAAGATATGAGACTATTTTTTGAAGTGGCCGCGTAGGCTACCAATTTGCCCATTGACCTTTATACAATAAAATATTATGGTCAAAATAATACAATATGGTTATACTAAAATAAACAAATACTTGTAATTTTATAGTGCGACCAAAAAATCTTGAGCATGAAATATTAATTCGTAGGTATAGTTGTTTAATATTTTCGCTATTATCCCTGATTTAATTTTAGACTTTTTTTGTTTGTTTCAGGTTTATCACAAAGTACAGTTTGGAGAATTGTAAAGTTTGATAATCAAAGTGGTGGAAAATTCATAACTCCAGCTAAACATTTTACTGCAAAAACGTCGAATATAGGAATTCTGCAAAGATTTCAGAACAGTGTGCTCAAAACACTAGTGAATGCCCCATGGTTCACAAAATGGAAGAAGTCCATGAGTATCTGAATATACCAACCGTCAAACAGCACATAGCCAATGGCATTAGTTCGTATAAAGATCGAATTGGTATTCATAAGAACAAACTGGCCCAGTGTCTTATTGAACCATTGCAAACAAGACGCCTGAAAAGACTGCATCCTTGAGACAGCATACATTAACTATACCAGTTATCAAAACACAAAGGCAGCCTGACACTGGAAAGGCATGCCTACACGTCTGCATTAAAACCCAAACCATTTGCTTATGGTCTCAAGACCGATCGCATGTTTGCAAACGTATTATATCGAAGTCATCTAAATTTTTAGGAGTGTTTAGCTGGAGTCAAGAATTTTCCACCACTTTGATTATCAAACTTTACAATTCTGCGAACTGTACTTTGTGATAGAAACAAACAATAACAGTCTAAAATTAAATCAGGGATAATAGTTTTCAATACCTACAATGTTTTCTACGAATGAACATTTCATGCTCAAGATATTTTGGTCGCACTATAAATGTTCACGCCGCGCTCGCGAGCGGACAGTTGTCATTGTCAATGTCTCGAGACAATGCGCTCGGGCCGGGTGTAGGATTCATTCGTGAGTTCGCCGTAAGC
This sequence comes from Crambus lathoniellus, assembly GCA_949710035.1. NCBI lineage: Eukaryota > Metazoa > Arthropoda > Insecta > Lepidoptera > Crambidae > Crambus > Crambus lathoniellus. Next base: position 9,181,169 of record OX453323.1, on the reverse strand, counting down.
CGCCGGGAGGCGAGGTTGTGTGTTCCTGTAGCGACGTGCCGCGCCAGGAAACCTACCCGTATTGTGACCGAGCTTTCGAGTTTTGCACCTACGAGTGCACCGGTCGGGGTACAGACTTGTGACCCGTGTGTGTTCGCCTTGAAAAGCGCCGGGAAAGTTTTAGCTGTCTATTAGGGCATAGTGTAGTTATAAGAGTGTTAGCTATAAGAGTTTCCCATCGGGGGTTGGGTGAAGATCGACTTGCCAGGCGCGCGCGCCGGCGAGACAGCGATCAGCCCCACCCGGATTACGGACAGTATCTTCTAGTTAAGGTAGGACTAGCTCTTAAGTAACTTAATTTTGCATGAGAAACATCCGTTTCAATAAACTGTGGAACACAGTAGATGGTCACCACAATTGTGCCTGATCATATTTTGGTAGCAGAGCGTAGTTAGTTGATATAATTAATTTTCATATTAAAATTAACTACATAAAATTTCATAGTAAAAATAAAATTATTTTTTTTTTGTTAAAATCTCGAGGGTATTCCGAGACGATTTGAAGTACTAAGAAATTGTTCTAGTAAATTCTCGAAGCGAATGTTTCTCACTTGGTGGATCCGATAATAGATAGACACTTATATAATTGTTGTCACATACTAGTGATTTGATACGAGTTTACTCGCCTAGATGTGTATATTTTTTTTTTGTGTGTCCGGATTTATTTGACGAATAGTTTCGTTCGAAAGTGTTGTTTATTAGTTAAAAAAGTGGAACTAGTTTTAATTATTAGTAGTATTAAATTACGAGTATTATTATTAAAAATAGATTTGTTTTTGTTTGTTGATAACGGTTTAGTAGTTGATTTGCGAGGTTGACTTGGCCGTGCCGTTTATGCCATACCGTTAATCCTATACCGTTTGTTTATACCGTTATATTGTTAGCCCTTGAAATTGGTAAGTTGTTAATAATTTATGAAAATAGTAGGGTCCGTGTATGTCGTCCGAATTTTAATTGTGTTTTATATTATCGTGACGCGACCTATTTCTATTGTTTTTTTTGTTGAAGTTTACCACTTCTATATTTCCTTGTTTGCTTTGTTTATTAAACGGATTATAAATGGCTCCTACGAATCCGCCCGCCGTATCCAGGGCTGGCATCCAAGGAGTTTTGCGTTGGCTTGCTTGTGCGGTCACATTAATAGACCGAGCCGACCGGGTAGGCGCGTTGCTAGCTCGGTATGGCGGGCTGGCAGCTCGGCTGCAAGACCTGGAGCGCCACGCCATGGAGTGTCGCGCGTATTATTTGGAGAACCCCCCAGCTGATGATGCCGTGTCGGAACAGCTGGAGCAGGATGTAGCCCAGGCCTATGAGCTGGCTGACCAGTTCACGGAGGCGGCTGAGAGGGCCCTGGCTGTTCGGAAGGGGGAGCCGGTTTTGAGCGGGGAGGTCAAACCTACCCCGACGGCGTTGCTAGGCCGATTGCCTACGTTGGAGATTCCCACTTTTAATGGGGATCTGTCAGCCTGGATGGGCTTCATTAACTTGTTTGACAGCTTAGTGGATTCACGACGGGACTTATCCCCTAGTGAGAAGTTGGCCTATTTGCGCTCCTCCCTGCGAGGAGAGGCCAGCGCGGTAATCCAGCACCTGCTCATCAGCGACGACAACTACCAGGTGGCTCGCCAGCTTCTGGTTAGCAGGTACCAGAATGTCCGGTTACTGGCGGACACCCACGTGGCCACGATTTTGGCCCTCCCGCGAATCACGCGGGTACACCTGTTACGGAGGGAGTTGCTGAACCCGCTACTGTCAGCGGTCAACTCCCTAAGGCGATTGGACCTGCCGGTGGATCAGTGGTCCTTTATACTGCTGCACATAGTCCTCGCCAAATTGCCCGCTGAAATGAAGGGGCGTTTCGAGCAGAGGTACGGAGGCGACAGCGCCTCGTATCTCCCGCCCTTCGCGGACCTCCTTCGTTTTTTGGAGGACGAATGTAGGGTGACGGACCACCTGGAGCCCGCCCCGGTTCCAGGTGTTGGTCGTATGGTGGCGGCGAGGGAACAGCCCCGTCGCCCGACCAATCGGTATGCTGCCTTCCAGCAGTCCCCTCCCCCCGCACCGAGTGAGCGGTGCAGGTATTGCAGGGGAGATAGGCACGTGGTGCACGAATGTGCCAAATTTAGAGGCCTCCGCCCAGAGGGACGGAGGGCCGTTGCGAGACAGCGCCAATGGTGCTATAGGTGTTTGGGGGGACACATGCAGTCGGCGTGTCCCCAGACAGAGGATTGTCGTCTTTGCGGAGGGAGGCATCACCCCCTCCTTTGTTTGGACCGCAAGGACGCCGGGAGCGACCGGGGTTCGAATTCCTCGCGCACGGGCGGGGGCCCGGCAGCCCGGAACCGGTCCCCTAGAGATTCGGCGGGGCTTAGCCCCCCCGTTCAGTCCCCCCCGGAGAGGGGAAACTATAGGAGAGACGCCCCCGCCACGGGCGGGGGTAGGGGGGTACCACAAGAGTACGCCACGGTGGCGATGGGCACGGGCCCTATTTGCTACTCCCCCCCCCTAATGGAGAGGCCTCGATTGGGGTACTATGCACCGAGGCACGCCCCACACGGGTATTACCCTGCACCTAGGAGTGCTGTTGGTCGGGGCCAGTATGTACCCGATTGGGACCCGCTCGCCCGGTACGAGCGTCCCACATTTGGCGCGCCGACTCAGGCGCGAGGGGGACAAGTACCCCCCCAAAATTTTTAATGGCGCCCCTGTCGGACCCAACCACCCCTCCGGAGCTTGTGCTGTTGCCAACAGCCTCCGTGAATGTTTGGGGACCTAAGGGCAATGTTGTCACGGTGCGTGCCCTTTTGGACTCAGGTGCCCAGGGGTGCATAATGTCCAGGTGGCTTGTCCGACAGCTGGGTCTTTTGCTTGTGCCGCATCACAAAGCGGTACGGGGGGTGGGAGACTCGCGGATCCCTGATCCGATTGGTCGAGTTGAGTTCTCTTTCTCCCCCCACTTCACGCCAAGGCCGAAGATCGGTGCTTCGGCGATAGTTTTTGATAAGGTGGTTGGACCACTCCCGCAAGTGCGAGTGCCGCCATCCACGATTGAGCTGACGTCTGGACTGGCTTTGGCTGATCCTTCCTTCCACCGACCGGGCCCAATACACTTGTTGATTGGTGCGGATGTCCTCGGTCGTGTACTGTGTGGAAGCAAGCGAGTTTTGCAGACAGCCGATCTTGTCGCCTTGTCGTCGTCGCTGGGTCATGTGGTGATGGGAAAGGTACCACAGACACCAGAGACCCCGTCGGTAGACCGCCAGACCATTGTCGGTTCTACTTTGTCCGACGTTCTCCAAAAGTTTTGGGAGGTGGAGGAACCTCCCACTGCCAAGCGGTTGGATCCGTTAGCCGAGGAGTGCGAATTGTTCTACCAGAACAACACTGGGCGCCTCCTCTCGGGTCGCTTGATTACCCGCTTGCCCTTCATGGCGGTTCGCCCTCCTTTAGGGAGCTCCCGACCGATGGCCGAGAAGAGATTGTTGTCCATGGAGCGTAGGATGGCCAGGGATCCCGCATTCAAGGAGAAGTATATAGACTTCATGCGGGAGTATTTGGACCTTGGGCACATGTCCATCTCGCAGTTGGACTGGCGTAATGTGGAACATTACTTCCTGCCACACCACGCTGTTTTGAAGACTTCCAATGGGAAGATCCGCGTGGTCTTTGATGGTTCAGCGCCCACGTCAACCGGAGTGTCGTTGAATCAGTGTCTGCATGCGGGGCCGAAGTTGCATCACGATGTCTGTGATGTTTTGACCAACTTCCGCCGGCACGCTATCGTCTTTGTGGCCGATATCCGCATGATGTTCAGACAGACCGTGATTCACCCGGAGGATAGACGATACCAGCTCATCCTTTGGCGTGAGGATCCCCAGGATCCGATGTTGGCTTACGAGCTGAACACCAACACTTATGGTTTGCGGTCGAGCCCCTTTGTGGCGATCCGTTCGCTTTTGGAGCTCGCAGAGCGCGAACGGCTACGCTATCCCCGGGCATCTGCTCTTATTGAGGGGGGGGGCCTTATTTGTCGACGATATCTGCACGGGGGCCTCGAGCTTAGATGAGGCTCTCGTCTTACGTGATGAGCTGATTGCGCTCTTGAGGGCTGGTGGCTATGAGTTGCGGAAGTGGCTGTCTAACTCACCGGACCTATTGGCAGATTTGCCTAAGGACCACCAGCAAGAGCCGCTCCTCTTTGAAAATCCGGAGACTCCAGACATGCTGTCTGTTTTGGGAGTCCAGTATCGACCAGTCCCGGATTTGTTCACATATAGATTAGAACTGCCAGACCCAAAGGTCTGGACTAAACGCACGGTGCTGTCTACTGTAGCCCGTACCTTTGATCCGAACGGTTGGCTCAGCCCTGTAGTGTTTTCGATGAAGTGCTTCCTACAGGAGCTCTGGGCTGCGGAATTGTCATGGGATGAGCCCCTCTCTGGTAGCCTCCTACGAGAGTGGGTGAGGTTCGTGTCATCCCTACCCGACGTCAATCGGGTTTGTATACCGAGGCAAATGCTGCCTTCGGGAAAGTTTAAAGCCTCCCTGCACGGCTTTTGTGACGCGTCCGAAAGCGGATACGCGGCAGCCGTTTACATCCGAACGGTGGATGCAGCAGGCGTTGTCGCCGTACACTTAGTTACGGCCAAGAGTAAGGTCGCCCCCCTTCGGACTAGGCTAACCATTCCGAAGTTGGAGTTGTCCGGCGCCACTCTCTTAGTACGGCTACTCAATCATGTTGCCGACACCTTGGGAAACGGTGTCGACTTGGGGTCGATATTTGCGTGGTCTGACAGCCAGGTCGTCCTTTGTTGGCTGAAGAGTTCAGTCCACACCCTTGAGGTTTTTGTGGCCAACCGGGTCTCACAAATTCAGACTTCAAAGGCCCCGTTGATTTGGCGCCACGTACCGGGCGAATTGAACCCCGCAGATTGTGCCTCCCGCGGCTGCGAGGCGCCTGAGTTAGTGGACCACCACCTATGGTGGAGTCCATCATGGTTGTTACGGCCTGAGCGCTCATGGCCTGCCACCCCGGCTGTGGCCAGAGTCCCAGACCTAGGCATGCGTGTTCACGCCGTGGAGACGGTGGCGGCTCCGCAGATGGAGTTTTTGTTAGACCGCTACAGTTCTCTTGATAAGTTGCTCGGCGTGACTGCTTGGATGAGGCGCTTTGTGCGAAATTGTCGCCAGCCTCAGGAGAAATCGTTGTCTCCGGTCCTCGCCCCACAAGAGCGGCAAGACGCTCTGTTGCATTGGTTGCGAGTGACGCAACAGCGAGAGTTTGAACCGGAGCTGAAAGCCCTGCGCTCAAGTAAGTCCAAGTTGAAGGGACCCTTGGTGCGGTTGAATCCCTTCTTGGACAGTACCGGATTGCTGCGTGTCGGAGGTAGGCTCAGACATGCCAACCTGCCGTACGGATCACGCCACTCTTTGTTGCTCCCCAAGGATGGACCGTTAGTTAGACTGTTGATTACAGACCGACATGTAAAGAATGCTCATGCCGGTTGTAATGCTTTGACCGCGCTCCTCCAACGAGAGTTCTGGATTTTGTCAGCGCGGAGAATAATCCGATCCGTTATTTTTCGTTGTCTCCCGTGTTATCGTTTGCGCGCCGATACGATGCAGCCCCAGATGGGTGATTTGCCTGCCGATCGAGTGAACGAATCGATGCCCTTCTCAGGAGTTGGAACGGATTTTGCGGGGCCATTTACCGTTAAGACATCGCGGCTTCGTAATGCTAGAACGGAAAAGGCTTACTTGTGTGTATTTGTTTGGCCACTAAAGCGGTCCACCTGGAGGTGGTTAGTGCCCTCACCACAGAAGCCTTTGTAGCCACGTTGAATCGTTTTGTGTCTCGCCGCGGAATGCCGTCGTTAATCAGGTCCGATTGTGGAACCAATTTCAAGGGCACCGATAGGTATTTAAAGGAAGTTTGTGAATTTTTGGATAGGAATAATTTTGAGATCGGATCCACACTCTCTCGCAGAGGGGTACGATGGCAGTACTCCCCGCCATCCTGCCCCCACTGGGGAGGGATTTTTGAAGCAACTGTAAAGGCCGCTAAAACTCACCTTCGTCGCGTTATTGGGGAGACGGTCCTCACGTTTGAGGAACTCGCGACCGTATTTTGTAAGGTTGAGGCGGTCCTCAACTCGCGTCCGTTGTGTCCGTTGTCTTCGGACGCGAATGATTTAGAGGCCCTTACGCCGGGCCATTTTTTGATTGGGTCTGCCAATCAAAAAATGGCCCGGCGTAAGGGCCTCTAAATCATTCGCGTCCGAAGACAACGGACACAACGGACGCGAGTTGAGGACCGCCTCAACCTTACAAAATACGGTCGCGAGTTCCTCAAACGTGAGGACCTTGCCGGAATATCCTTATTCCGAAGTGCCCTCCGGACGGCTCTCGCGATTTGAATTGCTCCAGCAGCTTACGCAGAGTTTTTGGCGCCGTTGGCATCTGGAGTATTTGCACATTTTGCAGCAACGCGTTAAGTGGTCGGATAGGACGACCCCACCCAAGACCGGGGACCTCGTGTTGGTAAAGGATCCAAACCTGCCGCCCCTCCGCTGGCGTTTAGGACGCATTGTTCAGCTTCATCCGGGGTCGGATGGTGTGCCCAGGTTTGCCGAGGTCCTGGTGGGGGACTCTGTTTTGAAGCGAGCGATCGCTACCCTCTCTCGCCTGCCCTTAGATTGAGTTGGCGGACAGTTTGCTACTGTCCGGGACGGGGGGATGTTCACGCCGCGCTCGCGAGCGGACAGTTGTCATTGTCAATGTCTCGAGACAATGCGCTCGGGCCGGGTGTAGGATTCATTCGTGAGTTCGCCGTAAGCCGCCGGGAGGCGAGGTTGTGTGTTCCTGTAGTGACGTGCCGCGCCAGGAAACCTACCCGTATTGTGACCGAGCTTTCGAGTTTTGCACCTACGAGTGCACCGGTCGGGGTACAGACTTGTGACCCGTGTGTGTTCGCCTTGAAAAGCGCCGGGAAAGTTTTAGCTGTCTATTAGGGCATAGTGTAGTTATAAGAGTGTTAGCTATAAGAGTTTCCCATCGGGGGTTGGGTGAAGATCGACTTGCCAGGCGCGCGCGCCGGCGAGACAGCGATCAGCCCCACCCGGATTACGGACAGTATCTTCTAGTTAAGGTAGGACTAGCTCTTAAGTAACTTAATTTTGCATGAGAAACATCCGTTTCAATAAACTGTGGAACACAGTAGATGGTCACCACAATTGTGCCTGATCAATAAAACTAAGAGTATTTGTTTATTTTAGTATAACTGGTATTACCTCTTAAGTTAGGATAAAAGTATTAAAAATGTAGGTACATTTTGTGGGGTAATTCTTAAAGGACTAACATCCAGGATCAATATAATACTTTGTGAATACGCGTCATGCAACTTACTTACTTACCCGTGAAATCCGCGGTGCGTTGTTTACCAACGCACCGCGGATCGTCGAGACTACTGAGCAACTTTCCTGCTTGGAACTCCGCTAAACATCGTAAAAACACCTAGAAAACTATATCACGGGCACCGCCACGGATTACCTTATTCATAGTTATGAAATTTCCACTTCTCTTCTACGAAATACAATAAACAAATAATACTTATAAATAGTCATAACTTTATACTTTTTAAAAGGCATTCTTATGGCCGTTTTCACCAAACGTTAAGACGTTCCTAAGGCAATGCTTATCGTTAAGCGATTCTTAAATGGAACTTTTACGTTTCACCACAACTTAAGAATGCCCTAAGTAGTTAAGAAGCTCCTAAAGTTAGGACACAGAAAACGGCCGCCTAATTGTTAAGGATCAACTTAATGTCAAATGAAACGTCAAACTTGACTTGAGTTATCTTCGTAAATCTTGAATAAAGTTTAAAATAATCATGAATTTGTATAATAAAAAATGAATGTGTAAGATTTGTTTGTATTTCTGAATTTCTTTGAAATTTTTGACGACGATGAAGGTGATATTTCTACGCATAAAGACAACGACGGATAACGCCAATACACACGAAGCGCTCTCATGCTGTGGAAATATACGAGAACTTGTATCTACATTACGGAAAATGTTGGTTTCCTAGAACTTTCAAGACTTTCAAAGGAACTTTATGGTACCTACCTAATCTATGCTAGAATTCATTTTTCAGAAGTGACATTCTATAGAGAAATTGAAGGGTACAGGGGCAAAACAAGAAATGTCACAAACAGATTTTTTGTTTTTTATTTTATTTTTTTTATTTTTTTTGTCTTGCATAATTATTTTTTATTAATTTACTGATAGGAACCTAAGTTTACTTTACAAAGATCGGCTGTAAATACAAATAAACTTTTGACAAATGTTCACAAATATACTTACATTAAAATGTAAATTACACAAAAATCTGTTTTGTGACATTCCTTGTTTTGCCCCTGTACCCTTCAATTAAACTTAACTAAGACGTTCCTATCTAGGAATCTTTTTAGTAGTTTTGGTTGGTGAAACGTAACAGTATCATAAGGTACTGTTTAAATTAAGATATTCTTAGCTAAGAAATACCTTACGAGTGTTTGGTGAAAACAGCCATAAATTTTCAAAATTACTTATTTTGCTAAGTATACCTACTGAGACGCACGGGGGTCCCACCCCACTGATAATGCGATGTTCTTCAAATTGTATCTGCGGTTGGGAATTCTCGCCTTAATGACGCGCGCGCCTCACTTCATTTGCGTTTTTGATAATAATTATAATTAAATAACTATAACATATTGGTACGGGATTTTTATTGTTTTGAGTTTATATAAATTATTTCTACATGGATTACCAAAAAACTTCGAGGTGACTTTAATGTGCGAGTTTTAAAATCAAATAAAACTGCATTAAAAAAAAAGTACCAGAGTCACCTTGGTGATAATTGGTATACTTATTAGTATTATTTATATACATGCTTTGATTAAATATCACTCGGTGTGCCATTATTGTTATAAAGTTAGAAATAATTTGACATAGTATATTCGAAATACACTCAATAAATCGACCTAGACGAGAGATTATTTATTCCTTAACTAAAGCATTCTAAAAGACTCTAAAATGAACAAAATCACCAGTTTTCCATTTTTTGTTCACACCCAAATTATTTTTTCTTACTTCATTGATTAATTAACCGACAAGTACGAAGTTAATATCAGAGATTATTCTGATTTCCGGTTTTTCAAGTATTCATTTATGTTATTCCAAATTATCACCCAAAGTGCTAATATTGCAACCTACTCCATACAAACACATTTATTTTGACTGGACTAAGGTCCCAGCTATAAAAAAGCTCCCTAATAATAAGCGCCGGCCCACTGTTCAACATTTTGTTCATTTTACCTACCTATTTTAAAAGTTTTTGTAACATTTTCTCTTATAAGTATATGAATAGAATATTGAGTTTTAACTTAAACCCATTATGCAATTTTATTCACAAAAGATGGAATGGTATAATTCATACTAAGTATTATTATGTGCATAAGTAGGTAGGTACCTACATTTTAGGTTGTAGGTTACATAGTTGAAAACCAGCGTCAGTTTTTAAAAACTGACATATGCTGAACTAGATCCCTTTTGGTACAGTCGTGGGACTATCTTTCTTTTTTTATATACAAGGTGTTTTTCTATAAGTGCAATACCTCTTAGGTGGTGATTCTACTCATGAATATGAACAACTTTTACTATGAGGCCCAACTATAGGTATATAAACTGTCTTTTTTTTCTGTGTTATCTTCATTTAAGTAATTTATCGTATAATTAAGTTATAATTTGTCCTTCGACTGTATTAAATAAATGTTTTGATTTTTTGATTGATTTTGTAGTCTCATGAAAAATAGTAAGTATCACAATCGAATTAAAGTTAGTGGATAAAACACCCCTGGGCCTGACAGCATAAAATTGTAAAATAAACAATGGGTCATATCATAAGACATACAAGGATATAAAAAGCCGAGTCTTAGGAGGCTATACGATACGGCCCAGACCTGCACCCTGATTTACGAATCGTCGGAAGCGCTCTCGACAGCGGAATGTATGCACTGTCTCTGTCACTCACTGTCGAATAGACAAAGACGAAGCATAGAATGAGGGATTTTCTGACAGATGATTAAAAAAGAAAAAAGTTAGTTCCAAAAAACTCAACAGATGGCGTTCATCAGACATGGGTCTGCTTTTTTTTATTTTCTGGCAAGGGGACTACGTTGAGACGGTCAATTTAAAAAAAAACACTTGCAGAAGGAAGAAAACATTTACAGGACTGAAAAGGCTTATCTACAACTCGCGGTATGGTCGGTATGGTATTGCAACGCAAAACAAGAGGAATAGAATTATTTGACATTTCTTTTCTTCCGTCAACGTCAACTTTTTTTTGGCCTTGCCATGGAAGTATGGCCTTGCACCTTCTTGCACAACTTTGAAATACAAGTGTGTAGGTCATCAGATGAGATACATGTCAGGTCAGCGCCATCTATCGAGCTAATAAATAAACTTTTTTTTTTAATTTGCAGGCAGAAAATCTTTAATTCGAATGCGATTCCGTTTCCGACGGTTTGTAAATCAGGGGGCTGAACCAAATTTGTACTCCTACCCACGGCTACCCAGGTTGCCGGGCATAATTCGAGCTTCCACAGTTCTATAGATAAAGATATGTTGTTTACCTAATTTCCTCCTAAAGAGCGTAGATATTAATGCATGCAATAATACGAAAGGTCACATTATCTTAATTATTACATGCAGCATGCAGCGCGGCTGTTTTGTGGCTCTAACAAGGACAGGCTAAGTGGGCGACATTGGATTGGAAATGAGGAAAATTTTCATTTGAATGATTACTATTACTTGTAAATAACTTTTAGGTCACATTTCTTATGCACAAATTGCACAATGTACCTACCTACCTAGATGGAAATCTTTTTTGTTGGGCACAATTTTTAAGGCCAGTTCTGTCAAAGAAAATTCATAAGTGTTGCTAGAGTGCGTGTCAGATTAACTCTGCGCGCGACTGGGGCGTTTTTGCGGTCATTCCCGGTTGCCACCACCAGTTTCGCCACCACTGGGGGCGACTGGGATTTTTGTTTAAAATATTTCCCGTTCGACACCAGTGGCGGCAAAGTGGTGACGACGGGGACATTGGTTCATAGATGCTAAGGGGAGTCTCAAATATTTTCTTAATTATTTTATACTTGCACAAATATTTTTTTACAATTTTTATTGAATTGGTACCTTACCTACTCATAAGAGTTATTATGACCTAGCATGTACATATTGTATGTAACAAAAAATGTTTTGATAATTAATTATGAACGTATAAAACTATAAGTAAGTAATTTTAATTACGTATAAAAATACCTAGGTAGTATGTACTAACTGAAAGAATACGTACCTAACTAAAATATTTACTTAGCACAAACGGTTCGTAAATAAAACAAAGCAGTTTATAATCTCGCTTATCTTTATTTACACGTTTTAATTATAATTACTAGCGCACAAATCTTCATAATATACGTACTTTTTGGAATAGGTACTAAATTTTTAATGCAGAGGCCATTTTTTGGTAGCTATTACGTTGTTCTACATACAACAATATTACAAGTAGGTTATTAGTAGATACTTATTTATAAAAAGAACTTTATTTCTAAGACTCACTCGCACCGGATCCGTCAAGACGTCCGAGTTCCGACGATTCATCATAGTCAAACGGCGTAGTGTGAACGAGCACTTAGTTGGAGTAAGATTAATGTGAATAATTTAACATACTGCTCGTTACAAAGAATGAGATTTACCGGATTTAGGTACCTAGGTACTAAAGTTTTCAACTTAAATGGAACATTTTATAACCCTAAACTTAAAAGTAAAGCCTAAAATATTTCTAAAACAATTCATTTCTCCAAAGGCGCGTAGTTGAGCAGTTTCTCGATCAGATCCACGTGCCCTAACAGCATCCTTCTGCAACAGTACCTCTTCAAGCCGAGGGCATCGAGGGCGTCACTGGAACAGAAAACAATAGACTTTTATTTTTCAAACAAAAGGCAAAAGGCGATCGAGTAGAGACAAATAACCAACCTCGTCAAATCAGAAGTCCAACTCTAAAGAAGTTATTACACCATCCTAAATATCGGATAGTTAGGATCCTAATTATACATAGGTACATTGCTTTCTTTGAGCTCGGTTTTAGCAAGTGATGCAATCAAAACAAGCAATGTATGCTAAATTAGGATCCTAACATTCCTAACTATAGGTCTTATTACACTTGGCTAAATTCAGCATCTAATTAAGCATACATTGCTTTCTTTGAGCTCATTTGTAGCAAGTGATGCAATCAAAACAAGCAATGTATGTTTAATAAGATGCTGAATTTAGCCAAGTGTAATAACTTAATAAGACCTTATCCGATATTTAGGATGGTGTAATAACCTCTTAAGTTAATTCAACGAAAACCGAAACTTCGTCAACCCCGCCCCTTTCACTCGATTCTGTTATGACCGGAGAGTGAGAGGGACGGGTATAACGAAGTTTCGAGTAGGCCTGATTTAAGCGATTTGCAGTTGCAGCACATGGAATTAAATTAAACTTAGGTCTACGCACTAGAGAATTTAAAATCACGCGAAATAAACATAAAAATAGCAAAAAATGGAAAATGAAGTATTTAGAAAAAATCTACCCGTCTCATAACGGACGGACGAACGACTCCGTAGCTCAGTGGTCCGGATAGCGAAAGGTCGTGGGTTCGAGTCCCATCGGAGCTGGTTGTGAGACGGGTCGATTTTTAATAAATACTTCATTTTCCATTTTTCAATCATAAAAATTGCATTGTGAATGCAAAAAAGTAAAAATTTATATAAAAATAGCAGTTTTGAAACAAATAATTTTTTAAATATGCTTTTATCTTTTTGACGTCAGAATGGGAGCAGTATAACTATAAAACTAGCAGATAATGTGTCATGTGAACAGTATTTATTTTTTGTGAAACAGCCACTAAAACAAACAGAGATTTAACAAACAAAAAACTTTATAACATTGACGGTGGATGGTGGATCTATAGATAACTTGGCTAACATAATGACTATGATTTATTTTAATTCGTGAATTTGCTTATTATTTTTTGAAACGCAAACGGATGACAAAAAACAAGGACAGAGGAACTAATTAAAGTAAATCTGTGAGAAACATTTGTATACGCAGTACAGTGCAGTACAATCAACAATATAAGTTATAGTAAAAGCTTTTTAAACAAATTGGTTTCGAGAAGTATAGTCGTCTGAAGACTCTACCCCGCGTCAGCATAGCATATTCTAGAGTCTAAACGCTGAGTTGGCGGCTGGAACAGATAAAGGCCTACACAGACCGGGAAGGCATGGCAACGGATTTATTTCCACACCGATACGTTTGAATGTCCATTAGTAAAAAATTAAAAATGGACATGGAAATTAAAGGTCTGCCTTCACATACCAGGGCCGTGGCCGGGCGGTGACACGGCACTGAAGCTCCGCCGCTAGTGATTGGCGGACGGATCACGGCCCGGCCACGGCCCTTATATGTGTACGCAGTCCTTAAGCCTCCTACGCAGCTCTGGTGCATTGCATGCGACCAGTTAGTTAATAATTAGTCTTAAGAATAATTTAATAACTTATATTCATAAAAATGTATTTGTGAATAGCTCCTTCAGCTCGCCCACGTAGCGGCCGTATCATCGAATGAAGCTGGGTGCACACAGTGGGCGCTAACTGGCGGGATGGACCGTCTCGGCGGGTCTTCTCCATAGGAAACTGTTGGTGTACCTTTTCCATAAATAAATAAATAAAATAGGAAAACGATACGCCCTCTTCCCGCCCGCTGTGTGGATGCTGCATTATATTTCAATTCAAACCAAATATCGGGTGCCACGCCCAAGTCTCGCGGACGCTCAGTCCCGCCCGCTGTCTGCACCCAGCTTTAAGGTTGTACCCCTGAAGTTTAAAGGCGGCAACAGTAGTACCAGCAGCTGTTTTACGGCAGCAGTAGAGTTTAGGACCAAAACTCTACAGCGCTCGCTCCTGACAGTTGTCATGTTGAACTACTTTCCATAATCTGGTGCGTGTACTTTAGAGTAAAAGAGCAAATAAAATTCCGTACGTATATACTTTTATAGCTGACTTTACCCAGATAAGTGATGTATTTTACGATTTAAAATAACCAAGCTCTGAGCCTATTTCACATGTAATTTTAATGATAATGACACATTCTAATGAGCTAAAGCAAATTGTTTGTGTGACTCACGTCACGTCTGAAATTACCATGTTTATGTCAGTTCGGCAACACTGTAATACATATTTAAGTGATAAGTTTTAGCACTTAAATATGTATTTTTTAATAATTGTTACATCGTTTGTGATGGTTTTTCGTTTTGGTTTGATTAACTACAACATTGGTATAATCATGGCTGGTTTACATGAAGCCAGGTAGCACTACTTCCTGGATTCCACTTTAGGTGCCTAAAGATTCCTGTAAGTAATTGAAAAATGGAAAATGAAGTATTTAGAAAAAATCAACCCGTCTCACAACTAGCTCCGATGGGACTTTTTCTAAATACTTCAATTTCCATTTTTCAATAATAAAAATTGCATTGTGCATGCAAAAAAGTAAAAATTTAAATAAGATTTATTTTTTATTATTATTTTATTTATTAAGTATAATGTTTAGGGCCGGAGCACAGCTTTAGTCACCATCAACCTGCCCCCTGATTCACAAACCGTCGGAAACAGAATTGGATTCAATTTCTGTACTTTGTATTTGTCTATTATATAGCGAGTGGTTCTGCTATTATTCTGTGGTTCTGCTTCGCTTTGCTTTTGTTAAATTAAGCAGGTTGTTCACTGAAATGCCTAGACGATAAAAAACAAGTCTTTCTGAGTATTCGAGGGACTGTAATTTATTTTGAACATCGAAATAACTGTTTTTTATGTTACAAAATTTCCCGGGATGACTTCGCGTCGTCTAATTTCTCTAATACTTTTTTTTTACTTTTTTATGTGTACTTTTAATTATAATTGTGTTTTTGTCACGTCCGAAGTTGTCCACCAAATAGGTCCCTCCAGAATATCAGCGTTGCAGTGTCAGCCTCTTGCCGCTGCAGCATTATGCTGAGGATGGGGCCTAGTTGGCGACATGCTGTTTTCTTGTCACTATTCTTATTTTTTTTACTTAAAACTGTTTTTTTTTGTATGTCGTCAATAAAAATGTTTTCTTTCTTTCTTTCACTGTGATCTCTCGACACTCGAATTGTAGTACATTCGACAGTACATCAAGTTAAACATAAAGGCGGTCTCAACTCAAGGTCAACATGACGCCACAGTCACAGTCTGAGGTGAGGAGCCGACGTGTGTACTTAGTTAAATTATTTAATTTAAAGTGGTTCGATCAGCTCAGTAGCGCCACCAATGGAAATTAATCAATTACGTTTTATCACAGATAATATAATACTGAGCGGAACAAAGGCTCCAAAGTGTTCGCGAGAGATCTGTCTATCGGGCAAAGTCAATTGACGAGGCTGAAAACTGGGGAAGGTAGCATCGTTTCGTCAACACCTGAAATCCTGAGGGAGATTGAGAGTTTCTATGGACAGCTATATTCCACGCAAACACCTGTTGAAAGCAAGGCTAAAGACCCTAGAGCCAAGCTTACCCGACACTATACCGAAGATATCCCGGACGTCAGCCTGTACGAGATTAGAATGGCTCTCAAGCAGCTCAAAAACAACAAGGCGGCGGGTGATGACGGAATTACAACAGAACTTCTAAGAGCGGGCGGTAAGCCGATACTTAAGGTCCTCCAGAAGCTCTTCAACTCTGTCATCCTCGAGGGCAAAACGCCAAAGGCATGGGGCAGAAGCGATGTGATGCTGTTTTTCAAGAAGGGTGATAAAACTCTCTTGAAGAATTATAGACCCATCTCGCTTCTGAGCCATATCTATAAGTTGTTTTCGAGAGTCATTACGAATCGTCTCGCTCGCAGGTTCGACGACTTCCAACCTCCCGAACAAGCCGGGTTCCGGAAAGGCTACAGTACCATAGACCACATTCATACGCTGCGGCAAGTTATACAGAAGACCGAAGAGTATAACCTGCCACTTTGCTTGGCGTTCGTGGACTATGAGAAAGCCTTTGATTCGATCGAGACCTGGGCCGTGGTGCAGTCTCTCCAGAGGTGCCAAATAGACTACAGGTATATCGAGGTGCTGAGGTACCTATACCAAAACGCCACCATGTCGGTCCGATTACAGAACCAGAGCTCTAATCCTATCCAACTACAGCGAGGTGTGAGACAGGGAGATGTCATCTCTCCCAAACTGTTCACAGCTGCGTTGGAGGATATTTTTAAGCTGCTGGACTGGAAAGGATGCGGCATCAACATCAATGGCGAGTACCTAACACATCTACGGTTTGCCGATGATGTAGTTCTTATGGCTGAGACCTTGGAAGACCTGAACACAATGCTCGAAGATCTCGGTAATGCTTCGCAAAGAGTGGGTCTTAAGATGAACATGGACAAGACGAAAATCATGTCCAATGCCCATGTTGCACCCGCTCCAGTTAATGTTGGGAACATTACACTCGAAGTTGTTGACCACTATGTTTACCTAGGACAGACGGTCCAGTTAGGTAAGTCCAACTTTGAGAAAGAGATCTCTCGTCGAATCCAGCTCGGATGGGCAGCGTTTGGGAAGCTCCGACATATATTCGCGTCCGAAATACCTCAATGTCTCAAGACGAAAGTCTTTGACCAGTGTGTGTTGCCAGTAATGACCTATGGAAGTGAGACGTGGTCTTTTACTATGGGTCTCATAAGAAGGCTCAAAGTCACCCAGCGAGCAATGGAGAGAGCGATGCTTGGTATTTCCCTGCTCGATCGAATCAGAAATGATGAAATCCGCAGGAGAACTAAAACAACCGACATCGCTCGAAGGATTGCATCATTGAAGTGGCAGTGGGCGGGACACATAGCGCGGAGAACCGATGGCCGTTGGGGCGGAAAGGTTCTTGAATGGCGACCGCGTGCCGGACGACGTTCCGTGGGCAGGCCCCCTACAAGGTGGACCGACGATCTGGTCAAGGTCGTGGGAAGCCGCTGGATGCGGGCAGCGCAGGACCGATCGTTGTGGAGATCCTTGGGGGAGGCCTATGCCCAGCAGTGGGCGTCGTTCGGCTGACATGATGAATATAATACTATACTAGTGTTTTATTAAAGGCTTAGATTAAAAGTTTCGGTTATTTTGCGCCAATAAAAGAGTAAAATGCATTTTATACATATACTTTTAAGAACTCAAACTTAAGCAATAAGTCGTGAATATCAATAGTGCCAAAAGTGGTCACATTTAGCAATATCGAGATCCATAACTTAATGCTCATATTTGAGGCTATGAAAGAATACTTAAAAATTGAGTCGGGTCGTTACGTTCCCTAAAATATGGTTGAGCGAAGCGATGGCTGGCTCATGCGTCATGCTCGTGAACGGGTGCTGCCAGTGGGGTGGGTCTGCTCATGTCTACTTGTGTTAAAGGTGTTCGGGATATGGTTAATAATAGTATTATATTGATTTACGAGCGAGCTGGTGTGTCTCATAGTAATTTTGGTATCCGTGTCTTACAGTAACAGCAATTTTTCTAATAATTGTTTTATTTATTCAAAAATTCCTTTTATTTGTTAATACTTATAAATTTGAATATACAGCGCAGCTTGCAGTTTCCTTTTCATTAATCCTATAATACAATGTGAATAAGATTAAGATTAGTGTGTCCATTAAACTATTTGATTCCTTGTTTAGTTGAAAATTGTTTACTGTTTTAGGTAATAAGCAAAATTGTACTTAATTTAAGCGGCATTCTGTATTGTGATGGAAAGTAACCTTACTATTATGTGAAGGTCACTTTTCAAATTTGACGACTCTGTATAAGTTAAAACAGGGAGAAAAAAATAGCCCTTGGCGAGTTTCTTGCCGGTTCTTCTCGCTACAAGGTCTCCTGCCGTAGGATTTGCGAACCGATGGCGTAGCTTCATTGTCGGTCATAAGTGTTGTTAAACAAACCTAAATTGAATAAACGATATTGAATTTTGAATTTTTGAATTTTTGCACTTTACTCTTCTATTTGCGCAAAATAACCGAAACTTTTATTCTAAACCCTTGATAAATCGTAAATGATTTATTTCTATTGGTGGCGCTACTGAGCTGATCGAACCACCTTAAATGAAAGTTTATTAATATCATATCATCATCATAAAATATTTCTCAAGTTGGTATGCTACCGTTTCTGAAAATTTTAACCGATACTAAGTGTGACTGCCACAAACTAATTTAATTAGTAACAAAAGGTTTTTTTCTGAAAGCATAGTAACAATCAATCGGCGTGAGAAATAACTCACAGATTGACACACCTGACTGAATTCTGATTGTATGAAGTGAGCAAGAAAAATCTTGATTTTTATAGAGAGCTTAACAATGCAACAGAAAGAATACATAACAGAACACAATTTATAAGATTTACTTAGATCACAGGTATTGATAATCGAAATATAAGTACCATAATTTACTTGTAATGGCACAGAATAATATTTGTAGGTAATGGGATGGGAGGGACTTTTCAATAGAAAATAAATATGGCACCAACTGCCTTCTTTTATATGGAGGAAAAGGTTACGAATTTTCTATCTATGTCATAAATTATTAGGGATGTGATTAGAAATAAGAGCGCACGTTTGAAGTGCGCTCTTATTCGCTTGGTCGTTTTTTACACTAACTGGTTATCTATATCTAGTGGTATTGTTGATTGACTATTTATTGTATTGGTTGGCTATAATTTTCATTTTAACAATAATTTGTGAATGTGATAAGATAAGATAAGATAATTGTGATGAACAGTAATGAAGAAGAAAACCATTTTTTGTTTTATATACCAAAAAATTCAATGTGGCCATCGCGCGCGGAACTACTATTTTAAACAAGAAACAATAAAAACAACATGAGTCCATCTATTAAATATTGTATTGTGCCTCAGTGTAAAAATACGGCTACAAAAACACCTAACATTCCTAAGGATCCGCAAATCAGAAAAAAATGGACAAATGTGTTTAAAGAAGCACATCCATTAGGACTTAAAACGACAGCATATTGTTGTGAGAATCTTTTCGATGTAAATGTTCAAATACCCTTGCCATGTGAAACACTAAGTAGTAGGTACTTGGTAATTGCTTAGTAATATGCTGTTTAGTAGGTATGTATGTAGTGTAGGTATTCAACTCGCAGTGTCTAATCACTTAAGGTGGTTCGATCAGCTCAGTAGCGCCACCAATAGAAATAAATCATTTACGATTTATCAAGGGTTTAGAATAAAAGTTTCGGTTATTTTGCGCAAATAGAAGAGTAAAGTGCAATTTTTAAGTATTTTTTCATGGCCTCAAATATGACCATTAAGTTATGGATCTTGATATTGCTAAATGTGGCCACTTTTGGCACTATTCAGATTCACAACTTATTGCTTAAGTTCGAGTTCTTAAAAGTATATTTATAAAATGCATTTCAATCTTTTATTTGTGCAAAATAACCGAAATTTTTAATCTAAGTCTTTAATAAAACGTAATTGATTAATTTCCATTGGTGGCGCTACTGAGCTGATCGAACCACCTTAAGGGTATGCTTATCTAGCTCACATAATGTTAACTTACTTAGTAATTAATTTGATTTAGATTTAGGTAATTTGTATATTTTATAACTGCCATCTGCCAAAACCAATGCTAAACTAAGTAAAGTATAAAAAAAAATGTTTTACCCTTCAGTGTATTCAGCTTGTAGAAGTCCGAGGTACGCTTCCCATTTGTTACCGATAACTTTGCCGCAAGTGAAGCAGCGAACTGGGATAATCATGTTGATTCAACTATCTGAAAAAATGATTTTACTGTGTTATTGTGTGTTGGTATTAGTTGATTATATTTTGATGAGTGCCAAGCACAAACTCATATTAATTATATTATTGTAGAACCAAGTTTGTTCTTGGGACCTATCGATCCTATCGATAGTCATTACTTTGGCTGAAAAATAAAACATAGGACAATCAGTGCTAGACATTCTGACGCTTTTGAAAGGCATATGATGCAGAGCTTTAACTTACAATAATTGATCCAAAAATAGACAATAACATAAGCAACCAATTTATTTACTGCTGTGGTAGGTAGCTTTGTGTTTTAGTAATTATCTAAAATAGTACAGGCACACATACTTTTAGTAGGTAACCTATCAAAGCAGTCAAGGCCCTAAAGAATACCTAACAGAAAATTCTGGTCGGAATGTAGAACTAAACTCAAAAACACGGTCTTGTGAAGTGGAACAATATTTAATACTACGATGGGTTTTATAATAATACTAGCGGCCGCCCGCAGTTTCACCCGCGTGGTTCCCGTTCCCGTGGGAATATCGGGATAAAAAGTACATATAAACCTTCCTCTTGAATCACTCTATCTATTAAAAAAAACGCATCAAAATCCGTTGCGTAGTTTCAAAGATTTAAGCATACAAAGGGACATAGGGACAGAGAAAGCGACTTTGTTTTATACTATGTAGT
Organism: Crambus lathoniellus; assembly: GCA_949710035.1. Taxonomy (NCBI): domain Eukaryota; kingdom Metazoa; phylum Arthropoda; class Insecta; order Lepidoptera; family Crambidae; genus Crambus; species Crambus lathoniellus. Next base: position 9,160,535 of record OX453323.1, on the reverse strand, counting down.
GATGATAACTTAAATTTGCACAAATATCCTTTGGAAAATCTAAACTTGTAGTAGAAACAACAAAACAAAGTTTGGTTAGTTGCAGAATGAATAGACAAATAGAATCATAACTAAACGTATGACTATTGTCAGTAAATTCTTGAGATTAATACGTTATCTAAAAATAGGATATATTTAAAGTGTTAAATACTCACAAGGAAGAATAGTAAAATTAATCCAATAATTCACTCAAATCAAAACAGAAACACGCTTTGACACGCTTGTAGCACTTGCTTCGTTTGACATTGACATCTGACTCACACTGACTGACACAACACACATGACATGCGGTGCATTCCGATTCACGCTGTCAGCGAATTCAGCGATGTCATCGCGCTGATTTGCGTACCGAATTACCGTGAGCGCGACAACTACATCCCGTGTGACGTCATTGATTGCGTCATAACTAGTGATGGGCAGTGGATAAATACTCAAAGAGTAAATACTCGGATATTTATCGAAAATGGATAAATACTCGTTTTTATCCGTTTTTATCTGATATTTACTCAAAATCACGGATAAATATTTTTTAGCTATATCCACGCCCAACTTTTGTTTTGCTGGACTACATTTGACGAATGGTTAGTATTAGTGATGGGTTTTTATCCAGATAAATTGATCCAGATAGATAGATTGGACTCATAAATATTCGAGAGCTTTTCCAAAAAGATGGATAAATACTCTTTAAACTTTTTTTATTTCTATTTAAAATACCTACATAAGTATATATTTGCATTTGGAATAAAAGTTTATTCGTTAACCGACTTCAAAAAAGGAGGAGGTTCTCAATTCGTTGGGAGTCATTTTTTTAAGTGTGTTACTCGATTACTCGACGATGGCTTGACTGATTTGAAAAGTTCTTTTTGTTTGAAAGGGTGTACTTTCTAGTTTGTCCCATTGTCTTCAGGTCAGGATCTGATGATGGGAGCCTGGAGAAATCAAGGGAACTCTTCAAATATTAAAGGCACACCTATAGGGATTTAGGAGTCTTCTTTGGTATCTCGGGCATTTGCTTTCGGTCTTCTGATCCCAAAAGTTCCATTGAGTAGTTCCATTATGGAAATAGGGGGATTTTTGTCGCCCAGTACCTACTTCCATGGGACTAGAGTTACGTTTATGCCTAACAAAATTGGTCCCATTAGTTCCATCTAGTACAATCACAAAGAACATTTTTCACATTTTCAAATACCGAAAATATAACTTTGTCAATCATACAAACACTATGAAAATGGTTATAAAAAAATAATATATCCGACTCCGCCGAAAAAAAGAAGTGACATTTTATACATCTTGACTTACTTAATAAGTAGATATATGGCGTAGTTCACAGGCTTATAATGTGACTAGCATTCCCCACGTCTCGTTGGAATATGATGGCGGTCAACTTTTTTGCCGATAGCCGATTTTTTTTTTTATTTTGGTAATAAAATAGCAACGCAATATTAACAATATTAAAAAACCCAAGATGTTGGCCAACTTTTTTGTTTGTGGGTTGGTTTTGATGAAACTCGGTTTTAGGTTCTGTTTTGGCAAGCAAACAGCACCGTAATGTTATAAATATTAAAAATCCAAGTTGGCAACCAATTTTTTTGTTTGTGGGCTGATTTTGATAAAACTCGGTATGTTGTACTATTTTGACAAGAAAACAGCAACGCAATGGTAAAAATATTCAAAAATCCAAGATGGCGACCAACTTTTTGTTTATGGGCCGATTTAGATGAAACTCGGATTTTCGTACTATTTTGGAAATAAAATAGCAACGCAATATTAACAATATTAAAAAACCCAAGATGGTGGCCAACTTTTTTGTTTGTGGGTTGGTTTTGATGAAACTCTGTTCTTTGTTCTATTTTGGCAAGCAAACAGCACCGTAATATTATAAATATTAAAAATCCAAGATGGCGGCCAACTTTTTTATTTGTGTGCTGATTTTGATGAAACTCGATTTTTGGTACTATTTTGACAAGAAAACAGCAACGCAATGTTAAAATATTAAAAAATCCAAGATGGCGGGTAACTTTTCTGTTTGTAGGACTGTGACCTGTGAACTTCGCCAATATTTACTTACTAAGTAGTCAAGATGTATAAAATATGTCACCACTTTTTTCGGCGGAGTCGGGTATACCTACCACTCTTTTTTTACCAGTGAAAAATAACTTTGTTTTTCATAGTGTTCTTCCATTTTCAATTTCTCAATAATAAAAATTGCATGGTGAATGCAAAAAGTAAAAATATAAATAACTTGAAATATTAGATAGTCCTTTTGCTATTATTATTCATTATTTGTAATTTAAAAACGAAGAAACACATATTTTATCTTAAAACTACTAATTACCTACACTCTAATTTCAAAATTTACGATAAATAGAAATAAAAATGCTTAAAAAGTATTTATCCGCCTTTTTGGATAAATACTCGAGTAAAAATGGATATTTATGAGTATTTATCCGTTTTGAGTATTTATCCGGATAAAATCCCATCACTAGTCATAACATCCGCCATCTTGTGATTACGCCCCGCCCATGCCCCGGGGTGCGTTCTGTGCCTTCGCTCGAGTGCACTCGAGCGCACTCCGGCGCGCGCTCTAGCCGTTCCGTGGCTTGGTGAAATTTTACTCTGACAGCTGTCAGAGTGTAGTTTCACCCGTTCTATGGCTCAGAGTGTTTTTCACTCTGACAGCTATTTGACGTTTGAACAATGAAAAGTGTCAAAAAAAGTTTGAATGACGTCTCGAAAAATTTTTACTTTATCGCCGTAATGAGCGATTTTCTGAGAGGCCATTTAAAAAAAAAGCTTCCAATTGCTTCACTAGATGGCGTTGAACGAAGTATGTACATGTCTATGGTATATTTTGGTATGAAACATATTTATATTAATTACTTTTTCAAACCCAAAGGAAACTAATAATATATTAAATAAGTACTACTGTGAGGAACAGAAACGAAATAGGTAAATTTAAAGATTAATGTAAATAAATTAACATCTGTCTGACGTTCCGTTTTACGTAAAAAAGTCGCGTCCAAGTAAAATTTATAACGTTCCGTTCCTTCTAACTGCATAGGTGGGACAGCGCCATCTAGTGACTGAGCTTCCAGAAAATCGCCCATTACTTCGTCTATCTCATCTTCCAGGAGGATTAAAGTCAAAATGTTGCAGAAATAGCTCTAAAACTCGAGCAAAAGTAAATAATTTCCAACACAAGCGTCGTCAAAAATTTTGAGGTTATGAAAACAACTCGATCGTTCCGTCGCTCGGTTGCAACTCAAACGGGTGAAATTTTTACCAAACAACCACGCACAAAACGACGGAACGCAGTCCCGAACCATAATCTTTGTGAGCGTCCTGTCAAAACTGACAGTTTGTTTATATTTACTTCAGTAGGTGTATTTTTATTTAAAAAAAAAAAAAAAACCGTATCCAAGTGCGAGTGGGAATCAGCGAGTAGAACATACGTCCTCAGCGTCAATGTTTCTTCAACATTATCCATCTTCCGTTAAATTCTAATATAATAAAGTGGTCGGAATTTGAGGTTATTCAGTGAGCGTTATGAGCGCGATTACGAACGTCCCGAATCGTTGAGAGGTCCCATCCCAACTGTCATAAGCGCGATATCTGATTCCTTGGAGCTAGACTTAATACTGAGGTAACTGGAGTTCTCACCCTGAATAAAAAAGTGTACCTAGCACATTTAGTATGTAGTGGTTGTCAGTTGTCTCATATGACCATACGTATTTTTTTAAATTGTAGGTGTGAGACGGAAGATAGCCACTGTGTAATTTGTGGTCACAAAAAAGTGTTAGTACTGCACTCTCCAGTTACCTCAGCAGTATTAAGTCAAGCTCCTGGAGGGCTACCGGATAAAAAAATAGATATGGATATGAGTTTCATTTGACATTTGAAGCCCATATTTGTCCTTGCATGGGCATAATATGTGCTTCAAATGTCAAATGAAGCCCATGTCCATACTCATATTTTTTAGCCGGTAGCCCCCCCATATCTGAATCGGTACGCCTTTTATCGCTGTCAGCGCTGAAATTGATTTTGGTCTGAATCGGAATGCACCCATGACCCATGCATGGCATGATTGACATTGACAGTCATGTTCGTTTAACTGACATGACATGACAAGCAAGGGGGCATTCCGATTCGGACCAAAATCAATTTCAGCGCTGACATCGATAGATAGGTAACAGGGCGTACCAATTTGGGATAGCTCATGGGTCTGTATGAACCCATTATTTATTATAAAAATACTGGTTTGAGGGTACTTTGCGTTAGTTTCTGCATTGGACTTTTGACCGCTTTTAAAATAAGAATACTCCTATGTGCGGTGTTCGGCTGACATGATACATGATGATAATGATGAGTACTATTAGTTGGCAGATAGTTGGTAGAAACTGCAAAAAAAAAAATCCTGAAAGTCCGGCAATCTGCCATGGCATTCTAACGCTGTGTGGTGTGGCTGTGTTCCAATCTAACGGTCCGAATCGCAGCTTTGTTTTAATGTACACTCGGCAGCACATCAAGCTAAACAGTGGAACTGCGATAACAGCTTTTATTACGTAGGGCATAAAGGCGGTCTCAAGATCAACATGTATAGTCTGATGTGCTGCCGTGTGTACCTGATGAATTATTTATTTGGGTCTTTCTATTTCTATTTTCAGGAAGTTTGTAATCATTGAAAAAGATGACATTGAGCATGGAACAACATGTATCGACAGGGGATATTCAAACGGTAAGTAAAATAATGGAAGTTTATTATTATTTACAACGAGATTCGGAATAAAATAAGTGACTTTGACATGTTTTCTTTTTTTGACATTTGATTGACAGTTGACATATAATTTGTGGTTGACACTTAACTTAGCCAAAATCATGGCCAAAATCAAAAAGTCTGTCAGTCTGTGTGATTGCTGTTGTGAGCGAGTGAACTTGTTTTAATGCAAAATAAATAGTTAGCTTTATTGAAACGAACAATGGATTAACTGTGTGATACGATGACTAAATTAACAAAGCACAAAGTCATGACTCAACTATGTAGCTCCCCGTTTTTGGAATTTATCTTTAAATGAAGTAATGCTTTTGTTTAGTTTGGTTTGTAAAGTGCACTTAAACAAAGTATGTTACAATAGGTATGTGGAATTGTGGAGTGTTAATAACAAGCGAACAGTATGATAAATGAATTACGGGTAAAATATTTAGTTAAATAAAGATAGGTTTTAAATAATTGCCAAGCCATGGATTCAGAAGATGATATTGTGCCTTTGATAGAGGATGTAACTGAAAGAAATCGAGACATATATTTAGAATTAAACGCACAACTTCTTAACATAGATACAGAATTTGAACAGGTAAAATATTCCTTTAATAACTTTTTAAAATTGTGTTACTGAAGTGTAAGTTGTGAATTTTGAGGGTTATTCCACTTATCCCCATCGACTTCCCCCATCAATGGGGGATTGTGAACTTTTCTTCCACAAATCCCCATTCAGTACTAAACAAATTGATAATGGGGATTTGTGGAAAAAAACAGTTCACACAACCCCATCAGTTGAAAATAAAAAACGATTTATTATAATAATTAGATAAACAATAATGTTAATTACTCAAATTGATGTTTGCTGCTGTGTATGCATTTAAAAACATTTTAAATAATAAAATGAATAAATATATTTTGACACTCACATCAATTAGGTATTCAAATTTATTTCATGTGTAATTTACACGTTGTCTGGAAATTGTGATTTAAATAAAAAAATAAAATAAAATAAAATCATGGATACTAGACAACGGATGTTTTTAATTATAATAGAAGTATAAATATTTGAAAATATACTTAACCCGGCGTCATGGGGGTGGAAAATTGTAACATGGACGCGGGGGTTGGGTTATTATTACCCATGTAGATACTGTTATAAGTCAGTATATATTTAAGAATATAGTAAATATTTGTTTTGAATACTCTAAAAATGAATAAAGTTTGCTTCATCTAGCTAAATCCAAGTTATTTCTTTGTATAAACTTCCATGACTCGTTCACACAAAATAATAATCTGTAATAATAACAGGTAAAAATACCGGCCCACCCGTAACAATATGTCATAAATAAAGTAGCGACACTTTGAAATACTGATCTTAAGGTAATGACAATAAGTACCACAATTTCTGTACGAAACAGTTACTCCATGTAACTAATTTAATGTAAGACGGGTCGATTTTTTCTAAATACTTCATTTTTCATTTTTCAATAATAAAAATTGCATTGTGAATGCAAAAAACTAAAAATTAAAATAACTTGCAATAGTAATTTCATCTTTAGCGATTGCCAAATACCTGGAAAGGTATTTCTTTCGCGTGTGAGGGTAGTAATATCTCCACATTGATGAAAATAACGCTGACTATACAGCGCGTAAGAAGTATTGGATAAATTCGACGCTTCCCGTAACGACTCCGTAGCTCAGTGGTTAGAGCAGTCGCCGGAAAGCGAAAGGTCGTGGGTTCGAGTCCCATCAGAGCTGGTTGTGAGACGGGTCGATTTTTTCTAAACACTTCATTTTTCATTTTTCAATAATAAAAATTGCAGCAAAAAAACAAAAAATTAAAATAATTTTATGTATACTGATATGTATGTATGCATTGTATGATAAAATAAAACAATACCTTTATTACTATTTATATAACATTATTTAATGTATTTCATATAAGAATATAATATAAAAGTAACACTTAAAAAATTCAAAGACTGATGTATGTATGCATTGTATGATAAAATAAAACAATACCTTTATTACTATTTATATAACATTATTTAATGTATTTCATATAAGAATATAATATAAAAGTAACACTTAAAAAATTCAAAGACTGGTTTTTATAGAAATAACTTGGATTTAGCTAGATGAAGCAAACTTTATTGATTTTTAGAGTGTTTGTTTCAAAGCCTTGTTTCCTATAGTATAAAGTGTCTTCATTTTATTTTTTCTGTGTTTTATTGCCTTAATAAAATTAAAATGAGGCCCAAAACAAATATTTACTATATTCTTAAATATAAACTGACTTATAACAGTATCTACATAGGTAATAATGACCCAACCCCCACGTCCATGTTACAATTTTCCACCCCCATGACGCCGGGTTGAGTATATTTTCAAATATTTATACTTCTATTATAATTAAAAACGTCCGTTGTCTAGTATCCATGATTTTATTTTATTTTATTTTTTTATTTAAAGCACAATTTCCAGACAACGTGTAAATTACACATGAAATAAATTTGGATACTTACCTAATTGATGTGAGTGTCAAAATATATTTATTCATTTTATTATTTAAAATGTTTTTAAATGCATACACAGCAGCAAACATCAATTTGAGTAATTAACATTATTGTTTATCTAATTATTATAATAAATCGTTTTTTATTTTCAACTGATGGGGTTGTGTGAACTGTTTTTTTCCACAAATCCCCATTATCAATTTGTTTAGTACTGAATGGGGATTTGTGGAAGAAAAGTTCACAATCCCCCATTGATGGGGCAAGTCGATGGGGATAAGTGGAATAACCCAATTTTGATTAGCAATCAAACATTGTGTAGCCTTGAAGTTTGGTAATATATTCAGTGTAATAGTTTCCTTATCAGTATTTGAACAAATGGCTACTAGCAAGCTATACATTAGCACACATAATAATATGATGTGTGACATGTTTAAAACAGTTTTTATGTGTATAAATTTAATGTAATACACATGAAGAAATAAATAGAAATAGTTATTTCTGTTAAATTTAAACTCTATCTAATTCAGTAATAATACCTAGGTATAAATAATCATCTCATATACATATAATAAATAATAATAATAAGGCTAGTAGTACAATCATGGGTCACTTAGAGTGGGGAGAGTGAGAGGGGGATACCCCCCTGTCCAAACCCCAACTCTAAGAAATGTATAGATTTCGAGTTATAAACACAGTTTTGAAATTTTAAGCTATGTTTGTATCAAATACACTCACTTGAGAGGTAGGGGGGGGGGGGGTTGTATGGGGGCTAGGCACAACCCTGGATGTACTCCCGATGGCTTCACCCCCGAATTGTCACATGGTAGGCTAGAGTTAAAGCATTGTGAGGCTGCTGATAGCCTCCAAAAAGATAGGGAAGGTAGGGCAGTTTGTGCCGAGAGCCCCCATATACAGAAAGTATATTTATCCATTATCAAGTTTTCCATGACACAGTTTCTTTATGAAATTTACATGGGCTTAGATAATTGGTGTGATCGTAAAGAAATTATTATTAATATTATTACTTAATCTACTATCTTGGGTCCGGACCACAGTATGTGAAGAATATTGATATCTATTATTTTTTTATTACAGGTAGTATTTGGCTACAAGAAGAGTCGATGGCGGACAGTTTTGGTTTACATGTTCTCCTCAATCTTCTGCTTCATACCGGCACTGGTCTTCCACTGGTGTCCGACATGGTTCCTGTATCTCACCTGTGTGAGGAGTTGTTTTCAGTTGGCTGATAGACTCCTAGTAATTGTAAGTAATAATGTGAAATAACCTATTTATTTTTTTCTTTATTCACTACGGTGTAGCACTTAGCCATCATTACACCTGATGTTAAGTTGAATACTAATTATGTAATACCACAGAATATATATTAGTACCTTACGGTACAGAAATTTCACTCCCGAGTTTAGGTATGATAAACGCAAGCGTCCGGTCACCGGACTAGTCTCAATAGGCTGGCACTCGCTCGACTTGTCGCACACGCAGCGCTCGCATCCGCATGTGTCGCCATCTGTCTCGCTTCGCGTGTATTACTTTCACAGATAAAGTAGTACCTCTGACAGCCCTAGCAGATTGAAGCGAGACGGCAGACAGTTATTGTACTATAAACGCTATACGCAATGCAAAAGGTTGAAATTAGGTTATTTTCCAGAATAGTAGGTAAATATCTCGAGGATTTTGCGCCGCTTGTATGGAAGTGAGACAGGCCTGGTAATACTATGAATTGACCCATTGACAAAGCAATTCTGTAAGTTTATAAAAAAAATAAAAATAAAATCCACACAGTTCAAAAATCTACTATGGGGGCATCTGGTAATTCTTTAAATAATACTATTCCAATCTTGTGTCATATAAAAATAGAATTCATAACAGGAATTATTTAAAATGTATCAGAAACCAATAGATTTAATCTTGATGATCAATATCACCATCATCATCATCAGCCATATATTGTTCCCATTGCTGGGGCACTGGCCTTCCTTATGGATGGATAAGGTGAATGGGCCATGACCCACCACGCGGGCCCAATGTAGCCGGGACCAACGGCTTTATGTGTCTTGTGAAGCACAGAGGAGTTCGAGATGAAAAGTTTTTGATCACCCATCCCGTGACCGACCATTGCAAAAGTTTATTTACCTCAAACATCGCAGGCCGAGGGCGCTAACCACTGCGCCACGGACGCCTCATCATCTTGATGCTATCTTAATTCAGTCTTGGAGATTATCAACTTATCTAGACTGATTAGTACAAATTGATAAAAATATTTTTATTATTGTTATGCAGGAAACATATCAAAAGAAGTGCAAAAATTTCTACATTCACAATATACAAGAGAAGAACATTGATGATGCAAGGTATGTATATTTTAACTGATTTTTTATTCATTTAATATTATTATAAATTCAAATAAACTTCTCAATCAAAGCCTGAACACATTATGACAAATAACCACAGAAATTGGTGGGCCCTTATTACATTAGTATTTGATAGACAACAAAACTTAATGCTCAATACACAATTTAGAGGTATGCCGGCGGGAGAGGTTTGATTCGGGTACTCTACTGCACATAGTGTTAACTTCACGACCACCAATAAGGGTCGACCCACACCTACCACAACCACACCACATCGCAGTGACAAAATGTGGTACGTGTGAATAGTGTCGATGCAGCTTTTTGCAGTTGCGTTGTGGTTGGGCGACAAAATGTCGTTGTCGCTAGTAGTTGTGATATTGTTACGTCGTATGCGATGTAGCCGGCCGCTAGTTCGCAGCGTCGCTGGTGGTTGCGTTGTGGTTGATATCACTGACGCGGTCGATAATGACTGCAAAATGTGGTACGTGTAAAATTGAAAATTGTACTATTCATTTCCAATACAAAATGCGCCTCGTGTTGTGATTGCGGTGTGGTTTTGGTACGTGTGGGTCGACGCTAAGAATGAATCGCACTGTACAGTCGCCGTCAGATATATCCTAGCGGGCGAGGTGCTAATATTATTTCGCTTCAATGAATTCGTTACACTAAAAAAAGTTAATAACATCAGAAGATACAATTTTCCATAAATATAAGACTAGTGACTTTTCAATAAATCACAGAGTATCGACGCATACAGGGTGATCATAAAGATCTAAACATTTACGGAAAATATAGGCACCTTAAATCTGTAACATACAGTTTAAATTATGATAAATTCTTCTTTTATGCGGTGACGGTTCCCATTAGAATTTCGACAATGTCCAGTTTTAGCTCAGTTTTTGTTCTTGCAGACTCTGCTTCTTTAAGGCGTCTCGTAAGAATACAAAGTAGATGAGTATAGAGGTGGTGATTTATCTATAATGCAAATCCACAATAGTCGTCAAAATCGTTTTTGACATCTTACATGTAAAAATGGCAACGAGTTTAAACTGTGTGTAACAGACTTAAGGCACATTTTCCACAAACGTTGAGATCTTTATGATCACCCTGACTGCGTCGATATCTTTGACGATTTATGCTTTTTGATATTTTTTCTTCGTTTAATGTTTCGAATTTATTGACATTTAATGCTGCTACGAAATATTTGAGCCCCTCGCCCGTTACGATATATCTGATGGCCACTGTTAGCTTGGTGTGTCGCAGCTTTGGGCGGCGGTGAGCGGCGTGCCGTGTCAACGCGATTATGTATTACAGGCTTAATATAACTAGAGTAGTCAATATTGACTGAAGGTTTATTTTTGCAGTGGGTTGCTAAATGAAGGCTTTCAAAGTGAGGTTCCCGATGAGAAGAGTCCAGTGGAAAACCCGGATGTGTTGCACACACCCATACGGCTGGACGATGGCACATCACTCAGTGAGTAGTTTATAATAACTTTACCAACTTTCCATTTTACACACATGTATACCAGGGATATCTGGTTGTCAGGTTGTCAAGAGATAATTTGCTGTTATTATTTCGAATATTATTATGAAAATTATTTCTTTTGCTGTGTCTCTTTTTTTGGACTACATCCTGATCCAGCCACAAGCATTGACAAAGACATAATACTAATCGGGCTACCGGCTAAAAATATGGATATGGGCTTCATCTGTCATTTGAATACCTTATTTTGATAGATTTTTGCTGCTTTGTTCTGTTGAACGTTGCTAGCTAGCTATTATTATACCCGACGTCACTAAACAGGGAACTGATAGCGGCAATTTTTTTGTATAAAATTTTTATAAAAAGCCCCCATGGGGGATTACCGCGTAACTTTATGGATATGAACTTCATACCTTTTTTGGAACATTGAGTCAATTTTATAAAAAAAACTAGCCGCTAGCAGTTCTTTGTATAGTGAGGCCGGGAATAAAGAATGCTAGCTAGCAACGTTCAACAGAACAAAACAGCTAAAATCTATCAAAATAAGGAATCCAAATAACAGTTGAAGCCCATGCCCATATCCATATTTTTTTGCCGGTAGCCCCCCCTGTTTCTGATAGAGCAAGGACAGCTAAAATTAATACACGGTCAAAACATATAAAGCTTACAGTTTTATAACAATGAGAGATTTGTATCTTAAAATTAAAATATTACAACAATACTTGCATTGCCTTGCATTTGAGATAACAATTGCGTGTGTATTGGATACTATAAGAGATGACTCTATTACATTTTTATCTCTCATATTATAGTATCATCATTGTCATTTCCGTGTGATAATGCTTGGTTTATCTTTCCTCTTGAATTGCATTATTACGGTAGGAATAGCGGCAGATATATTACATCCTTTTATAATTGATTCAATAATGTTTTCTACAAATGTTTGATTAAAATATGTTCGTTAATTCCGTTTTTTGCCTATTCATGTGATAAATGTGGAAATGCAATTTCGACCACTGCTAATAAAATTCTTTCATTAAAAAATCAATTTATTCAATATGTGATCATCTCCTTTCCAAATTCTTATTATCCTCACCATAATTTCAAAGAATACAAGAGAGGCGTTAGAATAAGCAAGTAGGCGGTTGAAAAACTCTTTGCTCAAAATAGAAAATCCTCCACAGATTTTGTACCGTTTTAACCTTTGAACGATTTTTAATTTCTTCATGTTCAGAAGTATTTGTTAAATAAAATGGCATTTTCAAAAGAGGTAGTGCAGATAGGACAAAAAAATCCAATCTGCACTACCGGTAGTGCGGATACCGGTAGGTCAGTGCCTTAAATGGGCAAAATATGCACTTCAAATGTCAAATGAAGCCCATGTCCATATCCATACTTATTAGCCGGTAGCCCCCCAGGTTCCATACATTTCTGCCCATCATTCTTTCATTCGGCTTATGGGGTCTGAAAGTTGTCCCTATCCCCCTTATTACAAAACGTGGACTAAAGTTAGACCTGGTTTAAAATTCATGCTAATTCTGTCTTTCATTTGGAAAATGAAAGTTACAGCAGTTTAGCACCAGTTTTAAACCAGGACTATTTTAGTCCACGTTTTGTAATAAGGAGGTATGTGTTTGTCATATAGACGTGGTGCGGTACCGCTACTTTCGTCATAAGAAGCAGTCGTTCATCTGGGACGGCGGTCGCGCGCGATGGGCGTTGCTCGCGGGCGTCGAAAGTGGCGCCACCTGCGCTCTGCTGCACGCGCTGGGCGCGACTGCGCCTTCTAGCGAGAAAAGAGTGCGGATGTAAGTAATTTCATTTCATTTGTAATATTTATTCTTTAGGCCTTTAGGCCTATGCCCAGCAGTGGGCGTCGTTCGGCTGACATGATGATTTATTCTTTAATAATGTAATTGAAGAATATGATCCTTCACAATACCAGCCCTGTTTCACTCCCCGTGTCGAGTAAATAAGCCTACGAAAAGTCCACCATAACCACGGTTAACACACAGTAACCATTTTTATCTTTAAGTTTTTAATTTAAAAATATTACTTTATTTGCAAAGCTAATTTCTTCTAATCACTATGAATCCTTATCCAAATCAGTATATAAGTTACGTTGGCTATATACTGTAGTTTAAAATGATCATGTACCTTGTTTGATTAAAATGAATACTTTAGAAGTTATCACAGATTTGAAAGTACTATCACTGTCGAAGCACCAACAAATTGTTCAAATGACTCCGTGCGAAGCCGGGCTGGGTCGCTAGTTGGCTTTTTGTGATTTATTTATAAATCACAAAGAGACAACCCTTCTGACGCACAGAAGGAATACGAGTTATGCGATAGAAAGAGACGCAAATTGTAAGTGAACAAAATGCTAGGCATTTAGCGCGGTGCGACGTGAAATGCACTTTATAGCGTCGTAGAATACTAGCTATTTGTTTGATTGGTGTTGCGGAGTGAACTTTCTGTACCTTGTACTATTTAGTATTCTGTAACAACATTAGATCATTCATGCCTTAGTTCGGGACAGGCGAAAGTACAAAACCATACTCTCAATTCCTGACTATTTTTCTGTTAAAGCTGAACCGTTCTTTCTAGGCTCAACATATACGGGTTGAACGAGATAAAAGTTGAAGTTCAGTCCATAGCAACATTGGTCCTGCTGGAAGTCTTCAACCCTTTCTACGTCTTCCAACTCTTCACCATAGCCGTCTGGCTGGCCGAGCCGTACTATTATTACTGCGCCGCTGTGGTCATCATGTCCACGTTCGGTGTTGCCACTTCGGTTATACAGACTAGAAAGGTTGGTATTTATTACCTATTAGATTTACCTATTAGCTTTTTAGAGGCCATAAAGAAGTCATCTATATATTATGCAAGTTTCTACATGCGGTTATTTTTTTAATATGTGCTAAATAAATGCCCGAAGTTGTTTATGACTTCAGAACAATCATTGATTTATATGAACATAAATATTAGAAATTTCATCCGAGAGTCGTTAAGTCATTAATCCAAATAAATTTCTCAGACAATTTTACTTGAGCATAATTTGCCGCAATATTCACGGTTCGAAAATCTGTACTCGAAACGTTTGTGTAGCATTTCAAATATAGTATCGGTATTGAAGTTAAGTAGATGCCATTGTAATTGATAATATTGGTTAAAAAAAACATTCTTGTTAATTTTAAGTTTTACTAGTGTCATTCCAAAAAACGATTTGATTCCACCGTCTTCTTAAATCATATTTAAAAGTCTTCAGTGGGTACGTTTGTGTTGCGTAATCAATAAATAGTAGATTTTGTCGTCCATTAGATGCCATTTCTACTTAATTATATTGGTTACAAATCATTTACTTCATGAAGTTTTCTTTATTTACTATTATAGTTCATTCATCGTCAGTCCTAACATTGACTTCCTCAAAAACCTTTCACATATTTTTTTCCAGAATCAACAAAACCTCCGCGCTACAGTAGAAGCGTACGATACAGTTCAACTGTGGGACGGTCGGACAGTGGACAGTAGGTGTGTCTCTCCCGGTGACGTCATCGTGCTGCCGCGGCACGGCTGCGTGCTGCACGTGGACGCGGCACTTCTATCCGGATCTTGTGTGCTCAACGAGAGCATGCTCACTGGTGAGTGAAAGACAAATAACAAAATCCACAGGAAATCTAAAACAAAAACATCGCTTGCAGACCCTTGGTTCACAACCCGTTCGAAACGGAATCGGATTTGAATTATGTGCTTTATCTTTGTCTATATTCCGCTGTCGGGAGCGTTTTCGACGATTTGTGAATCAGGGAGCAGCAGCGGGTATAACGGGTATAACGAAGTTTCGCTTTCCGTTGAATTAGATAACTCATTGAAAAATGAAACTTCGTTAGCCCCTACACTTTCCCTCGATTCTGTCATGCCCAGAGAGGGAGAGAGGCGCGGGTATAACGAAGTTTCGTTTTCCGATGAATTAGAGTAGGCCTGCAGGATTGCGCGATGGAAGTGGGCGGGACACAAAGCGCCAAGAAATGATGGCCATTAGGCGGAAAGGTTATCATATGGCGACCGTTCTATTCCACCACCTGACAACGTTCCGTGGGCAGGGCAAGGGTGTGTAAAGGTGGTCGGTGGGAGGGTATAAGTCGGGAACTTCTACGAGGTGGAACAACGATCTCGTGAAGTTTGCAGGTAGCTCTGTCTGACAGCGCAAGATCGATCGTTATGGAGATCCTAAGAGAAAGGTTATGATCAGGGGGGCCATACCACACAGTCAAAATATACAGTAAAAAACATCGCGTTTCGTTCGCGCATCGGCTTAAATCGTAAGCCGTTAAAGTTACCACGAAAAAATTAAATTAATAGTAGATTGTATCATAAGGGAGCAAAATAATATTTTTATAGCGAGGGCGCTTTTTGAATCCAGAGCGAAGTGAGGGGTTTTAGAGTCTTTAGTAGAATCCTGAATGTAGCGAGGGATTCAAACTACGTCGCCTGAGCCAAAAATATATTTTGCGCCCGAGCGATACACTCTAATTTTCATCAATTTCTATGAGAAAATAAAAGACGTCTCATATTTTATTTTTTTATTCAGCCGGGCGGGGCGGCGGCGCGACTATGGGCCGTCGTTTCCGGGAGTAGTGCGCTTCCACCTTCAGCCTTATCACCACTTAATATCAGGTGTGATGAAGGCTAAGTGCTAACCCGTTGTGGATAGTCTTTATTTAAACAATATTGCGTTCGATTTCTTCTTCTTAAAAACTCTTTACTGCCCGCTAAAAGTTTCTTATAGAAAACACCACCTTTGGGTGCACTTAAAGGCGAACCAAGTCGTCCTTTTCGAATAGATGGGATGAAAAATAAGATCTGCAACATGTTCTATTTCCAATTGTTTATTTGTTTGCAGGCGAATCGGTGCCAGTGACCAAGACCGCGCTGCTTCGAACTGACAAACCGTTTGACATGAAGGAGCACGCGTCAAACGTTCTGTTCTGTGGTACGAGGGTGATTCAGGCGCGCCCGCATAACGGAGAGCCGGTCCGGTGAGTAACACTCGTTATCTTCTATGCTACTAAAACTTGACTTAATTATTTATTTATTTATTCAGATAACAGGTCTACAGGGTTTATTTTGTAGAACACCAGTCCAACAACCTCGCAGGAGTAGAATACTAACAACATCATAAAAACAATGTTTGGTCTACGACTTTCCCGAAAAAGAACCTTCATTATGTACACCGGTCACCATAAAATTCTATATCATCGCACATAATGTATCATGGAGACATGATATAGTAAAGTTCTATATCATCGTGAGGATTTTGATTCATTCTACAAAACATTTACCACTATCACCAATGAACTTAGTAGTTCAGACTAGAAATATGAAAATTAAAAAACAAGACTTCCAAAATCGAATTTAAAATAAAAAACAAGCTCTCATTGCAGTCAAGCAAGTTCCATGCTGTAGAATACTGAAATTTAAAAGGTCCCCCGATGCAATTACCTCTTTCTTCTTCAGCGTTAGCTCTTTTTTATATTTTTTACTAGCGGCCGCCCGCGGTTTCACCCGCGTGGTTCCCGTTCCCGTGGGAATATCGGGATAAAAAGTACATATAAACCTTCCTCTTGAATCACTCTATCTATTAAAAAAAAACGCATCAAAATCCGTTGCGTAGTTTCAAAGATTTAAGCATACAAAGGGACATAGGGAAAGAGAAAACGACTTTGTTTTATACTATGTAGTGATTATTGCACCATTTGGTCTAGCAACGACATAATTATTTTGTAAATGCGTTGTTTCTGATAAAGCTAATGCATTTTTTTCGCCCGTTTTTCCTGTCAGTTAAAAGATGTCCATAACGGAAAGGTAAGGCATAAACGAAAGGTATAAAAAATATTGGACGATTCTTATTCATCAATTTTATTTAATCTAAAGTACGTTTTTTAATTCGGTGCAAAAAAAAAAGAAAACAGTATTACCATATTAAAACTCTATATTCACATTCGGTAGAATTCTTTATTTGTGAACGACATTGCCGTTAATTCAAAACATGCTTTGACTGGACAGAGATTTGTTTAACATTATTAATAAAAGTAAAAAAATGGAAATTACTCTTACGTAAACAACAAAATAATTTTTCGAAGGGATGTTAGATGGATATTTTTTTCACGTACTAGCAACACGCAGGCACAAAATATTTGTGACGCAGGGGTGGCAAACCTACTTTAACATGTGTGCGATTATTTGATTGATTTTGATTTGTATTTTGTTTACTTTACGTGGGCTCCTATCTGCTTCGCGTACAGTGCTTCTTTTACATTATTTTGTAGATTTCTTCTTGTTTCTGTTATTGTTTTTGTTTATTGTTAAGTTTGAACCGTTGTTACTTGTTACTATTGTGTCTGTACTATCTAACCCATTTTGCATTATTTTATGCGCTTTACCCCAGGATATAGTTTTTATAAGAAGATTTTAACAAAATCTGTAAAACCAAAACCTCACAATAAATTTGGTTTAAAAGAGACATGAAGAAAAGGTTTACGACACCCTGTTGCTAAAGTCAAATGTGAAAGTGACATTTTTTTTTTTTTGCATCGAATTAATAAACGTACTTTATGCGAATAAAAAGTTTTTGATTTTGACTTGGTCCTCCCCAACAGAGCACTGGTCCTTCGAACCGGATACAATACGAGCAAAGGCCAGCTGGTCCGCAGCATCCTGTACCCGGTGCCGGCCGACTTCAAGTTCGATAGAGACTCGTACAAGTTCATCATCATACTGGCTTTTATCGCTATGGTGGGACTGGCTTACACTGTCGCGCTGAAGGTGAGTCGAATAACAAGTACTTTCATAATTATAATATCCAATAGTTTTTGCAACCATTTTAGTGATTAATTTTGATGGATTATCATCATCAGATTGTTTCGTGTTCTAACATTTGTGCATATACATAGTACAGCTCAAAGGAGGCGGATGATTCCAAGTTCGCTGTATGTGTGTATTTATCCCTTACCTCTAAAGCACTGACAGCTGTCAAATTTTTGCTATCGGTACCGCGTATTAGAGACATATTTCTATAGAAATAAGGCAGCATTCAGTTTGGCTTTGGCAAGATCTCCAGAGATCTCGCCGATGCTTATACTTTTTCTTGCATTCACAAGACAATTTTTACTTTTGAAAATGAAGTATTAGAAAAAATTGTACCCTCTCACAACTAGCTATTGAAAAGTTATTGGATGGATTCGACGCGTGTTCTAACGACTCCGTAGCTCAGTGGTTAGAGCATACGCCCGGACAGTGGAAGGTCGTGGGTTCGAGCCTTTAATCTTAGTTGAATTTTATTAACTGCACTGCAAACTTTTACAACAGACCCTTGATAACTGATTTAAATATTTACATAGAGTCGACGTTCACGTAACGAATTCGTTAGTTTAAACAGTTACTTGGGATACCCCAAGGGTCCACACTGGATCCATAGCTTAACTAACAATATAGAACTACCAATTGTCGAATTTTGACAGGCATACAGAGCTCTAACTCCTGGTGACATCGCAATCAAAGCCTTGGACATAATCACTATAGTGATTCCCCCGGCGTTGCCCGCCGCCATGACCGTAGGGCGGCTGTACGCGGTGACGCGGCTCAAGAAGGCGCGCGTGGCCTGCCTTAACACGAGAGCGGTTAATGTCAGCGGATCTCTGGATTGTTTATGTTTTGATAAGGTACGTGAAACCGGTATTGAAGTAATGTTTATTTTATTTCATACAAGTTTTTTGGGTCGAAGGTGTTATATTATTGTATGAACATTGACAAATTATCTGGGTAAAGATTCAACAGTTACAGGCAGCATATTTATGCTTAGATCTAAAGAAGGTGGTTCAGTTAACCCCTCAGGAATCATATCTCTGTATGAAATAAAATAGTGGGAAAAAAATAGCCCTTCACGTGAGTTCCTGCGGGTTCTTCTCTTTACAAGGTCTCCCGTTCAGGGCTTTGCGACCCGATAGCGTAGCTACTTTGGCGTTCGTAAGTGATTGTACCAGTTTAGACTGAAAAAAAAAACTTTGATTATTTTTTTATAAGTTGCCGACCGAGGGCGTCGCCGCCGTACTTATATTTTACTTCTTTTTATGTCAAATTGAGCTTCATTGTAGTAATTAGTTCCTTTTTCTACCGCTCGCCAACTTATACTTACTTAACAGACTATGTATAAAACACTGCAACATTTTTAACACTTAAAGATAACTTATAATTTATTAATGCTGATAAATCTACCTCACAGGAAGTAAGTTATACTTCAAGCAGGCGTTTGTCACTCGATGTACTTGCGCGCTAGAAGTTGGATCCGCAAAAGAGCTAGGATATATGCGATAGAAAGAGATGCAACGTCTGTCCGTTCGTAGTTACCGCCGTACAAGCTAAATTCCACTTTATTGCGTTGTAGTTAGAGTTGCTATTTATTTAAATAGCTTAGCAGAGTGCAGCTTCTGTACTTGTACTATTATTTATTCTGTGCTTCAACATTAAAATTCACGAAGATATTTTAATTTACAAGCTTATTATTATTAACTTGCCATGTTAGTTAGTTAGTATGTTAGTTAGTGGGGGACAAATCTTGCAAGCTTAATTTGACCCACTTTCCAGTGTCCGATAGAGCTGAAATTTTGTATACAGGTTAGGTTCAGATGACAATACAATATATAAGGTAGAGTCAGCAAAAAACCTTGTCATTAACTGAAATTTTTATTATAAACTTATTTTATTAACAGACCGGCACGCTAACAGAGGATGGCCTAGACATGTGGGGTGTTGTCCCAGTATCCACGGCGACCGCCCCAGTGTCGCTATCCCGTCCGCAGCGAGATCCGCGGGTGCTCAACGATCTACATGAGCTGAAGATAGGGATGGCTTGCTGCCATAGTCTCACGCTGCTTGATGGAGAGTTGGCTGGAGATCCTCTGGATTTGAAGGTCAGTATATTATTCGTTGACATTAAGGTTTGAGCTCTAAGCAGCTTAGCTGTGGTCGGTCACGTTGAGTGACCAAAAATCTATTACCATCGAGCTCCATCGTGTTTCAGAAGGTGTGTTAAGTTGTTAGTCCCAGCTGGGACTCAATTTTCTTTTTTACTATAAAACTGAGCAGGCATTTGACCACCCTCTTTATTAACAGGATGTTGTCTAAGATGTTGCATGCTTGCCCGGGAGATGCCTGTTCACTCTGGCCTTGAAGATACTAAGGTTGTAGTTTTTTCATAAGCAGGCAACATATTCTAAATTAATTCTTATTCTGACTAAATTAAGCTACATTTGGCTTGCGTGGTAGGTCGTAGTCCATTCTCCTTACTCATAAGTGTCGACATTCAAATATCTGTTGTTGGTGTGGGGTGTCGTCCCAGTGTGGGTGGTCATAGTGTTAGCAGTTATTTGACCACCATCTTGGTTATTAACCGGATGTGATCTAAGATGTAGCATGCTTGCCCGATAGATGCCTGTTCACTCTTTGAAATTTTAAATGTTTCTTGTCTAACAGCTCTTAAACAGGACCCAAACCCTAAATCGTTAACTTTCTGAGTCACTGCTTTACCATTAGAGTTACCGAGATGTTAGAAGAGAAGGCAAAATATTGTAGTCGATATTTTTCGTATAAAAAAAGAATTTAAAAAATATTGCGTATGTAAATAAAAAATATAAATGCGTAGGTACATTGCTAATTTTTAATTATTTTTAAATAAAATGCGAAATATACTTTATTTGCTAAACACAGCGTGCAAGATTGAGGTGGTTAAAAATATGTCTTACAGTTCTACCTTATTCTGCCTCAAATATTGTAGGCATGCAAAATAATTATGTCAATAAAAGATTACGAATTTAATTGCATTATATCAAGAGAAATTTGATCATTATTGAAAGTTTCTTGGCTAAATTAAAATTACAATAATGGATAATGTCATAGGTTGAGAGGTTGTGAGGTTGTTTATCTACTATGTATGGTGTTGCTGACCCCATAAGAAAAAAGGAAGGTTTATTTTTTGAACCAGATGTTCGAATCAACCGGTTGGCTGCTAGAAGAGCCCGAAGTACCGGAGCAGTCCAACTTCGAGGTGGTCACGCCGACCATCGTCAAGCCCAAGACGTCCGCCAACATCAACGTTGATGATATACACGTAAGCTTTTTTTTTTTTTTTTACCCGTAATAAAACAACACTGACCAACAAAATGAATTTAAAAAATACTCAAACGGATGCCTGAGCCGAAATAGGGCCTGGAAAGAACCTTCATGGATCTCTTTCGGTTCTAAGGATAGAATTTTTATGAACAGCATCGAACCCTTCTTTAGTGGATTTGTCCTATAGATATTCACTTCCTAATTTTAAAAACTCAGGTCAGATGAACGAATATAAAGAAACTATAGCAGTTCTTTGTTAACTATGAAACCCAAAAAAAAAAAAAATAGTTTCGCTGATCAAATATCATTCTCTTAAATTGTAATCAATATTTCATTTATTTTGTGGGGACAATGATAAGTGGGCTTTATTTAATTGTTAATAAAAAAAAATGACTGTGTATTCTTATAAGAAATATAATACTAGAACTAGACCCCAAGTACCCCAGGTGGGATTCGAACCAATTACATTTGCGGTGCGCTGATTCGCCTAGTTGATATTATTCTAGTACTGATTTTTCTAGTATTGTTTTTTATGACAAAAGCATTGAAAATAAAATCATAAGTATTATTGTAGATGCCTTTAGAAGTGGGTATAGTTCTCCAACACCAATTCGTGTCAGCCCTCCAACGAGCCAGCGTGGTGGTGCGCATGCGCGGCGAAGACGTACTGCGCGTGTATTGCAAGGGTGCGCCCGAAACGTTGCGCGGACTTTGCGAGCCAAATACCGGTAAGTACACTCGGAGTAAGAATAGGCTCGTCACCTTAAGATCTATTTTCGTTTGCTCAATATAAGCGATCTTCTGCTGTTACGATTCAGTATTACGTATTGCACATTAACCTTTTGTTTTGTCAACTAAGTAGAATATTAAATGTCATGATATAGTTGCTATGGTTACGACTGGCAGATATGTGACACTGACAATTAAACAGAAAATATCTGATTCAAATTTTCTAATTACTAGGCTATTAAAAAGGTTTCATCTTGATAATAAATAAAACGTAGGTCAAAGGCGTATTATATTTGAACGTTGTCATCAAATCAAGTGAGTATAATTTTATATGCAGTCGTCTGCTTAGTGCTTAGTTTCAAAGGGTCTATGCTTAATATAGGTATGAATTTGAAAACTGACGTAGGTTTTTCTACCATGAGTGTACAAGAAGTAATAAGTAATCTAATCACAATATAGACTTGTGTAACTTGCTATATTTAGGAAACTTTACTCTCCTAGATCTTTTTAATTAATTTAGTAATAGTTTCAGTTCCTGCGGATTTTAAGGAGGTGTTGAATTCGTACGCGAAGCGCGGGAACCGAGTGATCGGTCATAAGGACTTAGCCCACTTATACCGCACCGCTTCCACCCAATCAATGTATGAGCAGTCAAATATGGACTTAATGTCGTGCTCTGTAGACGCACTTTAGCTTGCAGCAGGCTCGCTTACTGTAAAGTGCATCTACAGTGAACGATATTAAGTCCATATTTGGCTGCTCATACTTTGGTTGGGTGGGAGCGGTGCGGTATAAGTGGGCTATGACCTTTAGGCTCGAGTCACACTGGCGCAGAGTCGAAGCGTCAATCTGAAATTTCACATAGAAAAATTCACACTTATCTCTACAGTTCAAATACAAAGATGTTCTATTTCTTTTTGTTTTATTTTGTAAAAAAGTGTGCCAAGTCCAAACTCGATACATACAAGAAACTTCCCCCTATAATTGAGCTATGGTTACAGTCCCTGCGGATCTGAACGAGGTACTGAGTTCGTACGCGGAGCGCGGGTACCGGGTCATCGGGCTGGCGACCAGGATCATGGAGAACACGGTCGATGAGCTGCAGCGGATGACCAGGGACGAGGTAAAATCACAGATTACTAAATAGTTACTACGTAACAGATGGTTAAATGTACTACTACGTTTAAATGGCTTAGCGGAGTGCAGTACTCCGCTAAGCCATTTAAATAAATAGCGACTCTAACTATAACTTATATAACCTATATTTTTATTTTTGCATTTTATATTAAAAGAAACGTCAAGATTGTTTACATAAAATCTTTTGCTCCACTGAATAGGCTTTAGTTAAAAAAAAATTGACAAGTTTGCGTTGATCCCAAACTTACTTCAACACTTATGTTACGCAAATTGAACATATTTTTAGTATTGGAACCTAAACCTTGAGACAGCTTAGAAGGTCTTTTCCCATCGAATAAATAAGAGGCAGGTTTGTTTTTTCAACTATGAAGTTTAGATTCTCTACTCTACAAAAATGCAATATATTGTATTTTACAACTATTAATGATGTCGATTCATTTGCGATAATAAACTGAATATTCGCAGGTGGAACGCAATCTTGAGTTCCTGGGTCTGGTCATCATGGAGAACCGTCTGAAGCCTGCCACCACGGGCATCATACGCGAGCTGAAAGAAGCCAACTTACTCGTTGTGATGATCACTGGTAAGCATAGTATATACAGTACACAATATACAGTAAATAGAATGTGTTGATGCAATAAACGAAAAGCCCGCCACGCCAAGGCTCGTTTTTTAAACTCCCACTCGTGTTTTAATAACCCGTATTATGTGTCAGTCACATACTACTACTTTGTATTTACCCATTTCTTGAGGTAACCTATAAGTAAGTGTATAATATAATATTATGTTCACGCTACGATTTATGCTATGATTTTTACTGAAAAAAATATACCTATAGTACATAACACAATAATATGAGATGATTGTTAACATTTGAAGTAAATGTTTGTATGAGGTTAATTTATTTCGAAACATCTAGCTAGTAATGTTATATATAAAAATGAATCGCAAAATGTGTTGGTAAGCGCATAACTCAACAACGCCTGGACCAATTTGGCCATTTTTTTTTAAATGTTCGTGGAAGTCCAAGCAAGGTTTTAACGGTGAGAAAATAGGGGAAGGAGGGGTAAGTAGGGGTAGGGTAGAAGTAGGGTAGGGTAAAGGTAGGGTAGGGTGAAGAAGGGGGTAGGGCCACGGGAACGAAGTCGCGTGGGTCAGCTAGTAAATAATAAATTAAGTAGGTCTGACAGTCAAAACCTTTTCTTTCTATGAGCGAACCTTAAACATGCTCTTATGGATTCCTCTTCCCTCTCGTCTAGGTGACAACATTCACACCGCAGTGAGCGTAGCCAAGGAGTGCGGCATCTTAGCCAGTGGGGAGAGAGTGGTCCATTTGAGTACTGACTTGGACCGCAATGCCGCGCCCGTCATATATTGCGAGAGTACGGTGCAAGGGGTAAGAATGAGATATAAGTAGATTTGTATAATGTAGTACAAGATAGAAATATCTGCGTTGTTGCATAAGAGAATGTGTTTTTACAAAGTTTGGTATCTTGACAGCTGCTAGTTCATACGCCAACCACAGAATCGCGAAATAAAATCAGCTGTTCCATACATTTAAGTCGAGTCGATGGTCGACTTAAATATGGAACAGCTGTTTTTTTTTGTGATACCGTGGTTACCCCATAGTAAATATTTTTCGTATTGATGGACATTATAATCCCCTAAAATCTTTGTACTAATTAAGGCGCTACTTGGAAAAAGTGTGGACTTTTTGATATAAAACTATAGGACGGTTAGTGTTGTTACAAAGTTGGTAAGAAGATATATATTTCTTCATACCTTTATCTAGATTCGTATAGTTACAGAAACACGATTTTATGATTTTGCCTCCACATTTATCTTTTCGAAAAGACCTCTAAAAATACGAAATTTCAAGATTATTCTTAAATGGGTTTACATACACTATTGGAAATTGGTTTAATTATTGGACCCCAAAAATATTTAGGATTGTGTAGAAGCATTTTAAATAAATCGCTATAGTTTGTTAATACGAAATGATTTTGTGTTTTTTTGCCTAATCTGCAAAATCGGTCTCGCTCCCGCGTGCGTCGTTTTCTCATTACTTTCTCGCTTCAGCATAATTTAGTATTTATTTAGTAACCGAGTATAGCTTTAAAATTTTGTGGTGTATTATTGTAATTTGGAAATTGCTTATTTTTGGCTACGCTTTTCAGAGAGAAAAATACCGAGTACTTCAAAATTATCGATCGCAGCCCTCCCATCCAGTTTGACTCTGAAAAGTTCGTACGTCGATTTAATTTTATGTGTGTCCTAATTTATGTCATATGTCCACAGTCCCCAGTAGGTGGCAGAGTGTTGCTTCAAAAGGAGTGGGCCAGCGATGACAGTGGGCGGGGGTCGTGGTGGGGGTCGCGGGGCGGGGACGCGGAGGGGGGCCCGCCCAGATACAAGGTGGTCATGAGTGGCGACACCTGGCGGGTGAGTTGTATATCTGTCGCAGGCGGATGGTTGAATCCGCCGGGTGGTTAAGTATGGCAGCATGTATTTCGTGGTTATTTTTTTTGAGTCGGTCAACTTATGGGAAGATAAAATAGCTTACGGAAAAAATGATCGGCCTAGGCGTTTAATTGAATGGCGGATTCAACCATTGGGCTGCGACATATCCACGAGCAATAATATGTATACAACATTGAACTTTGTCACATTGAAGCGTTCCGAAAGAAAGCGATCAGTGTCATAGAAGTCATTCAATATTGTAATATGACATAGTCCTATGTTGCATACATACTATTGCTCGTGACTGTACCTCTACGTGAACTTGATTCTAATAAGCTACAAACTAGGGATAAAACGGATAGCTGTTTAGCCGAATATTTTAGCTTATTAACGATTTTGATATCTCGTCGTTTACCTTTAAGGTTCTCTGCGACCACTGTACGCGCATGATTGGGCGCGTCATCGCTCGCGGCGCGGCAGCGTTCACGAACTTTCCATATATTGCTACACAATAACAACCCTTATTAACTAACATAAGGTTATCCGCGACCACTACCCGCACATGATGGGGCGCGTCATCGCTCGGGGCGCGGTGTTCCTAAACTTTCAACACAATTTGCTTAACAATAACAGCCCCTATTATCACCCCCTAAGGTTCTCCGCGGCCACCGGTTGGGCGCGTCAACACTAGCAACGCGGTGTTCGCGAACTTTTAACACAATTTGCTTAACTATAACAAGCCTTATTATCCACCCCTTAAGGTTAAGGAACCCCTTCTAAGGATCTCCGCGACCACTACCCGCACATGGTGGAGCGCGTCTTCGCTCGCGGCGCAGCGTTCACGAACTTTCCAAATAATTTGCTACACAATAACAGACCCTATTATCACCCCATAAGGTTCTCCGCGACCACTACCCGCACATGGTGGGTCGCGTCATCACTAGCGGCGCGGTGTTCGCAAACTTTCAACACAATGGGGGCTACCGTTTTCTTGCTCACCAGTTGGCGCCACAGTCGTGTCGTGAGAGGTCCTGTCAAAGTTTGTTTACTACGGCCCCTACGGGTGTGAAAGAAAACAAATCTTAGATAATACATGGATAATACCTATTTATTAAAAATATCCAGCATGTCGTAATGTTGTGCAGTCACGTTTTGTTTTGAAAAACTTCTTTTTCTTAAGCCGGGTCTCCAGCGAAAGTTTTTTGAAAACATTCAACAAAAACACATACACAACTTTGTTTCTGAAAAATGTTTTTTGACATGCGCCCTCTCTTGGCTTGTGTACACAAAACAGTTTCTCTAGCAAACAAAATAAGTTCGGACGAAGACGTAGTTTCAATGTTAGCGATTTTAAATTTAATAACTAGAAGAAAAAAGCGTCGCTTTCAAGTTAGACCTTATTTACAGTGCCGAAATTTTAACATCATCAAGAATTAAAAATAGAAGATCGATTATTTTACACAGAAATTCGGCCGTTGCCGAGCCGCTAGCGAATTTCGCTAGACTCTAGCGAGTTATTAAAATTAAAAAAGTTAAAAGTTGTCGAAATGATAGATTATGTAGAGTACCTTGCCCCTCGACCCGCGCGGGGGAAGTTTTGTGTACGTGTTTTCCACCTGGCATGGAAAGCAATAACATTGTTGATGCAAACAAAAATGTGTAGTGAAACAATGTTTTGTGTAGACAGTTTTGTTGAATGTTGAGATGTTTTTGTTGATTGTGTAGGGCAAAACACGCGCTGGAGACCCGGCTTTAGCTCGGCTTTTAAAGCACTGACGCTCATTGACCCGTAACTCATATTTGCCTTTTTGAATCTCGTATTGCAAAATCATCACAACATTTTATTTATTTTAGAAATAAACGCGCGTAGCTCACACGCAAAGTATGGCATTTGACGTTTTAAAGACCTCACGCAACACCAGCGCCTCTAGCAGCGAATTCATACGTGCTAAGGACTTAGCCCACTTATACCGCACCGCTCCCACCCAACCATTGTATGAGCAGTCAAATATAGTCTTAATGTCGTGCTTTGTAGACGCACTTTAGCTTGCGGCAGGCTCGCTTACCGCCCGCTGTCCGCTATTGTTATTGTTACTGTAAAGTGCATCTACAGTGAACGATATCAAGTCCATATTTGGCTGCCATACTTTGGTTGGGTCGGAGCTATGACCATTAGCCCTCATTGCCTTCACAATAACAACCCCTATTATCCATCCCAAAAGGTTCTCCGCGACCACTACCCGCACATGGTGGGGCGCGTCATCGCCCGCGGCGC
Source organism: Crambus lathoniellus (assembly GCA_949710035.1). NCBI lineage: Eukaryota > Metazoa > Arthropoda > Insecta > Lepidoptera > Crambidae > Crambus > Crambus lathoniellus. Next base: position 9,132,601 of record OX453323.1, on the reverse strand, counting down.
GGTGTTCGCGCGGATGACGTCAGACCAGAAACAACAACTCGTCGTTGAGTATCAGGCCCTTGGATATTACGTTGGTATGTATAAAATGGATCTTGATTTGGTGTTTGATGTGGTACTTTTAGGTAAAATCTTTTGATCCACTTATGCCCGGGTTTCCGAGGTGCATTTATCCGTTTATCAGGTTTATCTATTCGATAACGTTATTGGCTCGATAACTCTTGAAAGTACGTTTCCGAACATCGAACTCCGTTTAAGCTTACCTTAACTTAACTGACCAATCTGTGCCGTTTATTGGTTCCATAACTTTATTTGACGTTTTGTTTCAAACTAACGTTAACGCCTCTAGTGGGCAGTAGCAGAACTACAGTTTCTCGTCCAAATGTCTCCCGTACCAACGGTTTCAAACACCATATCTTAAACAGACCCATCTAGCGGTAGATTTTGGAACTGCTTATCGCTTACTTAACTATTGAACGGTTCGGAAACGCAGTGTCAGTTAGCCAACGTTTATCTGATACATAACTTTTAATGGATCAATAGTTAATGAAAATTTAACGGGAGACTTCAGAAACCGGGCATTAATAGACTGTATTGTACCCTTAAATAAAATACATTACCAAATAAAATCAAATACAATTCCAGGTATGTGCGGCGACGGCGCGAACGATTGTGGCGCCCTCCGTTCAGCTCACGCAGGAATCTCTCTCTCAGAGTTAGAGAGCAGTGTCGCCGCGCCCTTCACTAGCGCGCACCCCGACATCGTCTGCGTCTCGCGAGTCCTACGCGAAGGCAGAGCAGCCCTAACCACCAGCTTCGGAGTCTTCAAATTCATGATCTCCTACTCCCTAACTGAATTCCTATCAGTAGCCTTTTTATACTACTTCGAATCAAACCTCACCGACTTCCAGTTTTTATATATAGATGTCGCCCTCGTCGTTAATTTTGCCTTCTTCTTCGGCATGACTGAAGCTTACACAGGCAAGTTATGCAAAATACCACCCCTAACCTCTTTACTAGGTTTGGTGCCACTTTTCTCTTTAATTGGACAGATGGCGCTGATTATTCTAGCTCAGTACGCAAGTTACTATGCCCTTACCACATTCCCGTGGTACGAAAGGCATACTTTCCGAGGCGATGAAGAGTACGAATGTTGGGAAAACTATGCTATATTTGCAGTTAGTATGTTTCAGTATATAATACAGGCTATAGTTTTTAGCCACGGCTCGCCGTATAGAAAGTCTGTGCTTACTAATAAACATTTAATGATAAGTTTCGTGATAATGACTGTTATATGCATTTATATAACGATTGCACCAGCGCAGTGGTTAGCGAACTTCTTGCAACTGAAAATGCCTAAGGACTCTCTTTTGTCGTATATTGTACTTCTGATTGCTGCTATTCAATTTTTAGTCGCTTTGTTCTTTGAAAGAGTTATCATAGAATTCCTGATGGAAGGAAAACAGATAATTCCAAGATTTTTAAAGGAGAAACGCATCAGAAAAACTCCTCACCTCTTGATTAAAAGGCAATTGACAGATATGGACTATTTGGACTACAATAGTAGCGTATCTTTTGACAAAGAAACTGTGATAGCGTCTGATTCTAGTTCGGGTAAAGGTAGTTGAGTTAGGACCTTGTGGACTATGAAATAAGGTATTTATTTGTTGCGAATGAATAGATATATTAAACTTTTTTGAAAAGGCGTAAATGACGTAAACTAATATTAAAGTGTGAGTCACATAACTCTGCGCGCGGTCGAAATCGGAAACTAATCTTTTATCAACAACCTTAGAACAAAAAATTTACTGTAACTCGCGCCAAAAACGCCCCAGTCGCGCGCAGAGTTATCTGGCTCAAACTCTACTTATATTGTTATGCTTCAAAACATTGAAGTTAGGTGTTTTTTAAGTATATTAAGTTATCTTTTATATATTTAGAAAAAACTTCCATCATATTTCGTTCCCGGTTTTAAAAGTTATTGACACTAATAGTAGATTGTACAACAAGTGCATAAAAGGTACCATTTTACCCGAGACGTATATATCCATCCGAGCCGTAGGCGAGGGTGGATAGTCAATTCGAGGGTAAAATGGGTTTTATGTACGAGTTATACACTCTGCTTTTCACTTCGAGTGTGAGGAAAATAAATAACAATATTGCAAAAAAGAAAAAATGAAGACTTCGCCATATTGGCGGGAAGACTTTCTTTTTCTTTTTTTATACGGGCATTGGCAGCACAGTGACTTTAGCATAGATCGTAGTCCATAATACTCTTGAAATACTTATTCCTTAGAAAACTCATTAATTTTGCCTAGTTTTATTAATTTAATAATTTAACATGGATTATGTACAAAATTTAAGAAACAGAATGAAATACGTTAGGTATTAATAAAGTTTATTTAACGAAGTTTAATTGCGTGTGTGACTGTTTACCTGACGACCTTTGTCTTAAAGTCTGAGACTTAGACGAAGATTTTACTTTATGCACTAGAGCATAAAAAGCGATTTTATGCCGCCTATACCCAAAATAAACACGAACTTTACGAGCATGAGAAGTGAAAAATGTATTTTTAAGTTAATTTTATGTATATATTTGAATTCAACATAATTGTGATATTGACTTTTTTATGTTATACCTACATAGATTATATTATATTACAGATTATACTTATATTTACACAACATACCTCATTTTAGTATGTTAAAATTGTTTTTACATTAAGCGGTATTTTTATATATTTCCCCCCAAACTGTGTTAAATATCCACGTAAAATAAAAATAAACTACAATCACAAAAATATATATTATATTATGTTATATTGTGTGCCTTTTTTGTAATTAAATAACAAAGTTTTTTTCTTCTAAAAGTTGATGATTCTTACAGATGTTTTATCTCACGAGCGCGGGTGAGCCACGCTCGTGTGTATGTATGTACATTTGTACATGCACACTGTCTTTTGCCTGCGTAAGCTCGGGGCCTCGGGAGCGCTCAGTTTTGGTACTAGTTTACTATTATATTATCTGTGGTTTTGGCCGAGTCGCCAGCCGACGCACACAGGAGCGCGTGTCTATACGCATTACAATTACAAGTATGACTCACCCGCGGTCGTGAGATAAAACAACTGTACTCAATATACTCGGTAAGTTGAGCCATGAATTTCTTATGAATACAAAGATATTTAGTGATTTTTATTTAAGTTTATTTTCTGATGCTACATTTTTATATAATTGTTTAGCTAAGTGAATATTATAGTTAAATAGAGTGATAATTAACTGTCATTGTATCACGATACGCACCAATTTTTTCACACAAATAGTCTAGGTAAAAATAAAGATATAGGTATTGAAACAAACGTTATATGTTACAGTATTGTCATAAAGGACATAAAATACAAAATAATAGGTATTATTATAAACTGAAAAGTATTTTACAGCGTATTATTTTTTCTTAGTTTTCATCACTGTGGTCTTTACATAGATATTTATTTTTATGACTTGTACCTTTCGTGAAATAGGGTCTTGGTACTATGAAATAGCAAAGAGACCTCTCTAGATAAATGGTTAAGTCGAAATTATATCACACTAGTGTCTCTCCGCGGTTTTACCCGCATGTTACCAGTTCTCGTGGGAATATCGGGATAAAATATTTATCCTATATGACTAGGGAAGAATGCAGCTTTCTAATTGTGAAATATTTTTTCAAATCGGTTTAGTAGTTTTTGAGTTTATTCATTATAAACAAACAATATTTTTATTTATTTTTATTTAATCCAATAAGGAAAACTTACTGCTTACATTTTTTACAAGAATCAAATCTTTATTTTTTATAATAATAGTATAGTATTTGTTATCGTGGTGCAATATTTTATAAGTTTGATGTACCATGGGCAACAGCTAACCACTTCTACGATACGATACGAACGCACACGAATTTTGTTGCTAGCTGGTTAAGCGACGCTGTTGCCCACAGTACCTACATAATTTGTGTTTAAGTCTTTTCTCTGATTTCTAGTTTTCCTACTACCAAAAATAGAATCAAAAAAGATATCTCTCTCACTAAAAAACCTGTACTGTAAGTAATTAGATTTTTTTACAGAATGGAATAATCCTCGCGGAAATTTTTGAGGACATTGAAAAAATTAATCATGTCGCCATAGTCTAAAATTGTATGAATGAACAGAGAAGTAATGCGCGCGAGGCGACGCTTGATATTCATACAATTTTGTATTTTAGACTTTTTCCGTTCTGTCTGCGCTGAGCCTAATTTATTCACCTCATACAAGTATTATACAAAGTACCTAATTATTTCATTTACCATTGCATATAGTTTATTGAAATCAAAAACACAAAAGTTGGAAAGTCTTACAAAAAAGAAAAATACATCTTGACTTTATTTCACAGACGGACCTTGGAATATTTACCGTAAAATTACCAAGTTTTTTTATTTCGGTCGGGCCCCACCGGCTTACTTTCCGAACTTCGGCATGCGGAATTTCGTATTGTACTATTTGCCGAAGTTATTTGGAAGATATCGATGTTCCTGTTACATCATGAATCGGGGTTCGCCAGTTTGGCCTGATTGGGGCTCAATTTATCTGTATTGGTTTGAAGCCCGGCAGACTTGCCGAAGTTCGGAGCGTTAGCCGGTACGGCCCCTTAGAGGCTTTCCATTAATCACGTGATGTTTTTTAGCAACTTTTTAGACCTTTCATACAAATCGGACTGATCACGTGATCGAATTAGTATGGGAAGTCCAAAAATTTTTGTCGTATTTCGACCAATGTTTCTAGGAGAAAGTTGTTCACTTATCGATTCTGAGTCGATCCTAAAAATTTGTGCACTGATAAAAAAATTACCCTGTATAGGCCTGCATAGTAACTAAAAGTGATGTTGGTTAAGAATTGATGTTTTACTATGAAGATGTTTAGTGTTTTATAACATTTAGATTGTATTAGCACAGAGTAACTAACTTGTTTTATAAACTTAATAATTTTAAAGCTAATGTTATTGTAGCGAGTTATTTTAGAATTTATATTAGCGCCGATATATTGTACAAGTAAGTTTTAAAAGATACTAAATCTTAATTTTTATTAATATCTGTTTTTGAGGCAAAAAAATGGCAAAACGAAATGTTCATTTCCTGTCTAGTCCAAGTGTAGTCCACTTGGATTTTCAAACCAGAAGAAAAACTTGAAATCTAGATTAGCAGTTTTATTTGATTTTAAGAATAAGTATTAAAATGTTATTTTAACTTGTATCAGAATCAGAGCAATGTATGTGAACTTTTTATTTATTAATATTAAGTATATCTGTGTTCACGCTAATGTCTGCTATTATTATTAATTTTAGATTCTTTCTACTAGCAAATACTAGAATTTTAATTTTCCTTAAGCACATTGTGATAACAATAACTACTACACTATAAGTGCCTTACTTATTTTAAGTACCTAATAAAATTATTATTATACGATTGATCCAACTATTTGGTGCTGTGCATACCAAGAAATCATTATAGATGTTTTAATATATAAGTAGGTATAAGTATTTAGTGCCTTACAAAATAGTTTTAAGTACTTATTTTGAAAAGTTTGCAATGTCGTTTGATACATAATGTATTTCGAATAAATTTGGTTCTATTTAAATCGAATCTGGAAAAGAATATCCTTTTTGTCGATTGTACAATTACAATATCGAATATGATAATACTATTTATGATATTAATGTGAGTATTCTGCATTTTAGTCATAATTATCAAATAGTTAGCACGCACAAATTTGTGAAGTGAGTACGGACCGCAGGGTTTTTTATCATTGCCACTTATATTACAATTAATTTGACTTTATCTTGTAAACGCACAGTCGACGAATAAGTTTTGCATTGTATACACATTCCATTCCTTGTTAAAGAGTAAAATCGAATAAATTCGGTTCTGTTTTAATCGAATCTGGAAAACAATATCCTTTTTGTCGATTGTAAAATTACGATATCGCATATGATAATACAATTTATAATATTAATGTGAGTATTCTGCTATTTAGTCACAATTATCAAATAGTTAGCACGCACAAATTTGTGAAGTGAGTATGGAACGAACGTTTTTTATCAATGCAACTTATATTACACTTAATTTGATTTTATAAAAAAAACAAAACATATTATATTTCATTATTATATATCATTCCTTTCTGTGTTCACTGTGTATTATTTTTGTATATATTATAATTATTTGTATGTATGTAAAATATATTTTCATGTATATATGTATGTATGTATATAAGTATTATTTGTTATAGTATTTTAAACGTATATTAGGTAATTGTATTCATTTTTAAATCAGAATTTTTTATTATTTTATTTGTACCGCCTTCGCTTGTCTCGTTTTTCCCAAAGGTTGGCTGGTAGAGAATGCTTTTAGCGTTAAGCCCGCCTTTTGTACTCTACTTGATGTAACTGTACAATAAGGTTTAATTAATAAATAAATAAAATATTTTATTTTGTAAACGCACACTCGACGAATAAATAGCAAAATGAATTTGTTGTGCATTGTATACACATTCCATTCTTTGTTAAAGAGTTTAATTAAATCATTCCATTTATTTTATACACATTGTAGTGAGATATTTCTTTTAAAACGATATGCTACTTCGAGAAATAATAACAGAAATAAATATGTTAAATTGACTTAACTGCGTTTTATTTAGTTGAGTACTGTACTATAATTTATTGCTTAGGGGCCCCACAGACTAGTCCGCCGGCAGGCAATGGCCTGTCAGTTGGCCGTTAGATTCTATAAATCAACATATTATAACACTCAAACCATAGGAATTGACATTCAAAACTCAACGACCTACACCATGAAGCTCGACTTAATACTGAGGTAACTGGAGAGTGCAGTACGAACAATTTTTTGAATACCACAAATAACACAGTGGCTGTCTTCCGTCTCACCTACACTTTAAAAAAATACGTATGGTTCTATGAGACAGCTGACAGCCACTACATACATAAATGTCAAATTTGCTGGCGACACTTTTTTATTCAGGGTGAGAGCTCCAGTTACCTCAGAGTATTAAGTCAAACTTCATGACCTACACTCATCGTATTTTCTTTTGAATGTGCACACTCGAAAAAACAATCGCTGGTGGTGGGGTGGCGGTGGGTAATAAACAATAACAAACGCTTATTTTTAATAATATTTATTTATTACTTGCTAAAAGCAATAAATAGAGTGGACATAGACTCTATGAATAAATTAACAAAATTTTCAACTTATGCAATCTTCATTTATTATTTGGCATCACAGTACTTTCAGAATTGAAATGTAAATTTATTTATTTTATACATTTGTTTAAAAATGTATTTAAATTATGTTTTTGGACGAAATAGAATATGAATATTTAGAAAACAATTATTAAATAACAGATCTCTATAAATTTTGTTATAAATGAACTAACTTATGCTTTTTAATTTATTTTCAACATAGCAACACTAAAGTAAAAAAACCTATTATTTTTAACCTTTCATTGGGCTTTTAAATATGACCATTTATCATTGGCGTATCTAAAGTGAAACTTTGTTGAAAAAAGTAAAAGTGTTCGTTTGGTTACTCATGAAATGTTAAAAAAATGCAAAAACGTAGAAAGATCACACCAAATTGTAACAAATTCTCGTCACGATGCATACATTTAATTTAAAACAATAGCTTTTGATAAGTTATGAATCATAAAATATCTTTTTAAAACGTACGTTTGGTGCGCAAAGGTTATTATTATTAGTGAAAAGACAAGATTATGAGGGGTTTTAAACTTACTACATTTTATAAGTAATAAAAGCATCTGCTTATTACGTCTATCTATATCTTTCCAAAGTATACAATAAAACTTCGTCAGAATAACTACCACTATGCAAAGTATAAACAAAAAAAATATCTTACCTTACACTTCCTATGTTTTTGTGGTATTTGATGGTATTTCCTATTAAGTTTCGAAGTTAAAGGCATTAAGACCTAGCAGCTAGTTTATTTCATACATACTGGTTCAAGTTTTTTAAACTTCCTTCAGCTCCTACAGCAACGGCAAATATGCAATAACACCATTATAATATTCTCAAATAATCATTACTGTTTTAGGATCACAAAATTTCATTCACAAGTCCAATTTATCATCACACAAATTTTAATATCAAAATTATACAATGACCAATTAATATGATTTGTATAAAAAGGGGCGTGGTTCTTTCTTTTTCATACATCATGAAGCAGCTTTACCTATCATTAATTGAGAAGCTATCTCTAACACGTTACTCAATATCTCCCTGCACCATTAATTCTCGAAATACACGAGGCTGTATTATTTTTCAATCGGGTATTTGACTAGATAGCACGTAGGTAGATAGGTATAACATATAAGAAAGAATACCAAATGTAAAAAAATAACTGTCTTATAACGAGCGAATTATGAGCTTATAGTTGTGACTATCCGTCTCTTCCTAAAACGAAATTTTCTATGGCGAGAATATGGGGCGCTACCTTCGAGCAACGCGAGCCTTCCGTGACTGCTTGTAGCACTCTCCTTGTCTAATTAGAAAATTTGATCCCTATATCTCTGAAAACATTCAAGTTATTTGAAATTACGAGTCAAATACCCTATTGTAGGCTAGAAGTTATTATAGAAGGTAAAGCCTGACCAGAAAAATAAAAAACCTCGCTATGTTGCGGAAATGTGACGAATTAAATTTTCCTATGGCAAATGGATGGTGGGATGGGATCCAACTCGAAGTTGTCCAGGAGTATGTCTACCTCGGGCAAACACTGCAAATAGGTATAGACAACTTTGAGAAGGAAGTTGCCAGAAGAGTGCAGCTGGGCTGGGCAGCATTTGGGAAGCTGCGTCATATATTTTCGTCACCACTACTACCGCAATGCCTGAAGACCAAGGTCTACGATCAGTGTTGACTTACAGAGCCGAAACGTGGAACATGACAGTGAAGCTGGCCCACCGACTACATGTCACTCAGAGAGCTATGGAAAGGTCAATGCTTGGTGTATCTCTCAAGGATAAAATCCGCAATGAGATCATCCGGCAGAGGACCAAAGTGACGGACATAGTCCAAAAATGTAGTAAACAAGTGGCAGTGGGCTGGCCACATTTGTCGCAGAAGCGACGAGTGTTGGAGTAGAAGGGTTCTCGAATGGAGACCACGTATCAGCAAACGAAGCGTCGGACGCCCCCCAGCTAGATGAACGACCTTAGGTAGCGGACAGTGGCTGGATGAGAAAGGCGACAGACCGTGCAGTGTGGCACTCCTTGGGGAAGGCCTACGTCCAGCAGGACTGCAACAGGCTTATATGATGAAATTTTCGTATAGAATTTGACATTTGTAACAATGAAGAGGCGAATGTGGCGCCTCAAGCCAGGTTTTTTATTTTTTGGTTTGGTTCTGTTTACGTGAAACCAGAGTTACCTTAGCTTAAATATAGCTTAGACAAACAAGCGTCGTGTATTTTCGACATAAGGGTCGATGGCTGACTGACGGCATGGCACTCGCGGTTCAACAATCTAGAGGATTTTGTAACACACCTCTTTGACTCGACATACGTACGTACGTATATGTAGACGTACTTTTTAGTAGCGTTACATATTGAAACAAAGGATAACAAGTGCTATACGCATAAGAATAAGGTCGACCAATAATTTGTTGACAAAAATGTCCTTTGCCATGCGTGTGCTATGGCGTCAGTCAACTCCAGGCTTAGCTAACTCCCCACTGTAAATTCAAGTCATATATCCAATCATATTAAAATGTAAAGCTTACATTTGATTATTTATATTTTCCATTTACCTCAATTGAACATATAGAACACAATGTTATGATTACGAACTAAGTTCTAAGGTACTTATAACGCTGGGAAGTCGAACTGATGCGCGTCGAAGACCACCTTTTCTTAAGACTTTCGCTTAACGAAACCGAAAAATCTGTAAAAACATAATAAAAACACTTTACTTAAATTGGTGAAACTAGTGCATTTGGTTTAAAATAATTAAAAAATAATTACATTAAAATAACAGGCGTGTAGTGCAACAAAATATGTAAATATGCAACAGAAAACTTACCTGAGGTGAAATTGTGCGTAACGATGCAAGTGAAATGGCATTCGATGGTGTCGGCTTAAGAAGGCCTATGTCATGTTGATACTAAATAATTAAGGTTTTAAATTATTAAGTCCCCAGTAAACAAGTTTGTGTAAAGTTTTTAGATAGATGAAAAAAATCTAGCAACAATAAATGATTTAATAATAAGGTATGTAATGCACTCTATGTTTAATAGTGGTGAAGGGATTGGAACATAACGTATATGCTTGTATATTAGTGCGAATAATATTTTTAACTACAAAAAAGTATGTAATAAATTCATAGTAGGACTTTAGAGTAACTTATGTAGTTGCAATCAACATGTCATAGGTTGTTCATAGACATTTTCTAAGCGAGTCGTACACTAGTAAACTATTTGATTTCTTCTTTATTTATAAAATGTATCTGTATTACATAGAAGTTATCTGGTTTTTACGACTCGACAAGTGCGGGATATGAAAGATGGTTAACATTGAATGGATAATAAAAATAATTCAGCAAAAAAACCATCAGAGTGCTACCAAAAATAAATATAAAAGCATAAAAAATTGTAAACGATTTTTATTTCTCGATAGTGTATTTAACATTAAAATAAATACAATATAAGTAGGTAGTCGCTTTGTGACGTCAACAGCATCGCAGACACTATTTTTAGAAATCACAATCATTAATAAGATTCGGTTTAATAAAAAATACTAAAAATAGTGTATGTAATTCTTAATACAAAAAAATACTAGCAGATCTATTCTAGTAGTAGGTACTACTACTTACACGATATAAAAGTTATAGATTTACATGAAAAGCGCGTTGCAACATGCATTTTGTTTAAAACATTTCGTCTTAAGCTGTAAAATTATTATCTATACAAAGCAATGTAAACTTTATAAAGAAAACATAGTTAAAATAAAATAAATTATGCAACATAAACACCGACAGTGCCATTTAAATAAATATTCACTTAACATTAAATTGTGTAAAATGTAAAATGCAGTATACTAATCAGTAGTAAAAGTTGCAATTAAATGATTTTACGTAGTCATTATTAAAACTTTGATTCAATAAAAAAATTTAAGTAATAAGTATCATTTTACAGGCAAGATTTCAGACACTAATATTCAAATATATCTTCTGTAAACAATATTAAAAAACACCATCATTCGATTTGATTGTAATAATTAAATTTGTACATCTCTAAACAAATGGTTTCTTCGAAATCCAATATCGTTAGTCAAAAGTTAAAAGATATTAAAGACACGAAGGAATAATTATGTACTCTTAATTTTAGAGACCGACTACAATCGGTTTGAACATACAAAATATAATCTCCTTGAATTTCACATTTACAGTGCTCCTACAGGCTAACAAAACTGTTGTTCCATTAAAAATTTCACACAGACATATTACGAACTTAATCGCTTTTTGTGAGAATCTGTTGTGGAAATAATGAAACAATAATTTCTAAGCGTTTTTGCAGCATAGTACATAGAGTTTTTTTTAATCTTTAAAACCCTAGTTCTTATGAGCTAAGTTTCAAAAGTAAAATACAATAGTAATTTGTTCAACATTTCGAAGTCAATAACATATTCTATGTACTATGCAATAACGATAATAAATACTAGAACTATTATCATATCATACATTCGGTCGACGTCGAGTTTTCGTTCGTAGTCTTATTTCTTCCTCTTCAGTTTTGGTATTCTGAAAGGCGTGCGGGTGAGGTTAGATGCAGGCATATGTGTACAAGTGAAATGGTACTTCGAGTATACTGTTACCATAGGGTTCAAATTGAAAAACTGTGAAATCGGTTATCTTCTGGATGGTATTAAAATCTTGAGTAGACTTCAATTGACTCAATTGATTGGATATCTAAAATGTATATGGACACATGTATTTTCATATAACGTGTCACACTTTTTAACAATTATAGACAAGATATTATGCTGCTGCTGAATTTCAGCATCAATGTTGTGAATTTAGAAATGTGTATGTACAACATTCTTTGTGTATTAGTTCCGTGCTAGAACTTGCGTGCCATTATTTACATTTTACAACGACGATTACAGAATAATTTTGAGTTATGGATTTAAATTATGCATTACCATTATTTGATAAAAAAAATACGGAGAAACTATTCATTGATTAGAAGTGACAAAGAATAGTGATCCTTATGTCCACAATGTAAATTATAGAATGGATTGCGCGTGTTGTAGGAATGAATTTGTTGCGCTTCAGTGATATTGTTATTATTATTTCGAATAAAATGCATACTTTAATTTGTTTATAATTCAGTTTGAACTTACCCAGAACCTTTTTTGTGTGGCGATGGCGAAGACTGTGATTTTTCCGATTCCAATAACTTAGTGCTCGAATCTTTCATGAATCCTGCAACAAAATAAGATTTAGTTAATTCCATGTTTTTAAATAAAAATGGGCTTACTAATGATGAAATAATGTTCTTTTACTAAACAATGTTTTTTTTACTGTAATTTTTCTGTCATACTCTTTTAATTTATTTATTACAGGCTGGCATTAAACTGGTTTATGCCAAAGTTTAACAAAAATTACCTTTTCCAGAAGATCCAAAGACCGAATTGCCCAAATTGTTAAGACTGCTTGTGAAATTGTCAGCTTCTTTCAAAGCCGCGTCCGCAACCGCTCTTTCAGAGTCCCTTACTCCTTGACTCACTTCATCAGCTGTTTCCCCAAGCCTTGCACCAGCTTCATCTAATTTATCATTAGTCGAACCTTTAACATCCTCAAGCTTATTATTGGCAGACACTTGAAAACCTTCAAAAGAGTCTTTAGCATGCCCAAATACGTCGCTAGTGTAATCAGCAGCATCAGAAGCCGTATTCTGTGCCCCTCCAATGAATTCCCTTGCTGAATCGTCCAAGCTATCAAACGTATTCCCTGCAGAACTCTGGAAGCTATGTAAAGTGTCTTGTGCGGAACTTCCCAAGCTGTAAGCATCATCTTTAAAGTCAGCGTAAGTATCCCGCGTGGAGGTCTGCAAGTCTTCCCAGGTGTCCTTCGCGTCGCTCACTCTGTCCTTAGCTGAACTTTCGATCTTATCGAAAGAACTCAAGGTCGAATCTTGAACGTGATCGAACGTCTGCTGCGCTGATCGTTGTAAGCCTCCTGCTTTGTCAGAAGCAGCTTTGTGAAGGTCTTCCAACTGTTCTTTAGTTGCTGCTTTGGCACTGTCAACTTTGTCTGTTACGTTGGATTGTATTTCAGATGTTTTGTTCGCGGCTGCAACCAATTTCTCGTCAGCCGATTGCTTAATATCTTCTACTTTATTGCTAATGTTAGTTTGGATTTCGGTTTTCTTGTCAGCGGCAGCATTCAAAGCATCTTCTGCCGACTTTTTGATTTGTTCCGTCGTCTGCTCTGCCTCTTGTCGTATCCTGTCTAATTCTGATGCAGCGGCATTTTGTACTTCATCCTTTTTGTTTGAGATCGCACTTTGAATTTCATCCTTTTTACTTATTACTACGCTTTCAACTTCGTTCTTTTTGTTTTGAACTGCTGATTTTGCTGCGTCAGTTTTTTCACTGAAGGAACTTACTAAATTATCTTTTGTATCACTAATGCTTTTTCCGACTTCCTCTGCTTTGCTTTGTACCTGTTCTTTTGTGTCATGTACTGCGTTGCTAAATTCATCTGATTTGGTGTGTACGAAATCTTGAAGTGAGTCTTTAGTGTCCTGAAGAGCATTTTTCGTCTTATCTGCCTTATCACTTACGGCACTCGAAATAACATCCTTTGTACTTTGAACTGCGTCTTCAACTTCTGATTTCTTATCTTGAACCGCTTTTACAGCCTCATTCGTTTTATCACTAACAGCAGCGCTTATATCATCTTTTTTATTTACAATAGCGCTTTCAACTTCATTCTTTTTATCGACAAAAGCTTGTTTAGATCCGCTGATTTTGTCCAAAACAGATTCTTTCTCCGTTTCTAGGAAGTTTACCACCATATCTTTCTTCTTTTCAAACTCTTGTTTCGCTGCATCCGCTTTGTCTTGAGCCACTTTAGATATTTCTTCCTTCTTGTCATTAACAGCATTCTCTATCTCTTTCGTTTCATCATCAAATGTTTTTTTCGCCTCTTCCTTTTTACTATTAACCGCATCTTTGATTTGACTTGCTTTTTCGTTTAGATCGTTTTCAAATTTGTTCTTTTCGTCTTTGACGTTCTGCACTAAGTTATCAGCACCTTGCTTAAGCTCAGCTTCCTTCTTAGCCACAGCTTCTTCAATTGATTTCTCCGCTTTATTCTTTTCGTCCTTGACGCTTTGCGCCAAGTCCTCAGCATTCTTTTTAAGGTCTGCTTGTTTTTTGAATACTTCTTCCTCAATCTCGTTCTTTTTAGAAGTAGCTTCGTCTACCAGGTCGTTTGCAGCTTCTTTCCCTTTGGCGATCTTGCTTTTTACACCGTCCTCGATCTTATCTTTTTCACCAAAGATGTTGCTCACAAAACCAGTGAAGAAGTTCTTGCCTTCTTTAGCTTTCTTCTTGGCCTCCTTTTTAGCCTTCTTTTTCGACTTTTCTATCGAATCGCTTACTTCACTAATCTCCTCACTAGTGGCTTCTTTGACATCATCAGCAGTCTTTTTGACATCCGTTTTGAAGTCATTCACTTTATCATCTACTTTTTCATGAACACTATGAATGGAAGCAGCGACTGATTCTAGTACGTTGTCAGTCTCATTCTTTATGGCGTGGCCGATTTTCTTGGCATTTTCTTTGACGTCATTGGATTTACTTTTGACTGCCGCTTGAACATCTTGGCCTCCGAGATAGAGCTGTTCGGCTCTTTCTCTCGCGGCAAAATCGACAACATTAGCTTGACTCTTTAGCTCATCCTTTGTTACTTTAATGGTGTTGCCTACAGTATCGACAACATCTTTAGAGGAAGACTTAAAATCGTCGAACTCAGCCGCGATATTTGACTGGATTTCTGTCGCTTTAGCGGTGACATCTTCATGCGCGCTGTGCAGAGCTTTGGAAAGCTCGCCCAATTTTTCATTGGTTTTATCTTCCGCTTCATTTAACTTATTTTGGACTCCCGATTTGATTTCACTTTCGGTGATTATCAAATTTCCTTTTAGTTTATCACCAGCTTGTGTTAAGTCGTTCTTTGCATTCTCTGCCTTTTGATCGAGATTTCCTTTTTCTTCTTCGATCTTAGCTAATCCCTCATGAAGATCACTTGACAATCTGTCGCCGGCTTCGTTAAGTTTCTCGTGCGCAGCGAATTCAGTTTGTTCAATAATATCTACAATGTTGGACGTCTCATCGTGTGTGTGTTTATATTTCTTGCCATCACAGCATTTAGGGAACTGGAAGGGGTCGTTAACCTTCTGGCGTAGAGGAGTTTCTACCGGTTGCATTTGGGCGTATTGCTCGTAAAGGTCTTCAGTGATTTCGCTCAAAGGCCTGTCGCCTTCTTCAACAACTAGCTTAGTAGTGTAAACTTCTTCTTGTACTTCGTTATCGTCTTTTTGGTGTGGTTTAGTTTTAAGGTCTTTGAACATGTCGTCTACTTTGCCTAGTAAATCTTCGTTGATGATTCTGGGGGCTGGTTTGGGCGGGGATTTTTCTTTTGAGTCTCTTGGCTTGGGTTGTGGTTTGGGAGAAGATTCCTTCTCTTCGCTGCCCTCATGTTTGAACACGTTCCTAACTTTGTCGGTGAGACCGCCGAGGAAACCTTCGGATTTCTTCTTGCCTTTCTCTAGCGTGTTCATTGGCGTTTTGTCCTCATCTGAATCGAATGTCGCCTTTACTTTGTCGGAGTCTACGTGGACTGTATTTCCGTTTACTGAAACAAAAAAAAATACGTTGTTTAATAAGTATGAACATGTTTTCATAGACATATTTTGAGAATCTCTCGCTTTTATGACTCACTTTGTGGTTTAGCGTCTTTGTCGTTTTTGTCGTCAGTGTCTGTGTATTTTAAATCACCGTTTGTTATGATCTTGTCCTGTAAAGAATTAACACAATTTAAGTCAAAGCGTGGTTCGTGAACGCGTACTTATATACGAAAGTCGGAATAATTATTTAAATAAATCACAACACAGTGAGTTTTGCAATCGAAAAATGGCAATATTATAATAAGTCCATGTCATTTTAATGATATTTTGTCGACAAAGTGAGAGAAAACTTTCTTGCAATAAGTTTTTAAGTATTTCTTATTGGAAATGAAGTATTACAAAATACGACCCGTCTCACAACTAATACCTACTACTTTTTCTTATACTTCATTATCAAAAATAAAAATTGCATTGTGAATGCAAAAAAGTTAAAGTACTTTATAAATTTCTTACTTTTTTGCTGCAAAAGATTAGTACTTACATTAATATTAGAAACTGTTGCGTATCAATTAGATTGAAATAGTTGATAAATTAATTGAACATATTGTATTCTATGTGAGAGAAGAAAAATAAAGATTTATTTATTTATTATTTATTATTATTATTTGTATAGAGCATTTTTTTAAGATGGTTCGGTAATATTTTACACTGCAAACTACATGTTAACACTTACATGTCCGTTGAGTTGTTTGTGGTTCTGGTCGGGGATGCTGGGCGGGTCCGCGCTGTGGTTGTGGTCGCCCCAGTGGAAGCTCAGCTCGTCGTTCAGAGCGTCGAAACCTGAAGTAAGTATTATCAATGAGTATACACCTCTAAATTTTAATTAGTACAAAGATTTTAGTGGAAGATAGCGTCCATTAATACCATACATTTTTACTATGGGGCCATCCAGGGAATCGGGGAAAAAAACAACAGCTGTTCCATACATTTCAGTCGAGTCGATGTTGTACCTACTTTTGTACAACATCGACATTGGTTTTTTTTCTAATACTTACTTCATTTTCAATAATAAATATTTTATTGTGAATGCAAAAAAGTAAACGTAATTTAAAAGCGAATTATTTTTGACTAGCGAATCGTCGCGGTTTCACACGCGTGGTACTCGTTCCCGTGGGCATATCGGAATAAAATATAGCCTATGTCACTTGGGAAGAATGTAGCTTTCTAATAGTGAAAGAATTTTCTAAATCGGTCCAGTAGTTTCAGAGCCTATTCGATGCAAACAAACAAACAATCAAATCTCTCCTCTTTATAATATTAGTATAGATTATGCGTGTAAGTGTTGTTATCCCCTTCTGGCAAAAAATTAAATTAAAATGATGGTAAGGTACTAACCGGACTGATCCAGATTGAGGTAGTCAGCGTGGCTGCGGCCCCTCGGGGCCACTCGCGACGGGAGCTCCACGTCCAGGACGCACGCGGGGGTTTGCGACTGCTCGCCTTTGCCCACCTGCACACAGACCGTGGAATACATTGATTAGTAGAATCATGAACTCATGACAATGCAGGGTGTTTCATATGAACAACTTTTACTATGGAGCCAACTTTGAAACTCAACAAAAAAAACAGCTGATCCATACATTCTGGTCGAGTAGGTATTGTATGAAACAGTAATTTTTTTTTTGTTGAGTTGCAGAGTTTGCCCCATAGTGAAAGTTTTATATTCACGAGCACAATCACCACCTAAGAGGTTTTGCGCTTAGTCTAGCGCCACATCCGCGTAAAGTTCCGCGCGGGAAGTTCCGCGGCTATGTGTCAAATCGTAATATTCTATTGATTTGACAAACACGGCGTCTTGTTTCGCGCTACGCTGATGTGTCATTGGCAATTACAAAATTATTGCGATCGTATTCGACCGAACGTTCCTCGCGATACCTTCAGCTGATGTGGCGTAAGCCTTAGCGGCCCACCGCGACCTTGATCGGATCGTCGGTCCACCTTGAAGGGGGCCTGCCCACGGAACGTCGTTCGGTACGCGGTCGCCATTCGAGTACTTGGATACTAATTGCTAATTTATTTTTAGATTTTCATATTATAAATACATACTAAACTAAAAGTTACCTTAGGTTCATTCATGAAGTATATCCTGCCCGAAGGACTCTCTTCGTGGTGTTTCACTCGCACGGTAAACTCAACTCTGTTGTCCTTGAACGCCTGCAAATAAAACACGCGATATTATTAAATAGTATTTTGTTACTTCATTTTTTGTCAAATGAAAATTTTTGTACGATTAAAAAAAAACTATCTGTAAAGTGAAGTTATTTATAATTACTTATATGTATATTTTTATATAAACAACTTGTAAAAGGATTAATAGCTCAACCAGAATATGGTAGACAAGACAGGGACCATCAAACTGAACAACTTTTACTATGAGACCGACTCTGAAATCGCGAAAAAATAAGCTGTTTCACACAAAAATTAATAACGAAAATTTGAAAATGTATGAAACAGTTGATTTATTTTTCGCGATTTCAGAGCGGTGTAACCGCGGGTGGCCGCTAGTAATAGAAAAACCGTATACCTCGAAGGGCAGCATGGGCTGGCTGCCGGACTTGGTGACGGGCACCAGGTTGCCGGAGAACTCTAAATACACATCCTTGCCGTCCAGGAACCGGACCGATGTCGAGTGGGCCACCTCCGTGTAGTGCTCCTGAGGGAACGCAGACAAATAATGAGAACAATGATATATATATATATATATATATATATATATATATATATATATAAATAAGTAAATAAATATTAGACACCATCACATACATTGTTCCAATACCAAATAATAGTAGCTTGAGCACTAGTGTTATGGAAATTGGGAGCAACGACGGGTATTCAGTCCCAAGGAAATATTGAAAAGTTCGTTTTCAATATTTACCCGACCGGGAATCGAACCCGGTACTCTAGAGATAGTAGCACCTTGAAAACCGCTGCGTACACCATCCGGCCACGAAGGTCGTCAAATATGCATCAAATAAAAAAAAATGGTAAAAGTTATATTGGCTGATTTTATAGTGTTATAGACACAGTACACTATTAAAAGTACAGTCGAACCAATTAAATCATGACCCATTTTGCTAATAATTCGTTTGATAGAATCAAAACTATAGAGGTCAGTGTCAACGTCAAAGAGTTTGTATGTCGACCTTATTGAATTATAATCATCATCATCATCATCATGTCAGCCGAACGACGCCCACTGCTGGGCATAGGCCTCCCCCAAGGATCTCCACAACGATCGGTCCTGCGCTGCCCGCATCCAGCGGCTTCCCGCGACCTTGACCAGATCGTCGGTCCACCTTGTAGGGGGCCTGCCCACGGAACGTCGTCCGGCACGCGGTCGCCATTCAAGAACCTTTCCGCCCCAACGGCCATCGGTTCTCCGCGCTATGTGTCCCGCCCACTGCCACTTCAATGATGCAATCCTTCGAGCGATGTCGGTTGTTTTAGTTCTCCTGCGGATTTCATCATTTCTGATTCGATCGAGCAGGGAAATACCAAGCATCGCTCTCTCCATTGCTCGCTGGGTGACTTTGAGCCTTCTTATGAGACCCATAGTAAAAGACCACGTCTCACTTCCATAGGTCATTACTGGCAACACACACTGGTCAAAGACTTTCGTCTTGAGACATTGAGGTATTTCGGACGCGAATATATGTCGGAGCTTCCCAAACGCTGCCCATCCGAGCTGGATTCGACGAGAGATCTCTTTCTCAAAGTTGGACTTACCTAACTGGACCGTCTGTCCTAGGTAAACATAGTGGTCAACAACTTCGAGTGTAATGTTCCCAACATTAACTGGAGCGGGTGCAACATGGGCATTGGACATGATTTTCGTCTTGTCCATGTTCATCTTAAGACCCACTCTTTGCGAAGCATTACCGAGATCTTCGAGCATTGTGTTCAGGTCTTCCAAGGTCTCAGCCATAAGAACTACATCATCGGCAAACCGTAGATGTGTTAGGTACTCGCCATTGATGTTGATGCCGCATCCTTTCCAGTCCAGCAGCTTAAAAATATCCTCCAACGCAGCTGTGAACAGTTTGGGAGAGATGACATCTCCCTGTCTCACACCTCGCTGTAGTTGGATAGGATTAGAGCTCTGGTTCTGTAATCGGACCGACATGGTGGCGTTTTGGTATAGGTACCTCAGCACCTCGATATACCTGTAGTCTATTTGGCACCTCTGGAGAGACTGCACCACGGCCCAGGTCTCGATCGAATCAAAGGCTTTCTCATAGTCCACGAACGCCAAGCAAAGTGGCAGGTTATACTCTTCGGTCTTCTGTATAACTTGCCGCAGCGTATGAATGTGGTCTATGGTACTGTAGCCTTTCCGGAACCCGGCTTGTTCGGGAGGTTGGAAGTCGTCGAACCTGCGAGCGAGACGATTCGTAATGACTCTCGAAAACAACTTATAGATATGGCTCAGAAGCGAGATGGGTCTATAATTCTTCAAGAGAGTTTTATCACCCTTCTTGAAAAACAGCATCACATCGCTTCTGCCCCATGCCTTTGGCGTTTTGCCCTCGAGGATGACAGAGTTGAAGAGCTTCTGGAGGACCTTAAGTATCGGCTTACCGCCCGCTCTTAGAAGTTCTGTTGTGATTCCGTCATCACCCGCCGCCTTGTTGTTTTTGAGCTGCTTGAGAGCCATTCTAATCTCGTACAGGCTGACGTCCGGGATATCTTCGGTATAGTGTCGGGTAAGCTTGGCTCTAGGGTCTTTAGCCTTGCTTTCAACAGGTGTTTGCGTGGAATATAGCTGTCCATAGAAACTCTCAATCTCCCTCAGGATTTCAGGTGTTGACGAAACGATGCTACCTTCCCCAGTTTTCAGCCTCGTCAATTGACTTTGCCCGATAGACAGATCTCTCGCGAACACTTTGGAGCCTTTGTTCCGCTCAATGGCTTCTTTAATACGCTCGGTATTAAATTGGCGAAGGTCGCGCGTCAAGGACTTAGATATCTGTCTATTGAGCTGCCGATAACGATGGGCATCCGCTGAGTTCTGCAGCTTCATTTCGTGTCTCTGATCCATGAGTAGGAGAGTCTGACTGGAGAGTTTCTTCAATTTGGGACGGTGGGTTTTATAGTACTTAGACCCTACCGTGCGGACAGTGTCCACCACCATGTTGTATAGATCGTCCACGTCTATGCTGTTCTCAAGGGCTTCGAAGCGGTTTTGAAGCTCGAGCTGAAAGCACTCGGGGTTTTGAATTTGAGCTGGTATTGGTCGGAGCGTGGATTTTATCAGTCGCGATCTTTCGAGCTTGACATCGATATTCAATGTGCCTCTTACCATACGGTGATCGCTTCCTGTCTTAACAGCGTTGATCACACTGACATCATTGAATATGTGCTTCTTCGTCGACATGATAAAATCGATCTCGTTTTTGACTTTACCGTCCGGACTGATCCAGGTCCATTTGCGGCTTACGGGCTTCCTAAAGAAGGAGTTCATCATATAGAGGTTCTCCCTCTCCATAAAGTCTGCCAGCATCTGGCCTCTATCGTTCCGTTGCCCAAATCCAAATTGCCCCACTCTCAGCTCATCACCGCAACGTTGCCCCAACTTTGCATTGAAATCCCCCATCACAACCGTGTAGTGGGTTTTATAGCTATGCATGGCTTTAGAGATCTCCTCATACATAGCCTCCACTTCGTCATCGTCGTGTGTCGAGGTCGGAGCGTAGACCTGGATAACATTCAGCGAATATCGTTTCGATAATCTGAGTATCAGGTACGCTACCCTGCTCGACACACTTCCGATGGTGATCACGTTGTTGACAAGGGATTTATGGACGATGAACCCGACACCACCAATGGACTGTTGGTCGCCCTCCCGGTGGTAAAGTAAGTTACCGGATTGCAGGGTTATCGAGTCCTCCCCCTCTCTTCGGACTTCAGATAACCCAATGATATCCCAATGTAACTTACTTATTGCCTCTTCCAACTCTACGAGCTTCGCGTCGAGCCTCAATGTGCGCGTGTTGTAGGTTGCCAGGTCGAGTCGTCGGTGTTGGTAGCCGGAGCCTACCCGGAGATTCTTAGCACCCCCTGCCCCGCCGTTACCATAGCCGCTACCGTAGCTAGGAATAGCGGGGCCGCCGGGGACTGGGGGCCGATTTGTTGGTTGTGTTGTCATTGGGGGGGTTGTGCCATAATCGCCACGCTTGGCAGGCGGGTTGGCGATCGCAGTATTGGCCTTTTGTAACTGGAGACGCTGCTGCCCATCTCCTGATGGCAGTTTTCCCTTAGTCGCCTCTTACGACACCCACGGGAAGAGAGGGGGTAGTGCTATTCTATTTATGTGCCGGCACTACACGGCACAATTTGAATTATAATACAACACAATTGAATTATAATATCTGTAAGAAAATGAACCTATAATTTCTTAAAAATGTATTTAGAAATATCAGAAACACGACACAGATATTTATTTTTAAATTTAGACAAGGACAGCGCTCACTACGTGTGACTTCAGATGTGCTCCACAGCCTTCTCTATTGTGGCTTAGCGCCATAATCCCGCCATATAAAATTTCGTTTGAGAAAGAGATAGCTAGAGACACAGTTCGTCACAATTCAGTAGTTCATTAATTGCTTTTTACAATAAACAAATTACAGATAAAAAAAAATTTCAATATTGTTATTCCTCAATGTTATATTGTGTCCTTTCGCCGTTATTCGAAGCCTAGGTAAACATATTTTGAGAAAGCCCTTTCCGTTTCCGTTCGACATCAATTTTCCTATTGGTCAATTTTACCCACGTGACGTCACTTCCGTAACGTCATCATAAGTCACGTGATACGAGTTCACCTTTTAGCAACGGCGGAGGATTTGTGTCATTGGCGTCCATTTTTCGCAACCGTTCACATCTAGTCATAAACGCTGTTAGCGTTCGAAATTTAAAAATTTAAAAATTTGTACGAGTGGATCTTTTATTTTACTTTCTCGGATAAAGTAATATTATTAGTTATGAAAATTGTTCGAATTTTAAAAGAGCGTGCCTGTGAGTGAGCGCGCGAAAACATGGCGGGTCGGGCTCGAGGTCCACCTGTTAATTTCAAAGTACCTATCGTGGAAATCCAACGCATTTAGGACGACGAGATGGAGTATCAGGTTTATTGGCACATAGGAATTGAGGTAATTTAACACCTCGCCAGGTCAGTGAAAGTTTTGATTTTTATTTTCTTACCCACAAGCAAGTAAGAAATTTTATATTTTCTCACCATGAAAAATCTGTTCATGTGATAGTTAGTAGAGAGATTTTGCGATCTGCGCTGAGAGATTATATCATAATCATAATCATTTATGTCAAATAGATTTCCTTTTAATAGTGATACAATGTGATTTACGGATTTTGAAAGGATCGGGAAGTATAAAGTGGGTCTCGGCTCCCGTCGTCGCCCGTGCTTGACCTTGACACACTTTTCTCTTGTTTAGTTTATAAATCCTATTTTACAATTTGTACCGACTTCTTGTGGCGATTTATTGTTACGAAAGCATTTTGAAGTACCTACATTTTCTTTAATGGTTATCATGTCCATTGGAAAAGTATCATTGCAGTTCGAAAATAATGTCAGTATAGTCGAGTGGTATAGCACTAATTTTGTTAAGTTGCTTTTGTTTCAACGTTTTGTTTTTGATCATGTATCTATACCGGCACATAGTGTGTGATTACTGTTATACTTTTATTACTCCCATGTCTGTATGTGAGTGCTACCTGCATTAAAAATGGGAACAAGCGTCGCTATGTATGTATTAACTAACCAACAAGTGCAAGGCAAATAATATTTTAAAGGGAATAGTGTATTTAATTTAATGATTTTAAAAGTACATACTGTTGTTGCAAAAGTTTATTCTAAATACTTTCTACAGTTGACCCTTGCCCCTTTTAGGGAGTGTTTATGTGGGTCGTGTAATGTAGCATGGAGCAAATGATTTGATATTGAAAAATGGGGTGCTCAGCCCCCCCGAACCCCCCTACCATTGGTTCGATAATGTTTTATTAATGGATACGTAATTGGATTCATTATCCCTGACATTTTTAATATGATATTCAATGCAGATTTTAAGCTGTGGTTACATAAAAAAAAAAAAAAAAAAAAATTAATTAAATTAATATGAAAAAAAAAAAAAAAAAAAAAAAAAAAAAAAAAAAAAACATAGCCTGCTTACGCAAGTAACGGGCGGCATTTCCTGCTTACGCAAGTATCAGGGTGCAATGTTTTTGACAATAAGCATTATGAATCTTTTTATTTTTAAAATTAATTAAATTAGCCTGCTTACGCAAGTAACGGGTGGCATTTCCTGCTTACGCAAGTATCAGGGTGCAATGTTTTTGACAATAAGCATTATAATCTTTTTATTTTTTTGGATTACGTGATATTATTAGTGCCGTCAATGCCATAATTATGATTGAAAGTAGAAACTGTATATTCAAATAAATATAAGTAAAAAGGGGGGGGGGGGTATAGGTATATCGACTACACATACCTTTCATGTTTATATGCGAACAAGCCCCGCTAGTATTAGGCACGCTGGAAGCTGTGCTTGGCACTAATAGTTCATATATTTATTGAAATACTGCGGTGGCTCCCTATGGGCACCAGTGATAGCAATAATTAGTATTTTAACGAATAATAGGTACCTACTGACTAGAAGCTATGCAGTCAAAGTAATTATGCTATAAAGCCAGTTGGGATATTGCGATTCTGACTTTTAGTGTAATCTGACATTCTGCGATTTCTGATAATGCGTGTCTGGCGTTTTGCGTATCTAAAAGAGCCTGACAGTCTGACATAGCTGTAAGCAACAGCACGAGCCGATCGGGTCTGCCCTTTCGACTGTTTCATACCTAAATTTAGTTTAGATTAAGTAAATGTGATTAGATTAGATTAAGTTAGTGTAAAACACCGAATAAATTATTACTTTACTTTATTTCATCAGTAGAATGTTTTAGAAAATTTATAGGCAATAGTTATTTTAGCCGTCTAGAAGAGTGAAGTCATCTGATACAGGCATTGTTTATGCTTACTCATCGTCATGTATAAACATGGCAGGCTGCTCCATGGCACCGTAGATTTATATTGTGAGACAAATTCTGACGATCACGGTCTTTTAAAATGGCAAAACTAGGTAGGGATATATACCATATTTTGTTGCCTGTAATACAGATCAACCTACAACGGGCAATAGCAGTCAACGTTACCGATATTATTTTTTCCTGTGCTCATGTAACTCATGTAATTGTGTATGTAATGATGTTGAAAATGTAAACCTTTTGTTATCATGATATAAACTATTCATGTATTCAGTCAAAAGTACTTGTACGTAAATGATTTTGACTGTCTTAAACAATAGAAAAATTACGCCTTTCCAGGCTAGAATGAATGCAGTTTGGAGATTGACAGGGTCTACAACAATGATATTGTCTACAAAGACATCTTTTTATGAACCTTTAATGAATCATTATCATAAAAATTGGATAAATTATGAATGTTTTGGAAAGAATAAGTAAAAATGGGTTTCTGAGATTGATTTCGCAAGGACACGGACCCATACAAATGTAAAATTAGTAGATCAGATCATTGATAATAATTTACGAGTTTTCAGATTGACAGTCGCTCCATAAGAACACTGTCTTGTACAATAGCAAAATTATGCCCTTAGGGCAAGCATTAGGGCAACTAAAAGAAGTTGCTCGTTGTTTCGTTGATGAGGAAAAGAAGTCTCTTATGTTTCTGATAAACAATGTCTTTGGTGAGTTTTAATATGGGTATATATATGTATATATATATATATATATATATATATATTTAGTTCATTATGTTAGAATTGTTTGTATTCATTACGAAGTTATATAATGTGCCCGGTTAACCCATTTTTACTAAATGGATGGGTATAATGAGCCATAACTCAATGAAATTTTTTAATTTTGTATATTCATGTTTCTTTGCTAGATTGGATATAACTATTTAAGATGTTCCGTGTAGCTAAATTGACAGTAATTAACGGGAGTTTTTCATTGGTTCGATGGTAATTAATAATAAGAGAAACGCGTCTTTAGAATGGCAGTCTATATAAAAAATTGCGTCCTGCAATGCAACTTGGGACCGTGTCGGTAAAATATATAAAGTGAAACTGTCATTATCGGCCATTACCAGTCATTTTCGTTGTCATTATTATATTTATATGTATAGTTACAGTTAAAAAGTCTTGAATGGGTGGTAGGAAAATATTGACGATTCATAAGTACATACATGCTTATTATATGTCTATGTGAATAAATCAATATTTGATTGATTGATAGATATAAGTAGTAGATAAAGTTATGACAAAATATTGCAAATCTTTTGCAATTTATCTTTTAGTTACATTAATTCGATTTGTATGCAAATGAGATTTGTTACAAAATAGCAGATGCTTTAAAGAAGTTAATATACGAACTACTTTTGTTTTGATCTTGTAAAATAAGGCATGTGCTTACATTATTTTCAGAAATTTACTTGACCTTTATACATGATCGCTCTTTTTGTCAGACCAGTAAGACAAGCCGGCACAAGTAGTTTAGGATGTTATACATATAACATCCTGCGATCTGCGATCCTATTTATTCGAATAATGTTAACGTTAATTTTTGCAATCAAACTTTAATGCATCTTGCACTGCACAAACATAGCAATAGTTGACTTCTTCTCTAGCACAGAGCTTTAAATAATGTCTTTTCTCTTGAATTTGGTGTAGGTAGTGAGTCAACAGTTTAACTGCCAAAAATAACGTCGTGGGTTCGATATTTTAAGTATAATATTATGTTTAATTGATCGAAGTGTTTTGTATGTAACACAACCATGTATTTACAAAATACATGTTTATTTATTTATTTAATTCTTCATGCACTAATTACAGTACATAGGTGGACTTAATGCTTCGCACCCTACAGAACCATAAGAATTACGACTTGGGCATCTTGGCCATAGGACAAGCTTTGCTTAGATTGGGGCTACACAGTGGTATATTAAAATTCCCAAAATTATTTATTTTAGTATGAACAATAATTTCCCTATAGCGGTAAAGGATATACTGAGAAACAGTCGTCAGCTTCGTAACAATGCTAGTGCTCGGGAGTTTAGCGTGTCACTAGCAGGTGTAACATAATAATTTAAAGCAACATGATTTTACAGTTAGGGAAGATAAGAGTCTTGTGCTTATGGTTTCTTGTGCCGAAAGTTTTTACAATTATTATATTGTACTTATATTATGCTTTATTATGTGTTTTCAGATCATATCGTATTGATGTTATATCAGAAGAGACTTAGCCAAAAGATTTTCAGATGTTTTTGCTTCAAAAATATATAAGGGATAGCACAAGTTGTGTTAATGTAATGTTTGTTTCTTTTCAGTTTTTGAATATTTCAAGAATATGTAAATGATTTATGTAACATAGTTTACATATTTATGAATAAGGTTTGATAGATTGAGCATAAGTATACATTTTATTTTCTTTTCAATCATGTTCAGTCCGTGCTCATATTTTCATTATATAGGTACTTACGTACTATTGTATGACATACTGGAATGTTTGATAGTAATAGCATAATGTTTCTGATATCAGTATTAATTTGTGATGTTGAGTTATAAAGTTAAACAATTAATTCTTGTACCCCTTGTATCTGTCGAATTTGTCAAAAGGTATAAGATTAATGTCATAATTGCTGATACATGTCACATTGGCGTCCTCGTTCACCAGGCGATAACAAACAAGGTCTCAAAATATGTTTACCTAGGCTTCGAATAACGGCGAAAGGACACAATAGGAGCGTTTTACCTACCATTAAAACGCATATTGTGTCCGGAGCCTTATTCGAAGCCTAGCTTTAAGACCTGCCTGGTGTAGATTTTATCCTTAATGGTTGTCAAGTGTTTCAGATTTTGAGACTACAATGACACAAATCCTCCGCCGTTGCTAAAAGGTGAACTCGTATCACGTGACTTATGATGACGTTACGGAAGTGACGTCACGTGGGTAAAATTGACCAATAGGAAAATTGATGTCGAACGGAAACGGAAAGGGCTTTCTCAAAATATGTTTACCTAGGCTTCGAATAAGGCTCCGGACACAATATGCGTTTTAATGGTAGGTAAAACGCTCCTATTTTTGAGTATATTTAAATATCAATAACAGTCCGGTCCCCTGTTAAAACATAGACTCTTTGACTACATTTGTATGCAAATGTGTATGAGAATAAGAAGTCACATTCTAGTTACCTGTTGCAGCAGTGTGTCGTAGGCGTATCTGTCAGTGATGTACAACACTAGCAGCCGCCCCTCCAGCGCGTCCAGCCGTTTGCCCAGCACCACGATGCGCACCTCGAACGGAACTAACAACATGTCCCTGAAACAACACACAAGATTCTGTTAATTGAAACATAAACATTTCCTCAAACGACTTCGAACACATACCCCCTTATTAATAAACGAAGAGTAAGTTTACACCTAGCTTAAACCAAAGAGTTTGCTTAGGAATATGACGCTTTAAAACGTCAAACGTAAGGAGTAATATTGCTAAGCAATATTTTTGGTTTAAAGTAGGTGTAAACTTACTCCTTGTTTATAAATAAGGCCGATAAGGTTTAAAATCAACTGAAAAAGTTGGATAGTTGTAAAACGTGTAATATTTTTTCAAGTTATATTAACAATACTAGCTTTCCGCCCGCGGCTTCGCCCGCGTGGGCTACACTACGTCATCCCGCGGGAATGTGTAATTTTTTAGCCTATGTTCCTCTCCAGGCTTCAAAATATCTGTAAACCAAATTTCAGCCAAATCCGTTCAGCCGTTTTGGCGTGATTGAGTTAACAAACATCCAGACATCTAAACTTTCACATTTATAATATTAGTAGGATGAAAATAAAAAATATCAAAAACAAACATACTAACCTGTACAATTCTGTGGCCAATTTGGTTGCATCGCTGACATTTTGGCAGTTCATCAGCCAAAATCTGTAAAGAAAAAAACAATGAAATAAATTGACGTTACATTTACCCTAGCTAGAGTTCTAATATCATATTTAGGGAAGACAATATAATTTTAATTTCTGCTGTGTAGTTTTAATTTTCTACGGTTAACCTAGCAGACAGATTCCAGTAAAGGCGCAAAAACATGATTCTTTTTGGTTTGAATATAAACGTGACTTCAGTGCACAAAATATAAATAAGTTTATCCAATGCATATCTGCTTTAAGTTTTTCTGAAGTTTATGAAAAGGACAAAGTTGATGACTGTTTTAATATTTTTTATGAAATGTATAAGTTATTTTATGATTTATGCTTTCCTTTAATAAAAGTTAAAATGACAAACCGCAAAATCAAATGTAGGTGGCTGACCAAAGGAATAAAAAAATCAAGTGTGACAAAGAGAAAATTATATTTAAAGTATAAATTAACAAGAACAAATAGAGAGCTTAATAAATTTAATTATAAAAAATATTCTAGTGTCCTTAAAAAATGTATTAATAAATCACAAAGATCTCAAAATAACAAGTACGTAAAATCAAATAGTAATAAATGCAAAGCGACATGGAATGTAATAAATGACCAAATAAATAATCAACCTTCTTATAATAATATTGACAAAATTAATTTTAATAACATGACATACACAGATCCTACAAATATTGCTGACATTTTTAATGAATTCTTTATAAATATTACCTATGACTAGCCTAGGCAAAAATCTGGAGTAAGACATGTCTTAGAACAAAATCCAAATTCAATATTTTTGTACCCTACTAATGAAGAGGAAGTGTACAAATTGATAATGTCACTTAATAATAAAAAAACTGTAGGTCATGATGATATCGATACCAAGTCTCTTAAAGCGTGCGCAGCACACATTAGTAAGCCATTGAGCTATATAATAAATTTGACATTTACAACAGGAGTCTTTCCAAGCAAACTTAAATTATCTGTTGTAAAACCGCTGTTCAAGAAAGGCGACGTTAAAGACGTTAACAACTTCAGACCTGTTACACTCATATCAATTCTTGCTAAAATTTTTGAGAAAGCTATGTTAAAACGATTGAATGATTTTTTGGAAAAGCATGGTATCCTACACCAGCAACAATTTGGATTTCGAAAAGGTAAGTCCACTCAACTAGCTTGTTTCGATTTAGTGAAAGATGTAACAGAAAGTCTTAATGGTAAAGTGGCGGTTGCAGCAATATTCCTAGACATGAGTAAGGCTTTTGATTTTGTTGAGCATTCTATTTTACTTGATAAGTTAGAAAAGTATGGAATAAGGGGAGTAGCATTAGATCTGTTCAGTAGTTATCTTACTGATCGAAAACAAAGCGTGGAAATAACAAAATTAATAGAAAAAGATGGACAACCAACCAAAATACATTTTAGATCAGATTTTAAAGCTGTGGCGTACCACAGGGAAGTATCCTAGGTCCTCTCTTATTTTTATGTTACATAAACGACATCCCAGCTGCAACATCAGCAAAACCTATTTTATTCGCTGACGACACAACATTAATTATAAAAGATAAAGACCATGAAAAATTAAGAGACAAAATAACTAATTGTGTACATGATATTAATAATTGGTTAAATGACAATATCCTCATTATTAACTTAAAAAAACGAAAATAATACAATTTACGGCAAACAAACGAAATGAAATAAAATTTGACATTAATTATAATAACGAAAAAATATATGCAGTACCTAGAACGGACTTCTTAGGTATAATAATAGACCAACACTGTGATTGGAAGGCACATGTTGAGAAAGTGTGCTCTAAGTTAAATCGTTTTGTGTATGCATTAAAGCGTTTACGACAAACAGTTTCTCTAGAAGCAGCTGTTACTGCGTATCACGGATATGTCTCCTCAGTCTTAAACTACGGATTGCTGTTATGGGGTAACTGTTGACTTTTTGCTCATTTTCAGGTTGCAGAAGAAATGCATAAGGGCTTTATGTAATGTCTGGAACACTGAAAGTTGTCGGCCATTGTTCAAGGAATTAAAGATACTTCCACTCGCGTGTATGTACATCAGAGAAATTTGTATTTTTGTAAGACAAAACACAGTTTATTTTTCGAAACATTCCGATTTACTTATTAGACATACAAGACATAAACAAAGATTGTTCCTGCCAAGATGTAACTTGGAAATGTTTAAAAGAAATGCTTACATTCAAGCTATATTAATCTTCAATAAGCTATCTGATGACATGAAACAATTACCTCTTAACATGTTTAAGCGACAACTATCAGCATGGCTATTGGACCATTGTTTTTATGATGTAAAGGAGTATATGAATTTTAAATAATCAGTGTACATTAACAGAACAGTCATTCAATATTAAAATTAATTTAGACATTTATAAATAACAATTACGAGTCAAAGTGTATCTAGGTAATATGTAGTTTTGACATGATATGGACATAGGTTGTTGACAATTTTTTATTCGCAATTTGACATTAATTATAAATCTTTGTGTGTATATTGTTTTAACATGTTTGAATTGACATGTAACTATATAATTGACAATTTTTAGTTTACAATTCGAGATTTTTAATTATTTTGGAAGTCTTCATAAACATTTTGCATGCTTCTTACATAAGGCAAAACATGTGTACCTTTTTATTTGTAAGACCGTTTTATAAACCGTGTTTTTATGCAAATAAAATATTATGATTATGATTATGATTATGACATAATATCTTTCTCCACGCTCATTATTGTTTTTGTTTTTCGTGTTGACTTCAAAAATGTATTTTTTTGATTTAATTTTTATTTTTTATAATATTTTTCGAAATATTAGCTACACAAAACATGTTAATTAGCTACACTAAAGGACATCAAACTTTATAATTAGACAAGGAGAGAACGGTTATCTTTGCGACGTCACCAAGTCAGATTATTATTTTACTCTTTGGTCAGTAGCGCCATTATCTCGCCATAGAAGATTTCGTTTTAGAAAGAGACAGCTATAGTCAAAATTAAACAGATTTTAATGCGCTTTTTATAAAACCGATTCAAATATTTTTTTCACATTTGGTATTCTTAAATGTATTTTCTTAACTATTTTTTAACTTCATCGTTAAATATCCACATTTCAACAACAGTGAAAAACTCTATTTAAAGGGCTCTTTTGCCTACTGTTTGTGGCGTGTTAAGAGCGGCTAGCCCGTCTTACTTTTCAAACAAACGCTCGTACGTGATTATGGCGTTGTAACAGATCTTTCTTTAAAACTTTTGAATAGTGCATAGTGCATTGTGCATAGTGCACAGAGTTCTTAAATAGTTCAAAAGTTTTCTAGGTTTCTATGAAAACAAAAATCTAAATTTGGAGAAATAAATTCAGTATAAGCCTCCAAAATCTGCTTTTTTGCACAAATTTTACCTGAACTCTGGGCGTTCATAATTATTCAAAAATTGTAATTGCACACAATTTTTCGTTCAATGTTATCGCGTTCTCACTTGCTCACTCTTTTTCTAACATTGCGCTGGATGAAACAACAAGCTTTTCAACCATTCTCGCGAAAAGGGTCCTCTTAAGTACTGTTTAGACTCTAAACGTTAGATTAGAGGGATGTGTCTACTGTTTTAGGGGCTGTCATAGTTATTGTTTATAAACCTGTGTTGACCACTGTTAAAGGGTGGGGTTATCTTATGTGTGTTACTGTATAATATGTCATACCTGGCAGACACGGTGGTGGTAAATGAGGCGCAGTCAGCGGTAAGGGTTAGTGGAGTAGACCCGGTTACATCTTCCCATACTGCGCGCGCTTGGCCGCCCATTATGGAGCACAGGAGGCGGAGATTGGCACCTTGCTTGTCGTTTTGGGTGCCCTGTAAAATAAAAGTCAATATAAATTTTGTATTTGGGTCATTTTAGTGTTATACCATTTAGCTCAAAAACATACAGTCGAATTGAGAACCTCCTCCTTTTTTGAAGTCGGTTAAATACGAAGCAGATCTATTTATCACGCGGGTGATGGCAGTGTGTCACGCAGTTGATCGGAGTGTGTTACGCGTGTGATAGAAGTGTTCCCGCGGGTGATAGTAGAGTATCACGCGGGTGATGGCAGTGTGTCACGCGGGTGATAGAAGTGTGTCACGCGGGTGATAGCAGTGTGTCACGCAGGTGATAGTAATGTGTCACACGAGTGATAGTAGTGTGTCACGCGGGTGATGGCAATTTATCACGCGGGTGATGGCAGTGTGTCACGCAGTTGATCGGAGTGTGTCACGCGTGTGACAGCAGTGTGTCACGCAGGTGATATTAATGTGTCACACGAGTGATAGTAGTGTGTCACGCGGGTGATGGCAATTTATCACGCGGGTGATGGCAGTGTGTCACGAAGTTGATCGGAGTGTGTCACGCGTGTGATAGAAGTGTTCCCGCGGGTGATAGTAGAGTATCACGCGGGTGATGGCAGTGTGTCACGCGGGTGATAGAAGTGTGTCACGCGGGTGATAGCAGTGTGTCACGCAGGTGATAGTAATGTGTCACACGAGTGATAGTAGTGTGTCACGCGGGTGATGGTAATTTATCACGCGGGTGATGGCAGTGTGTCACGCAGTTGATCGGAGTGTGTTACGCGTGTGATAGAAGTGTTCCCGCGGGTGATAGTAGAGTATCACGCGGGTAATGGCAGTGTGTCACGCGGGTGATAGAAGTGTGTCACGCGGGTGATAGCAGTGTGTCACGCAGGTGATAGTAATGTGTCACACGAGTGATAGTAGTGTGTCACGCGGGTGATGGCAATTTATCACGCGGGTGATGGCAGTGTGTCACGCAGTTGATCGGAGTGTGTCACGCGTGTGACAGCAGTGTGTCACGCAGGTGATATTAATGTGTCACACGAGTGATAGTAGTGTGTCACGCGGGTGATGGCAATTTATCACGCGGGTGATGGCAGTGTGTCACGAAGTTGATCGGAGTGTGTCACGCGTGTGATAGAAGTGTTCCCGTGGGTGATAGTAGAGTATCACGCGGGTGATGGCAGGGTGTCATGCGGGTGATAGCAGTGTGTCACGCGGGTGATGGCAGCGTGTCACGCGGGTGATAGTAAGGTGTCACGCGGGTGATGGCAGCGTGTCACGCGGGTGATAGTAATGTGTCACGCGGGTGATGGCAGCGTGTCACGCGGGTGATAGTAATGTGTCACGCGGGTGATGGCAGCGTGTCACGCGGGTTATAGTAATGTGTCACGCGGGTGATGGCAGCGTGTCACGCGGGTGATAGTAATGTGTCACGCGGGTGATGGCAGCGTGTCACGCGGGTGATAGTAATGTGTCACGCGGGTGATGGCAGCGTGTCACGCGGGTGATAGTAATGTGTCACGCGGGTGATGGCAGCGTGTCACGCGGGTTATAGTAATGTGTCACGCGGGTGATGGCAGCGTGTCACGCGGGTGATAGTAATGTGTCACGCGGGTGATAGTAATGTGTCACGCGGGTGATGGCAGCGTGTCACGCGGGTGATAGTAATGTGTCACGCGGGTGATGGCAGCGTGTCACGCGGGTGATAGTAATGTGTCACGCGGGTGATGGCAGCGTGTCACGCGGGTGATAGTAATGTGTCACGCGGGTGATGGCAGCGTGTCACGCGGGTGATAGTAATGTGTCACGCGGGTGATGGCAGCGTGTCACGCGGGTGATAGTAATGTGTCACGCGGGTGATGGCAGCGTGTCACGCGGGTGATAGTAATGTGTCACGCGGGTGATGGCAGCGTGTCACGCGGGTGATAGTAATGTGTCACGCGGGTGATGGCAGCGTGTCACGCGGGTGATAGTAATGTGTCACGCGGGTGATAGCAGTGTGTCACGCGGGTGATAGCAGTGTGTCACGCGGGTGATAGCAGTGTGTCACGCGGGTGATAGCAGTGTGTCACGCGGGTGATAGCAGTGTGTCACGCGGGTGATAGCAGTGTGTCACGCGGGTGATAGCAGTGTGTCACGCGGGTGATAGCAGTGTGTCACGCGGGTGATAGCAGTGTGTCACGCGGGTGATAGCAGTGTGTCACGCGGGTGATAGCAGTGTGTCACGCGGGTGATAGCAGTGTGTCACGCGGGTGATAGCAGTGTGTCACGCGGGTGATAGTACCGTGTTTGGCAGCGGCGCGGTGAGCGTGATGCTGCGGTGGAACTTGCGGCGGCGCGGCTCCACCGTGATGACGGGCGACACGGCGGCGTGGCGCGGCAACACGCGCCGACACAGCTCCTGCGACGCGCCGTGCGCTTGCAGACCCACGCGGATGCGCTTCGTCAACGCTTGCGGCGGGAACTGGGCTTGGACCTGAGAACAATAATAATAATAATAAAATTCTTTAGAACAATGAAGTCGAAGATATTAAAGAGTTTCGAGGGTACCGCAAATGTTCAACATTATTCTTTAGAAATCGAAATCAAGAGATGTTTCAGCCAAAAATATCTATCAATGGCGTAGCACCTTACAATAAAATAAGCATGTACAATTTTTCTTGAAATATTTAATGTTGAAAATGAAATATTAAAAAAAATCGACCCCTCTCACAACTAGCTCTAGTGGGACTCGAACCCTGCCGAACCCGGAGTCGATTTTTTCTAGTACTTTTTTTTTAATTCACAACGGGGTAGCACTTAGCCTTTATCACACCCGATGTTTAAGTGGTGATAAGGCTGAAGGTGGAAGCGCACTACTCCCGGAATCCTCAATCACTGAGAAACTGGCTATCTTATCTGTAGCTGCCGGAACACAATAATGCTGAAAAGATCATTGTTATGGCGTCAGACTTAAATGGACGGTGGTAGCTAGCCAGGCGGACTAAGAACAAGTCCTACCACCAACCAAACTTCATTTAAAATAATAAAAAATGCATTGTGAATGCAAAAAAATATATAATCTTATTATAATAGATCTCAGATAATAGTTATCAGTCATAGTAAATGTCAATCTAAAAACGAGATATGAATGACAAATTGCTTTTCAATTTGCTCTTCTAAACGATATCAGACGAATATTTTTTATCTAGGCATTAAAAATCGGCCCTAAGTTGTAAAATAATGAAGAATCAATAGCAATGTCTTCTTACCTGTGGTATATGAGCGCTGGAGACGGTTCCGTCTTCAGGCCCGCTGATGTGCACCTCTTGCCGGATGCGGGACACGACCGCCAGGTAATGCGGGAAGTCACAGGTAACAACACAAGATGATGTTGGAGATATTACGTTATATGATTATATTATATGTCTTTACCTGTGGTATATGAGCGCTGGAGACGATTCCGCCTTCTGGCCCAATGATGTGCACCTCTTGCCGGATGCGGAACACCACCGCTAGGTTATGCGGGAAGTCGCAGGTAACAACACAAGATGATCATGGAGATATTACGTTATGATTATATGTCTTTACCTGTGGTATATGAGCGCTGGAGACGGTTCCGCCTTCTGGCCCGATGATGTGCACCTCTTGCCGGATGCGGGACACGACCGCCAAGTAATGCGGGAAGTCACAGGTAACAACACAAGATGATCATGGAGATATTACGTTATGATTATATGTCTTTACCTGTGGTATATGAGCGCTGGATACGGTTCCGCCTTCTGGCCCAATGATGTGCACCTCTTGCCGAATGCGGAACACCACCGCTAGGTTATGCGGGAAGTCACAGGTAATAACACAAGATGATCATGGAGATATTACGATTTGATTATATGTCTTTACCTGTGGTATATGAGCGCTGGAGACGGTTCCGCCTTCGGGCCCGATGATGTGCACCTCTTGCCGGATGCGGGACACGACCGCCAGGTAATGCGGGAAGTCGCAAGTGACAATGCGAGTAACCCGTTCGCCGTTCTCGCCGAGCGTTTCGCCGGTGTTGCCGTGTTCGAGACGCTCGCGTTGGAGGGCCTCCTGGAAATACACTAGTTGTTAGAAACTACTCGGAAAATATAAATGTGTGTCATAATAAGATTATCGTGGTTTAAAAACCTGTCGATACGAGATTGTTTATTTCAAGTTGATAACAATGAGTTACAGTCTAAAATTTAGCATGGCTCTAATGACAGCTCATTCGTGCAAAGCAAAACGTGGCTTCTGCACAAGGAAGAGGGTCTAATTTTCTAGCATAAGCTGTATTAATAATTGTCTAATGCTGTTTTTCTTGGGTTTTATTCCAATACCATGAAGAACGTTTTGCTTTGCACGAATGAGCTGTCATTTGAGCCATGCTAGATTTTAGGGAATAGTTATTTTATAGTAACGATAGTACGTATAGCGCCTTCGCTTACAATGTTACTATAATATTGCAGAAATAGGTCATAGAGAGGGCTCTTAAGTTGTAATTTCATCAGACAAAGTGAAATGGAGTAAAACCATCATTTTCTTGCACAATGTAGGACCTTAACCCCTTTATTAATAAAAGTGAAGCAAAGTTACACCTAGTTTTAAACTGATGCTGTCACTTTTATTCGCCAAAAAGAAGTCGGAGATAACAACAGATTAACATCAGGTTTAACTTTACTTCACGTTTATTAACGTTTCGACACTTACCACGCTGACCAGGCCGAATGGGGCCACACAACAATGGAAAATCTGTTGTGTCTTCTTTTCCCGGGCTTGAAGGATTAATAAGGGGACAGAGTTTAATAAAAGTCGCATATAAAATACTTGCAGTGATTATAGAAACTACAAAAGCATGTTCGAGCATGTTCGAGCACCTTTTATGTTACAAAATAAGTTAGCATTCGATAATATGTTATACCTGTATCATAGGATTGTCGTTGTTGTGAAGGTAGTGGTCCTGCCAAGTCTCGCCAGTGTCCGAGCGCAGGATGACGATCTCGCGCTCGCGGCACGACGGCGTGAAGATGGGCACCTCGATTATCACAGGCCTAGGGGGTCAAAACAGCTGTTAAAATCTAGACTAGGGGTGAAACCGCCTCTGTGGTTCACACCACCGATTTCAGACCAAGAGGTTCCGGGTTCGATTCCCAGTGGGGGTACATATTGTATTCGGTTTGGTTGGTGGTAGGACTTGTTCTTAGTCCGCCTGGCTAGCTATCACCGTCTTATCTAAGTCTGACGCCATAACAATGATGTTTTCATTTCATTATTGTGTTCCGGCAGTAAGAGATAAGATAGCCAATTCCTCAGTGATTGAGGATTCCGGGAGTAGTGCGCTTCCACCTTCAGCCTTATCACCACTTAACATCAGGTGTGATGAAGGCTAAGTGCTACCCCGTTGTGGATAAAAAAAAGAAGAGACAGAAATGCACGAAAACATCCTAGGCGTATAAAGTCGGAAGTAGTTATTAGAAGTTTAGAAAAAACTGCTACTTATTTTCACGTTAACATTACCAATAAAAAAACCAGTTATTTGTTGATGTTTACACAACACGTATTATTATATAGTTTTCCATGATACAATTTTCTTAATGAAATTAAAATGGGCTTAGATAATTGGTATGAATGTAAGAAGTTATTTATTTATTTATTTATTTATTTACGTATCTTTAGCCTCGCAAAGTCATCGCAGCGTCTCGCGACTATCACGTCTATCGTCTATCGCGTTTGACCTGTGACGCGAGCCGTGAGCCGCGTCTCGCGAAGATTTCTTAGCTTTAGAATAACCACCATAGTAAAATACAGCTCTTTACTCACACTTAAATATCACACTTGGATATGAACTACTTAATCGATATTTTACATGTCATCATGTTATGGAAGTCATGCCCGGAAAATATTAGAACTTATACTACATATTATACTCACGCCAAGAACTTAGCGCCCTGCGGCTGCAAC
This sequence comes from Crambus lathoniellus, assembly GCA_949710035.1. Classification (NCBI taxonomy): domain Eukaryota; kingdom Metazoa; phylum Arthropoda; class Insecta; order Lepidoptera; family Crambidae; genus Crambus; species Crambus lathoniellus. Next base: position 9,093,798 of record OX453323.1, on the reverse strand, counting down.
TCCAACAATCTCGAAGCCAGCGCCTCTCCCTCCATGAGCGGCGGCGGGGCGGCCGCGGGCGCTCGCCGTGTCGCAGCCCTACGCACAAACACTAAGGAATTTAACCAGAATCCGAGGAGACACTAAATACAGTAAGATTGTAATAAGTGTGCGTGTGCTTTAATGTCCTGAAGGCATAAGCCTTCTCTTGGATGGATAAGGAGAATGGGCAATGAGTTGCTGTGCGGGCCCAAAGCGTATTGGTTGAGTATTAACGCCTGAAAATGTAGCCAGGGACCGTACTCTGAAACGCTAATCCGAAACTTCCGTTAGCCCCGCCCCTTTCACTCGATTCTGTCCCGGCTAGAGAGTAAGAGGGACGGGTATAGCGAAGTTTCGGGTTTTGCGTTTCAGGGACCGTACTCTGAAACGCTAATCCGAAACTTCGGTAAGCCCCGCCCCTTTCACTCGATTCTGTCCCGACTAGAGAGTGAGAGGGACGGGTATACCGAAGTTTCGGGTTTTGCGTTTCAGAGTAGGCCCTCAGAATCGGCCCTGAGGACCGACGACGGCTTGACGTGCTTTCTTAAGCAAGAAGGAGCTCGAGATAACAAAGGAGATTTTTCAGTTCTGTATGGAGCCTCGGCTAGGACTTTGTACACTATACCATAGGCAAGCAAAAAATAAATATAATAACTGAAAACTAATTATATCGCTATAAGCTAACGCGTTTGATGGTACAAAAGCATTATCTAGTCTTAATAATTATGCAACCCCGATTCAATATGGCGGTAAAATGTCACACTAACATTAAAAAAAAGGTTCACATTGACTGATTAGCATCAGTCGTCAATGTCATCGTTTTTCGTACAGAAACCTCAAAGTTTCCGAACGTGATTTAAATGAGGTTGCCAGTGTGACCATGGATGGCAAAGAATTTTTATTTCAAAGTTTATTTTTGTACCATTTATCCAGAAAGACAATGAGAATTTTAATATTTTATTTGACTTTACTATATTTTTTACTATTAGTACGAATAGTGTACAATGTCCTAGCCGAAAATGAAAAATGTCCTTTTTAGGACATCCGTCCCGTGACCTTTGGGCGACTTCAAATCAGAGGCTATCGGGACACACGTCGAGTGCGTATGCGCTTCTTTTGCTGATGATACCACGATTGTTTTTATTAGAGGTGTTAAAGATGAGGATATAAAAACCGGATCATTGTATGAAAACTAGCAGTGACGCGACTAGCGCGCTTCAGTGGCACCACTACTGCAGCGCTTCCTCAAGCCTCTAATTTGAAAGCGCCCTTGCAATAGTTGCCTAGCCGCCATATTGCAGGTTGAATGCGCATACAAACACGCTACTGAATTTCCAGACTTCGGTGTTTACATTTACTTCTTTGTTATGAATTTAAAGATTCGTGGTCGTCAGCAAGGTAAATGTGACGGCGGAATGGAGTACGCACCACATAAATTGGCGCGTGTCAACATCTGGAACTAAGATTATGACATGGGAATAAGGCTTATTTTTCTGACCCACCACGACGATCAGCGCCCTCCGACAGACGCCAAGTTATATGGCGCGGACTCTACCCACAGAATCGCACCCCAGCACGAGTTATTTTATTATTTTTTAAGCAATGTCTTGCGCTATCTTCGCTCTCGCACACTTATTATAATCCTACTGTACCTACACTACGTCATCTAAAGAGCAATTTGTATCTAAAGTGCATTGCAATTCGTTACCCCTTGTTTCGACTCCTCGGATATCTGGCAAAAAGCAACGATTGTAAAGTTAAAAGACTGAATAGAATTGAAAGATGAAAATTATGGATTTAAATTTTGTAGAGATAGACTTAAGATAATAAAAAAAGCTAACAAAACTAAATGTATTAATTTATACTTCAATCTAAAAATGATATCACAAAATATCTTATAATACTGGCTAAATAAGCATCTTCGTCATGGTTACTCAAGGTATGTTCGGGCAAGTTTTATCTAAATCCGTAGGAAAGCTCGAAGTATCCAATAACTGCAAATATCTTATCATGTTATTGTTGATCGAAGATAGGTACCATCATAATATTTGGACTAATATGTATGGTATTCCGAACTAAATACTCTGTACCATTTAGTACAGTTTTTAATTTAATTACGCCACGTAAATGTCGGTCACGGGCAACAGTTTGCTTTCGTTCCAGCCATTACTGGAGCGAGTTGAAATGTAAACACATGCTATTCATAGTAAACTGATTGAGCCCCTTCAACGCTATGAAACATGGCTAACAAGGTTACTATGTAATTACTAATTAAGAGAATTATTTTAAAGTAGCTGTTGCTCGTGACTCCGTTCCACTTAATTCAAACGTCATAATTTAGAGCACCGGCCGCAATATCTCTAAAACAGTCCCTGAACAATTAATATTCTGTGACAAACCGTTCTCGCGAAAACTTGACTGAACCAATCGAACCCAAATACTATACAAAATAACAACATTTAAACATTTTGCATAATCTGTTCCATCTCCACTTACAGCGCGACAATGTTTCCTGTTTCGGTGAGCAAAAACAGGAATCAACGTGTTTTTTTTTAATGTCATTTTGCTGATAAGTTGCTGTCCAACCATAGGGCTGTCCAACCGGCTAAAGTTCTTAGAAGTCGGGGCCGGTTAAATTGCTACAAAAAGTAGAAGACAATACATAGCGCCGCTGTCACCGGAATAGCAAAGATTGTCGCACTGTAGGTTCATTTCATGGCTCTACATAACTTGAATTTTCATGTCATTTCTGTCATGAACTGTAAGCGCGAGTTGCAATGTAAACACATGCTATTCATAGTAAATTGATTGAGCACGCACGTTCAACGGTTATGCCCATGGCATCGTACCAACAACACAAGGTTACTATTTTTTACTACCAATTTATTAAATTATGATTTTATTTATGGCAACACCATGTTTAAAGTTTTACCTAATCTGTGCTGTCACACGAAACACCATTAGCCTCTAAAGCACCGCGTATTAGAGACTTTGCGTATAGAAATAAGGCAGCATTCAGTTTGGCTTAGGCGGGGGCCGCAGGCCCCAGCTATGCTTCACAGGTTAGTGGGCAAAATAGACGCTCATTGTAAAACTTGAGATCTTCAAACTTTCTCTATTTTGTTTTTGTGGTTTGCTGATATTTCATTTTCATTTATCGTATAAAAGAAAATGAAATACACCGCATACTCTACGTATAAATTTTATACGTAGAGTGTGCGGTGCGCTAGATAAGTCTGTGCTGCGCGGTTTATATCGAATACCTTAGAACAAAAAAATGTAGGTACTGTAATTAGCGCCAAAAACGCCTCAGTCACCGGACTCTATACTTTGTACAATGTAGCATAGGTCTTTTACTAGCTCATTCGTGCAAAGCAAAAAGTTCTATACGCCATTGAAATAAAAGTCAAGAAACGTTTTTCTTAGAAACGGCATTAGAATTTTTTTTATTGCAGTTTATGCTAGAAAGTTAGACTATCTTGTGCTGAAGCAACATTTTGCTTTGCACGAAAATGAGCTATCATGGGTCATGAGCTGTCACCCATGCTTCATTGTAGAAAGTATAAGTTTAATTTCGTGCCCTTATGTTCTCGCATATTTTCGCTATTGATACTATGAGGTCTATTTGGTACCATTTTACTGTGAAGTATTTTAATTTTGAAGGTAGTATCTTCAAGATCTAAAAATAACAATTCTGAGAGCTCTAATGTACTATGGGCAACAGCGTCACTTAACCAGCTAGCAACAAAATTCGTGTGCGTGCGTATCGCCCCTGCACGAACTAAACGTATGTTGTGATGTGACGGGCGCAGCGTGCAAGCAATTTTAACCTTAGAAGTGGTTAAGCGACGCTGTTGCACATGGCACCTACGGTAAATTTATGCGTGATGCAGAACTAAAAATATATAATTACAACAAATAACTACAGAGTTTATCATTCTGTTACGAAAATAACATGAAGAAAACTAGGTTAATTTGAAAAGTATTGATTTTATACTACCGCTAGAAATAGAAATAAACATGCTGCTTGTCTTTGTCTATGGGTTCTTTTTATGAATGATAGGTAGGTACGCTTTTAACAAATCTATTTCACGGCTAAAGTACAGTGCAAAGGGTCATTATATTTTACTGCATTAACTATTGATAAAAACATATTTCGTAAAGTTATATTAATTAACTATTTTATATTTACCATTGATTTTTGTTACATAAAAAACGTAGATTAACATAAAAATAGAGAAATACTTATTGAAAACGAAAATATTTTAGGATATAAGATACAAGTAGGTAGTGATGAAAGGACTCGAGGTTTTTAAACCCTTTTATTCAAAACTCGCCTCAATTTTTAGGACTCGACTCAAAAAATACGACTCGAGTCTTTTTACTAATGTAAGATGACTTCAGTCATTAGAGTTCAACTCTGAAATAAAACGACTCGAGTCTTTTAATAAGAGTTCTAACGACTCAGCCGCGAGTCTTTTAGTAAAGAACTCGAGTCGTTTAACATAAGATGAGCTGTTTAACATGAGATTATTATCTTAGGCTTAGATCTTTAAAACTACGCAACGGATTTTGATGCGGATTTTTTTGAAAGATAGAGTGATTTAAGAGGAAGGATTATGTGTATTAAACATGCATAATATAGTGGAGAAACACTGGTAACTTAAGAGTTTTCTAATGTGATGTCGTAAATAAACTCATTTTTTATGCTTACATTGCATACGCTGGCTGAATCCTACGAGATTGATAAAAATAATGTACCACAGTATTGTACAACTCAAAAAGGTCCACAAGAAAGTCCGCGATGGTATATGTCTATCTCTTAGAGATAACCCACAATAAGCATTTTTATCCTTCACTTTTTACGAAAAATAATGGCTTTATTTACGAAGCAATTTTAAGCAATACAGCATTAATTTTTATCCAATTAAGTACCTTAAATACCTACATTGTGCAGTTAATATAGATCAATATGTCCTTTTACGTAATATAAATTAATAATTTAGGTGCGGCGCGTAGCGTGCCAATACATAGGTATTCTCGTAAATAGCGCGTTAATATTATAAATGCGGAATTAACTCAGTGTCTCGGTCTGTCTGCTACGCTTTCACGTCTAAAATGAAGCAATTTTGATGAAATTTGGTACAGAGATTAATTTGGTACTGACCCTGGGAAAAGACATAGGCTAATTTTTATCCCGGAAAAACATCATGTTCCCGTGGGAAAACGACGTGTAGTCCACGCACGAGAAGCCACGGACGGAGGGCTAGTAAAATAATAAACTTCAGTGCTTGGTTATTGCATTTTTTTTATTGAGATTCTTAATTTTGCGTCATTTAAAATTTTTATTATTACAATTATTTAAAGATAATTATCGTTATTCAAAATTATTACAAAATAGGTTCTTAATTATTACAAAATTTTGATTAATTATTAAAAAAAATATAACATGATTATAATGAAACAAATATTTTTAAGTCATTTTTTATATTAATTAGTTAACTTAGTCATCATTTTTTTCTTGGCACTCTAATACGTCGAGCCATGAAGGTAAGCACATAGATGCCCTAATAGTTTTGTGTCCTAGTCGATTCCTTTGCTTGGTGATAAGATTTCCAGCCGCTGAAAACGCTTGCTCACTGGGAACACTAGCTGCCGGTACAGGTAAAACATCATACGCCATTTGTGTCAAAAGTGGCAAATAATTACTTTGCTTAAACCACCAAGACAACACATTTATATCTTCTGTTTCAATGGGCAATGAAAAATATTTTTCTATTTCATCTTGGGTTGTCATTGTACTTTTCTGTTTATACATAACAGAAAAGACAGTTTTTTTGTTCGTACTTAACGTTTGTGAACTTTTTTTTTTATCCACAACGGGTTTAGCACTTAGCCTTCATCACACCTGATGTTAAGTGGTGATAAGGCTGAAGGTGGAAGCGCACTACTCCCGGAATCCTCTATCACTGAGGAACTGGCTATCTTATCTCTAACTGCCGGAACACAATAATGCTGAAAACATCATTGTTATGGCGTCAGACTTAGATAAGATGGTGGTAGAAAAATGGAAAATGAAGTATTTTAGAAAAAATCGACCCGTCCCACAACTACCTCCGATGGGACACGAACCCACGACCTTTCGCTATCCGGGCGACTGCTCTAACCACTGAGCTACGGAGTCGTTACGAGAAGCGTCGAATTTATCAAATACTTCTTACACGCTGTATAGCCAGCGTTAATTTCATCAATGTGAAGATATTACTACCCCCACACGCGAAAGAAATACCTTTCCAGATATTAGACAATCGTTAAAGAAGAAATTGCTATGGCAAGTTATTTAAATTTTTACTTTTTTTTTTTGCATTCACAATGCAATTTTTATGGTTGAAAAATGGAAAATGAAGTATTTTAGAAAAAATCTACCCGTCCCACAACTAGCTCCGATGGGACACGAACCCACGACCTTTCGCTATCCGGGCGACTGCTCTAAACCAGAGCAGTCGCCCGGTAAGTAAATAACTTAAGATGGTGGTAGCTAGCCAGGCGGACTAAGAACAAGTCCTGCCACCAACCAAACCGAATACAATATGTACCCCCACTGGGAATCGAACCCGGGACCTCTTGGTCTGAAATCGGTGGTGTGAACCACTAGACCACAGAGGCGGTTAAAACTGTTAAGTGCGTTTTGCTCGTTATCTGTTTCTAACGTAAAAGACGTAAACGTAAACGTTTTTTCATTCGTAAACGTATGAGGCTTTTCGTCTAAACAAGAGGTCTTTGGACAAGTAGCCTAATTTTCAAAAGAAAGGTTTCGAGGATATGGGTCTATTCGTCGGGGCTAAGACTGGTCCTCAGACAAGTAGCCTAGCCTTATCTCCAAAATAACGGTTTTTTGGCGTATGGGGCAATGCATTCGACCTACACCTGGTCCTCAGACAAGTTATTTAAATGTGAAAGTTTATTTGGTTAAAAATAACTTTAAGTAAGATTCTTAATATTTTTAACATTGGTGCTTGCATGTTTTGTTTAGCTACTAAGTAACATGTAACGCAATTTGTTAATAAAGAATAAAGAACATTGCGTTGCTGTTTTCTTGTCAAAATAGTACTAGAAATCGAGTTTCATCGAAATCGGCCCACAAACAAAAAAGTTGGCCGCCATCTTGGATTTTTATATTTTTAACATTGCGTTGCTGTTTTCTTGTCAAAATAGTACTAGAAATCGAGTTTCATCGAAATCGGCCCACAAACAAAAAGTTGGCCGCCATTTTGGTTTTTTTAATATTTTTAACATTGCGTTGCTGTTTTCTTGTCAAAATAGTACTAGAAATCGAGTTTCATCGAAATCGGCCCACAAACAAAAAAGTTGGCCGCCACCTTGGTTTTTTTATATTTTTAACATTGCGTTGCTGTTTTCTTGTCAAAATAGTAGTAGAAATCCAGTTTCATCGAAATCGGCCTACAAACAAAAAGTTGGCCGCCATTTTGGATTTTTTTATTATTTTAACATTGCGTTGCTGTTTTCTTGTCAAAATAGTACTAGAAATCGAGTTTCATCGAAATCGGCCCACAAACAAAAAGTGGCCGCCATCTTGGATTTTTTATATTTTTAACATTGCGTTGCTGTTGTCTTGTCAAAATAGTACTAGAAATCGAGTTTCATCGAAATCGGCCCACAAACAAAAAAGTTGGCCGCCATCTTGGATTTTTTTATATTTTTAACATTGCGTTGCTGTTTTCTTGTCAAAATAGTTCCCCAAACAGAGTTTCATCAAAATCGGCCCACAAATAAAAATACGAATAAGAAGTTGATGAAATTTTAGTTCTTTATGTACCTATGTAAGATGAATATTTGCACACACTCACAGTTGACAGTACATGTCTAATTGAATAAGAAAGTAAAACGATAAAGATGCGATGACAGTACATGTCTAATTGAATAAGAACGTAAAACGATAAAGATGCGATCGAGATTCTAGCCTATCTATCATGATCTCGCCTCACGACTTAAGACTCCCGCAAACCGAGTCGTTTTAAAAGGGTTCGAACCTTTTCGTTGAAACCGAGTCGTTTAAAATTTGGAGTCATTTCAAAAAGACTCAGTCTTAAAATATGCCTCGAGTCCCAGACTTGAGACTCAAATAAGGCTTAGGGTTTAGGGTTTAAAGACTCATTGAGTTGTTAACCGTATGAATTGAGTCGAGTTCCCTTTAAAGGGTTTAAAAACCTCGAGTCCTTTCATCACTACAAGTAGGACACCACATAGAATTCTTATGTCCTTTAATCAGATTGGCAGAGTACCAAAAACTGTATCTTATGAGCAACGTTTCCTTTCATCAAAAATACTGATAAACACTGTCTATACGGAGAACCAGACGCGTATAAATGTCAATCTACAATCTGTATTTTTATATCGTGTATAAACAGTGTTCTAGTTCAGCTAGAAAATTTGCCCGTTAAAATATGAGTTATTTGTGGTCGTCCATATCAAAAGGGACCTTATTGCGGCCGGCATATACTTCTTTATTGTCGTTGTTTTGTATTCGAACAACAGCAATAAAGGCGTAAGTGCTGAGCGCCACAAGGTCCCTTTTGATTTGGACGACCACATTTGGTAAGGTTTTAGTCATTTAAGCAAAGAAATGAATAGTACAATTCACACGAACCACATTTTGCCGTTATTTTCGACCGCGTGAGTGATACCAACCACAACGCAACCACGAGCGACGACGGCGACGCTGCGAACTAGCGGCCGGCCATATCGTATACGACGTAACACATCACACCTACTAGCGACAACGCAATCACATCGTCATTTCGTCAGACAACCACAACGCAACTGAAAAAAGCTGCATCGACGTATAAAGCACTAATATGTGTACACGTATATGATATGACTGGTATACGCACCGGCAAGTAACCCTGGTGGGCGCTGCGCAGGCGGCGGGCGGTACGATGATGCGCACGCCGCCACGCCGCTTGGCCTTCATGGCGCCACCTCGCGCGTCCACCACGAAAGACACCAGGAACCTGAAAAGACGATTGTTTATTAGGTTAAGAAGAACTTCAGCCGCGAAGGGGCCTGGATAGCCGGGCCGCGGCTGTCCAGGTGGCCAAGTCTGCTAACGTTATGTCATAATCGTGTCTCAATCGTGTTTCAATTGTAGTGCTTTTTACACACTAGTTACAAGAATGATATGACAATATGATGTGATGTGAATGTAGTGTGTGGTGTGACCATCAGTAGTATTGTGAAAAAAGTAGACATTTCTTGTAACTAGTGTGTAAAAAGCACTACAATTGAACTACAATTGAAAACCGTTTGAGACATGTGTTCAGTACACCCCTGCCTATACCGCGGAGTCAGCTAGCGCAGTGGAAGCTGGTATTACTAATATAGACTCCGGACAAGAACTTGGTTTCAGCCGGGATGTAACTGAACAATTGGACTGCGATACACAGCGGAGAGACTTTTAAGTAAGGTAAGGTTACATACGGGTCTGTGGGTCGACCGTCTCCAAGGCAGAAGTGGTGTAAGGGGGCGCGCGCGCCCCTGGGGTCCTTTCTTCGTCTTCTTCTGCAGACCTTACCCATTAGTCACATTACTCACAACACAAATAACAGCGTTCACAAGACACTGGGCGTTTCAACAATAGATACACAATAACACACGGAGGAGCCTTTTGTCAAGATATATATTGCCCCTGCAACAACACGTGTGGTGGATGATTATCCTTCAAAGCATCGCGACCGGCCACTCATCAGGATGGCATCAAAATCGTGGTCGTACAACACGGGATCGGCAGGATAATTTAAGATTTTTCAAACTCGATATGCCAGGCACATTCAACGCGAGCGATTTTTAACAAATTCAGCAAAATTAATCCGACATTTTCCCAAGAAGAATTCCAATCAAGTGTCCCTGTCAACTTCAAGTGACAGCTAATGTCAATTTGACGTGACATTAGAGTTGCGTTCAGAAACGTCGATCTTTTCCGAACATCCCCCCGCCCCGGACCGTTAAGAACGGTACGTCAATCTACGGGTAATCGGGAGAGCCCACTAACTGCTCTCTTCAAAACCGAATCTCGAACCAAAACCTCAGCAAAACGAGGAACTCCGTCAGTTCCGGGGTAGAGTTTAACAATGCGCCCCCTTCGCCAACATAGGGGCGGCAGGTTAGCATCCTTAATCAACACGAGGTCGCCAGTCTGGGGTGGGGTGGTTTTATCTGTCCACTTCACGCGCTGTTGTAGGATATGCAAATACTCCATCGACCAACGTGCCCAGAAGTTTTGGGACATCTGTTTCAAAAGTTGGTATCGCGACAAACGATGGGATCCTACATCCTGAATCGGATATTCAGGCAACGCCAAAAGGGGCTGTCCGATCAAGAAATGACCTGGCGTCAACGCTTCCAGGTCATTCGGGTCCGAAGACAACGGGCACAAGGGTCGCGAGTTGAGGACGGCCTCAATTTTACAAAATACCGTATCAAGTTCCTCAAACGTGAGAATAGTTTCTCCAATCACGCGACGCAAGTGTGTCTTGGCAGCCTTTACACAAGCTTCAAAAATTCCTCCCCAGGTCGGACAAGCTGGAGGGCTAAACTTCCAGATTATCCCACGCCGGGAGAGGGTGGTTCCAATGTCTATTTTATTATCAACAAAAAACTTAACTACTTCCTTAAGATAATTACACGTTCCCTTATAATTAGTACCACAATCGGAACGTATCAATGACGGCAGTCCTCTACGGGAAACAAATCTGCTCAAGGCGGCGACAAAGGCTTCGGTAGACAATTCCGAGACAATTTCCAAGTGGACAGCCTTGGTGGACAAACACACAAACACGCACAAGTACGCCTTATAGGTTTTAGCATTACGCAGTCTCGAAGCCTTTACAGTAAAGGGACCGGCGAAGTCGGTGGCGACTCCGGCAAAAGCTCTACATTCCGTGACGCGATCAGCAGGCAAATCACCCATCTGGGGCTGCATGGTCGCGGCCTTCAATCGATAACAAGGCAGGCAACGGAAAACCACAGTGCGAATGGCTCGACGAGCAGACAAAATCCAAAATTCACGCTGCAAAATGGCCAACAAAGCATTACAGCCAGCATGTTGTGCATTCACATGGCGATCTGTTATTATCAGTTGAGTCAAATGTCCGGCTTTAGGTAACAAAAGGGGGTGACGAGCTCCATACGGCAGGTTCGCATTTCGAAGTCTTCCGCCGACTCGCAAAAGCCCACTCTCGTCCAGGAAGGGATTCAATCGCGATACCGCGCCCTTCAACTTGCGACGGCCTAAACGCAAAATTTCAATCTCGGACTCAAAACTATCAGCTTGTACTCTCCGGACCCAAAACAAGAGCGCGTCCCTACGCTCGTCCGGAGTGAGAACCGACGAATCACGCCTCGCGCGTGGGTTTCTGCAATTGTACACAAAACGTCTGATCCAAGCGGTAACACCAAGCAGCTTCTGTAAGGAGCTGTACCGATCCAACAACAAATCCTTTTCCCCGGCGGGGTTAGTCTCCAGGACGCATGCCCGCATATCAGGAACGGCTACGTTCGACAACGCTGGAGAGGGCGGCCACTCCGACTCAGGCCGCATCAACCACTGTGGGCCCCACCAGAGGGGGTGGTTAATTAGGGTTGGGGCTACACAACCCCGAGACGCACAATCCGCGGGATTCATGGTTCCCGGCACGTGTCTCCAAATCAACTCGATGTCGGAATTACAAATCTGCGACACTCGATTGGCCACAAACACGTCCAAGGTGTGCGCCGGAGCCTTCAACCAACAAAGGACGACCTGACTGTCCGTCCAAGCATAAACCTCTTGTATCGCAATAGATCGACCTAATGTGAGCCATACGTGGTTCAACAAACGCATTAGGAGGGCAGCTCCACACAATTCCAACCTCGGGATCGTATGACGAGTCCGAAGGGGAGCGACTTTGCTTTTCGCTATCACCAGATGCACAGCAACAACTCCGTCAACAGTAACGGTGCGGAGGTACACGGCCGCAGCAAATCCACGTTCGGAGGCATCGGAAAAGCCGTGAAGAGTAACTTTACAATTTTCAGAAGGGAGGAATAGCCTCGGCAAATGCACTTCATTAATCTCGGGGAGGGATGAAACGAAGCTCGACCAATCTCGGAGTAACTCGTCCGAGAGGGGTTCATCCCACGACACACCCGAAGCCCATAACCGTTGCAAGAAACACTTGGCCATAAACAGCACGGGGCAAATCCACCCATTGGGGTCAAAGGTACGTGCGACAGTAGACAATACTAAACGCTTGGTCCAGACTTTCGGTGGTCGTAAATCCACACAATAAGTGAACGTGTCAGAGACCGGTTTGTACTGTACGCCAAGGACGGTCACCACATGGGGATTATCAACATTTTCGAATAGGTGGGGGTCCTGCTGGTGCTCCTCGGGCAAACCTACCAGTACATCAGGCGAGTTGGATATCCATTTCCTCAACTCGTAACCTCCCGACTTCAAAAGGGCGGTGAGTTCGTCTCTCAGGACAATCGCCTCTGAGACAGATGAGGCGCCCGTGCAAATGTCATCCACATAGACGTCACTGGCCAAAATGGCGGAGGCGCGAGGGTATCTCAAGCGCTCCTTCTCGGCCAACTCCAACAAAGAACGAATCGCAACAAACGGGCTCGAAGCCAAACCGTACGTATTCGTATTCAATTCATAAATCAACAAGGGGTCCCTAGGACTCTCTCTCCACAAAATCAATTGGTACCTCCTATCCTCTGGATGGATGACCGTTTGTCTGAACATCATCCGGATGTCAGTCATAAATACAATTTGGTGCCGCCGGAAGTTGGTCAAAATGTCTGAGATCTCCGTGTGCAGCTTGGGACCTACATGCAGACACTGGTTCAAGGACGCTCCAGTAGAGGTGGGAGCCGAACCGTCAAAGACCACCCGAATCTTTCCGGATTTCAAAACGGCGTGGTGCGGCAAAAAGAAGTGCTCAACGGAGCGCCAATCCAAATCGCTCACGGACATGTGCCCTAACTCCTCATACTCCCGCATGAATTCAACATACTTCTGGCGGAAGACCGGATCCTTGCTCATGCGACGCTCCATCGCCACTAGCCTACGTTCCGCTAGCGGTCGGGATTCGCCCAGAGGAGGTCGGCCGGCACGAAAGGGGAGACGGGTGATCAAACGACCAGAGCGGAGGCGACCAGTGTTATTCTGGTAATACAACTCGCATTCATCCGCTACTGGGTCTACCCGCGGGGCTGGTGGAGGTTCCTCAACCTCCCAAAACTTCTGCACCACTTCGGAGAGAGACACATTTAAAAACAAGACCGCGATCCTCATCAAGGGAATCCAAAACGCGGCGAGCAGGGCCCATCACAACTGTACCGAGTGTCGTCTGCAGAGCTACCAAGCCATCTGGCTGCAAAACTCGCTTCCCCGTCAACAAAACTCGCCCCAGGACATCGGCTCCAAGGAGAGCATCAATCGGGCCTGGGCGGAAGAAATTTGGATCGGCGAGTGGGGAATCAGACACCAAAGACAACATACTCGGTCCCAAGTCAACTGAAGGTTGACGGCCAACAACTGTGTCCAACACAATCGCCGAGGTCTTAATGCCTGGCGTGGACTTATTACGTGATGTAAATGTGAAGTCAACATGCCCTAACAACCCGGGGACTTTCACATCGCCAACACCTCTCACGCCTTCCGTGTGGGGGTGCACCTTGAGGCCCAACCGCCTAACTAACCAAGATGACACAACACACCCCTGAGCACCGGAATCCAACAAGGCGCGAACTTCCACAAGGTCGCCATTCAATCCCCTGACAAGCACAGAGGCCGTGGGCAACAAAACGGTCTCTGGAGGGGTGGCTACAATCGACCGTAAACACGTTGATTGCTAGTATGTGGGGTCCCCAGACGTCCCCCCATGGTAAGGGGGTCGCTCATAGCGATCCAGGGGGTCCCAATCTCCCACATACTGCCTACGTCCAATTCGCCCGGTATCAGGCGGGTTATATCTCCCGGCCCCTTGAAGACGGGGCGGGCGCCGCTCCAAACGCGGGTATTCGGCGAGCGGCGGCGAGAATCGGTGCCTATCATCCACCGTGTACGTCGCCCCATAGTCGCGGGGGCACGGTGACCGATTTTCAGAGGGGGGGTCCCGGGGACCCCCGGCTGTGCGAGGCTCAACACGTTGCGGGGGGCTTCTACGACCTCCCGCATCGCTCGCAAAATCGAACCCCCTAGTTGGGGACCGATTTCCCCTGGGGGGGTCCGTGGGACCCCCGCCCGTGCGAGGCTCAAAACGTCGCGGGGGGCCTCTACGACCTCCGGCAACGCTCGCATTACTCATCCCCATCCTTGGGGATCGGTCTCCCATGGGGGGGTCCGTGGGACCCCCGCCCGTGCGAGGCTCAAAACGTCGCGGGGGGCCTCTACGACCTCCGGCAACGCTCGCGTAACTCATCCCCATCCTTGGGGACCGGTTTCCCATGGGGGGGTCCCTGGGACCCCCACCCGTTTGAGGGTCCAAACGTGGCGGAGAGCGTCTGGGGCCACTCTGGTGGCCACTAGAACTGCTGCGGGATGCAAACACCGCGGGGGGTCCGAGACCCCCACCCATACGCGGTGATCCTGCAGCGACGCGCTGCGGCGCTCCGCCGCCCTCTGGGCTGTTCATGCAGAGGAGGGGATGGTGGTTGCCCTTACAAAATCGGCATGGGTGCGCTTGGGTACATTCGCGCTGCATGTGCAGGCCCAAGCACGAGTAGCACCATGTCCGTTGTCGCGCGATCGCTCGACGGCCTTGGACGCGCTGGTCGAGGAACTTATCACAACGGGTCGTGCTGTGACCCGGTTCCCGACAGTACAAGCAGCGGGCGGTCTCCTGGACGGCGGCATAGCGGCCGGGCGCGCGAGGGGCCATACGCCCCCTACGGGGGGGTCCGGTGGGGGATCTACTCTGTGGCACAGGTCGTTCGGGTCCCATAGGACCGGCCAGAGAGGAATTATCTGCCAGTCTACTTTCTCCTTCCAGGAACGTCAAGAGGTCCGAGAAGGGTGGCAGATAAGTCGCACTATCCCCACCATACTGCTGCTCAAAACGGACCTTAACAGAGTCCGGCAACTTTCCCAGGACAATGTGCAGTAACAAAAACGACCACTGCTCCACTGGGAGTTTTAAGTTTTTTAATGCGTTGTAGGCAACCAACAGCGGATTCAACAAAGCCACTCTCAAGTGCATCACGCTGGCAACGCGGGGTAAATTCAAAATGGCGGCCACATGGTTGTCCGCCAGACGTCGTACGTTCTGGTACCGACGGGCAATCAAATCCCTAGCAATAGGGTAGTTTTCATCCGAGGGGGCCAAATGTTGAACTGATTCAAGGGCCTCCCCTTCCAACACGGATAACAAATAAGCTAACTTCTGGCCCTGGGTCAAATCGTCCCGGGCATGTACAAGACTATCAAAAATATTAATAAAGCCCTCCCAGTCCTCTAGACGACCAGCAAAGCGCCTTAAGTCTAAGGGGGCCAATCTAGCAAAGAGAGGGGGCATACTTTTAGATGTGACCGGGGACGGGCTCGGTTCATTCTCTCTTGCCA
Organism: Crambus lathoniellus; assembly: GCA_949710035.1. Lineage (NCBI taxonomy): Eukaryota > Metazoa > Arthropoda > Insecta > Lepidoptera > Crambidae > Crambus > Crambus lathoniellus. The sequence continues at coordinate 9,078,149 of OX453323.1, read as the reverse complement.
CTTGCAAAGGTCGAGCTACCTGGGTAATTCTGTCCGCAAAATCATAACACTGGTCCACATCCAAACCGACTTCTTGTCGCATTTCCACCTCGGCCTCAACAGTCCTTTCCAAAAATAAGGCATACTGCTCATCAACAACAGCCAAACGTATGGGCAGATCTACGTATCTGTTCAACAAGGCCTCCGTTCTATCCGGTCGATCCAATAATGCGACCGCAGAAGCTAACCACCGTAACTCAGAACGTATTTTGGCTTTAGCAGAGGAGGCCGTCATTGTAACGTCACAAATTTATCAACAAAAACAACAAATTCAAAATATTCACTATAACACAAAATCTCCAATATTTGGAGGTTATTACTAACCACAAAATTCCAATATTACAACAACAAAGTATTTATAATGACACAAACTCTTAAATATCTGGAGGTTATCAGAAAACAACAAAACTCACTGACTATTGAAATTCACTCAAAATCACTGACTATTGAAATTCACTTGGATATCAACACAACATACTGTTACACAACAACAAGTTAATTTTAATTATTTCAAAGCACAAGTTTCAATGAGTGTCAATGTGTAAACAATGTCCCAAATCATTTAAGTTTCACTAAGTATTGAGTGCAAACTTATTAGCTAACCTTTTATTAGCTATTATTTTAGCAACAAACTTGTCAATATTCACAACTCAAATTTGCTGACAAAACTAAATAATAATTATTATGAACAAAGAAAGGCATCTGTTTATATTTTGGAACTTCAATACATGACAATTAATTACAAGACATGGAACCAATAACAAAGGAATGCCCTTTACTTTTCAAATGCAAGTTAATTACCATTTACAAGTACAAATTAATCTAGTCCGGACCAGACTGGGTCATCAAACGGCACTGATTAATAGACAAAATTTTGGCGTGGGCCTCTCAGGCCTTCAAGCTACGCTCTTGCTACCAAGAAATGTTCAGTACACCCCTGCCTATACCGCGGAGTCAGCTAGCGCAGTGGAAGCTGGTATTACTAATATAGACTCCGGACAAGAACTTGGTTTCAGCCGGGATGTAACTGAACAATTGGACTGCGATACACAGCGGAGAGACTTTTAAGTAAGGTAAGGTTACATACGGGTCTGTGGGTCGACCGTCTCCAAGGCAGAAGTGGTGTAAGGGGGCGCGCGCGCCCCTGGGGTCCTTTCTTCGTCTTCTTCTGCAGACCTTACCCATTAGTCACATTACTCACAACACAAATAACAGCGTTCACAAGACACTGGGCGTTTCAACAATAGATACACAATAACACACGGAGGAGCCTTTTGTCAAGATATATATTGCCCCTGCAACAACACGTGTGGTGGATGATTATCCTTCAAAGCATCGCGACCGGCCACTCATCAGGATGGCATCAAAATCGTGGTCGTACAACACGGGATCGGCAGGATAATTTAAGATTTTTCAAACTCGATATGCCAGGCACATTCAACGCGAGCGATTTTTAACAAATTCAGCAAAATTAATCCGACATTTTCCCAAGAAGAATTCCAATCAAGTGTCCCTGTCAACTTCAAGTGACAGCTAATGTCAATTTGACGTGACATTAGAGTTGCGTTCAGAAACGTCGATCTTTTCCGAACAACATGATTATGACTTAACGTTAGCAGACTTGGCCCCCAGGTATTAGGGGAGACTGTCACCCTAATCCCCTATTACCAATGACTGCCACGAGAGCAAGTACTGTATAGTCCATTCGCTTAGATAGTGTCGCTCTGCCACAATGCCGTGCGGGTGTACCGACACTATCTAACCGAACGGACTATACTGGGAGTTTTAGTGGGGTAGGACCCGTAGGACCCCCAAAGGTAAGTCCTACATTTAGAATCACCCATGGGCGACGGATGCATAAACGCATTTCTCCCAGTCATAAAAAAAAAGGTTAAGAAGAACTCTGATATGTAAGTATAGTCGAGCCAACTGAATCATGACCCATTATGAAAAAAAATATGTTTGAAAAGGCCAAAACTATAAAGGTCAATGTCAATAAGTTTGGATTTCGACCTTATTGATTTTTATATCTGTCAGAAAATAAAATTATTTTGCATGTAAGTACATAAATAGATTTTCGGAATTTCAGACCGAATTTCAGGCCTGGTGCTGGGCGTCATCATGAGGTGTCAGCTGTTATCATCGTAATGTGCCACTTTATTCACAAACATTCGGAAACGTTCCAATGTCACAGCCAAATAGTTAAATCCGCCATTTGTTGCAGCACTCACCCGATGTCAAGCGGCTGTCGCTCGATGGTGGCGACCTTGTTGTCATTGTTGCTGGGCCACAGGTGGCCGTCGGTGACGCTGTCCTCAAGCGGCCTGGCCCGGTGCAGCGTCTTGTTGTAATGTGTCAGCTGTTGTTGTGTGTCAGCTGTTGTTGTGATGTGTCAGCTGTTGCAGCACTCACCCGATGTCAAGCGGCTGTCGCTCGATGGTGGCGACCTTCTTGTCATTGTTGCTGGGCCACAGGTGGCCGTCGATGACGCTATCCTCGAGCGGTTTGGCCCGGTGCAGCGTCTTGTTGTGATGTGTCAGCTGTTGTTGTGATGTGTCAGCTGTTGCAGCACTCACCCGATGTCAAGCGGCTGTCGCTCGATGGTGACGACCTTCTTGTCATTGTTGCTGGGCCACAGGTGGCCGTCGGTGACGCTATCCTCGAGCGGTTTGGCCCGGTGCAGCGTCTTGTTGTGATGTGTCAGCTGTTGTTGTGATGTGTCAGCTGTTGCAGCACTCACCCGATGTCAAGCGGCTGTCGCTCGATGGTGGCGACCTTCTTGTCATTGTTGCTGGGCCACAGGTGGCCGTCGGTGACGCTATCCTCGAGCGGTTTGGCCCGGTGAAGCGTGCCCGCCTCGCTGTTCATGTATCTGTATTGCTGTTGCTGCTGGATAGGACACTCCACTTCTCCTGGAAATAAATAAATGTTGTAAGAACTATGTGAAGTTTCTTTTAGACGGAAAAATGAGTTAAAAAATTTCGAATGAAATAAGTAATGAGTAAAATAACGACATGCAAATTTAGCGTTCAGTGACTTCGGAACTGCACAATAGGTAAATTCTGAACTCCCATCGACTTTTTACTCCATCAATTTTCTTTAAGAATATTATAGTAAAGGAATATTTTGAAGTCTCCCATCCTGATTAAACATTAAAAAAAACTTTTTAAAGTATTCTTGCCCGCCGCCGTGCCAATCTGGGAACACCTAGTTTTTTAGGGCATTTAAGAAAACATTAAAAGCTTTCAAAGGTTTTCTTAAATGCCCTAGAAAGCCAGGAGCCAGGTGTTCCCAAATTGGCACGGCGGGCAAGAATGGGTTAAGTGGTTACCTCCTTCGTCCTCCGAGTCACTCATGAACGTGTCCTGCATCAGTTCCGGCGCCGCTACGCGGTATTTGCCTTCCACACCACCTGAAACAATGAAAACAAAGATCGATTTAGATGTCGACATTTTAGAATAGAAGCTTAAAACAGTACCATCGCAAGGACAATCATAGATAGCTATCCCCACTTATTCCTTCTTCAGTCAGCCAGAGAAATAATTTAATACATTTTTTTTTGTTTTACTTATTACTTTGGTTTGACCATTTTTGATTTTTGCCCAATTGAACCATATTTTTTAATTTGTTTGAAAGCGTCAATATTATAAAGGTCAGTGTCACTGGCAACAAGTTTGAATTTCGACGTTATTGAATTTTAATATTTATTCGAAAATGCAGTTAAGGTGGGTCACGATTCAACTGTTTCGACTGTACATACTAATTCGTAATTTGTAATTTCAGGATGATTTAAATAAAATGCTTTGCATTTCTACGAGTATAATTATTATCCGCGACTGCAAAGGTTTGTGAACTCTAAACACGTGGCCACACTACAGGACAAGGAACTTTCCTTAGAAAGTGTCCACGAATTCATACGAGGAAGTGCATACGATTACAATATGAATTTAGCGACGAACCCTGCGCTTGCGCATACGAAATGGGATACTAGGAATAACATGTGAAACGAGACGGGTATATGATTTTCTTTGAGTTAAGTGTTCTCTGTCCCTTTCTAGTTAGGTACCTATTTGCATAGTTTATAGTTGAGTTCGTTGACCGTTAACGATTAATTAGAAAAACTATAAATGCATGAACATAGTTAGGTTTGTTTTAATTTAAATGTAGAACTTTTCCGATGAGTCATTACCTATTGGTTTAAGTATCAATAGTAAATAAATACAAGGTTATGTATTTATTCAGTTTTGTTTAGATTGTATTTATGCTTAGTTCATCGTCAGGTCTTTACAATAGCATTATGTTAAGTGACGAGACATTACAATATAAACAATAAGTCATTTAAAATGTTACTGCATTGCTCAAAATAAAGGTAGGTAAGTACTTACTAATTGGATAGATTTTGTTGTGGCAAGGCGTGTAAAACTTCGCCAACTAAAAATATGGATATATAATTTATTTTTTTATTTATTTGGTAAGAAATTATTGGCGATACCGATAGACAAATCCGCAAAGTAAAAATGGCTTTAATTTTTTTCTATTTAGCTTAGACGACATTCGACATCTATCCAGATATTGCGAAAACATAATTAAATTAGCATTGCCCCATATCATAAAAAGTAGATGGATAAATAAATCCTGAATCCGACTTTTTCGACTTCGATTCGGATATTTCGCATATCCGAATTTGGGTAATACACTAAGTTTAATCCTGCCATTTTCGAATTCGATTCGGATATTTCGCATATCCGAATTAGGGTAAAACATTAAGTTTAATCCTGCCATTTTCGAATTCGATTCGGATATTTCGCATACCTATCCGAATTTGGGTAAAACGCTCATGGTAAAACTACACTACAATACATTAAATATAAATAGGAATGCATACCTAAATTTAAAATGCACGGTACAAATGTACTCGTATACCTTGACACTGTTCGCAGTTAGTGTGACATTACATACAGGCATGCAGACTAATTGGATTATCCTCTTTCAGTGTAGCATTTATTCTACCTATGTGCTTTCAAGTAAGATTTAATGTGGATGGTCACAAATCAATGCAAAGTCAACACAACAGTCTACATCGAAGTTTCAAAATGACATTTGAACGTAGATAAACCTTTAAAAAAAAAAAAAACTAATTAATAAAAAATGTTTTACTAGCTTTCCGCCCGCGGCTTCGCCCGCGTGGACTACACAACGTTATCCCGCGGGAATGTGATATTTTGCTGGGTTAAAAAGTAGCCTATGTTCCTTTCCAGGCTACAAAGTATCTGTGTCCCAAATTTCAGGCAAATCCGTTTAGCCGTTTAAGCGTGATTGAGTAACAAACATCTAAACATCCAAGCAACTAAACATTCACATATATTAGTATAGGAGGATAGGATTAGTAGGAAGAAGGACATGCATTCATAATTCAATTCTGTGAGTAAAGGAAAAATTGTAATAGAAAAAAATATCAGCCCTGCAAGTACCTAGCTTTTCTTTCAGTATAAGTAACCGCGCGCCTATAGGAATGCGGCCCAATGGTCTGCGTTAAAAACTAAAAAGTGATAATAGGACAGGAAACCCATTTGTGGCCACTTTAAGGATTCTTTCACTTTCAAGCACTAAGTACTAAATGGTCTTAGGTATTTAAGACACAAATTATATCTTAAATTATAGAGAATAAAAGGAACATTTTTCAAATTTGAAAAAGTAATAGTAGATTGTTGTAATTACAAGGGAGCAAAATAATATATTATATTTACGGCGAGGGCGCTATTTTGAATCCAGAGCGCAGTGTAGGATTCTAGAGTAGAATCTCGAGCGCAGCGAGGGATTCTAAATTAGAATCCTGAACGCAGCGAGGGATTCAATATACGCCGCCCGAGGTGAAAATAATTTTGCGGCCGAGTAATACACTCTGCTTTTCATCCCCCTCTATAAGAAAAGCAGTAAAGACAACTCAAACTACCTACCTTTCTTTGTCGTTCGGATACATCATAGCGCTAGTCGGGCAAGAAAAAAAATTTGAGTTTTGAAATAAAAAAAAATTAAATAAAAAAAATATATGACCATCAGATTCCTCATAAGTATCTCCGGTATGTATGCGGTAGGGGGGTTGAAAATTTTGTTAGATTTTAGCTACGACTCACCGTTTACGAGATATTCTCAATTTTATAAAATTCCGTTTTTGAAAATTTTTCGGTCCCGAAAAAAGTCCCGGACCCATACAAAATCAGTTGTTTTTTTTTAAGTAGGTACTGCACACCCTTTGCTACACTCCAACCAATGCTTCTTTAATTATGTTCTAAATTCGAATCTCATCGTTTTGGACCCTGTTATGAAGCTGTTCAAAATTCAAATCTCATTTATACCCTCTTGTAATAACAGGTAAACAATGAATCGTTTTGGACCCTGTTATTAGATAAACAATCATCGCTTTTCGAGTCGATGGGATGAAAAATAGTTTTTTGTATACTTATAGCAAAAAATGGTTTTGGCCACTTATTGATAGGTCGAAATTTCAACTTGTTGACATTGACACTGACCTTTATACTTTTGACGCTTTCAAACAATTTTTTTGTAAAATGGGTCACGCGATATAATGAATTGTTTCGACTGTACATTTGGTCAGTAAGTAATCATTGAAAATAGAATATCAAATTGATTGAGAACAAAAATAAAACACGACGTAAACCATCACACTAGTTACTTCGATTAGAATACCAGACTACAATGGACTTTATTATCTCTAATACATTATTGACATTTACGTAAAAATAGATCCAGTTCAATTTCCCCCCCAAGGCCGTTCACATTACATAAAGATTTCATGAATGGAGCGACAAAAGCTCATTGGAGCGACAGACAATTTACTGCGCATCGGATGGTAGGCGGTCGTCAGTCCAATTGACTCGATGACCATATCACCTGACTTTTGACTTATGACATACGAGTAGTGTTGAAAAAATGACACTGTGTTACCTAATTAAATCATGTCAAATACGAACAGGATGGAATGTCAATTGTTCAGCAATGATGTCAGGTTGAATTTTAAATGATTTATTCTGGATTCGCAATGATGGAATACCTTATTTACTTTAACAATACAATGTTGGTGATTTTTAGCACCTAGGTTTATTACCTATATGTAGTTAAGTTGAGAGTTATAACATTTTTCTTGGAGACTTTTTCAGTTTTTGTCTCACTTTTTCATCCTATCTAAGTATTCGACGTTTTTATCCGCCGCGACTGCGACAGAAATGTTTTCGATTACCAAAATAATCGTACCTTATTAGTCATTGGCCAAAAATATTGCCTTCATCATTGGAGCATTTCAAAGTCAAGTCATCGACCAGTTTTAAGAAAAACAATTAAAAACAAAATCGTCTTTATTTGAAGCGTGTTAAAGAGGTGTCTATTAATACAAAGGCGACGAAATTCGGATAATGAGAGAATGGTAGATGACGCACATTTTGGCAAGCTTGTGGTGCATGTTTTGGTGTTTGGTGTACACTCAGTCATTAGTGCATAGATAATAAAATACATTTGGCAGGGGTTGGAGAGTTCATTAAATGTTTGGTGATACGATAGGTACGACGATCTTTTAGCCTTTAGCTTCAATTTTTGTAGATTCTATTCTTAAGGCGATACTCGGAAAAATTATGCTAAAGCGAGATAGCAATGAGAAAACGACGCGCGCGGGAGCGAGACCGATTTTGCCGATAACGCAAAAAAAACACAAAATCACTTCGTATTCAAATCCTATAGCGATTTAAAAAAAATGCTTCTATACGTTCCTAATTAATATTATTGGTGTCCACTAATTAAACCAATTTTCAATCGTATATGTATCCCTATTCAAGAATAATCTTGATATTTCTTATTTTTTAGAGGTATTTTCGAAAATAAAAAGTGTCGAGCCAAAATCATAAAATCGTGTTTCTGAAACTATACGATTCTAGATAAAGGTATGAAGAAATATATATCTTATTACCAGATTTATAACAACTCTAATCTAACCGTCCTATAGTTTTATATCAAAGAGTCCATACTTTTTCCGAGTAGCGCCTTAAGTAGGTACTTAATTATCTTTTGTCGACATCGCGATTGAAACAATTATAAATAACTAGCAGTTGCTCACGACTTCGTCCGCGTTAGATCAAACGTTTGAATGTTGCCAGTGTCTACTCATTGCCTAATTAAGTCCTTTATAACGGCAACTGAACCATATTATTACAAAGTCGGTACAACATGATCTAAATAAGAGACTTTATAATGATTTTAACATCAGACACTCATCAATGTCGTTAATCTACATGTTTCGATCTATGTTGAAACCATTGAGTACATCAATGGTTGAAACTCAAGAGTGTTGATGACAGTGTTAATACTGCATTTGAAATAAGTTTTATAACCAATTACTACGCATTACCTACCTACATTAAAAGGTTTTCTCAACAAATATTGTCAGTACTAAGAGTGTGCAACGTGCATCAATTAAATGCATCAGGTAAAGCAAACATACGCGACCTCATCCGACCGATGATATCATTCTCCTTGGTACAAATACAGCAACATTGTACGCCCACTATATTCTTACACTTATTAGTAAAATGAGTTTCTTCCACCTTAGATTTTGTTGGACAGGCGTAGCCAATTGGAGATAACGACTGCACCACAGTTGAAAACGTGATGTGGTACTGCCTACTCAAAAGATTTTGTCTTTAAAAAACAAGAGCCGAGTTTCTTGCCTGTTCTTTTCGTTACAAGGTCTCCCGCTGTAGGGTCTGCGAACCGATGGCGTTAGTTGCTTTGACATTCACAAGAGCTGTATTAAATAAATTATATTGAATTTGAAATATTGTAAATGTTTATTAAAATCTAGAATCGCAGTAATTATTTTTAAGGTTCTTAATTCTAAGGTAGGTACCTAAATATTTGCCATAAAGGATTTCGCATTCACAGTATTTTCTTATCTCAACATCGTAAAAAGTAGTTGAAGAACAAAAACGACTCTAGCTGTTTCAACTGTTAAATAAATAATCGTCAAAATAAATGAAAATTCTGTCCGTCTGTCGTCATCCGAAATGTTAACAGGCAGACAGATAGAGTTACTTCCGCAATATTATAAATAGCGGCCGCCCGCGGTTTCACCCGCATGGTTCCCGTTCCCGTGGGAATATCTGGATAAAAAGTATCTATCCTTTGTGTTATTCCAGCCTATAATGTATCTTTGTTGCAAACATCCAGATCCGTTCAGTACTTTTTGCGTGATAAAGTAACAAACATACATACATACTCACAAACTTTCGCATTAGGATTTATGTCATTTCATGATGAATGAAAAAGTCGAATTTTATGTAATGAACAACTTAATGATCTGACCACGACATAGACACAAATTACATATTTCTATCACTACTAAGATAAGCAATAGAAATAGTATTATGAATAATAGGTTTTTTTTTTCGAAAATCAATATAAAAGGTTCACTTGAAAAGTTTCATATCACTTTCTTGTGGTTACGAAATCTTTCATAACCCGTACCACACAAGTTTTAAGCAAATATAAACTTTATTACCAAGCATTAAAGTATTAAATTGAAAGGGCTTATTTTGGGTACTATATCAGGTGATTATAGTTAGTTATATGAAGCGTAAAGAGTTGTAATTAAAACCTATTTAGGTTAGGAAGCAGTAATTACGCATCCCGTATGAATGATAGAGCTAAATAGCAAACGCTATATTGGACTTTGAATCTTTTGAGTATTATTTTTGAGTTCAATTTGGCTTGTAAAAGTTTGACTTTTTAAAGTTGCCATGCAGCTTAATTGAATTTAGACACGTAACGATGATGGCGAATGAAAGGAGTTTTGTTTCCGTAAGCGAATATTTCTTTGACATCAAAAAAAATATTTATTTTAATCATAACCATGTACTTATTACGATTTTGGGCTAATTTGAAACGATAAAACCATTACCTACTATAGCGAAAGCCTTGACATTATGGTTTTATTTGCGACAAAACTTGTCACTTTCATATTTTTAAGTTTCCATGATAATATAGGTATCTATGTTATTAGGTTTGGATATTATTATAAAATTATGTTAGGTACTGAACTGACTGACATACAATACAACGCACAACCGAAAAGTTACCTAGTTAGTAGAGTTTGTATGAAACTTTTAATATACAGGGTGTTTTTCTATAAGTGCAATACCTCTTAAGTGGTGATTGTGCTCATGAATATGAACAACTTTTACTATGGGGCCAACTCTGCAACTCAACAAAAAAATCTGCTGTTTCATACAATTTGTTAATACCTACCTGACCAGAATGTATGGAACAGCTGTTTTTTTTTGTGAAGATGCAGAGTTGGCCTCATAGTAAAAGTTGTTCATATTCATGAGTACAATCAACACCTAAGAGATATTGCACTTATAGAAAAACACCCTGTATAATGAATATTTAATATATGTTGAATATTTTAATTCCACGCGTTCCACGCGGACGAAAATAAAAGTAAGCAAGTACCTAGGTAGTAAGTAGTAGGTAAACTATTTATTAATCTGTGGTAGAACTAATTAACTTTACATAAATACGGAACGATTTTCTAAAAAATAAAATTAATTCATTTGATACTAAGAAGAATTAGAAGGATGTTAATTATAATTGAAAATTAATTGTTGAACTAGTCAGTAGTACGAAAGTAAATAATTGCCTACAAAATGTTGATTAAGAATAGTAATTCATTACAGTTACATTTTATCACGAAAGTATGAAACTGTAATGTCCAATAACGATTGGGAAGTTCGATCAAACGTTACGCTAGTCGCTACATTATTACTTGATTGAAGACATATCAAATATAAAAAGAGTATTTAAGACATTATCGATGATTAAAAATATAAATCTTGAGTTTTCGCATAATAGACACTAAAAATAAAAATATGTATAAGTAATAGAAAAAACAATTTGTCTAAATATTAAGATTTTAAATTATTTTTATGCATTCACAATGCAATTCTGTAAGTATAGGAATAGGAAAAATGTGATAGTAAAAAACCACGAGCCGTAAGTAAAAAACAACAAGTAGCTTTCAGGCGGGATTCGAACCCGCGCCTCCGGGTATCCGGCCCGATGCTCTGACCAACTAAGCTACCGAAAGGCTTACACGACTCGTCGAATTATGCTATCACTTGTTACGCTGAGGTCGGGCGTGAAACATGTACAATTTTTTGATGTTTTTATTAAAACCCGCCCGACTTCAAAGTACTTACGTTATTTATTTGGTGAGGAATTATTTCTTACTTTTTTGATGTGGTTTTTTTGAAAGCGGTTTTATTTTTTTATAAAAATAATTTAATATTTAGGTATCATAGATTTGGATCGTGGCGTAGTTGCATTACGCCACGGACTCCGCGAGTAGGCAGATTGCAAATATTGCAATGTCTGTCATTAAACAGAAATCAGTGTAGGAGTACAAATGTGTACATACTTATTTCTGTTTGTGTTTGACATTGTTGATATCGTAAAACACAGATGGCACATCTCATCACGGCTGGTTGCGCGTACGCTTAGAATTATTCCATTGTCATACTAAAATGTGTATAGTAGCCATAGGTGTTCTATTTACTTATACAATTTTCATAATTTATTATCACTACAGAGGTTGTGCTCCTAAATAACTGTGTTTATTAATTTTGTTTTCATTCAACCCTAATTGTGTACCTACAGATTCACTAATATACATACATGAGGCAGCACGCGGCTTCTTTCGCTTGGATATTTTCCAGATCCCTTAACAGTGTTTTTCCCTATATTTTTGCACCCCTTAAGATTTATTTCGATAAAAAAGAAATCCTTTTTCCGATGGTCTAACTTTTCTGAATACCTACCAAAAATTCATCGAAATTCGACCGGTGAGTACCGATCCAGAGACAGAATTAATCAAATAAGATGATATTTTTGATACTTGTCTTTGTCAGAAATATTTAAAGATTGACAACATATCCTCAGAGGTTTTTGTTTGATGGACACATGAGATTTTATATAATATTTAACCAAACGCGTGCTGACTGTCAATTCTCCTCAAATATTGTTAATCGTGTTCAAATATCCTCTATTTAATTAACTATGACGCTGTAAACCAGACGATTTTGTTTGTTTTATTAAGATGGCGTCATGCCAGCTTTACAAGGACACCTTGCTCGAAAAAGGTTTGAAACACATCTAGAGTCATTGAGGCAACTTGCGGTGTACAATGCTGCACAATGCTGTTTGGCAATGAATTTAAATGGCGGACAATGAAGATGGACATGACGGTACAACTGTTGCAAAGATAGCTGATGTCTTTTGTGCATTGGACAGTTAGGACCTTGCCGTCTAAGCGCTAATTAATCAACCTGATAAATTAGTGTTGAACTTGTTTGGTATGCTTAGTTTATTGAAATCATTATTTAACAACTTTTAAAACTAATACTGCAACAAATGAAGGTAGCAATATTGACGATTTTTTTTTCGTTTAATTACAGCTGATTCGTTTGTCAATACTTTATTAATTTATTTTCTAGGAGGTATCATAAATAAAGTCTTATTTCCTTAACTCTACAATTAAAGGTTGTTGTCTTTTTGCATTTTCAATTCAAATATAAAGTAGATTTTTTTTAAATAATTAACACAGATGAAACACTTTAGAAGCTGTACAATGACGCATAATCAACAAAGTATGCGAAAGTACTATTTCCAAACACAATAGTAGCAAAGTTGATAGTAGTCATAACTATAAATAAAAATCACGTAATCAGGTAGGTAGGTAGTAGGTTAGCATGCCGACTTGTATGGTCGACAACAAATTAGAATTTACAAAACTGGCAAAGTTATTTAATTGATGTTGAACCTTGAATGTTTATTTAAATGTATAAACTTTTCCGAAAAATCGGGCAATATCACAGTGATGACACCCACGGGATAAATAGCTAGGCTATAAGCCTATAAGCACTTAAGACTTGTGTTACGAATTAAAAATTAAAATAATGTATTAAGTACAAATATAAATACTTATAAATAAACAATAAGAAAATATTTGTACGCTAGAAACAGTAATGTTGAGCACTTAAATATTAGTTAGAGTGCGAAGTCCTGGCATAGTAGGTCATTTGAATGTAAGACGTTGGATGGGTTATAATCAGAAGTCGGAGGAAAAAAAAATTGTGTCTTATAAAAGGTCACGTATCTGCTCAGTTGCTCAGTATCGACGATACCTTTTAGACAATGCTCATCAGCAGGTTTATGCATCGCCTGCTGTCAGCAAGTGGACACACAAACAACTGTTTTTACGATCAAATAGGCCATGACGTCGAATCGAATATCAGGGAATCTTCATCAATGAAGTTATTATTAAAAAGGCCGTCGATAGAGGAAGTTTGAGATTATAACTATTATGAAAGACGGGATTTTTATCATGTTTATTTCGTTTTTCGAGTTCCCGATATTACGGCGCTGTTGCACACGCCATGATCACGGAGTAACATCATGGCGTGTGCAACTGCGCCGAAATATCGGGAACTCGAAAAACTAAATAAACATGGTAAAAATCCCGTCTTTCATAATAGTTATAGTGATATTACCATGTAAGTTAAAAAAGAAAAAAGAAAAAAGAAGTTTGAGATCTTGAAGATTTGAGCTGACTGTACCTATTGAACGGTGCTCATCATCTGGCAGCTGGTTAATGCATCGCGTGCTGACGGCACGTGGACACACATACAAACAACTGCTTTTCTGATCGGATAGGTATGTAGTAATGACATGACGTCGGATATCACGGGACTGTCCTTAATGAAAGGGCGTCGATGGAGGAAGTTTGACATCTTGCTTGACGTATCTGCTGACGGTACCTATCGATCGCTGCTCATCTTTTAGCCAATGCATCGCGTGCTGACGGCACGTGGACAGGTGATCTCATCCGTATGCATAGTGGATGACGCGAACAAACAACTGTCAAATCATGATTTTGAATTATCAGCAGGTATTTTTCTTCAATAAAGAAATTATTAAAAAAAGAGCGTTGATCGATGGTGAAAGTTTGTCATCTTGACATATCTGCTGACGGTACCTATCGGTCGCTGCTTATCATCCATCAAATACTTCGCGTGCTGACGGCACCTAGCCCCGGTGATTTTAACCGTACGAATGGTGGCGCAAACAAACAAACTTTTTTTTTTTATTAGGACGTTGAATATCAGGGGTTCTTCATCAATGAAGTAATTATTATTAAAAGCGTCGAAGTAGGAAGTTTGACGCCTATTGTCACGTAGCTGCTGACGGTACATATCAGACTGTGCGCATCAGCTGGCTAATGTATCGCGTGCTGTGGTGCTGACGGGCACGTGGACCGGTGATCTCATCCGTTTGCATGGTGGTGCAAACAAACAAACAACTGTATGTGTTTTTTATTATGACGGTAAATATCAGGGGTTCTTCTTCAATGATGTAATTATTATTAAAAGCGTCGAAGGAGGAAGTTTGACGCCTTGTCACGTAGCTGCTGACGGTACCTATCAGACTGTGCTCATCATCTGGCTAATGCATCGCGTGCTGATGGCACGTGGACCGGTGATCTCATCCGCACGCATGGTGGGGCAAACAAACAAACAACTGTATGATTTTTTTATTATGACGTTGAGTATCAGGGCTTCTTCTTCAATGATGTAATTATTATTAAAAGCGTCGAAGGAGGAAGTTTGACGCCTTGTCAGGTAGCTGCTGACGGTACCTATCAGACTGTGCTCATCATCTGGCTAATGCATCGCGTGCTGACGTGACGGCACGTGGTAGGTGATCTCATCCGCACGCATGGTGGCGCAAACAAGTATACAGCTGTTTATATTACCAGAGATGAGATGCTATGACGTCAATCTCAGCGGTTCCCCTTCAATACATTATTGAAAACTCTATATACTCGTATAGTTTCAGTTAGGGGCAGTCGAAAGATTACTCATAGAAAAGAAATATATAAGAAAAATTATGCCTGACCTACTGAAGCAGTCGTGTTTTCAATCTCCATCCGTCCATGACAAACATTCATGTGATGAATTTTTTTTCGAGTCTAGGTAGGTAAGTACCTATTTATTTTATTAATTGACATTTTCCATAGTATACTAATGTTTGAATGTAATCGATCTAATGGGTACAACATAATTTAGGTCCTAATGATGTTTTGTCGCTTGTTTAAGATTAATTTTATTCTAATTTCTCTTACAAAAACAAATATTTGCACGAATACTGTAGTGCATTACGTACTATCCATATTTGTAAACTAACACCTTGTACCTACTCAGTATTAGCAAATAAATATTTCTATTTCTATTACCTATTATCTCCATAAGTAAGGGCGCCCACACAAAACTTCGAATTCGCATCGCATCCATTGAGTTATAATGTACTAAATGATCGCATCGCAAGAACATGCGATGCGTCTTGCTAATAGAAGCCTTATTGTCCGTCAATCACCTTCTTTGATTATTATTAACCTATTTAACTTTAATTCAACACAATTATTTTAGCTACGATTTTTTTAATTTACAATAGATTATGTTTCTTGTGATTTAATTTAATCAAACGCTTAGCATGTTCCTTTATTTTCTTCCAGCTGTTTTAAAACTATTTCAGTAGCTCCAATACGAAACTACATTATGTTTTCCTGAGCTAAGAAGTGGCCAATAGATATGTTATTCTAGCTCGATCATAATGTATCTCTTTGTCGGCCTGATCCGTTTCGCCGTAATTGAGTAAACTTTATCTTTCAGCAGTTTCAGTACTTCCTACCTACATACAACCGTTACCTTCTTATAATATTAGTATAGAAGTATAGATATTTTTTTTTCAGTACAAACATAACATGATTTCATAAGTATTAGAAAAATCGACCCGTCTCACAACTAGCTCCGATGGGACGTTAGTTTGCTAGTTGTGAGACGGGTCGATTTGTTTGTAATTAAGTACTTACTTCATTTTGAATATTTTCAATAATGAAAATTGCATTGCAAAAAGTGACAAAAAAAAAGATTTCTTAAGCTCCTCCTGAGCAAACAAAACACGCCCTTTAATAAAATGAGTCTACAAACTATTTCTCAACTTTTGTTTTCATTGAAGCTGCCTTATTAGTTATTCCAAGCGCGTTTTTCTGCGAGATATTGTTATGAAATCCCCGAATAGGGAAAACTGCTTACACCAAATTGTATCTGTGCTAAGAAAGCATAGCCCGTCAACAACATACAAACTTGACCCTAGTCAAGAAATTTGTATGTTGTCTACTTCAACCAACAATAACACCTACAGTGCCACAAACGTTGCTGTGCCGGTGGCCAAAATGTGAAACTAGCGTGTTTTTTTTAATGTCATTTTGCTGTCAAGTTGTCCAACCATAGCGCTGCTAGCGGCTGAAGTTCTTAGAAGTCAGGGCCGGTTAAATTGTTACAAAAAAAAAGAAAACCGTACGTAGCGCCGCTGTCACCGGAACAGAAAAGGTTGTGGCACTGTACCCGTTCTTGTCTAGAGTGGGTGTCAGATAACTCTGCGCGCGACTGGGGCGTTTTTGGCGCTAGTTACAGTACATTTTTCGTTCTAAGCTTAAGGAAAAGATTAGTATTCGATTTTGACCGCGTGCAGACTTATCTGACGCGCACTCTAGTATAATTGTCCGACATCAAGATGTCAATGTCATTATTTTTAACATTTTGATGAGGATGATCGTGAAAAATGAAGTAAAACCTTTTGTTTTCAAAAATCAGAAATTTGCTACGCATTAGATTCAAGATATATATTATATTTAAGATATATTACATAACATAGAAATTGACTGAATGTATGTTTTGTCCGAAAACCAAAATTTCCCCATACAGCTACAATGTAGCCCACTCATTATTTTACTAAAAGATCCTCAATATTTCCTTCACTTTGATATTTCGAAATGTTTATTCGGCAAACGAATAAAACAAATATACCACAACAGTGTTGATATTCGAACGTATCTTGTTAGGATTCCGTGAGTCATTAATATTTTTACGGAGAGCCGGTGATGTAAACTAAAATATTGGTCGACCTTGGTTGGCTAGAGTAGGCTAGCCCATTAACTGATGTTATATTTTCATGCCCCTAATATGCTTCCTATTTTTATATGTAGGTACTAGTTATTGCTGCGTATTTGTTTGGATTCAATATGAAGACTACCAAAGCCAAAGTTCAAACATATGGAACGGATGTAGGTAGTATGGTGTTCTAGCTTTCGTCATGCGGCTTCGCCCGCGTGTACAACACGAAGTTATCCCGCGGGAGTGTGATATTTTTCCGGGATAAAGAGTAGCCTATGTCACTCTCCAGCCCGAACTATCCCCATACCAAAAATCACGTCGATCCGTTGCTCCGTTTTGACTTGAAAGGGGGACAAACATACACACTTTCAAATTTATAATATTAGTGCTCATGTATTTGTTACTGGCTTTCCGCCTGCGGCCCTGCCCGCGGAACTACATGATGTCATACTTAGGTAAAAAAAAAGGTAAAAAAGTAGCCAATAGATATGCTATTCTAGCTAGATCATAAGTAAATAAATCTATTTGTCGGCTTGGTCCGTTACGCCGTGATTAATTAGTAGCAAACATACAAACATCTAAACACCCAAAGATTTTCTTATTATTAGTAAGATCATAATATTTCTATTCTTATCCCAATTCTGTATGGGAATTAGTATGGAATATTGATGAATGATATATTCTCAAAAATAGTTTCAGAACTTTTAAGATTCTAATTACTTAGTACAGTTTTAAAGATGATTCTGCAATAACGCAGAAATAGATGTGCTCCATAAAAATAAAAGTGGATATAATTATAGACCACAAAGACAAGGAACTGTTCTTATAAAATAATCACGATATTTGGCTCTATTGATAGACATTGAGTATTTTAAGATGAATACGCTAAATAAGGAAGCCGCAAGAAAATAAACACTCATTCACCCAGTTTCTGTTATATTACGAGTATAGCAGCACAATACATTAGCGTCTACATTGAGTCAGACTATTCAAGAGGTTTAGCTTGCAACGATGATGTAACCACCGCCTTTTTCAGCCTTGATCAAAAGATATCCATAAAGTTGTCTAAGCGACGTTAATTGGTATACTTATTTTCATTCAATTATCACCTTTGGATTTCACTTGAGACTAGAGCATTTAATGCATGTGATTGACAGTTCAATAAATGTTTCGTGAGCAGTTTAATAGTACAGGAAGATCTAACCATTTGTAAACCAATAGAGGAAGTACTTTGACGCGAAATTCTTGTTGTTGTTGTTTTTATTTTATACTACGAAGATTATTTCATTAACATTATTTATATTGGTTTGATTTCTAAGTACCCCATTCGATGTGGTACGTGGTGTGTGGTGTACGATAAATTTACTTAAAGAAAAATCGCATTGTAAATAAAAAAGTTGATAAAAGCCGGCTACAGAACGCCTGCAAAACCTGGCCATACGCTTCATTTACGGCTTGCGGAAGTATGACCATGTGTCCCACTTTCGCATGGAGTTAAAGTGGCTCCCTATTCGTCGACGACGTGAAATGCACATTCTTTGCACTCTGTACAAAATACTAAATGACCCTAACTCTCCCTCCTATCTTCGTTCTCGTTTCCACTATCTTCCTCTTCCTTCTCGCGGCCGGCGGGCTTGCGTTACTAAAGTGCTCGCATTGCCGACTAGCAAGACCAACTTTTCCTTTCACTCTTTCTCTGTTCACGCTGCACAGCTTTGGAACAAGCTCCCCACCGCTATTCAAGATTCCCCTTCCTTAGCGACTTTCAAAACTAAGTTAAAAGATCACTTCCTTACAATGTTAACGTCATGATCATTAATATTTATATATATTATGTGTATGTAGGTATATATATTATTATTGCATAGGTATATATGTATGTATATATTATTTTTGAATTAAGTCTTTTTTTTTTGTATAGTTTAATCAAAATTTAGATTTTGTTGCACTTTGTGTTTGTGTCACCCACTTTACTTTTTTTACTTATTAATTGATCAGGGTTGACTGGAAGAGATCCCTTTCAGGGATAAGTCCACCTTTGCCATATAGACTTTAAGACTGTAAATGTTATTATGTTATTTGTGCAATAAAGAATATAATAAAATCTTACATTTATAATTAAAGACTCTAATACTATTTAAATTTGTACAATTACTACCATACTGAAATAAGCAGCACATATACATTCTGAAACAACGCGGGTGCACAAAAAGCTAGAAAGGTATGTATGGTAAAATCGTTTCCAACGAGTGGAAGGAAATGAAACGAATTATGTCTAGTAGATAAGCTGAAATGGCAAAGGGCACGTTTCGCATTGCACGTGATAGACCTTCCTTGCCTAGCACTGATGGTATTGGCGAAGCAATTTTTTATTCAGAAATAGAGTCGAGAGAAAGTAAGACTGTGAAGAGATGGCACTATACGCAGCGTAGTCGGTATAGATAGAGCCTGGGGACTAAATATAAGCGTAGATACATATTCAGGAGTTAGTTTGCTATAGTAATTGAATTATGCTTACATTATATTATAGCTAGCCTGTTTTAAGATGGCTGGATGAAAAGTAGTGTACAACGACTGTTAGACTGAGAAATCTTTCTTTAGGATAACCTGACCATCCTTCTCAAGCAGTCGGGTAATTAAAGAACAAAGCAAGAAAAATCACTAAGATGTCACCTACCTACACATCGAATTGCCGAACCATGTGGAATGAAGTTGAGCCTAAAATTTTAAGTTTCTTAGATGCAAAATTGAAAATGAAGTATTTAGAAAAAGACTACCCGTCTCACAACCAGCTCCGATGGGACTCGAACCCACGACCTTTCGCTAACCGGGCGACTGCTCTAACCACAGCGCTACTGAGTCGTTACAAGAAGCGTCGAATTTATCCAATAGGTACTTCTTACGCGCTGTATAGCCAGCTTTAATTAATAGATGCAGGTAAATATTGACGTCAAATAATGAAACGTCTAGAATCGAATTTACACTACCTATCACTTTTTATTATTATGAATGCGAAAAATAACATGAAGGCTACTTTTAACCACGGGTAACTATCTCATTCCTACGTGAAACCATCTTCTAGTTGTTAAAGACGCAACCGGAAAACTAGTGTCAAACAAAACTTTGTCAAATAAACGATAGTTGATGTCAAATAAAACGTTTGACCTTGCCTGCGTCACCGGGGGCCTCGAAGCGCTAATTGCTGCGCTGAACTGCTGATTGCTTCTGCTATTTATTCAGGGGGTTTCCGGATCTGTGTTTGTTCGATTTTGTCAACTCACACTATGACCTGAGGTTAGGTCTAAGAAGTTAATTGCGTTTCTTTTGTTCTGTGTATTTGTAGGTTTCCATGTTTGCGAGTAAATTTAGTAATTTTAGTTCTGTAAATTGTCGTATTAAATTGTATTTTCAAGGATTTGGATCATGGTATACTTAGCATAATCCAAAGTTAAGTAAAGTTACTACTTAGTTGGTCTGACAGGGTATTAGATATTATTCAAAAGGTCTTGCTGTTTTGTTACCAAAACAAAACAAAAGAAAGGGCTTGAGTTACCATATGCCACGAAAGAAAATCAGAATTGAGTGGAAATGAGAGATCAAGGAAAATGATAGTTGCAGATTGCAAGATGAACTAGCAAGCGGAGCTGGTTCTATATAAAAATGTTTTCCAAAACATAATTTAAACTCATATCTCCAATAAATCTAATGTGACGAAAAACAGTTTGACTTCTAAGCTCTACAGAAAAAACATGCGTGCTGAACGCCTTGCCATTACGAAATCCTTGGCTATTCGTGATGTAAACATCGGTATATAGGTCGGTACGTCTATGCCTGACCGCCTGTTTTGGGGATCATAATCAAATTTAGATTAACCGCTTGGCTGGAGAAATTTGAAGATGCAATAATAAATGTCGATATGCAAATTAGAATTATTGGCTTATGAAATGACACATTTCTAGGTTTACTAGAGTTTTCTAAGATAAGTTTGATCATTCGATATTGAATTTAATTTCATCTTCTGCAGATTTAGTTATGAGATCAGAATTAAGATTAAGTATGAATAACTCATGGAAACGTTTTTCACTTGAACGAAAACTTTTATAGAATCACTAGCTTTCCGCCCGCGGTTTCGCCCGCGTGGACTTCACGACGTTATCCCGGGGGAATGTAATATTTTTACTAGATAAAAAGTAGCCTATGTTTCTCTCCAGGCTACAAAGTATCAGTGTACCCAAATTTCAGCCAAATCCATTCAGCCGTTTTGGCGTGACTGAGTAACAAACATACAAACATCTAAACTTTCATATTTATAATTTATTAAGTAGGATTTTATTAGGAATCTGGTGAAAGAGATTATCGTGGTAATTAGTGATTCCTGACGGTGAAAAGAGAAGTTTACTTACCTAAAACATATCTCAGTTAGTACTTATTTAATAAAAAATATTATCTTTGCAATTGCTTTAAACCTAAAGTAAGTACTTTTTCTAAAATGCTAGGCTAATGAATGTTATTTAGATTAGGCTTGAAGAATCGAGTATTCTGTTACCAAAAAAATAACATAGTAAATTGAATGACATGTTTTATTTCTGTAAGAAAACAAACAAAAATTACGTTGAAAATTCAAATGCATCTGCATGTTTCTTTAAACGCAAATAAGGTTGTTGTTACCAAAGGTTGTAAGTAATTAAAATACTTTTGGACAGTCTCAACAAGGACTTTAGGTCTTCATTTTTTGGGAAAGCTACGTGTTTATCGCTGTCTTTCAACGGTAAGAATCAAAGCGAAACTTGAGTAAACAACAAGCAAATAGAAAAATAATAAACTCTTCATAAAGTAAAATATGAAAATTATTTTGAAAAGTTCAAATAGGTACCTTCCTTCTTCAATATAGAATTTATCTTAAAATAAAAATAAATTATATAAATAACTAGGGGTTCCTCGCGGTTTCACCCGCGTGGTACCAGTTCCCGTGGGAATATCGGGATAAAATATAGCCTATGTCACTCGGGAAGAATGTAGCTTTCTAATGTTCAAAGAATTTTCTAAATAGGTCCAGTAGTTTCGGAGCCTTTTCGATGCAAACAAACAAACAAACAAACAATCTTTCATTTAATTTCTCAATGAAAGCTGTTATTATTGCGCCTCTGTATCAATGGAAAATCTTCAGGATGCCTACTTACACCCACTGGGGATACGAATTACTATGAATTTAGCTCGAAAACAACCGGCAAGGGGATGGCTTACTTCAAGGCGTATTATTTAATCACCATTATTCTATTTTAGTACACAAGTCTGTCTAAAATACATTGAAGTTAATAAAATACTCATAGTAGGAAAAATCAATAAAATTGAAACCTTGATTGTTTTGTTTTTTTTTGTTGCATTTCCTCCCAACTTCCGACAATTTTCAAACAGAAAATAATTTAGGAACATTTGTGTTAAAGTTGTTAATTTCACAAGAATACTTTCTGTAATTAGTATAACAGTGTTAATGACAAAAAAGTAATGTTTACCATCGTTTTTATTAGGTTTGATGCACTGTAAACACGACACTTTTTTTTTCTTTTTCACTTTCTCATTTTCAGTTTTCGGTTTACCATTCGCTACTGTGTTCTCTTGTTTCTTAAGTTCTTTTTTCGCTTTACTCTTTTGATTCACGACACCCATTTTTCATAACAATAATAAAAAAAGCGCGCGTAACTTTTTCTTTTTTTTTTCTTTATTACAGCGATGGCGCGCTCGGCAGATGCGCGTTCGGAAACTAGTGCTGGACTAGCAACGCGAACTGCAGTCGCGTGCGGGCAAGGAAACACTGGCCGTTAATAAGTAAGGCTTCCTACTGAAAAACAAGCGCCACTCTAGACCGCGTCGCCTGTGGTTGACGGTGGCTGGTGAGCTCACGTCCCGCCAACTTTGGACTCCCGTTTGGGAATCAAGGCCAGTGGGAGGATTAATATTCTATATGCTGGTACTTCCTAAACGGAATGCTAATTTCACGTTATTAAAATTTCGTGAACGCGTCCGATCGTAAAGTGTGATATGGAAGAAATATCAATGAAATTTTTCGTGTGACGGAATACCGTTTCGATTGTTGTGAGTTATAACAAGTCGCGCCCGCGTGGCGTCTCGTCGTCTTCTGATCGATTTTCACAAAATACTACTATCACGCTACTGTCTCGTATGTGAAGCTTAGCTCGAATATCATTAGTAGTTTATTAATGTATCGTAATATAACAGCTAGGTATCCTTCAGTTTTTATAATTTCTACTGAATTTTTACACGTTTTATAGTTTAAAGTCAGGTTTAATGCTAATGGAAATGTAACGGAATGTATTTTTTCGAAGTAGTGCTGTTCAAAGGGGATCTATTAGTAGAACAGCAATCGATAGTATTGGAGGCCCAATGAACATAATTTTAGATGTAGCTCTGGCCACTTCACCAAGGGCGAACACTCGTAAAAAGTGTACAGTAAGCCACGCATTAATGATAGCAGTAGAGCAAACGTATCGATATCGAACGAGCTCTAATCACTGAACTACGGAGTCGTCAGAAGAAGCGTCGAATTTAACCAATACTTCTAACGCGATGTTAGCCAGCGTTTATTACATCAATGTGAAGGTAAGTAATATACTACCTTAACACTTGAAAGAAATACCTTTCCAGATATTTGACAATCGATAAAGAATGTAAATCGAAAAAAGGAAAAATAAGTTTTAATTGGTGTTTTTATTGAATTTACTAATCGCTAAAATATGGGCACAAATATGGTCAGTGGCGTAGCGTGGACTATTATAGACGTGGGCGAAGTCGCATCAGCGGGGCCCCTTTTTTTGTACCCATGACCTATCCACCCACTGATATTGAAGAAAAAAAGCAAGGAGTGATTCGGACTCGCCCATGAAGAGTTCCATTACCCACTTAACGTACCGAATACATACACTACACCTAGCCTAAAATACCACTATCATTTTTCGCCAGCAAAAACTAACTTTGTTTTTCTGTGTTTACGATCTACAGCATTATAATTTGGTTTAGATTTTTTAACATTATCTTATTCTTATTCTTATTGTTTATCGGACTTTAAACTAAAAACAGGTAAATATTAAGTCCATACATCGGGTGACTTCCATTTTCTTTCAGGAGAAATCATTTTAGTCCATCGGATGCCTCTCATCTAGTTCCGGGATTCTAAAGGGGATCGAAAATTTCGTTAGATTTCTACGACGCACCTTTTTCGAGATATTGACTATTTCATAAAATTATTTTATTATGAAAATTTATATTATCGGTCGATCATTATCGATAATAACGTAAGTGAAACTTTGGGAAAAAATGGTTCAAAAAACCTTCGTAACATTTTTAAAGACCTATCTAAAAACATCCCACACTAATAGCACAGTGTTAAGAGATCTTAATACTGTGCTAATAGGTTAGATGACAAAATTTATTTTAGTTTAAGCTCCTTGTATGGAAAGCGCCCCTTGATTTTTTATTTTATTATTTTTGTATAAAAATCGTAAAACGGTTCACAGAATACATCTACATACATACCTAGTTTCAACTAGGTATGTAGTCTTAATAGTTTCGGAATAAATGGCTGTGACAGATGGACAGTCAGACAAACTCGACATGTCGAACGAATCTATATTTATATGGTTTTTTGCCAATCGATCGGCTAGGTTACGGAACCCTTAAAAAGGTTTATTTTGTAACTTGTGTGTTTTAACATTACTAAAACAATATTCATCGGCTTTTAGCTTTGCTAAAGTCTTCTAGTAAAGATTTGCAATTGTAAGTAATTAATTTTTGCTGCTAAATCCGATGCGACCGCTTGGAAATTGACAGTATGGCGACGAAGGGTTCTATCAAGGGGGACCGCTTAGAAAAGGGGCCTTGCGCGAGGCCCCTTGATGTGCGAGGCCGTGGGCGTGGGGCTGCTTCGCCCACGCCTAGCTACGCTACTGAATATGGTTTTAGTCTATATATTACTTTAATATGGAAAGTCCTTTAACAAGAGCTAGCTAGCTTTTTTAATTATGGAAGAGTTTCTCTGTTTATGACTTGTATTTTTAGATTTTGATGTTTCTAAGCAAGTGTTCTAACAACACATATGAATAAATAGTCTTTATTGAATGCAGAACTACTAAGTTCATAGTACCGTCTCTAATCGTGATTCTAGTTTTGCTTGACTTGTCATACATATTGTTAAAAATGGATGAGAATCACACTATAGTCACTAGACGGGCATCAAAACGGATTCCTTTAACAGCCGTAAACTTTATTTAGATACTTAGATCATTTGTTGATTATTTCACACACTTACAATTTCGAACAAGGAAAACAAAAAACAAAAAGGCAAATTAATAATTACAACTACCTAAGAGCTAATTGGATGAACTTGTATCTTACGTAGAGACGATTAAAAACCTAGACATTCAACTTAACAGCATTCAGTCAACTTTAAAGTCAACTCCCAGTTTTTTTTTGTACGAATGTCTTAGCTCTCAGACAGTCGGCAAAAAGTATACTGTCTTTTGTCCTTGATCTTTTCTATGAGAGACTCTTTATGCTATTCTTCTATTCACTTATTGTTTTTGTTTCAAACGGGACTATAAATATACTCACGGGAAAAGTTATACATAAGTAATTGAAGATATTTCATAAACTCGTAAAGATACCATCATAAAAAGTATTTAAAAGAGTTATAATCATACACGTACACGTTTAAACTTTTTTATACTTATGTTAAATGATAATTATGGCCTAGTCGAACTTTTGGGTCTGAAAAGAAAATCAAATTATTTTGTCTGATTTTGGATACGTGATATGACTAGAGTGTGTGTCAGATAACTCTGCACGTGCCTGGCGCGTTTTTGGCGCTAGTTACAGTGCATTTTTTTGTTCTAATGTTATAGAAAAGATTAGTATTCGATTTTCACCGCGCGCAGACTTATCTGACGAGTACTCTGGGTAGTTATTTTCCTCGGAGAGTATTAAATTAAAAAACCTTTCATTTGTTTTTTAAAGCTCGACCCATGTAGGTTTTATTTAGTCTCATTTTGAGACGAAAATATACCACGACCTTTTTATCCTATTTCGGGACGAAAGGGTCATGGCGTAGCTGACTTTAAATTATTTAGTTTTACCTTATATGCAATGGGAAAGGAAGGAGTGCAATAGATATAAGTTGTTTTTATACAAAGTGGGGTAGCACTGATGTAAAGTGAAGATAAAAGCCTGAAAGAAGGAAGCGCACTACTCCCGGAACTAAGCTACTAAGAAACTACCTATCTTATCTCTAACTGCAGCAACACAACAATGCTGAAAACATCGTTGTTATGGCGTCAGGCTCAGTAAGATGGTGGTAGCTAACCAGGCGGACTTAGAACAAGTCATACCACCAACCAAAACGAATACAATATGTACCCCCAACCCACTGGGACTCAAACCCGGGGCCTCTGGGTCTGATACCGGTGGTGTGTACCACTAGACCACAGAGGTAGGCGGTTAAAATGATAAGCAGATAGAGACTGAGCTACAGTTATATTGAGTCTAGTTGATATAAAAACACAATTATTAAAAAAAACAAAATCTTACCCTACTGCAAAAAATTTACTAC
Source organism: Crambus lathoniellus (assembly GCA_949710035.1). Taxonomy (NCBI): domain Eukaryota; kingdom Metazoa; phylum Arthropoda; class Insecta; order Lepidoptera; family Crambidae; genus Crambus; species Crambus lathoniellus. The sequence continues at coordinate 9,051,416 of OX453323.1, read as the reverse complement.
TAATAAAACCTTTAAACAAAAATGTAACCGCCTTCAAAAATAATCTTCAAACAAAAATTAACAAACACTAAAAGACGAAAAAATTATTAGAATTTTTAATTCAAAGGACGAAAATGCGTGACTTTTTCTAACTTATATTGGTACCTACTTACTGAACTGTTTGAAGTCGGTGCCAAGTCTAACAGGTATTTAAGGTAAATACCTCACGTTTCGGACCGGGTAGTCTAGTTGATAAAATGACACGATGATACTGAGTCGTGAGTTCGATCGCCATTTGCGACAAAAATTGTCTATCAACATGTTTGTTTATAGTCTATACAATTTTTCATAAGTGGTCCAATCAACACAAATTCCTAATATGTGCTGTAATTATAATATTATTACATAGGATTTTCAAGGGAACTCCTGTCAAAGTACATTATTATTTGTTCCCTTATCTATACATCAGTTAGTCAAGCGCAATCTAAAATTACTTCGAAATCAGTTCTATACAGAAGGGGTGAAAATAATTTTCGTTCGAATAGGCAAATTTTCTTTGAAAGCAACAGCTGTGCGTGACCACACGCCATAACCCCCCCTTCGGTCAAACTTATACTCGTACTAGCTCGTACTATACAATTTAGCTAGAACTTCCCGTCTGACCACTCAACGGCGAAAATTCCTTGGCGCTCTATTCCAACCGCGCTTACGTACAGTAGCTAGGGTACCCAACTTTTTTTGCGACAAACACAGTAGTTTAATATAAGATCGAGAAAAGAAAATGAACCAATTTAAAAAAAATACCGACAAATGAAATTAAAAAAAAAATTGACCTGGTGTTAAGTGAAGATAGTGGCTGTAGGAGAAAACGCACTACTCCCGGAATCCACCAATCACTGAGGAACTGGCTATCTTTTCTCAAACTGCCGGAAAACAACAATGCTGAAAACATCGTTGTTATGGCGACAGACTTAGATGATAAGATGATGGTAGCCAGACGGACTTAGAACAAGTTTACCACCAACGAAACCGAATACCATATAAGTATTCCGTCTGGGAATCGAAACTGGGACCTCTAGGTCTTAACACCGGGGTGGTGAGTGCCATACCACTAGACTAGGCAACAGAGGCTTTTTCAAAGTTGGAACTTTTAAAAGTTTAAATTATACTTACGGGTTTAATAGCTTTGAAAACCAGAGGTAGAAAGAACCGAATTTTTTATATTTTACCACACTTTTATTAGCTTCACTTGTAACTAAGTCACAATGTAAGAAAATCTTGGAAATCAATTTTAACCTACTTCTAATTGTCGTATTGATTTGAAACTTTGCAAGTCTATATGAATCCGATGACAATACAATAATTTGCTACCATCGAGCTGATCTGATGATGGAGTCAAGAGGTGGGCAATAGAACTCTTCAATGGCTGCTAGGAAACCCCTCGAGTTTAGGCTCATTTCTCTTGTTCTGATAAGACCTGTTCGTTACACTTGATGGTGAGGGTCTGATTATGGAGCAGGGAGGAAGCCAGTGGCACTTCTTAATGACCACTAGGAAACCCCTCGAGTTTGGCCTCCGTTGTTTCGTTCGGATGAGACTTTTTAGTCGCACTTGGTGGTTAGGGTCTGATGATGGAGCAGGGAGGAAGTCAGTGGCACTTCTTAATTACCAATAGGAAACACCTCGAGTTCTGGCTCATTTGTTTCGTTCTGATGAGACTTATTCGCTACACTTGGTGGTAAGGGTCTGATGATGGAGCAGGAAGGAAGCCAGTGACACTCCTTAATGACCAATAGGAAACCACTCGAGTTTGGGCTCATTTGTTTCGTGTTGATAAGACCTATTCGTTACACTTGGTGGTGAGGGTCTGATGATGGAGCTGGGAGAAAGCCAGTGAAACTCCTTAACGGCCTCAAGAAAACCCCTCGAGTTTGGGCTCATTTTTTTCGTTCTGATGAGACCTATTTGCTACACTTGGTGGCAAGGGACTGATGATAGAACAGGGAAAAAGCCAGTGGCATTCCTTAATGGCAAATAGGAAACCCTTTGAATTCTGCCTCATTTGTTTCGTTCTGATGTGACCTATCCGCTACTCTTGGTGGTAAGGGTCTGATGATGGAGCAGGGAGGAAGTCAGTGGCACTCCTTAGTGACCACTAAGAAACCCCTCGAGGTGGGCTCATGACCACTAGGAAATCCCTTGAGTTTGGGCTCATTTGTTTCGTTCTGATGAGACCTATTTGCTACACTTGGTGGTAAGGGCCTGATGATGGAGCAGGGAGGAAGTCAGTGGCACTCCTTAATGACCACTACGAAACCCCTCGAGTTTGGGCTCATTTGTTTCGTTCTGATGAGACCTATTCGCTACACTTGGTGGTGAGGGTCTGATGATGGAGTAAGGAGAAAGTAAGGGTTCGGCTCGCGCATCTGGTAAATAATAGACTCCACTTGAATTTGTAAAACTAAATACATACAATCACGCCTTTGAGTTATAATGTTTACGGGGTGATTATCACCCATAGCTTGCCGTTTATTAAACTAAAAAGTAAAAAATAAATATGTAGTTTAAAAAACTAAAAAACACACTTTTATAGGAACAGACTAAAAAGTACAAAATAACCGTCTATTCAGTAACTGAAATTAAAAAGCGTGGTGCGCCCTTTGCAAAGCATGCATTCAAGTACTTAATATTGACAGCGCGCACCACGCTTTTTAATTTCAGTTACTGAATAGACGGTTATTTTGTACTTTTTAGTCTGTTCCTATAAAAGTGTGTTTTTTAGTTTTTTAAACTACATATTTTTTATCTTATTGAACAGAAAAAAAATATTGACGAGCGAATAAAAGTACCAACCTACCTAATATTATTTTTAACAGTAATGGTTGGGAACCTTCGATCAACAATAACACCTAGTTCTAGATACATAGTTGGAGTGACAGATATGGCGAGCGTTATACGCCCACTTGAGAGTATAAATTATAAGTAAGTAAAAATAAAAAAATAAGTAGATTATTTTGACAGTGCCAATAATATTAAGGTATTTCAAACTTGGAACGCTTCCTGTCATTTATAATGTATATAAGAACGTAACATTCATAACCTTTTTCTCCGTGTCAGTCTGTCCATATAAAGTTTTCATTTAGTTCGTGAGCCTTCATCTAGTACTATTGTTGATCGAAGTTGGGTACCCTTACTTATTGCTTATACGTAGAACGTCTGCAAGCGAATTTCGCCGTTCCGTGTCGATCGGATTTTCTATATACCTAAGGCCAATCAAGATTTACGTGTAACGTCATCAAGTCGAATAAATAGCTCCGCTTTGTTTGTTTGTAAAGGCCAGGCCAACCTTAAACCTTTAAAGGGTGATTTTGTTTACGCTAAGTGTACACATAATAGTGGGGAACTGGGGAGTATCCATTTTATTAGTAGTTTTATGTTTTGGTGTTACGTAAGGAGCCCGTGGCTCAGTGGTTACCGCGCTCGGCCTGCGATCGTCGCGGTTAAGCAACTTTAGCAATGGTCAGTCACGGGATGGGTGACCAAAAACTTTTCATCTCGTGCTCGTCCGTGCTTCGGAAGGCACGTTAAGCCGTTGGTCCCGGTTGCATTAGCAGTCGTTAATACCCACGAACCCGTATTTGGCCCGCGTGGTGGGTTATGTCAATGGGCTCATGGTCCATTCTCCTTATCCATCCATAGGAAGGCCAGTGCCCCAGCATTGGGTACAAGGTAAATGATGATGATGATGATGTTTAGGTTCCCTGCATGCTAAGATAAGTTACGTCATTTTGTCAATAGTATTTGTCGTTTGTAATTATTTTCTCAATTTGACTGGCGCATGTTTCATAGGTGTACACCAAAATATTTCAAACTTGCAACTTAGGTAGGTATGCCAATAAGGTTCGATGCCTTTTATTTAGCCAGTTCGATTCCTGGGTGTGGTATGCTAATTAAAAAAAAATATTTGAATGAAGTTTTATTTTATTCGAAAAATAATGAAATTTTTTCTTTGCATGAAAATTGCTATAACAATTTTTTCGAGTATTTTCCCTCCAGCCCCCTGATTCACAAACCGTCTGAAACGGATTCGGATTCGAATTCTGTGCTTTGTCTTTGTCTATTCTATAGCGAGTGACAGAGACAGGGCATACATTCCGCTGTCGGGAGCGTTTCCGACGGTTCGTGAATCAGGGGGCAGGTGTCATGAAATATATACCCTTTTTTTTCACCCTGTATAAACACATAAGTATTCTATTCATCATAAATACGGATTTATTTGTATGCTTGGTTGAACCAACTGTCACTAACATTACCTGTTTGTTATTGAGTGCATCATTTATTAGTATTTGACAAGAAATCAAATTGTCGATTTGCGTGTTTCCATTGATCATTCATTACCTACGGATTATAAATAGTGTGTTTTTATTTCCCGCGAACTTTAATGCGTAATAATGATCAATCTGAATCATTAGTATCGTTGGGTATCGATAGTCGATTTTAATATTTTCTCTCGACATCAAAAAAAGTCAGCTGTTCAAAACTTTTGTAGGAATATAGGATAGTAGGGTTGGTATGGTAGGTAGTCCCATTAACCCCCCGAACTTAGTCGGGTAGTGAAAATTCACGATGTATGATTTCATAACAAAGTTGAACAAACATAAGGGGAAGGTGGGTGACAATGACAACATATCAAGCTTACAAGATGAATTACAAAAACCGACTTTATTAGCATAAGGGCGCGGCGAAGGTCAAAATGTAAATCTTGATGAGTTATCGACTGTACAGCAGTTGATCAGACTTTACAGTATGATTTAATGTCGCTAGTCATAGCGGCGGTTTTATATGTCTACATTCAGTATAGGTACTTACTGTACAATCTATACAAATATTTTGTTATGATTTTTTGTTTGTTTGTCTGTATGTTTGTAATGGAGAAGCTGAATAAGTGTTGGACCGATTTTAAAAATTCTTTCACAATAGAAAGATATGTCTTCCTGAGTGACATAGGCTATATTTTTTGTCCTGATATTCCCACTGGAAGGCAAACCACGCGGGTTTAACCGTGCGGAGCCCCTCATTACAAATATTGTCGAGTACATGTGTAGTAATATGGTTTAACAGAATATTAGTCACGGTCGGTTAAGCTGTTACGTTATGTGTTATGAATTAGAGCCGGCGGGCTTCCGCGATCCGATTCAATGTCACGGCTTCGAATGAGTGATTTGTGATACTATTCATTAGGATCTCTTACTGGAATGGCAACTAATACTGAAGTCAGAGAGCTTAAGTTATTCAGGTGTACACCCGAATAACTTAACTACTTAACTTCACTTCAGGAGTTTTTCAAACATCGCCCTGTCGCAAATAGCAATAAATGTCAAAGGTATGAAAATTACGCCATGATGTTTATGACGGTCCCTCCCAACCCAACAAACATAATATCTTCGCCTTACTAGCAATACAAAATTACCGAAAAAATACCGACGCAAAATACCGAAATGGCTGTCTCTCAGCTGTAAGTAATTTTTTTTTTCGACATTTGACTACCGGATTTGTTGCACTGTAAGATTGATAGCTTATTTTCGTCATCCAAAAATTCATCAGCTAGGACTTTAAATTTTTTTTTTATACAAATTGTTTAATTTCGTCAACATCATCGTCATAAAAACGTCATAAAAGCTTCACTATCTATTTATTCACTTACTGCTGCCATATCAAATCCGGTAAGCAGAGGAAAATAAACAGATACGCTTTTCCGACAGCTAGCGCCATCTCTAGGCGCCCGCCGGAACTAAAACGATTTGTTATTGTAAGTAAACATTGACGCAAGAAGCCGGGCGGGCTAGACATGCGTGACTGTGTCGTTTTTCATGTTTATATAAAATAGAACATAGAAAAATATCTTCAGTTGTAATACACCGCAGAATATAGAGTAAAGTTTTTATTTATTTGCATACATAGTGGTTTTTCATGTTATTAAATAAAAATACAATACCCACCTACTTACATAATATATCTACGTAAGAGCTACCAGACTCTCCTTTTTATTTATGACTGTTTTAGCTAAGAGATATCCAAAAAATAGATAGAGATTTATTTTTAAAATCTATTTAGACAGCAGTAGTTTGTAGTGCAGCAATAAAAGAGCAGTAAAATGGCCGTTTTCTCTAGGAGTGGCATTCACGAAGCATGGTGGAAATAGAAAACGGCTAAGTAGGACACTGTTATTTCGATTTCCTTAAAGTAAAAATGACTTCATTAATTTCATTCTACAAGGTGTTCCTTTCGATATCCCATAAATTAAACTTAAATAAGCTGCTTAAAGTACTTTGTAAACAATTGTTGTGATAATGCTAATAAGTGAAAACAAGACTCTGGAAATCAAATATTTAGAAACGTAGAGTCAACATGTCAGAAGTAGAAAAGGTAAAAGTTAGACATGAATTCAATGAGGCAAGTTTTATTCTTACATACTAGATGGCGTTGTATGCAGAAGTTTTATGGAAAGTCATAAAAAAGTCTGACAGTTTTCATTATACCTAGGTATCTTGTATAAAGTCTATAAAGATCATATCACTGACAAGTTCCTTCCTTTAGTGATTTTTAAACAAATGAAGATATTTAGACTGCGACGCTAGCGATTCAAGGGGAACTTCATAGAACTTCAGACCCAGTAAAATGTAGAGTTTACTAATCTGTCTATCCTACGATAGTCGTCGAGGACTTATGTTGGTTTTATATGAGGGGAGGGAACACTATGAATAGGGAAGTTAAGTATTAGTAGATTTTTAACTTCTAGGTAGGTAAGTATTTATATCGTTTCGTTTATACTTATAAAATAGCTGGAAAGTTTGTTTGTTATGAAAATTTGTAATCTCTAGTTTAGTTTAAAAACACGTTTGAGGGCTGAATTAAACGTAGCGACGACGACTTTGGACGTGAGAGCGATGTTTTGCTACTAAATCTGTGTTTTTGGACGTGCGTGGTTGTTTTATGACGCGGCTACACAATCGTCGAATCGCAAGGAAAGTGTCGAAGTGGCAAGCGACGTCGTGTGGCCGCTAGAATTGCTTGCTCGAGTGAGCTTCTTATGCATACAAAACTATCAATAAGTTATCAATGCATTTCCAAATTATTTGAGTTCGATTCCGTAAAGAAATTTGGTTTGAATTGTGATGGGGTGATTTATTACACGGCTGCCCAGCCCACGGAGTGCATTGTGTTTCGGGTTAATGTATGTTACTATGTATTGTGTGTATGTTTGTTAACCCCAACTATCGCAGGCCGAGCGCGCTGACCATTGCGCCACGGGCTCCTCCTGGTCCAATATTCATTCTTATTTCAGACAAAAATAATAACATCTTTTAAAAAAGTATATTTACTTACTTACTTAACTAAGTACTCAAACTTTTAGCAAGATATTAAAAAACAACTTATAAAAGCCCAACTTCAACGCATCAGGGTCAAAAGTATCTACCATTAAGTCGGCACTGTCAGTTAAGAGTAACAAAAAATATATAAATACCTATGTTGTTGTATCTCGATCTATTATAATAATTACTCTGTAATTTTGAAGCCTTCCAAAAGAAATACCAAATGTATTACATCAGTCAGACTTGTTTCTGCTCTGGTATAAACTTGATTTATAAATTGTGAATAGCTATGGTTAAAATGTTACTTCCCTTTTACTACTAAATAATAGCCCGCCACGACTTATTTTCTAATATCCATTCAAAGGTATATTCCATAAGGGGTCCCTAGAAGATTAAGCATGCTTGACAAGCATTTACGTGCTTGACAAGCATGCTTGATGACGCTTGACATACGTACATCAAGCATGGTCCTCAAGCTTCCGCACTAATTTTCATACTTTTCATCAAGCATCATCAAGCACGTAAATGCTTGTCAAGCGCATCATTTTGCTTGATGTGCATTCAAAATTCACGTGCTTGTCAAGCATGCTTGTTCGTCTAGGGACCCCTTAACCCCTTTAAGATTTGTTTTTATTTTAAAATGCTTGCAACTTGCAATATTGTCATTTTAAAACTAATTTCTCTTTAGCAAAGTTAATCGCAATACGGCTAGTTGTTTTGTAATAGCGCGTTAATATAATATACTTAAGCAAAACAACACTTCAAGATTATCTTGACAAGATATATATCTTACTAGCTCTCCCCATGGTTTGCCCGCGTGGTACGCTCTCCTATGGTTAATATTGGGATAAAAATAACCAATGTCACTCAAGTAAAAGAATTTTCATTTATAACCAATACGTAAAGAAGCATCATTATCATTAACTCTTTAATAGCTAGAAGTTCATCCTACTAATTTGTTATAATTTGCAATTAAAGACTTGTTTTCTTCTTACAAGGAATATAATTTTAAGTATATTGTAGCGTCCTTAACGCATTGACGACTAAGTTTCGCTATGACTTCATTAGAAGAATGACGTCTTGTTTTGCACGAAGAATAATAATATCATGAGTTCACGACCTTATAAATCTATGACTTCATCCCTCATTCATCACATCATAATTTCCATAAAACACTTTAATTCCAAATAATTTCAACCGGCCATAGGTTTTAAGGCTTTCAGCCGAGTCTTTATTATAATTAGAACACTTTATTTAATTGAGTGACATAACGCATATTTTAACCATTCAACACATTGTCCAGTTGCGTAGACACTTGACTTGGGACACAAAAGCCTACCTATATTTAGTACCAAAATCCGTAGGAATCAATAAGCGAAAATATTAAAATAGACATCGAATAGAACTAAACTCTACATGACTCTACCAACTGACGCCAAAAAGAGTCTATGAATGTACGTACACTTGAATTTTGAACTCGGGTAGTTCAAAATTCAAGTGTACGTACATTCATATACTACCAAAGTAATAGTAAATTTTGGTCTAGTTTTATTAAGACAGGCGAAGACATTAAGCCATACTGCCAGTTCCTTAGTATTAAACTATCAAAAGCTAAATATAGAAGCAGTGTTATAATCTCTTCAACGAATCACTTAGGACGGAACAGGTTCCTGTGTATGATAACCCACACATGTAATCTGAGGTCAAGCTGGTTACATCATTCGTCCAGCAGCTATCGAAAACTATTTAACTACGAAGGCCATATAACATCAAGTCTGAAATCTTAAACAAAAAAAAAGAATACACAAAAAATAAACTTTAACTCTTATCAAAGTACAAAACAATTGAAGCTGCGAGTTTTAAATAATTCCAAACATCAAACCTTTTTGCGATGAATGAAGCGAGAATTACTAATAACAGTGATTCATCGAATAGTTAGTCATCATTGGAGCAGAACTGTCGCGAAAATAATCCACATTTGCCATATTCACGGTGTGGGCAAAATTAAAATTCTTGACACAAGTTTATTAATAATTTTGGCAGCAAGCCACAGACGCAGGCGCACCGGCCATGTGCATACAACAAGATAATAACAATAAACATGCAGATTTGGAGTCTACCGAAAAGGTAAACAAGACACCAACGCATTACAATAAGGCACAAAACTCATAATAAACTCATAATAAAAAAATACTGACCAAAAAGCTGTGTTGTAGTAATTTCTCCTTAGTTAGCGTGTCACTTAAACACTTTCAGTTTCTCAAGAAACACTCTATGGGGCACTGATGTCAATACAACAAAGGCACTATTCAGATATTCAGTTACATCATCGAATATTTGCGAGAATTAGCGGGTTTTCAAAACACAACACTTGTTAACAATTAACATGAGAGCACGAATTGGTTTTACAAATCCTGAAACAACACTGGCAACACAGAAATATACACTATTTCGTTTGACGAATAAATTGATTGGTGTTGTTCTAATTTTGAATTGGATTAAGTTGATTGGTTAATTGAATTGTGTGTTGTCGTGATAAGCGGCGAGAGGTCGCGGCGAGACTGCCTGCCCGCTATATCATTGACGCTGGTTCACGTGCGTTTGCATGCAAAAACTTTTACATAGAACTTCGACTCTCACAGAATTGTGAGCCCACGCGGTCGTCACCGGCTTGGAATGTTGTTACGACACGTGGTGCTAGGGAGAAACGGCCGGGAATGTATTTTTTGTAACGCTTTTTTACGGATTTCGCTAAAGCTTTGGCTAATAAAGTTTGTTAAGCTAATGACGAGGGTAGTAATATATTCAGATTGATGAAATAAACGCTGGTTCACAGCGCGTAAGATATTAGAAAGATTCGACGCTTCCTCTAACGACTCTGTAGCTCAGCGGTCAGAGCATTCGCCTGGACAGTGAAAGGTACTTACCGGGTTCGATTCCCGGCGTAGCTACAAGGAGGATGGATCGCTTTTTTCTAAAATTTCATTTCCAATAATATTGAATTTGCCAGATCGGGGTAAGAAAAAGTTTCAGCTCAGTAACAAAGATGTTTTAGAGGGCCGAGATCGAATATAAATGCGAATAATAGTTAGCTGACAATATTAAAATTTTCATTCAATCAACTAAAAAAAAATATTTATTTGAATGTCGACTCTACTTTTGCATATGGCTATGGCGTATGGACAAAATAATATACAAAAAAATTGTTACGAATCGGCATAAATAATTACTTAAGTATTGTTTTGACTTTTGAACAACAGCCGATTTCAAGCCACACACATAATATTGTATTATTTTATGTAAAATATTTTGTTTTCTTTGGGTTAAGAAAACTAAATTTTAGATATAACCTAAGTGACGGAAAATTTAATGAAAGGTATTATTGTATTGCAGCTCTATTTTTCCAAATACTTACTAATACAATTTTAATCGAAGGTATTTATTTCCAGTTTGATAACAAAATTTCTATTGCACAAAGTTAGTTGCCTACTGTTCTTTAAATCACAGACCACCATGTAGATTATATGTATTTATTATAATATTTTATCTTTAAAATGATCCAACTGTATAAAAATCGATTAACTTCTCGAAAGTAAAATTCAATCTGCTCCACTATCAACGAGTGCACCACTAAATCAATTTAGTGAATTTTGATATAATTTTGTACAGATGGATTGGACCATAATAGGCTCTTCAAATTTCAGGAGAAACAAAATCCCACGCTGTCTAAATTCGAAAACTCTACATTCTACAACTCAAGGAATTTCATTGAACAAATGAACCAAAGTGTCATGATTAATCCAACTGGATTATCTGATAAGAAGGACTTATCAACGCGTTCTGCAGATTAAATATGACTTCTAAACAAATGTGGGTACTTATGATAAATATGTTTCGTAATATACCTACTTATTACGAAACATATTTATAAGATACTTCTTAGGTAGAGCTGTTAAATGTTAAATGCAACACGTGTTAATTATAATGTTGTTAAAACTTAATTTTGTTTTGTACTGAGTGCTTACTTGGTATTTTACTATTTTGGTACTTGGTACTTAGTTACCTATTGTTTATCTACAGGATAATATTATTATCCTGTAAATATAAATAGGTAACTAAGTAACTCCTATATGTGGATTTATGGAGTATAAAAGTGTTTTAGTTTCGCAGTGTCCAATGAAGATGTAGTATTTTAACAGTTCTATATTCTATAACCTGGAGAACATGGATAGCTGCAAAACATTTTTATTAATTTTCAAATCCTTACATGACCCTGTATTTATATTTTAGAAGCATGCAAGTTCGTCAGGAAATATCCAGAATTCTACAAACGGCGAGATGAAACTATAACAAGATATACACTACGACACCGGAATAATCTAACTTTACCAACATCTCGTATAAAAATGCACTCTTCCGGGCCTCTAGTGATGTCCATATAAATATTCAATAACCTGCCAAATAAAATAAAAGATTTACCAAAAGAAAAAGACTTCATTAAACAAATAACAGCTCTATTGATAAAAAAAAAACAATATTACACTATCCAAGAATATTTAAATGATAAAATTTTATGAACATAAATTATACAAAAAACTCCAATAAATAATCAACAATACTTAATTAATTTTTACAATGAATATCATAAATTATACAAAAAGCTTCAATTAAATTTAAAAAACAAATATTTTTTTCAATGAATGTATACTTTAATTATAATAAAATTAAATGTAAACTATCACATCATCAATTAATGTTATTAGCCAAAGGAAAGGTCTTCCCCCCTCACCCTCCTAGTTGCTGTGCCCGACAGGGTCCATATTTAACTGTGCATATTTTGTTAACACCTTTGTAACTAATATGGTTGAAGCAATAAAGTATTGAGTACTGAGTAACCCCGGGATAAATGGGGGTAGTGATCATTAATTCCAAAAAATGAGAAATAATTATAATTGAGCCAAAAAAATACCAAGTAAGCACCTAAAATAGTGAAATGCACGCAAAGTGTCCATTTTATTATTTCTAGATGTCAACTTAATATTTTTGTGGGTTAGGTTAGCTTGGTGATCAATTTAGTACAACCCCCAAAAAATTGCTAAAAACTAGTCCCAAATATTAATAATATTCCCCACCTAAAATTGCAATTTGATGTTTTCGTTTTCACCTCGGCGGCGTATTTTCAAAGTCATCCAAACAATGGCAGCGCGCCAACGGCTGACGTCTGCCGCCATTATATCGCGCACGTCTTGATACATTGGCACTCTAAATATATACGCTGAATTCATGGAAGATCTATTCTTCAATTACTGAGTTTACGAACGGAAAGTGAAAAAATAAACAAGTGAAGCTGTATGAAAATCAAATGCTTTTGCCTTGAAAGTTAGTTGCCATTTCTATTCCATCACTTTTGCTGACGAAAGGTAGAGTAGACCGTAAGCAACAACCGTTCCTTTAAAAAAAATCGGATATTTGCCATCTTTAGACAGAAGACGAGGGTCGAGTAGTTAAATAAATTGAAATCCCTCTAAATTAAGTAGGTACTCTGCCAGAAAATTAAGTATTTTTTTAGTATCATAAATAAGCTTTAAAATATCATCCTAACTGAAAAATATTTGTTCATCATCTAAAATTATTCTGCACCCATACATTGCCCATTAGCAGTAATTATTTGAGTCATTGAATCTTCAATTCGTCAATGTCAATGAATAGTAAGCTCTATACACCATCCAAAAACCAAGAAACTCTTAATAAAAGACATGAATGAAACTGAAAATACAGTGCCGCTTATCTTTCTATAGTAAATTTATCGCTTTAAATATTATTAAAGCCTAACCTTATTCTCCAATAGAAGTTGTTACTATTACTAGAGTTATTGAACCTTCAATGAATAGCACTCTTTAAACCACAAAAAAACGTAAACAGAAGACATGAATGAAACCGGGCGGCGGGCGATGCAGTTTATAATAGACGGCTGTGCACGCGCATCTCTGGCACAGTGACTTGTGACATTGTGCACCGATTAGATAGCGCTTTGATCAGCCCGACATGTGGGTTAATAAACACAGTGATTGGTGGGGTGGCAACACAGCTTATATTTAGGAGACTGGGACTATAAAAAAACAAATAAGTACAATTCTCGAAAAAAAAATTGATAGGAAGAAACCACCAACCTCCTAGTAGCTTTGAAATTTCGTAGAGATGGTGGTTTTTATATCAAAATTTTTTCGAGCATTGTATAATAATATTAATAATGTATAAATAATTTCTTACAGTCACACCAATTATCTAAGCCCATGTAAATTTCATTAAGAAACTGTGTCATCGAAAACTTGATAACGGATAAATATTTTTTATTTGTAATTAAATACAATATACGTAGAAAACACCCAGATCAAGACAAATAGACATGTTCAAGACACAAAATATCGGTCTTGTTCGGGAATTGAACTCGAGACCTCTCTCTGGTGCACCCCTGCGTCCGTACTCCTGCGCCAAATCGGTCGTCAAAAATTAAGTCGTCATTGTATTCCTTAAAAATTATGTTTCCGATTATTTTATTTTTTCATCATCATGGTTACCCCAAAAAATACAAATTCGTTTCGTATCTACTTATCTCATACCAGGTTCCACTCTACCAGCTTCAAATTACATCAACATCAATCATATCAAGAAGGTAGGTACATATATAATGTTAGATTAAATATGAATTATGCATCAGTACATTGTCCAGTCACATTGTGGGTTAACGTTACCCATTTGCTTACAATGGTCATTGAAAATACTGGACAACTAAAATGCAGCTCCACCCAGGAATATCTTGTCTAGCCTTATAAGTAGCTAGTCTGTATAGTCAATACCAACCCAATTTGTCAATCGAAAACTTCGATCAACAATAACAAAGATCGAAAACCGATCAGACCCCTAAATTTGACAATGTGCAAACGTTACTATCGCGTTTGCGTTAACAATATTATTCTAGATCTTATAACGGGTGTCCCAAAAGTAGGTATAGGATGATTTGTCTCAATAAAACACGAATGAATTGGAATTTCTTCGTAGTTTAATTTTATTTAAAAGAAGAGACGTACAATTTTATCTGAATTAGTACATGGAAATCGTACCAAATAAGTGGTGTTGCCTTGCATTAAATGAGGTAGTTCTGATTTTTTTATATGTTAGTAGTGATGAGATGGTAATGACAAATCCAAGTTTTCCACCTCGAAAGCCCTCCGGATCATTGTTAAGTATTTAAAAATCCAATAAATTTTCAGATTTTTTTCAGTTTTTGTAAATTTTTACCACCAAGGATCTGAGTCACGGCAAATGTTACTATGCACTCTTTAAAGTAGACTAAATTTGCAATAAAAAAAGAATAATAAAGGGTTCTTGTAAGCCAAATAGTTTTTAAGATACGGCTATTTTAAAATTTGCTAAATCACAAAAAAGGAAGTATTACAGTTTTTTTATTTTTCGTCAACTTTGACCTCCTAGTAGTGGGTTTATGGCAAAAGTTTTTTATTAGTTATTAAAGTCCATTAAGTTTTCAATAAAATGAGATTAAATTTGTCGATTTACACCTGATAGTTCCTAAGACACAGCTGTTCAAAGTTATAGAGGTAGGTTAGTAAACAATTATATAATAGAAGACTTTGCAAAAGGTAGTAAGCCCTAAAGGAAGAAGGATCTGGGAGACGTTCCCGTTCTACCCTGTTAATGACACGCAAACCTTAATCACCTTGAAAGCATACCAAAGATGTAAGGTTGTACCAGCAGATGTGGTTGCAGGAAAGCAGAACTCAAATGTTCGGCTGTTTGCAGCTACTGCATTGGCCAATCATGCGAGAACATACCAGACCTGATGTGTGATGACATTGATGAACCATTGATTGATAACCCACCATCAAAGGACGATTTTGACCTTCCTGAGCAGTTCGATGAAGAAATTATACCTCAGCAAGCTGCCCCCAAAAAGTGTGCTGTGGATTCAGAGGACGTGCCTGGTCCATCAAAATTATACATACAATGTACATAATTGATCCCACCACCTCCCAGATCCTCCTTCCTTTATGGCGTACTTCATTTTGCAAACCCTTCTATTACATAATTGTTTACTTACCTCAATAAGTTTGAACAGCTGTCTCAGGAACTATCAAGTGTAAGTTGATATTACTAATTGGTCTCATTTTGTTGGAAATTTAATGGACTTTTATAACTAATAATTTAACTTTTGCCATAAACCCACTACTATGGGTCAAAATGTCGAAAACTAAAAAAACTGTAATACTTCCTTTTTTGAATTTTTGCAAACTTTTAAATTGCCCCATTTTAAAAACTATTTGACTTACAAGAACTAAATTATTCTCTTTTTATTGCTAATTTAGTCTACTTTAAAGCGTGCATAGTAACTTTTGCCGTAACACAGGTCCTTGATGGTAAAAATTGATAAAAACTGAAAAAAGTCTGAAAATTTATTGGATTTTTAAATATTTAACTATGATCCGGAGGGCTTTCGAGGTGGAAAACTTGGATTTGTCATTACTATCTCAACACTAATAACATACAAAAAAATCAGAACTACCTCATTTAACGCAAGGCAAAATGTACGATTTCCATGGACTAAATAGAATATCTGCTAAATGGCCGCCACGGGCATTTTTGCTGTGTGCAAGTTTTTCATGACACTTTCACACATTTCGCTGCTAATTTCACACATTTCGCTACTTATTTCACCAATAACTCGGCGAATATTTTGTCTATATTGTCTATGTTTTGTGGATCGTTGGTGTAGCCTTTATCTTTGACGTAGCCCCAAAGAAAGAAATCCAGTGGCATCAGATGGCAAGATCTCGGTGGCCACCTCTTCTTGATATTACGAGATTTTTCGACCTTTCGACGAGTGTTTGTAATTGATCGTGAATTTTTGTTACATATTTGTGTAACTTCTATGCGCTGTTTTATTGTGAAACGCTCCACGATTAATTTTACATGTGTCAAGATGACGTTCTTCTTCTTATCCATCCATAAGGAAAGCCTGTGCCCCAGCAGTGAAGACTTATAATGGCTGATGATGACTTATAAAAGCTTATCCCCTTCGCTATGCGTAATCAACAGTGACGTAACTATTGTTGAGTAATTTGCTTAGTATCCTTCTTTTGTATGAAACTAACTGACCACTGGAATGGCATGTTAGTCGATTTTTAGGAAAACCAAATACGCATCATTTATAGTGGCTTTATATACCTATGACCTTATTAATTTAGGTACTTAAATTGTTATTGTATTGTCATCGCTATCTGTGTTTCTAGCTAATTAAAATATGTGGTTCAATTAATTTGTTATGATCCAAATTTCACCGATCAATTAAATTATGGGTCATCACATCATCATCATGTCAGCCGAACGACGCCCACTGCTGGGCATATAAATTAATATTAATCCAAACTAATTACTAATAATTTAAAGGGAAATGATTTGTATTTTTTTTTTGTTTGTAACAAATAAACTCAAAAACTACTAGACCGATTTTGAAAATTCGTTCACCTTACCTTACCGTACCTTACCTTCACCAGAAGAAAGCTACATTATACAGGAGTAACATAGATTTTATTTTTTATCCTGATAATCCCACGGGAGCGAGCACCACGCGGGTAAAACTGCGAGGAGCCACTAGTATAAGATAAGATATGCCAGTATTGATTTTTTCGGTAACTTGAAGAATAGTCCAATATTCCTCCAAAAAAATTGTATGCTTCGATTCGCAGTAACTAACGAACTCTGCAATTTACTTACATATTACTAGTAAAGCTGTTTTGCCACAGCGCGACAGCGGATATACTTGGTCGTAATAATTAGATACCCTATTTCGATAGGAAATGTCACGACCATGTGTTGCCAGAATGAAATTTGAGGCAGGTACGCGGTCTGATAGTCCGAGTACCTGACACTCTCAGTTAAGGCGCGCGTACACGGGCATTAATTGCCTGGCAACTGTAATGGATCCTGGAGCAAATAAGGCGATAGGCTAGGCGAAAGTGGCGCCGCCGCGGTGAATTTCATTTAATATTGTGATTCTAATACAGTTTTAATAAACACATTTGCTATATACCTACTTGAGGGAAAAATACTAGATTAAGGGCCCTAAAAATCCATGTTAAGTTTAATTAAAAAAAATTTTTAACAACCTCTGAGGGCGCCACTTTCGGCTAAGGTATCGCCTTAAGTGGAGCGATGTTGCTTCATATTTCGTTGTATTGTGTAGGTGTATCTCAGCAACGACCAGCAGTGGGCGTCGTTCGGCTGACATGATGATGATCTCAGCAACAGGTTGCTACATTTTGACATTTTGCCATAGCCCATAAATTGCTTGATGTGGTCGTGACGTCATATTTGTGCCCGCGTACAAGCGCGCCTCTCGTGACATTTTGGATTAGTAGAGGGCTTGGTAATTTTTACTCCAAATCAATGTTAGAAAAATTAACACCAAAAGATTAAACGTATCCCGAAAAAATGGTTATTGTAGCATGATTACGATTTATTTTGCATGCATTTTTACATGTTGTTAATTTCTAATCTTAGCACAGCCCAGGCTATGTCAAGGTTACCGTGTATCAGTTACCTTGACTACATAAGTGCCAGTTTAGCCAAACAACGATAATCAAGGAAATTAGGCATGCCGCACAAAAGCGGTTAATTACTAAAATTGGTCAAAGTGAAATGGACCGTATTGACCACGCCTTAAGGCCACTTTTGTTCACGATAACGTTAGGAGTTTCATGACCACGGATATGAGAGCAATTTTACGAAAATCTCATTAAGTGTGGAAAAAAGATTATAATATTTTATGCTCGAAATAAAGAACATGTGGACGTTTGATTGAGGATTTGGACAATTTGTTAGCTGTAAGTATCTTAGATTAGGCTAACTAACTATTATTCCTTGAAAGTACAATGGTTTTTAGCCGACTGCGACAGAAGGAGGGTTATGTTTCTCGAGAGTATGTATTTGACAGAAAGGTCATCGCTATACATTATGTTACAATGATCAAAAACTATCGTTAAATCATAGACAATTTTGACGTAGACTAAATTAGTATTACAACTTTTATATTTCGTATATCTTTCTAGCTTTATTTCTTTAAAACAAAGCTTACTAATATGGGGAAAAGGGTGGTTTTAAAGGCACTTACTCAACAAATGTGTAAGTCTTTGAATTGAACATGATTATGTTGTCAAGCCGCCCTAAGTTAAAAAGGTAAATTATAAATATAAATAATTATAAATAATTTCTTACACTCACACGAATTATCTAAGCCCATGTAAATTTTATTAAGAAACAGTGTCATGGAAAGCTTGATAACGGACAAATAAATACTTAAATACATTTTGTTTCTCCCTACATACTTAAAATACATAGAATTGTAGCTAGCCATCATTTTCCAGTTTTTGTAAAACTAAAACAAAAAAAGTTAAACTTCCCAAACAGCCGAAGTCTGGATAATTTACATTTATTTATTTATTATTTATATTTATTTCCACTTTATTGTACACACAGATAAAAATACAGTTAACAAAATATACAAAGGAGACATACAATGGGCGGCCTTATCGCTAAAATCGATTTCTTCCAGACAATAATTGATTGGAATTTCAAACTCCAGTGCAGCTTTCACCCCATTCATAAACAAGCAATCATAAAAAACTGCTATTTTCGAGAGTACGTTTTATTCCCCGTGTTTAAAATAGCAAGACTCACAGTGTAGAGTACAAAGCAGTATATCTAACTAAGAAATCAACTTCAAACCATGCAGCGGCTGAAATTCATATATCTTGCCAATGTTAACATCACTCATCATGTCATTAAAAACATGGTTTCATTATAGTTGCATTGCATCAACAACTATTTGGTCGTGTCATTTGATTAAACAATTGACTTAAATTGTTTGCGTGGTCAAATGTGTGCACGCTTCGAGCTTACTGGTAGGTAAGTGATAAGAGGTCCATATTGATTTACTTAATATAGGTCTCAGAGAGCTTTGCGAGATTTTCCGATTAAAGAATGTGGTAGAAATTGAAGCTTAGCCAAAAGTATTATAATAACTTCGTTTGTTGTGATCTGTAACACACGTGTGTGATGTTGATCAGATATTTATATTTATTTTTCTAAGGTATGGTTGCTCGTACATTACAGTAAAGTAAAAGTTAAAATTTAACTGTTGTCAATTTTTACCTTGGTCAAACAAAAATACGTTGGGTTAAAAGTGTTGCCTGTACTATTTCATTAACCTTCCCTTAATTACTAATGTCAAAATTTAAACCACCCCTACCCTGTCGGTTATTTTGACCGCCGTTAAATGTGTAATTTGACTGCTCGTTAAAGTACTTAACCGCTTCTTCAACAACGCTTTTTAAATTTGACCGCCGCCGGTTAATTTTACTTTAACCATAATTTAACCCTAAAGTTAACGTAACCAAGCTTCGAGCAACCGGACCTAAGTTAACATGCTGACCTAACTTGACTGTGCAAAAAACACCGTAATGTAACTAGCTGGCTGGCGTCCAGTTTTGGATTTATGCACAGTTTGACGGATATCATTACGTATACTTGAGGAACCGGAACGTTTTTAGATAAAACTCCTGCGCGGCGGGCGCAAATTTAAATCAATGGGCGATTTTCTGGAAGCTCAGTCACTAGATGGCGCTGTCCCACCTATGCAGTTAGAAGGAACGGAACGTTATAAATTTTACTTTGACGCGACTTTTTTACGTAAAACGGAACGTCAGACAGATGTTATTTATTTACCTAAATCTTTAAATTTACCTATTTCGTTTCTGTTCCTCACAGTAGTACTTATTTAATATATTATTAGTTACCTTTGGGTTGTTAAAAAGTAATTAATTTAAATATGTTTCATACCAAAATATACCATAGACATGTACATACTTATTCAACGCCATCTAGTGAAGCAATTGGAAGCTTTTTTTTTTAAATGGCCTCTCAGAAAATCGCTCATTGCTTTCCACGTCCCGTTCGATTTGCTAGTATAGTTAGTTTAAAATTGTGTTTTTCGTTAAAATGAGTCGATAAGTTACTACAAAGTTAAAATATAGATAATGGTTTCCAAAATTAGCTATTTTGATGGATAATTTAAATTACTTTACTTTATATTACGATAATTGCACGTGTTCTATTGGTAGTTATTAGTTAATTAGGTCATTAAAATATTTTGGTATCAAATCTATATTTACCTGGGTCTAATTAAGCATAATATTAATAGTCACCGGCCGTATTAGTTTATTTCTGATAGATACAGACGCTTTTTATATATATAGTAACAAAATAAGAACATTTATAAGAATATTAGAAAAGACAAGACAATGTTTTGAATATAAGGTAGTTTGTCAAGTTTTTGACCAGAAAGATTTATATTTCTTACTAGCTTTCCGCCCGCGGCTTCGCCCGCGTGGACTACATGACGTTATCCCGCGGGAATTTGACACTTTTCCGGGATAAAAAGTAGCCTATGTTCCTCTCCAGGCTACAAAGTATCAATGTCTCAAATTTCAGCCAAATCCGTTTAGCCGTTTTGGCGTGATTGAGTAACAAACATCTAAACATCCAAACATCTAAACTTTCACATTTATAATATTAGTAGGAAGTAAGGATAAGTAAGGAAGTAAGGATAAGTAAGGAAGTAAGGATAAGTAAGGAAGTAAGGATTGTATGTCAAAAGAAAATACTTATCACGCTGAACAACTTCTCTTAAGGTGCTGTATTTGTATCTCTTATAGTTAAGCTGGGCTGCTAGGGTTCCACATCAGGTGTACCAGACCTTCAATATTTTTCCGTCAATAGAAAATGTCCATGACGTTAAACAACTTTTCTTAAGACGCTGTGTTTGTATCTCATATAGTTTAATCTGGCTGCTAGGGTTCCACATCAGGTGTACCACACCTTCAAACTTTGTACGTCAATAGAAAGTGCTCATCACGTTTAACAATTTTCCTTAAATAAGTTTTAAGCTTCTAGCTTTAAAAATGACATAATTTCCATACAAACTTTCATCCCCTATTTCAACCCCTTACAGCCCTTTTTTCACATAAAAAGTAGCCTATGTCCTTTCTCAGGCTCTAGACTATCTCTGTACCAATTTTCATTCAAATCGGTTCAGTAGTTTAGGCGTGATTGTGTAACACACAGACAGACATTTTCGCATTTATAATATATAAAGTAAAAAGTAAATAAAGTAAATAAAGTAATAAAGTAATAAAGTAATAAAGTAATAAAGTAAGGAAGTAAGGATTCGGAAGGCTTCCCGTATGAAATCGAACGTAAACTTTTTTTGCCACAACGTACTAACGCAATTAGCCTTCATCACACCTGATGTTAAGTGATAATAAGGCTGAAGATGGAAGCGCACTAGTCGCGGAATCCTCAATCACTAAGGAACTGGCTATCCTATCTCTAACTGCCGCAACACAACAATGCTGAAAACATCATTGTTATGACGTCAGACTTAGATAAGATGGTGGTAGTAAGCCTGGCGGACTTAAAGCAAGTCCTACCACCAACCAAAGTGAATACAATATGTATCCCCACTGGGAATCGCACCCGGGACCTCTGGGTCTTACCTGTGGTGTGACCACTTGTATTCACTTGAACAATATTCTATTCATACCGACACTGTCAGTGTTTGCAGTTTGCGTTTGCAGCGATGCAGTCTTTTCGACGGTAGCCTAAAACTGAGGTAAGGCTCCCAGAACGGAGACACACATGAAGCGCTAGAATATAGTTTCACAGCTATTGACATCTTCAGTATGCGGGTGGCCCGAACGGGTCTCCCAGACAGTTATAAAAACTACGTACAGCTGAGGTACAGTGAAGTTAGCCTTTTCTCCTCCTCATCCACCCAGAGAGGCATGCCTCTGAATAGGGTATTTGACTGTTGTTGAAATGTAAGTATTTAATTCAGAAATATAACATTACCTATTGGATAACAAATGTGAAAAAAGAAATTGAGCTACTTAATTATGACTCTAGCTATCTCTTTCTAAAACGAAATTTTCTATGGCGGGAGTGTGGCGCTACTAGCATGTTACGTCACTGGATTGTAGCGCTCTCCTAATTTGTTGTCTAATTAGAAAGTTTGATGCCCATTAACGCTAAAAATATACAAGATTGTATTTGTATTTGTAGATATTAAAAAATAAATACCTATGTTGTGTTGGTAATATCTCAATGAACATTTTAATCGTACGACACGTTTACAAAAGACATTCCCCCTATATATATTATTACAAAACGTGGACTAAAATAGTCCTGGTTTAAAACTGGTACTAAACTGGTGCTGTCACTTTCATTTTCCAAATGAAAGACAGAATAAGCATCAATTTTAAATCAGGTCTAACTTTAGTCTACGTTTTGTAATAAGGGGGATTATGTTTGAATCGCACTGTAACTTAAATCTAAACTCACCGGTGTCGCCAACAGCTTGGCTGAGCGTGTTCTCGGTGACGGGGCGGAGGGCTTCCACGGCGCTGATGTAGCCGAGCCGGTCGGCGATCGCACACGCCGTCTGTCCATTCTAAATAGATACGAGACGGTTATTTAAGGGCTACACAGACGATAAGTCCGCCAGCACGCAACGGTCTATCAATTGGCCAAAATCCATGCGATTCGGCGGTTGAGCCTTATTGTAGGCTCGACGGTAGTTCTGGGCCGGTCTAACCTCTCCCCAGCCCCCCGACAAGCTCGAGGCTTGAAGGGAGACCAAGAAGATGGAGAGAGCCCCCTCCAGTCCCTCATAGCCCAAGTTTCTATGCCCTAACAGGATTAATGCTTATACTGGTTTGTTATGTACTACTACAACATACCTAACAATAAAAAACTTTGAACTTGATTATTTTTTTACTTTTAATTTAACGACTCTGCTCGAGGTAGTTGAAACCTGATGTCTTGTAATACTAAGATATTTTTTATATTTCAGGCATCAGTCTGACACAAAAATAAAGCATCTCCAATGTGTCATAACTGTAATCTTCCTACTGTATAAGCTTAACCCACAGAACACGGATTTTTCTCTTGTTCCATGTTCTGTGGCTTAAGTTTGTGATAAGAAATAAAGTATTTATTATAATTTTTAATAATTCAGTTCTGCTTAACTTAACACATAGTTTACATACCGCAGACAGAGCATTGGGATCAGCATTGCTCTTGAGAAGCAGTTGAATGATCAGCGTGTGGCCTTGTTGGGCGGCCTGGTGCAATGGTGTGAACCTGAGGACAAAATGGATCGATAATGATGTTTCTAAAGTTCTATTTTTTTGTAATTTTATTTCTTGTTTAGCTTTGATTACCCGTGTGTGCAGCTCTCGCATGGAAGTCAATATCCGCTTTAATCAGTGCTTTACCTGCTGCGTAGTATCCGTGATGAGCTACGGCATGTAATGTAGGATGGATGGATGCAATGACTGTGTATTATAGTGCAGCCACACTGTGCTCCTTGCGTTCGCGTTCACGTTGCTGCGAATATTTACTTTAGCGGGCATACACTCGCCTACACACTCACTCGCGCTGATACTACCACTCTTTTGTCTCGCGACAAACACTCTTAATACTCGTGGCGAAGCGTTCTTTCCCGCGTCCTTTGCCACTTCTCTCGTGACTGACAGGGTGACTGTTATCTTACCCGTGTGCAGCCCTCGCGTGGACATCAGCCTCCGCTTCAATCAGCGATTTAGCGGCCGCGTGGTGTCCGTGATGAGCTACAGCATGTAAGATGGATGGATGCAATGACTATCAATTATAGTGCAGCCAAGCCACACTGTGCTCTTTGCGTTCGCGTTCACTTTGCCACGAATATTTACTAACACTCGCCTACTCACCCACTCGCGCTGACATTGCAGCTCCTTTGTGTCGCGACAAATACTCGCGACCAAACTATGTCCTTTGTCACTTTCCTCCCTATTTTCCTCGTGATTCGACGTGTGACTGTTTTCTTACACGTATGCAGCTCTCGCGTGGACATCAGCCTCCGCTTGAATCAGCACTTTAGCGACGGCGTGGTGTCCATGATGTGCCGCAGCATGTAAGATGGATGGATGTAATAACTGACTATTATAGCAGAGCCACACTATGCTTATTGCCTTCGCGTTCACGTTGCTGCGAATATTTACTTTAGCGGGCATACACTCGCCTACTCACTCACTCCCTCTGACATTGCAGCTTTTTTGTCTTGCGACAAAAACTCGCGGCCACACTATGTCCTTTGCCACTTCCCTCCCTATTTTCCTCGTGATTCGACCAATGATTGTGTGATGAGTTACTGTTTTCTTACCCGTGTGCAGCCCTCGCGTAGACATTAGCCTCCTCTTCAATCAGCGCTTTAGCGGCGGCGTGCTATCCGTGATGAGCTACGGCATGTAGGATGGATGGATGTAATGACTGTCGACTGACAATGAATGACATATAGTAGAGCCACACTACGCTTATTGCGTTCGTGTTCAGGTTGCCGCGATTATTTACTTTAGCGGGCATACACTTGCCTACGCACCCACTCGCGGAGACAGTCGCGAAGCGAGGACCATGACGAATATGGCGGTCACGTTATATCTTTTGCCACTTCCCTCCCTATTATCCTAGTGATTCGACGTGTGACTGTTTTCTTACCCGTGTGCAGCTCTCGCGTGGACATCACCCTCCGCTTCAATGAGTGCTTTAGCGGCGGCGTGGTGCCCGTGATGTGCCGCGGCGTGTAGTGGGGTGTATCCGTCGCGAGTACGGGCGCTGCAGTGACCTCCAGCGGCGAGCAAACTCTTCAGGACTGCTGTACGGCCTTCCGACGCCGCTAGGTGGACTGGGGTTAAACCTGGAAGGGGATTGGAGATTAATAACGTGTCGCCGTCGGAGTCGTCGTAAACGACTCCGTAGCTCAGAGGTTAGAGCAGTCGTCCGGATAGCGAAAGGTTGTGGGTTCGAGTCCCATCGAAGCTGGTTGTGAGAAGGGTCGATTTTTTCTAAAATACTTCATTTTAAATTTTACAGTAATAAAAATTACACTGTGAATGCAAAAAATGAAAAATTCAAATAACAGATTAATAACGTATTTAGGGGTTGACATTTTGAGAGCGGGAGACATCCTTTCCGACTTGGTTCTTGATCTTTATACTTTCATTTCAAGGCCTTACAAACCATTATTGATAATGGTACGATAAAGTTTTTTCTAATCCCTAAAAAGGTAAAAAAAGATGTCTTGACCTCTGCAATAAGGTATTGTAGTTAGTTTTAAGTAAGTTACATCAAGCGATCTTACAATCTTCGATCTTCTTTACAAGTAAACTTATCATTTAGTTCCTCCCCTACGTGGCATCTGCGTCGTACTCCGAAACGCAAAATCCGAAACTTCGTTAGCTCCTCCCCTTTAGCTCGATTATATTAGGACTGAAGAGTGAGAGGAACTGGTATAACGAAGTTTCAGATTTTGCGCTTTGGAATAGGTCCTCAAAGCATCGGGCAAGGATTGCAACAGACGACTTGAGTTCACTTACCATTATTAGCAGGCACGTTGACGTCGGCCCCCCTTTCTATGAGCATTTCCACGCAGTCCTCGTGACCTTCCTGCGCCGCCATGTGTAGTGGAGTGAAGCCTGCTTTCGACTTTACACCGGGGTCAGCATCTGACAAGAAGTATCATAAATAAGCTATGGAATTTGTATGCACGGGCGGAAGAGGGCATGACGAAAAACTAATACAAGGCGCTAAGAACAATCTTGAATTTCGCGATATCCCGATCATTAGAATAGTATTATATTGCCATATAGTAAAATTGCAGACCGGGCGGACTCCTAAAGTGATCAAAACTTAGTACATACAAATAAATTTATTGTATACGTCCGATTGCTCGCTGATGCTGGTCAGTGTCGTCATTCATTCAAAGTCTTGCTTATTCAATTTAGATTGTGATTTACAAATTCTCGTGAACGTCATAGAAGCTACGCCATCGGTTCGCAAACCCTACGGCGGGAGACTTTGGAGAAGAAGCGGCAAGAAACTCTTCAGGGGTAGTTTAGTTTTATTCTCCGTTTTATTTCGTACCTACAGAGTCGTCAAATTGAAAAATGATCTTAACATAGTATGGTTAAGGTCAGTTTCCATCACAATATTTAGGGTTCTTGCAAGGGAGATAGCAATATGCTGTATATCTTTCCCGTTTGATGACTAAGGCTATACTCACTTTGGATACGAATACGTTAAAGTACGAATGAGGTCGTACGAATTTGTCTTACGTATACATGCCACTGACTCGCATCCAATCTGCGCGCACATAACACTTGTTAAGTTTGGATCATTTATGCATGCTTGGACGAGTAAAATTCGTACGAATACGCGTTCTGTGAGCTATTGGACTAGTATTCGTTATGTATGGACCATAAACTATACTAAGTAGAAATTACTTTAATCTCTTACCATGTTCAAGAAGAGCGAAGGCGATATCGGGGTGGTTGTGTCGGCAGGCGATGTGCAGCGCAGAATGCCCGTTCTTAGCCAGCGAGTGAGGAGATGCACCTACGGAATAAAGCACTAGCTTACTCTCTAGCAATATAAACAAACCACACTTGAAAAACAAACCAGCCATTTAGACACGTTTAATATGTGACTCAGCTAATATAAATGTCAGATAAAACACGTGTGAAAATAAAGATAAAACCAGTACTAATTACACTTTAAAAAGAGGTAATACTAGGAACGGACAAAATGTATGATATCGGGGTGTCCGTAGTAAACAAAGAAAGAAAAAGAAAGAAGTAGCAGTAGCCGGGGAGTTGTTGGACAATGAACTGTACTCCCACGCCATAAGTACCTTTATCAATCAATCAATCAATCAATTCTATTTATTTCAGGCATAGCCCATAGTAGAGGTTAGTAACAATAAACTTATCAACTAGAGTTAGTAAAAGTACAATGGAAAAATAAATAAAAATACAATAATAACATCCGAACATTTAACATACCGTGTGGAGCTTCACCCACCTTTGTAAAAGTGGCATATCCCACCTATCAACAAACACCCTGAGAATACTGTTGGAGCTGCTCCGCAAGCGGGTCAGCGCCGAGGCACACCTTTTCCTCATCACCGCGGCAAAACCATCTATTCGAGCTTCCATGAACATATTGGAAGCGCTGCACCGCCAAGGCAGCCCCAACATTACTCTCAAGGCATTGTTGTATTGTACTCTAAGGTCGCTGTAAGCCCGCCGCGTGTAACTCACCCACAAGCTGCATGTGTAGAATGTCTGGCAGTAGGCCTTAAATAGCGTTAATTTGACTGCCCTACTACAACGCGAAAACCTGCGAGCTAGCATATTGCAGCGAACTGCCAACGATCTACGCTCTCTCTCGATATCATCATTATCGTGCATGTTCTCCGTGACCCAGTGGCCCAAGTATTTAAATTTCTGAACACGTTTCAGGGGATTCTTAAAGAGTGTTATTTCAGGTAGATTACTGTAGCCTATTGAACCTGACTTAAAAAGAATCCACTCACTTTTACTCGTGTTATACCTGAGCCCATGGGCAAGTCCATAACACTCACAGATAGAAAGGAGGCGTCTTATCCCACTGACAGATGGGCTCAACAGCACCATATCATCGGCGTAACTGATGTTATTTATACAAACTCCGTCTACGTAACAGCCAACGTTTGCGCTGTTGAGCTCACCTATCAGTTGGTTCACATAAAGATTGAACAAACGAGGAGAGCTCAACCCCCCTTGTCTCACTCCACATCGTAGCCCATACATATCAGAATAAGTTCCTGCCCATTTTACAGTATTCATCTGGTTACTGTACCTGTTCCAGCAGCAGCAGCGCTATATCGGGGTGCCCGTAGTAGGTGGCCATGAGCAGCGGAGTGACAGCATCTTGACTTAATACAGATTATGATGAAGGCTAAGCATTTCCCAGTAGAAGACACTAAAAATCTTAGTCGCGAGCAGAGGAGTTGTTGGACAATGGACTGTATTCCCACGCCATAAGTACCTTTATCCAGTAGCAGCAGCGCTATATCGGGGTGTCCGTAGTAGGTGGCCATGTGTAGCGCGGCGTGATGTGGCTCTTGCCGGGCCAGCAGTAGCCTGTGAGTGAGTTGTTGGACAATGGACTGTATTCCCAAGCCATAAGTACCTTTATCCAGCAGCAGCAGCGCTATATCGGGGTGTCCGTAGTAGGTGGCCATGTGTAGCGGCGTGATGTGGCTCTTGCCGGGCCAGCAGTAACCTGGGAGTTGTTGGATAATGGACTGTATTCCCACTGTATAAGTACCTTTATCCAGCAGCAGCAGCGCTATATCGGGGTGTCCGTAGTAGGTGGCCATGTGTAGCGGCGTGATGTGGCTCTTGCCGGGCCAGCAGTAGCCTGTGAGTGAGTTGTTGGACAATGGACTGTATTCCCAAGCCATAAGTACCTTTATCCAGCAGCAGCAGCGCTATATCGGGGTGTCCGTAGTAGGTGGCCATGTGTAGCGGCGTGATTTGGCTCTTGCCGGGCCAGCAGTAGCCTGTGAGTGAGTTGTTGGACAATGGACTGTATTCCCAAGCCATAAGTACCTTTATCCAGCAGCAGCAGCGCTATATCGGGGTGTCCGTAGTAGGTGGCCATGTGTAGCGGCGTGATGTGGCTCTTGCCGGGCCAGCAGTAACCTGGGAGTTGTTGGATAATGGACTGTATTCCCACTGTATAAGTACCTTTATCCAGCAGCAGCAGCGCTATATCGGGGTGTCCGTAGTAGGTGGCCATGTGTGTGGGTGCAGTTCACGTTTCAGACCCAGAGGTCTAAGGGTAAATTCCCAATGACATACTAAGTCCGCTTCGCTTGCTACCACTGTCTTATTGAAGTATGTCATTGTC
This sequence comes from Crambus lathoniellus, assembly GCA_949710035.1. NCBI lineage: Eukaryota > Metazoa > Arthropoda > Insecta > Lepidoptera > Crambidae > Crambus > Crambus lathoniellus. The sequence continues at coordinate 9,022,164 of OX453323.1, read as the reverse complement.
AAGCAACAACGTTTTTAACATTTTTTGCATCGGTAGTAACAGATAAGATACTTACTAGTTCTTCAGTGGCTGAGGATTCCTGGAGTAGCGAGATACCTTCAGCCTTATCAGAACTTAACATCAGGAGGTATAGTGAATGCTAATCGTCACAGAAAAGAAGAAGACACAAAAAACTCAGCTGCGAGCAATGGAGTTTGTTGGACAATGGACTGTATTCCCACTGTATAAGTACCTTTATCCAGCAGCAGCAGCGCTATATCGGGGTGTCCGTAGTAGGTGGCCATGTGCAGCGGACTGGCAGCATCTTGACTTAATACAGATTATGATGATGGCTACCGTTAAAATCTTAGCCACGAGCTGGGCGCCGATTCTGCTAACGATGAGAGTTGTTGAAAATTAAGCGTATTCCCATGCCATAAGTACCTTTATCTAGCAGCAACGCGCTCTATGGGGGTGTTCGTAAGAGGTAGGCGGACTGACAGCATCATGACTTCATACAGATTATGATGAAAGGTAAGCGTTTTCAAGGTAAAGACACTAAAATAAAAATATTAGGCGCGAGCAGGGGAGTTGTTGGACAATGGACTGTATTCCCACTGTATAAGTACCTTTATCCAGCAGCAGCAGCGCTATATCGGGGTGTCCGTAATATGTGGCCATGTGTAGCGGCGTGATGTGGCTCTTCCCGGGCGCGTCGGGCTGCGCGCTGCGGGCCAGCAGCAGCCGGGGAGTTGTTGAACAATGAACTGTATTCCTACGGTATAAGTACCTTTATCCAGCAGCAGCAGCGCTATATCGGGGTGTCCGTAGTAGGTGGCCATGTGTGTGGGTGCAGTTCACGTTTCAGACCCAGAGGCATAGAGAAAGATAAATATATATAGTAATAGAGAGCCCACTCGACACATATTTTTGTCACCTCATTTTGAACGTCCGCCATCTTGTCGCCAGTGCTGCTCTCTGTAAATTGGTGTCACTCATAATAGCCTGTACTAAAGCTACCCAGCTGGCCCTATGGCCCTATTCGCTAGCTCAAATGAAAAGTGGATGTAATTTCCACTTCCATTTGAGTTAGCGAAAGGACAGCCATCGTAGTTCTAGTGGTTTTAAGGAGTTGGCGATAAAAATAAAACACCCAGTTTTGATTTGGATTTTTATTACCTATTGTATAATTATATATGTCTGTATTTATTATATTTACATCTTCTTTCTAAGACAAAGGTTTACAGAGTGGTTGTGGTCATGGTCCCCTAAATTGGTAGCGGCTTTTGCGATGCTCTTCCATCTTTCTATTTGTGCCACTGCGTGTGCATTCTGTAAGGGCACACACACTTGACTTGATCATGTTGTGGGTGATCGGCCGCGAAAACGTTGACTCTTCCTTGTTTCTTCAATCGAATCATTCTAAGGAGCTTGCGTTATTGATGATAAGTTCAAACATTCGCACTAGCACAATCGTCGAACGTCTTTGTTTGATCCGAAGCTCCTTTTTAGTGGAAACATTTGTGCGACGCGCAGTCCGTTAGATCATCGTGCACCACATCTCAAGGGTATCAATCTTCTTGTGGTACTTTTGTTGGAGCATCCATGTTTCAGCTCCAAATAAGAAGATAGAAGAAGAGGGAATAGTAAGCTTTTCGTGAATCGAACCTTGGTGTTTTTGATTCTGCGGCGATCTTTCCATATAATTATCTTCGTTAGCTTTTCAAAGGCTGATCTGGTTAGGTTAGGGCAGCTCGTCTTTTGATATCTTCTTTGCAACCTTCGATCAACAATAATAATAACACCTAGGTCTGTGCAACTTCCAGAATTTGTGATTATAAATCATCGTCATCAGTATTATGTATATCACTATCATGTACTTAATTATTACACGGATTTTCCAACACACACTTGCCTCACAATGTTTTCAACATAATATAGCACTGCTTTTACAAAAAAAAAAATATTTTAGCAGCTAACTTTTGCATAAAATTCGAGATTGACAAGTGACATTAATTTGACATAATATTGAGATTATTATCTTTTCTTCTTTTTATTATTATTTCTGTTTTCAGCCAGTGCTTCACAAAAATTATATTCTCTATAGCACAAAATATATAATTTTTTAAATTTGATTAATATTTCATTTTGCAATAATATTATGTAAACCCTTCATAGATACAATACGATAGTTTTGTGCGTTTTTTTCTATTTGTGTTTATAAACTCTAAACTAGAATACTCTCTAAACTTTACTACTCTTCCACAGAATAAAAAAAAGAAACACAATAGCCATCTATCGCGGCAAAACGACACCTCTTGGTACACCACCACCAATCTGTCAAAACGGTTGGTACACAAAGTTGTCAAAAATTTATGTTCTAAGTGTGCCCCCCCTGCCCAGAGGTCTAAGGGTAAATTCCCAATGACATACTAAGTCCGCTTCGCTTGCTACCACTGTCTTATTGAAGTATGTCATTGTCAAGCAACAACGTTTTTAAATTTTTTTGCATCGTTAGTAACAGATAAGATACTTAGTTATTCAGTGGCTGAGGATTCCTGGAGTAGCGAGATTATACCTTCAGCCTTATCAGAACTTAACATCAGGAGATAAAGTGAATGCTAAGCGTCACAGAAAAGAAGAAGACACAAAAAACTCAGCTGCGAGCAATGGAGTTGTTGAAAAATGGACTGTATTCCCACGCCATAAATACCTTTATCCAGCAGCAGCAGCGCTATATCGGGGTGTCCGTAATATGTGGCCATGTGTAGCGGCGTAATGTGGCTCTTCCCGGGCGCGTCGGGCTGCGCGCCGCGGGCCAGCAGTAGCCTGGCGACGTTAATGTCGCCGTACTTCGCCGCGAGGTGCAGTGGAGTGAAGCCTTTGCGGGTTTCCGCCTCTATGGGGGCGTCGTGGTCGAGCAGGATGGAGGCTACTTCTTCTTTGCCTGTGAAGTTGAAATGGGAATGTAGGAGGTTAAATTTACTTGATATCTGAAGGTTTGTGGAAACAATCTGTGCCATTGATTGACATTTAACGCATTTAACACTAATGTCTTGACTTTTTCATCAGAAATTAGACACTAACTGCCGCATTCAGAGACGTCAATTAACTTTAATTAGCATTAAATTATCATTCCTACTTTATTCAATACTTGACATATAAAAGAGACAGATATAGATTTAATTGTCATTAAAAGTTAATTGGCATCTCTGAGTACGGCAGTAACCCCCTTATTCCAAAACGTAGACTAAAGTTAGACCTGGTTTAAAACTGATGCTTATTCTGTCTTTCATTTATGAAATGAAAGTGACAGCATCAGTTTAGTACCTTTTAAACCAAGACTATTTTAGTCCACGTTTTGGAATAAGGGGTACCAATACTGGTCCATAATGTTTTATTGTAAAATTTCACGAGAGCAAAACAAAAATTGGTTGTCTGTATAGTCGGTTTACAGACGATAATTTTCCGTGATAACAATATGCCGCTGTCTCTCTTCTAGTCGGACGCATCGGCCGATGGAGTGGAAGAGAGCCGAAAGATAAGGCCGACCGTGCCTAGATCTCTATCGCTTGTTCCGGGCTCTCGCTTGCACGCGGAACGTGACACTTTTTCGTGCGTCCAGCCGGCGTTCATCGACTTATAAGACGTTATCACGTCAAAAACCTTTCATTTTTACAAGCTTTTTATTAACTTGCCATGTTAGTTAATTTGTTAGTTAGTGGGAACAAATCTTGCAAGCTTAATTTGACCCACTTCCCAGTGTCCGATGGAGATGAAACTTTGTATACAGGTTTGGTCTAGACGGCAATACAATATTTAAGTACAGTCAGCAAAAAAGCTTGTCATAAAAATGAAATGTTTACTAAAAACTTATTCAAAACCTTTAAGCCGGGTCTCCAGCGCGTGTTTTGCCCTACACAATCAACAAAAACATCTCAACATTCAACAAAACTGTCTACACAAAACATTGTTTCACTACACATTTTTGTTTGCATCAACAATGTTTTTGCTTTCCATGCCCGGTGGAAAACACGTACACAAAACTTCCCCCGCGCGGGTCGAGGGGCAGGGTACTGTACATAATCTATCATTTCGACAACTTTTAACTTTTTAATTTTGATAACTCGCTAGACAATGGCCGAATTTCTGTGTAAAATGGAAGAAGCCATTACAAAAAAAAAGTTTGGTTTTCGCGCCACGTTTGATTCTACGGTGGTTTAGAGCAATGCAAGTAAAGATGGATTGGAATAAAGATACGATCTGACACTGTCTTCTTCGTCCGAACTCATTTTGTTTGCTAGAGAAACTATTGTTTTGTGTACACAAGCCAAGAGAGATATAGACGGCGCATGTCAAGAAACATTTTTTAGAAACAAAGTTTTGTGTATGTGTTTTTGTTGAATGTTTTCAAAAAACTTTCGCTGGAGACCCGGCTTTAGGTAAACTTCTGGCGACATCGTCTTACCCTCCTTAGCAGCGATGTGGAGCGGTGTATATCTGTCTTTAGTGGCGGCGCTAGCGCAAGCCCCATGTTGCAGTAGCAGCGCCGCCACGTCGCCGTGACCGAGGCGAGCTGCCACGTGCAGGGGGGTCTGTTCTTCACGGGCTCGCGCGTCCACCTATGAAAGTAAACAAGAAATTATTATAGGAATGAGCTTTATAATGCCACTGATGGCAATTGCTTTTGTCAACGTTGTGGCTTTTGCCAAACGCCAACTCGGTCTTCATATCAGGAGGAAGTGACGGCTTGAGACTACTCTGAAGCCTTAGTGTCGACCCACACGTAGCACAACCACACCACATCGCAGCGACAAGATTTGTTTATGTGTGTATAGTGTCGATGCAGCTTATTTGCAATTAGACCGGGCGGAGACGACAGTTGGAGGTGTAAAATTTTTCACAGCATGCAAATTTGCAAGAACGTTTTAGACCACGACATATGTATATATAGACATATGTATGTATAATCAACATTAGAATTTTTATCCCTGTGCATCACACTTGAAATTTAATTTTAAAATGTAACAAAAAGTACGCGTGTGAAAAGTATGCAAACGCATATTTGTCACATATACTAGAAACGTTATCGATACAACAATTTGCATACTTACTGAAAAAAAAAATGATTCGGGCGAGTGCAAATTTCGAGAATAAGTTATTGAAATTGTTATATATTCGGCTCTAAAACAAGAATTATTTTCAGTATGCAAATTGATGTATCGATATCGTTTCTAGTATAAGTGACAAATATGCGTTTGCATACTTTTCACACGCGTACTTTTTTTGTTCCATTTAAAAATTCAATTTCAAGTGTGATGCACAGGGATAAAAAATCTAATTTTGATAGTGCTTACAAATGTCGTCGTCTAAGACGTTCTTGCAAATTTGCATGCTGTAAAAAAATTTACACCTCCAACTGTCGTCTCCGCCCGGTCTAAGTTGCGTTGTGGATGTGCGATGAAATGTCGATGTGGTTGCGTTTTCGCTAGTAGTTGTGATGTGGTTGCGTCGTATGCGATGTAGCCGGCCGCTACTTCGCAGCGTCGTCACTGGTGGTTGCGTTGTGATTAGTATCACTCGGTCGATACTGACGACAAAATGTGGTACGTGTAAATTGTACTATTAATTTCTAATACAAAATGTGCCCCGCCCCCGTGTTGTGATTGTGGTACGTGTGGGTAAACCCCGCTGTAAACAGATGCAGCGGCGTCTCTCCGCGCTGGCGAAGCGTAGCGTGAACTAGGGCTTAGTTCCAGGAGGCGGTGTCTTGAGACTACCCTAAAGCTTTCAATGCTAATTCGTCTCCAAGTAAAGGCGACTTACCTTAGCGTTGTTCCGTAGCAGCACCCGCACTAGGGACCGTACTCTGAAACGCTAATCCAAAACTTCGGTTAGCCCCGCCCTTTTCATTCGATTCTGTCACGACTCGAGAGTGAGAGGGACGGGTATAACGAAGTTTTGAGTTTTGTGTTTCAGAGTAGGCCCTCAGGTCCGCCTCCCCGCGCGCTGGCGAAGCGTAGCGTGAACTAGGACTTTGTTCCAGGAAGCGGTGTCTTGAGACTACCCTGAAGCTTTCAATGCTAATTCGTCTCCAAGTAAAGGCGACCTACCTTAGCGTTGTTCCGTAGCAGCACCCGCACCAGAGGGCCTACTCTGAAACGCAAAACCCGAAACTTCGGTATACCCGTCCCTCTCACTCTCCAGTCATGACAGAATCGAGTGAAAGGGGCGGGGCTAACCGAAGTTTCGGATTAGCGTTTCAGAGTACGGTCTCAGGTCCGTCTGGTGAGCGCGCGCGGCCAGATGCAGCGTTGTCCCCCCGAACGCTGGCGAAGCGTAGCCTGAACTGGGACTTGTTAAAGGAGGCGATGACTTGAGACTACCCTAAAGCTTTCAATGCTGATTCGTCTCCAAGTAAAGGCGACCTACCTTAGCGTTGTTCCGTAGCAGCACCCGCACCAGGGACCGTACTCTGAAACGCTAATCCGAAACTTCGGTTAGCCCCGCCCCTTTCGGTCGATTCTGTCCCGACTAGAGCGTAAAAGGGACGAGTATACCGAAGTTTCGGGTTTTGTGTTTCAGAGTAGGCCCTCAGGTCCGCCTCCCCGCGCGCTGGCGAAACGTAGCGTGAACTACGACTTTGTTTTAGGAGGCGGTGACTTGAGTGAGACTACCCTAAGTCGTGGGCCACACTGGAGCGACCGCGTGGCGCGTAGGCGACCTGCGGAACCGCAGGACGCGCGAACACGTACTATTCCCTCCGCCGGACGCGCCAGTGTGGCCCCTCCCGTGCGTCTCAATATATTTGTTTTTCCCGCTCAACGCGGACGCAAGACGCGCCGCTCCAGTGTGGCCCACTACTAAAGCTTTCAATGCTAATTCGTCTCCAAGTAAAGGTGACTTACCTTAGCGTTGTTCCGTAGCAGCACCCGCACCAGGTCCGTCTGGTGAGCGCGCGCGGCCAAATGCAGCGGTGTCCCCCCGAACGCTGGCGAAGCGTAGCGTGAACTAGGACTTTGTTTTAGAAGGCGGTGTTGGAACTTGCATTAAAGTGGACTGTAGGGATTATTAGCTAGTTTAAATGAAAGATGGTCTGGAGACTACCCTAAAGCTTTCAATGCTAATTCGTCTCCAAGTAAAGGCGACCAACCTTAGCGTTGTTCCTCAGCAGCACCCGCACCAGGTCCGTCTGGTGAGCGCGCGCGGCCTTTGTTTTAGGAGGCGGTGACTTGAGACTACCCTAAAGCGTTCAATGCTAATTCGTCTCCAAGTAAAGGCGACCAACCTTAGCGTTGTTCCTCAGCAGCACCCGCACCAGGTCCGTCTGGTGAGCGCGCGCGGCCTTTGTTTTAGGAGGCGGTGACTTGAGACTACCCTAAAGCTTTCAATGCTAATTCGTCTCCAAGTAAAGGCGACCAACCTTAGCGTTGTTCCTCAGCAGCACCCGCACCAGGTCCGTCTGGTGAGCGCGCGCGGCCTTTGTTTTAGGAGGCGGTGACTTGAGACTACCCTAAAGCTTTCAATGCTAATTCGTCTCCAAGTAAAGGCGACCAACCTTAGCGTTGTTCCTCAGCAGCACCTGCACCAGGTCCGTCTGGTGAGCGCGCGCGGCCTTTGTTTTAGGAGGCGGTGACTTGAGACTACCCTAAAGCTTTCAATGCTAATTCGTCTCCAAGTAAAGGCGACCAACCTTAGCGTTGTTCCTCAGCAGCACCCGCACCAGGTCCGTCTGGTGAGCGCGCGCGGCCTTTGTTTTAGGAGGCGGTGACTTGAGACTACCCTAAAGCTTTCAATGCTAATTCGTCTCCAAGTAAAGGCGACCAACCTTAGCGTTGTTCCTCAGCAGCACCTGCACCAGGTCCGTCTGGTGAGCGCGCGCGGCCTTTGTTTTAGGAGGCGGTGACTTGAGACTACCCTAAAGCTTTCAATGCTAATTCGTCTCCAAGTAAAGGCGACCAACCTTAGCGTTGTTCCTCAGCAGCACCCGCACCAGGTCCGTCTGGTGAGCGCGCGCGGCCTTTGTTTTAGGAGGCGGTGACTTGAGACTACCCTAAAGCTTTCAATGCTAATTCGTCTCCAAGTAAAGGCGACCAACCTTAGCGTTGTTCCTCAGCAGCACCCGCACCAGGTCCGTCTGGTGAGCGCGCGCGGCCTTTGTTTTAGGAGGCGGTGACTTGAGACTACCCTAAAGCTTTCAATGCTAATTCGTCTCCAAGTAAAGGCGACCAACCTTAGCGTTGTTCCTCAGCAGCACCCGCACCAGGTCCGTCTGGTGAGCGCGCGCGGCCTTTGTTTTAGGAGGCGGTGACTTGAGACTACCCTAAAGCTTTCAATGCTAATTCGTCTCCAAGTAAAGGCGACCAACCTTAGCGTTGTTCCTCAGCAGCACCTGCACCAGGTCCGTCTGGTGAGCGCGCGCGGCCTTTGTTTTAGGAGGCGGTGACTTGAGACTACCCTAAAGCTTTCAATGCTAATTCGTCTCCAAGTAAAGGCGACCAACCTTAGCGTTGTTCCTCAGCAGCACCCGCACCAGGTCCGTCTGGTGAGCGCGCGCGGCCTTTGTTTTAGGAGGCGGTGACTTGAGACTACCCTAAAGCTTTCAATGCTAATTCGTCTCCAAGTAAAGGCGACCAACCTTAGCGTTGTTCCTCAGCAGCACCTGCACCAGGTCCGTCTGGTGAGCGCGCGCGGCCTTTGTTTTAGGAGGCGGTGACTTGAGACTACCCTAAAGCTTTCAATGCTAATTCGTCTCCAAGTAAAGGCGACCAACCTTAGCGTTGTTCCTCAGCAGCACCCGCACCAGGTCCGTCTGGTGAGCGCGCGCGGCCTTTGTTTTAGGAGGCGGTGACTTGAGACTACCCTAAAGCTTTCAATGCTAATTCGTCTCCAAGTAAAGGCGACCAACCTTAGCGTTGTTCCTCAGCAGCACCCGCACCAGGTCCGTCTGGTGAGCGCGCGCGGCCTTTGTTTTAGGAGGCGGTGACTTGAGACTACCCTAAAGCTTTCAATGCTAATTCGTCTCCAAGTAAAGGCGACCAACCTTAGCGTTGTTCCTCAGCAGCACCTGCACCAGGTCCGTCTGGTGAGCGCGCGCGGCCTTTGTTTTAGGAGGCGGTGACTTGAGACTACCCTAAAGCTTTCAATGCTAATTCGTCTCCAAGTAAAGGCGACCAACCTTAGCGTTGTTCCTCAGCAGCACCCGCACCAGGTCCGTCTGGTGAGCGCGCGCGGCCTTTGTTTTAGGAGGCGGTGACTTGAGACTACCCTAAAGCTTTCAATGCTAATTCGTCTCCAAGTAAAGGCGACCAACCTTAGCGTTGTTCCTCAGCAGCACCCGCACCAGGTCCGTCTGGTGAGCGCGCGCGGCCTTTGTTTTAGGAGGCGGTGACTTGAGACTACCCTAAAGCTTTCAATGCTAATTCGTCTCCAAGTAAAGGCGACCAACCTTAGCGTTGTTCCTCAGCAGCACCTGCACCAGGTCCGTCTGGTGAGCGCGCGCGGCCTTTGTTTTAGGAGGCGGTGACTTGAGACTACCCTAAAGCTTTCAATGCTAATTCGTCTCCAAGTAAAGGCGACCAACCTTAGCGTTGTTCCTCAGCAGCACCCGCACCAGGTCCGTCTGGTGAGCGCGCGCGGCCTTTGTTTTAGGAGGCGGTGACTTGAGACTACCCTAAAGCTTTCAATGCTAATTCGTCTCCAAGTAAAGGCGACCAACCTTAGCGTTGTTCCTCAGCAGCACCCGCACCAGGTCCGTCTGGTGAGCGCGCGCGGCCTTTGTTTTAGGAGGCGGTGACTTGAGACTACCCTAAAGCTTTCAATGCTAATTCGTCTCCAAGTAAAGGCGACCAACCTTAGCGTTGTTCCTCAGCAGCACCCGCACCAGGTCCGTCTGGTGAGCGCGCGCGGCCTTTGTTTTAGGAGGCGGTGACTTGAGACTACCCTAAAGCTTTCAATGCTAATTCGTCTCCAAGTAAAGGCGACCAACCTTAGCGTTGTTCCTCAGCAGCACCCGCACCAGGTCCGTCTGGTGAGCGCGCGCGGCCTTTGTTTTAGGAGGCGGTGACTTGAGACTACCCTAAAGCTTTCAATGCTAATTCGTCTCCAAGTAAAGGCGACCAACCTTAGCGTTGTTCCTCAGCAGCACCCGCACCAGGTCCGTCTGGTGAGCGCGCGCGGCCTTTGTTTTAGGAGGCGGTGACTTGAGACTACCCTAAAGCTTTCAATGCTAATTCGTCTCCAAGTAAAGGCGACCAACCTTAGCGTTGTTCCTCAGCAGCACCCGCACCAGGTCCGTCTGGTGAGCGCGCGCGGCCTTTGTTTTAGGAGGCGGTGACTTGAAACTACCCTAAAGCTTTCAATGCTAATTCGTCTTCAAGTAAAGGCGACTTACCTTAGCGTTGTTCCGTAGCAGCACCCGCACCAGGTCCGCCTCCCCGCGCGCTGGCGAAGCGTAGCGTGAACTAGGACTTAGTTCCAGGAGGCGGTGACTTGAGACTACCCTAAAGCGTTCAATGCTAATTCGTCTCCAAGTAAAGGCGACCAACCTTAGCGTTGTTCCTCAGCAGCACCCGCACCAGGTCCGTCTGGTGAGCGCGCGCGGCCTTTGTTTTAGGAGGCGGTGACTTGAGACTACCCTAAAGCGTTCAATGCTAATTCGTCTCCAAGTAAAGGCGACCAACCTTAGCGTTGTTCCGTAGCAGCACCCGCACCAGGTCCGTCTGGTGAGCGCGCGCGGCCAGATGCAGCGGTGTCCCCCCGAACGCTGGCGAAGCGAAGCGTGAACTAGGACTTTGTTTTAGAAGGCGGTGTTGGAACTTGCATTAAAGTGGACTGTAGGGATTATTAGCTAGTTTAAATGAAAGATGGTCTGGAGACTACCCTAAAGCTTTCAATGCTGATTCGTCTCCAAGTAAAGGCGACCTACCTTAGCGTTGTTCCTCAGCAGCACCCGCACCAGGTCCGTCTGGTGAGCGCGCGCGGCCAGGTGCAGCGGCGTCTCCCCGCGCGCGGTGGCGGCGTCCGCCTCGGCGCCCGCCCCGAGCAGAACTAACGCGATGTTCATGCAGCCCATGAACGACGCTACGTGGAGGGGGGTGAGACCGGACTCTGTTGTTGCTGATTTACCTGCAAAAATTTATAGTTTGTGTAAATTCGCCTGATTCTTCAGGAGTCCTGAAGTTAATGCCATCGATCTGACGAGCTTTGGAACATCATCCTATTCAGCTTACATATTAACATTAACTGTAGTAAAACGAGAACTATCACAGTGATTAATCGAAATAGAACTTCTTGACTTCTTGAAAAACCTACAGCGCCGTACACGCACAATCTTTTCTGTTCCGGTGACAGCGGCGCTATGTACGTTTTTCTTTTTTTGTATCGATTTACCCGGCCCCGACTTCTAAGACCTTCAGCCGCCAGCAGCGCTATGGTTGGACATCAACTTGACAGCAGAATGACATTAAAAAATAACATGATAGTTTCACATTTTGGCCACCGGAACAGAAAAGTTTGTGGCACTGTACTAGTAATGTTACTATGTTCAATTTTTAGGTGGAAAAGCGCTTTTTTTTTCAAAAAATCATCGTACGTTTGTTCATCATCACTAATTGTTAAATTTTAGACTTCTCATTGAAGAGGAAACTCATACTAAAATCATTACCAAAAATGGTTTGACGTCCTTTTACCCACTAGTGTCTAGTGTCACTACCCATACATTTTCAAATTAATTTCAATACTTACTAGCACCATACTTCAGCAACAGCTCCACGACTTTGAGCCTGTTCTTCTTGCAGGCTATGTGAAGGGGCGTGAACCCGTTCAGTGCTCGAGCGTTCGCGTCTGCGTTTCGGTCCAATAGTAACTTCGCTACCTGCAAACAAAGTACGCAAAGTTTCTCAAACTGTTGCAAAAACACTCATAAACAAGTTCATCGGTGACAACAGATATGTTTAGGAAATATTATTATTACCTCTGATTCTAATGAATATAATTGTGATGACGAATAGAGAATGATTTCAATCAGTCGAATATCATCCATACGACTATTCAGATAAGGTTCAGTTACCTTGACGTGTCCGCAGTGGGTGGCGACGTGCAACACCGTGAGGTAATCGACAGTGACGTCATTAATCGGTGCGCCTTCTGAGAGGACTTTGGCAGTCTCCACGATTTCGCGTCTTCAGTCGAATAACACCCTTCAGTATATCGACCTATCGTCAGCAATGCGCGGCTACGTGTAGTGCCGTGAGGTAGTCTACAATGACGTCATCGATAGCTGCGCCCTCAGAGAGAAGGACCTTGGCCATCTCCACCCCTTCCCATTTTCAGTCGAATATCACCTTTCACTGGTTTGAAATAAGGTTCAAATTGCCTTGACGTGTCCGCAGTGGGCGGCAACGTGCAGCGCCGTGAGGTAGTCGACGGTGACGTCATCAATCTGTGCGCCTTCTGAGAGGACTTTGGCCGTCTCCACGTGTTCGCATCTTCAGTCGAATATCACCCTTCAGTACTTCTATCGGCCTAAGGTTCAATTTATCTCGACATGTCCGCAATGCGCGGCTACATGTAGTGCCGTGCCGTGAGGTAGTTTACAATGACGTCATCGATAGGTACGCCCTCAAAGAGGAGGACCTTGGCCATCTCCACCTCTTTACATTGTCTGTCCAATATCACCTTTCAATGTTTTGAGATAAGGTTTGTTACCTTGACGTGTCCGCAGTGGGCGGCGACGTGCAGCGCCGTGAGGTAGTCGACGGTGACGTCATCAATCGGTGCGCCCTCTGAGAGGAGGACTTTGGTAATCTCCTCGAGTTCGCATCTTCAGTCGAATATCACACTTCACTTTATCGCCCTAAGGTTAATTTATCTTGAATTCTTGATGTGTCAGCAATGCGCGGCTACGTGTAGTGCTGTGATGTAGTCTACAATGACGTCATCAATCGGTGCGCCCTCAGAGAGGAAGACCTTGCCCGTCTCCACGCTTTTCCATATTCAGTCAAATATCACACTTCACTCTTTTGAATTATGGTTCAAGTTACCTTGACGTGTCCGCAGTGGGCGGCGACGTGCAGCGCCGTGAGGTAGTCGACGGTGACGTCATCAATCGGTGCGCCCTCTGAGAGGAGGACTTTGGCCGTCTCCACGTGTTCGCCTTGGACGGACATGTGGAGAGGTGTCAGTCCGTTCTGGAATTTAACGAAGTTGGTTAGGTTGCTGGTCTGTGATTTTAATAATAACGAAATGCTTTTTACCCCTTAAGGGCGGATAATGCTGAGCTTAAATCGGTCGGGTTGATGTTTAGAAGCATAAAAACGAGTGGTCTTTAGTTAGACCATACGACTGAAGTAAAACTTATAAATAAATAAGACATTGACATTACTACACTTGACTCGCTTTAAAGTTTATACTCTTCCATAAATTTCCGTTGTAACGCTCTCGTCACTTTCGTAACATTTACCAGCTTAGCCCCCAAGACAAGCGTGCGTAAAGAAGTTTTACTTCAAAAATCCAGCACTTAGATAACAAGGGAGTCGTTGTTTTTCTGTATACGCTTTTTCATAACTGCACTTAAACTAGTGACTATAAATTATGCTAATCAAAACTTTTTAGTAGGAGTCAACGTGCAGAAGTATACGCAGCGCGTTGGCGTTCCATACGACGAAACCATTTGTTTGCTATTAATCTTGCTATTTTTTATATTTTTTTGTCATTTCATTTATCAGGAATGGACAGAAACCGCCAAGTCGGGCGTGGCTGGTTGTTTGAAAGTCATGCCACGCCTCCTTAAGTAATGTATCATGATGTCATACAATGCATACCTTTGTTTTGCTCGTTATGGGCGCCTGATGCTGCAGCAGCCTTGACACTACATTGCTGTGACCGGATCTCGCTGCACAGTGCAGTGGTGTAAGTCCATCTCGCGTAACTGCCGCTATGTTGGCACCTGAAATCAAATAGATATTGGTGAGTGGCGGGGATTAATAGTTTTATGCTTGGTGGTATGGTGAGTGTGTGAGAAATGTCAAAACTATAATAAATCTTCCATTTCCGAAGGTCGCGGCAAATGGGTATGCGCTATGCAACGTCGCGTTTATTTATTTATTTCAGGTAACAAACAGTCATATACAAGCAATTCTAGATAGTTGGTTTAGCCTCTCGTCCTCCATCCGTTCCCGCTGCTAGCAGGGCCTTAGCCACGCCCATTTAACCGTAGCATTAAAAGTAAACTCATACAACTATAGCTTCGACGCGCCATTCTCTACCAACAAGTCGACCATAGCCAGCTGCCCCCACTTGCTAGCGACATGTAAAGGTGTGATATTGTGTTTGGCCGCTCGCCAGCTATCCGCTGCGGCCGCTAGCAAAGCCTTAGCCACGCCCATTTTACCGTAGTATTTAAAGTAAACTGATACAACTACAACTACATCTCACCATTCTCCATCATCAAGTCGACCATAGCCAGCTGCCCCCACTTGCTAGCCACATGTAGCGGTGTGATATTGTGTTTGGCCGCTCGTCCGCTATCCGCTCCCGCTGCTAGCAGGGCCTTAGCCCCGCCCATTTTACCGAAGTAGAGTAAATTCAAACAACTATAGCTTTATCTCACCATTCTCTACCAACAAGTCGACCATAGCCAGTTGCCCCCACTTGCTAGCCACATGTAGCGGTGTGATATTGTGTTTGGCCGCTCGTCCGCTATCAGCTCCCGCTGCTAGCAAAGCTTTAGCCACGCCCACGTTCCCGTAGTGCGCAGCGATGTGGAGGGGGGTGAAGCCTGACTTCGAACAGGCGTCTGGGTTGTGCTCATTCTGTAAAGTCGTAAAATTAGATTAGTATTGTCAATACTAATCTAATTGATGTTTGAAACTATTTCAAGAATTCGTTGATAGGTATCGGCAAAGAGGGAAAGAAGACAGACGAGTTGTGTTTCCTTTAATTCTTTAAAACAATCAGAGATTGACTAAATATGGCAGCTGGCAGACCGAAAGAAAAAGAGAACAAAATTACAATAGATGGAATTCTGATCTCAAGTTGATTTGCTCTAAAGTTTTCAAAATAATTTTGTTAATATAAACCTTGTCTTCTACGACAAAAGACACAAAATCTTTACCTACCTCTAATAACAGTGTGGCTGCTTTGACATCGTTCTTCTTGGCGGCGATGTGTAACGCCGGCAACCGAACCTTGCCTCGTGTGTCTGACTCAAGAAGCTCTGCAACCACTCGATCGTGGCCTTGTTGCATCGCTACTGCGAGAGGTGTGAAGCCATCCTGGAACAAAATTAAAATGTTATGGAGCTTTAGGTAAATTACTTTTTGACAGAGAAAACATTTTCAGTTTCTTTAACTTGACCAGTATCTCATAACACAACTGCTAATTTTGCCGTGAGTTGAATATCATCTTACAGTTTTCTCACTAGATGACTAGATCGATCGTTTCAAGGCACAAGCTATATTTTCACATATTTGACTCATCATCATCATTACCCTCAGCCATTATACCTAAGTCCCCACTACACGAGTTTAATGCGGATTGGTGGGTATTAAAGACTACAAACGCAGCCGGGACCAACGGCTTAACGTGCCTTCCGAAGCACGGAGGAGCTCGAGATATAAAGTTTTTTGGTCACCCATTCCCTAACCGACCATTGCGAAAGTTGCTTAACTTCAACGATCGCAGGCCGAGCGTGCTAACCACTGCGCCACGGGCTCCTCATATTTGACACATCCATGGTTATATTGGTTATTTAGCACTGGTGATGATTCTTGACTCCGCTATAATCTAAAGACAGGAGCGTGACGCACTTATGTGGACGTTTACCTCTGTGGCTAGAGTTTGAGTTGCCCCAGCAGCGAGCAGCATCTTGACACAGCCCACATGGTTCTCTTGAGCAGCCATGTATAAGGGAAATATACGCTCAAGTGGGCGTATATCGCTCGGCCATGTTTGTCACTCCAACTATGTATCTAGCTAGACCTAGGTGTTATTGTTGATCGAAGTGCGTTAAGCACTAATGTAATGTGGACGTTTACCTTTGTGGCGAGTGTCTGGCTTGCCCCAGCATCGAGCAGCATCTTGACACAGCCCTCTTAGCCATGTATAAGGGTGTGAATCCTGCCGCTGACTGGGCATCGGCTCTCGCCCCCGCGACAACGCCTCCACGCATATAAAGAAGATGGAGCGAGCCCCAAGAAGCCATATGGTGCTTCATGCATTTACACTAAATGGCTAATAATTCGATAACCCAATTGAGAGTTGTTTACCTCTGTGGCGAGTGTCTGGCTTGCCCCAGCAGCGAGCAGCATCTTGACACAGCCCGCATGGTTCTCTTGAGCAGCCATGTATAAGGGTGTGAATCCTGCCGCTGACTGGGCGTCAGCCTTTGCCCCCGCGGCGAGCAGCGCGCGTGCCACCGCCTCCTGCCCCGCGAGACATGCTATGTGGAGGGCGGTGTTGCCTGTAACAAAAACCTTCAAATGTGATCTTACATTCGTGTACTGAATTCGGGGTGTGGATCGTTCTTTGCTACACCAGTTAGAAAAATCTTTATTCCGGATCCTGAATTTCTATTAGACGCGGTATAGGTCTCAAAACGCGGAATCATTTGAGTCGCAAAATTACCGAGTCATGACTTTTTGAAACCACGATACTAGCGGTAATGTTCCGTCACTGTCTCAAAAACAAGTTTCAATTCTGGTAGGAAACAACTTTCAGGCGGTACCCTGACTGAAAGTGGCAACCTCAGAAGAGAGAGATTTTATTTAATAAGTTGCTAATAAATAAAGATTTTTGTAAAACTACATGGATTTTTTGGGCCTATAGCAATAGTATTCTTTGCCTATAGTATAGTATTTTTAGAAGGTATCGCTACATTCCCTCATAGTCATTCCTAGAAGTAGATAGCAAATGTGTCAAAAACAGCCACTTTTAGCAGTTGTGCTATCCACTTCTAGCAGTGACTACGAGGGAATGTAATGACATGGTCTAAAAATTGTAGACTATGGGTCCTAAAAATCCATGTCAAGTTTCATTAAAATTGTGTAGGTACTTATTAGAATAACGATGTTTTAAAAAATTCACCGCGGCGCCACTTTCGGCCTGGGTACCACCTTAAGTTGCTTTTTCTAACAACTTAAAGTTGATTTCAGATTCTGATTCAATCAAATAAGATCTCAAATAAAAGTAGGTTACCTTTTTTTGTGGCAGCGTCGACTACAGCGCCGCGTTTGAGCAGTTCCTCGACGACCGTGATGTGGCCATCCTTGGCGGAGAGATGCAAGGCATTTAGCCCGTTCTGAAACATCAATTTAAAATTCTTATTTTTCAAGATAAGTAACAAAAAAAATTAGAATTATATGTAATAGCAGGAATATAGTCTTTTAAGAGCTGGCTTATTTATTACACGCACCACGATATAGTGTGGTTGACACTCATTCTAACGTGAACGTCACTTTGTCCCGTTTACACATTAGTAAGATAAACGAGACAGCAAACCGCGCTGTCGCGGATGTGAGACGACTTAATTTACTTGTAGTGCGCATGCTAGTCCTTTTTTTTTAATCCACAACGGGCTAGCACTTAGCCTTCATCACACCTGTGGCCCGATTCTGCTAACGTTTAGTCATAATCGTGTCTCAATCGTGTTTCAATTGTTGTGCTTTTTTACACACTAGTTACAAGAAATGTGAACTTTTTTCACAATACTACTGATTGTCACACCACACACTACATTCACATCACATCATACTGTCATAATTCTTGTAACTAGTGTGTAAAAAAGCACAACGATTGAAACACGATTAAGACACGATTACAACTTAACGTTAGCAGAATCGGGCCACTGATGTTAAGTGGTGATAAGGCTGAAGATGTAAGCGCACTACTCCCGGAATCCTCAATCACTGAGGAACTGGCTATCTTATCTCTAACTGCCGGAACACAATAATGCTGAAAACATCATTGTTATGGCGTCAGGCTTAGATAAGATGGTGGTAGCTAGCCAGGTGGACTAAGAACAAGTCCTACCACCAACCAAACCGAATACAATATGTACCCCCACTGGGAATCGAACCCGGGACCTCTAGGTCTGAAATCGGTGGTGTGGACCACTAGACCACAGAGCCGGTTAAATAATCCTGCAGATACAGAGACTACAGAGAGACCGCTTATGCACTGACGTACGTGCACGTACTTGTACGAGTAGAATGCGCCTTCTTAAATTTTGGGATATAAGGCCCACAAAAATGCGTCATAAATAACCTACTATTATTTCTCTGGTTTAACTGTTAAGACAGGGGAGGTACCTATATGTACTAACTAAAGCGTTCCTCTTTTTTGTGCCGTAGTATTCTACTTATTTACAGATTATAAGAGATATTATAAACCATGATCTTTAAACATATTTCCAGCTCCCCTAGACAAGTGGCTTTATGTTATCGAATTCGCCAGTAGAATAGAAAGAAAATGTATGGGATTGACATTAGCGGTCACGTGACATTTCGATCGCAAATGTCAATCCCATACATTTTCTTTCTATTCTACCGGCGATATCGATAATAGAAAGCCACTTGTCTACAGGTGCTGTTCTATTACCGACCGATGAAGAGGTACACTCAGGGACAAATTCAGTGAACCATTTCTTACTTCTTCTCGTGTGGTTGTGGCAGGTGCCTCGGCTTCACGTGCAGACCCGTTTATTATTTGGTTGTGTATTAAACTAGGGTAATACAATGCATAAGCAATTACAGATTGGGACTGCAAGTGAAACGCCTGCCCCACGAAAAGAAGTTTAGTAAAAAGTGGTTCACCAAATTTGTCCCTGGTTATACTAATGAACATAAACCCGTTGAAACAGTTTGAAAGAGAGTTACAATCATTAAATCATAAAGTCACGGCACCTTAACAATGCCAATGATCATAAAACTACAGCTACAGTTCTCTATTGAGTAAACCAAAGCAATTTAAACAAGAACTTATTAGTATTTCCATAAAGTTCTTATTAAATAAGAACTCTTTAAAAAATACGAAACTTATCATTATCGGTAAAAATTAAATTAAACAATACCAGACCAGACCAGCAGCATTGCAAATGAAATGCAGATCATATCTGCATGAACCTGCATGTTTAACATTGAACACCTAAGTGAATTTGAATTCATTACCCAATAACTGTTACGGTGAATTGATTCGTTGAGTGTGCAAAAAGTACTAGTTTACACCCATACCTACTAATATTATAAAGAGAAAAGATTTGTATTTTTTAAGAATAAACTAAAACTGCTGGAGCTATTTTGAAAATTCTTTCACCAGTACAAAGCTACATTCTTCCTGAGTGACATAGGCTATATTTCATCCCGATATTCCCACGGGAACGGGTACCACGCGGGTAAAACCTCAAGGAGCCACTAGTTCTAATTGTACGAAGAAAAAGTTTAAATAATGTTCTGGCAAACAAAGATGATTTGAATTTGATTTGAAAGTGAAGCAGGACGCAGGTGGTACATAATATTGCAGGCATAACGCATAAAAACTAACGTAATAACAAAATAAATAATAAGGTTAAATTACTAAAGCATGATATATTAAAGGACGCGTAAAACAATATCCCTACGCTTGTAGAGCGGAACAGCTGACTGAAGGCCGAAGTTATAATTATTAATGCAATTAAATGTGATATGGAAAATAAATAGGTTTTTACTAGCCTTCCGCCCGCGGCTTCGCCAGCGTGGACTATGTAATATTTTTAATTAAAAATCTTACAAACTCCATCCTGGATAAAATGGAATAGTTTTTCGGGATAAAAAGTAGTTGATGTCACCCTCCAGCTCTCAACTATCCACATACCAAAAATCACGTCGATCGGTTGCTCCCTTTTGACGTGAAAGACGGGTTAACAAATAAACAAACGAACACACTTCACATTTATAATATTAGTATGGAAGTATGGATGTTTTTTGTCACTGAACCTAACAATGACATTGGTATCTAAAAAATGTACTTTTTTTGGTTCATAGTTTAACTCCCTCAAGCCTCAAGGACCCAGACGTGTGTTTTCATCTGTGTGACTCATGTGTTTTTTTATCGATTCATTGTCATGTTCTCTGGTAAATTCGCCACCGAAACTGACAGCCGAATGAAACAGACCATCCGTATCATTTTGCTTCGCTAAACAACAGAAGAAAATATGGCTAGACACGGAGAAAACTTTTTCGGTTTCTGAAAAGATTATTACAGTGAAAATAATCAATAATACCTAAAAATTCGAAATGTTTAATTAATACTGTTTGCTGCTGTCCCTAAATTCGTCTGCTAGGAAAAAATGACTGTAGGATGATATCACTTGTTTCAGTTACGACATTTTGCATTTTCTCATGGGAAACGGAGGTTTTATGGTTTTAACGCCACAAAGAGTATCATAATAATGTTGTTCCACAAGACGTTATGCAAACAAAATTCCGATGAAGTCTTTTAAGTACTTAAGTTAATAATCGACAAAGTTTTTACAACTTTGGTTTAATACATTCTTCCCGCACTTCAAAAAATAATATTTCATGTTTGGCTTCGTTGCTATTGACCCGGAACGGAATTTCGATCCCCAAAAAGGGTAATAACAGGGAAAAATCACGATATAGGTAAGTACCTATAATCGAGATAATTCTTTACCCTTGGAACTTCTTACCAGAATCCAGTCACAACACGATAACATCTAAGACTCTTAGAGCATACCCCATAAGAGTTTCCACATTCACACCAATAATATACATCACAAACATTTAATATGAGCGAAAACCTACTCCGTAGCAATAAAACGGACATTCAGAGCGCCAGAATGGTCAGTTATTGTCGCACTATGGCCTATAAAAAATGTTTTGGATGACAAATCCAGGGTTAAGTTGTAGGTATGAAAATGGAGCGAAAATATTTATCATGCCATGGGAATACTAGTGTAATGGTAATCATACAGGCAATGGAGGCATTTGCTCCCCTGACACAAATTTTTACATACAAGTTTTTTATTCATCTAAATATATATTTTAAGATGGTAACAAGTTAAATAAATCTATCATCACCTAATCCTATGGCAGAAAGGTCATTTAAAGTCTGGTCATTAACTAATAAGAATAAAGATGTTATATCTCTGTCGAATTACTAAAGCCCGATATATTCCAGAAAAAGAGGATTAGGAATTGTGGGAAGAGCTGTCTGAACTTATCTCTAATAGCATGTTTTTTTTTATTCAGAACGGGTTAACACTTAGCCTTCATCACATCTGATGTTAAGTGGTGATGAGGCTGTAGGTGGAAGCGCACTATTCACAGAATCCTCTATCACTGAGGAACTGGCATTCCAATCTCTAACTGCCGGAACACAACAATGCTGGAAACATCGTTGTTATGGCATCAGACTTAGTTAAGATGGTGGTAGCTAGCCAGGCGGACTAAGAACAAGTCCTACCACCAACCAAACCGAATACAATATTTACCCCCACTGGGAATCGAACCCGGGACCTCTGGGTCTGAAACCGGTGGTGGTAAAAACTTCGATTTAATTATTCAATATTTGGTACTACTTCCTTGAAAAATAGAAAATGAAGTATTAAGGAAAAATCGACCCGTCTCACAATCAGCTCCGATGGGACTCGAACCCACGACCTTTCGCTTTCCGGGCGACTGCTCTAACCACTGAGCTACGGAGTCGTTAGAGTTAGAGTCGTTAGAGTTCAGTGGTTAGAGCAGTCGCCCGGAAAGCGAAAGGTCGTGGGTTCGAGTCCCATCGGAGCTAATTGTGAGACGGGTCGATTTTTTCTTAATACTTCATTTTCCATTTTTCAGTAATAAAAATTGCATTGTGAATGCAAAAAACTAAAAATTAAAATAACTTACTACTTCCTTTACAGGATGTAAAAGTGTTTACCGCACGTTCTATTCGAGCAAATAATTAAATGACAGCAAGCATCAATTTGTCCAATAAACAAAACAAACAGGAACATTATGTAAAATAACAATAACGATCACTTGTAACATCCGATAAATACAACATTGATTAACAGCTTTCGTTGCAAAAACGATAATCGGCCTTTCTTTCCGTAAAGTGGCAGTTTCTTTCTAAACCAGGAACAAGTTTTTATCAACTGTAATTCCATAGTAATGAGCGATTTTCTGAGAGGCCATTTAAAAAAAAAAAAGCTTCCAATTGCTTCACTAGATGGCGTTGAATAAGTATGTACATGTCTATGGTATATTTTGGTATGAAACATATTTAAATTAATTACTTTTTAAAAACCCAAAGGAAACTAATAATATATTAAATAAGTACTCCTGTGAGGAACAGAAACGAAATAGGTAAATTTAAAGATTTAGGTAAATAAATAACATCTGTCTGACGTTCCGTTTTACGTAAAAAAGTCGCGTCAAAGTAAAATTTATAACGTTCCGTTCCTTCTAACTGCATAGGTGGGACAGCGCCATCTAGTGACTGAGCTTTCAGAAAATCGCCCATTAGGTCGAGCCGCAAGCCGAGGAATTCCCTTGAGCCATGTTATTATGGGAATAGGAAAGACTTGGTACTGTGGATATGACAATATGTCGATATTATTGTAGTCCAATCATTATAAGGTACACACGGCGGCACGTCAGACTATACATGTTGACCTTGAGACCGCCTTTATGCCCTACGTAATAAAAGCTGTTATCGCAGTTCAACTGTTTAACCTGATGTGCTGTCGAGTGTACAACATGCAAGTCGAAAACATTACGATATAATTGAACAATATCTTGGTTAACACAAATTTTATACTTACAACTATCTATTTAGGTAAACATACTAATATAAATAATACTCTTTTTATTTTACGGATTTTTATATGAACCTAACTTTAATGGTTACAATTATTGAACCCGTTTCACATAAGAAGTCCCTAGGCATACTGCTAGAAAAAATTACTTAGATTCCATGTTCACTATGGGTACTAAATGTTGGAGGCGACTGAAGCGTTAGTATCGAGGGAATTCTTTAGTGAAACGGAGTCTACCAATACATTCTTTGACCGCCTCTGCTGTGGTCTAGTGGTATAAACCACCAGTACCAGACCCAGAGGTCCCGGTTTCGATTCCCAGTGGGGGTACATGTTGTATTCGGTTTGGTTGGTGCACAGATAATATAATACTATGTTGGTGGTAGGACTTGTTCCAAGTCCGCCTGGCTAGCTACCACCATCTTATCTAAGTCTGACGCCATAACTATGATGTTTTCAGCATTTTGGTGTTCCGCAAGCTAAGTAATAAGATAGCCAGTTCCTCAGTAATTGAGGTTTTCGGGAGTACTGAGTCTCCTCCTTCAGCCTTGTCACCACTTAACATCAGGAGTGATGAAGGCAAAGTGCTATCCCGTTGTGGATAAAAACAAATCCTAGGCTAAAACTTGTTTATGAAAGAACACTGTTCATATTTCCACGAAACTCTATACTGTACGAGTAATTAGCAACATCCGCAAAGATCTTGTTATGATCCAGTTATTAATTAGAGAATATTTTAAAGAACTTTTCTATTGAACTGTAGAAAGCAGTTTTCCTTTATTAATTGCTCTAATTAGATTTACAGTCTCAATGAGCCTTTCTTTCTAAATCGTTTCCATAGCAATGCAATTACACAAAAACGACAAAATAATAATTTACTCTCTTATACCAAATAAGTAGGGATTTTTCGTATTTTGAAAAACATTAAACAAAATTATGAATGATGAAGGCACAGCCACAAAAACATATTAAATGTCAGGAATATCATATTTAGGATAGCTTTCTATCCCGATATTCCTTTCTGTATCTATAGATATCTCCACGGATAAACTAAACGGGTAAAACTGCGGGAAGCAACTAGTTTGACAATATTCCCCTTTCCCGCCCACACTGTTAATTTACGACCAAACTACTTACTATACATACTTTCTATTCTATTATCGATATCGCCATTAGAATAGAAAGAAAATGTATGGGATTGACATTAGCGGTCAAGTGACATTTCAACCGCTAATGTCAATCCCATATATTTTCTTTCTATTCTTACTGGCGATATCGATATCGATTATCGATAATAGAAAGCCACTTGTCTAGGCCCCCAGGATGTGCTATTTGTGCCGCAAGGTTACCAATATGGAATATGGAACTGTGGATGACACAGAACAAGGAAAGATTTTTTTCTCGTGGATGATATGAAATTGTATCGTCTCGCAATAGTTAAGGCACGTTATTCCCACCAATCCTCATCGGGCCCACGTAGTGGGTCATGGCCTATTCTCCTTATCCACCCATAAGGAGGGCATGTGCCCGACATCATCATCAGCCATTATGACTTATAATATAACTAGCGGCCGCCCGCGGTTTCACCCGCGTGGTTCCCGTTCCCGTGGGAATATCGGGATAAAAAGTACATATAAACCTTCCTCTTGAATCACTCTATCTATTAAAAAAAACCGCATCAAAATCCGTTGCGTAGTTTCAAAGATTTAAGCATACAAAGGGACATAGGGAAAGAGAAAGCGACTTTGTTTTATACTATGTAGTGAAGTGATGATGATGATCACAGTGCAGTTAATTTTCGACTGATAGTTCATTATCATTCTCAGTTCCCTATTACATATTGGTAACCTTGCATCTACCTGTTAGGATATGCTTATTTGTTGTGGGTTATCGGGTGACTATGCAGTCAATCTATGTGCACACACGCCGTTGTTTAGATTGTCGCTATTATAAGTGGGGGAATCAAATGAGGATCGCTATTTAATGTCATAGAGCATGAAAGATTCATCTATACGTCCCTGATACGTCCAAGGTCAGCAGATGCACAAAATTACAGAATTGCCAGACACGTATCTCTGAAATGCACAATTCCAGATTAAAAGTCAGAAATGCAAAATTACAGGTGAGCAAACATTCAGAAGCGCGGAATGCCAGACACGCAAATATTTGAAGTAAGTGAACTAAGTACCTTTAATTAGTTTTTGCTGATTTCGTGTGAAAGCATATTGTAGAATCAACAGAAGAAGTATATTATAAGTCTTCCAATTTTGCCGATGCAAAAACTGAAAAGAAATGGACTGCCATTTGTTTTCAGTTTTTGTTGTTCTAACCCAGTGGTTAGATTTATTCAGTCGCAGACGGCGTAAAGTCTTTCAATAAATTCCATACAATACTGGCCTGAGTCTGCAATTTTCTGCAATGGTTAGCTGTATTGAGGAAAGCCTAGTTCTCTCAAGCTAGGTTAAATTGGAACTTCTTCCACAGTCGTTGCTTTTCTATGCACTGACACGAACGAACTTTTGTTAAATTAAAACGGTCTGTAAATGATTACGGTATGCCAAACTACACTTTGAAGGCCTCCCTTCAAAGTGTAGTTTGGATTCTTCCAAACTGATGCACTTTTGTGCCTACCCTTCTTGACTCAAGAATTTCTAAATGCATCATAACGTGGAGTTATCTAGAATATGAAGTGTTTCTTTTATTTGTATTTAAAGTGACCATGACATGTAGTTACTAAAATATCATCTAACATTTAGTATATCTTGGAAAGTATAACAGCGTCACTGATGACATACAACTAAAACCTGATAGTAAACCGCGTTTTCCTTTTATATCTGATTGTAATCATTTGTTATGTGACATTGTTCCGCTCTACAAATTATGTAGGATAAAGTTATAATATTCAGCTTGCATGCATAGTAATCCCGTGTGGTGTGAAATCGCCACTGCAAGTGATCCTCTGGGGACATACAACTAGATTAATGGGTTGTAAAGGTCATTTGTGTTTTAATAACTGGAGTATATAACGGAGCTGTTTATTTTCTAGTTTTTTATTTTTAAGTCGCATCTTATACCTCTCATGCTGGGTACTTACCTACCTTTTAGGAAGACTTGATATCTGTGCTAGATTTCAAAAGTCGGGATATTGGGGTTGCTTTTAGGACCAAGATTCCAGAATACGCTGCTGCCCGTTTTACGGCTGTGCCCTCTTTGTTAATATGCATTAATGGCACCCGCGGAAGGACAAAACATAGGTAGTAACAATTAAATCATACTTACTTGGACAATTGCCAAGTCATTATCTATCGGACAAAAATATATTCAGAGTAATCTTTAAGAGCAACAATAACAATGGGCTATAAAAAATTGACAATACGATATTGACGCTCTTTCTGTTAGTTTTAACCAGGTTTTAAGAATGAAAAGATATCGGAAACATCTGACATGCGCATCACGACAAAATTTTGTGAACTCTTGCGAAACTTGTCTTGCTACTTTAATAAAATAAAAATTTAAAATTAGGGTAAACGAGACAACACATATAAAAAAGTCATAGTCTCATAAAATGGAGTGTTTGCTGATTTGAGCAAAAGGTTTATCTACGCTTGCCCCAACCACTTGCTGTAGTTGATGTCTTTGACTGCGCCGGAGTCGAGCAAGTCGACGACCGTGTCAAGCGCAGGAACGCTGTGTTTGGGTCTATCTGTCGCTGTGTGTAGGACTGTATTTTATGGAGAGCTATTGAACTTTAACTAATGACTGCTCACCGAATTGCATGTGTTGATGTCTTTGACTGCGCCGGAGTCGAGCAAGTCGACGACCATGTCAAGCGCAGGAACGCTGTGTTTGGGTCTATCTGTCGTTGTGTGGAGTACTGTATGTTATAGAGAGCTATTGAACTTTAACTAATGACTGATGCTCACCGAGTTGCATGTGTTGATGTCTTTGACTGACTGCGCCGGAGTCGAGCAAGTCGACGACCATGTCAAGCGCAGGAACGCTGTGTTTGGGTATATCTGTCGCTGTGTGTAGGACTGTATTTTATAGAGAGCTATTGAACTGTAACTAATAACTGCCCACCGAGTTGCATGTGTTGATGTCTTTGACTGCGCCGGAGTCGAGCAAGTCGACGACCATGTCAAGCGCAGGAACGCTGTGTTTGGGTATATCTGTCGTTGTGTGGAGTACTGTATTTTATAGAGAGCTATTGAACTTTAACTAATGACTGATGCTCACCGAGTTGCATGTGTTAATGTCTTTGACTGACTGCGCCGGAGTCGAGCAAGTCGACGACCATGTCAAGCGCAGGAACGCTGTGTTTGGGTATATCTGTCGTTGTGTGGAGTAATGTATTTTATAGAGAGCTATTGAACTTTAACTAATGACTGCTCACCGAGTTGCATGTGTTGATGTCTTTGACTGCGCCGGAGTCGAGCAAGTCGACGACCGTGTCAAGCGCAGGAACGCTGTGTTGGGGTATATCTGTCGCTGTGTGTAGGACTGTATTTTATAGAGAGCTATTGAACTTTAACTAATAACTGCTCACCGAGTTGCATGTGTTGATGTCTTTGACTGCGCCGGAGTCGAGCAAGTCGACGACCATGTCAAGCGCAGGAACGCTGTGTTTGGGTCTATCTGTCGCTGTGTGTAGGACTGTATTTTAAAGAGAGCTATTGAACTTTAAGTAATGACTGCTCACCGAGTTGCATGTGTTGATGTCTTTGACTGGAATGCTGTGTTTGGGTCTATCTGTCGCTGTGTGTAGGACTGTATTTTAAAGAGAGCTATTGAACTTTAAGTAATGACTGTTCACCGAGTTGCATGTGTTGATGTCTTTGACTGGAATGCTGTGTTTGGGTCTATCTGTCGCTGTGTGAAGGACTGTATTTTAAAGAGAGCTATTGAACTTTAAGTAATGACTGCTCACCGAGTTGCATGTGTTGATGTCTTTGACTGGAATGCTGTGTTTGGGTCTATCTGTCGCTGTGTGTAGGACTGTATTTTAAAGAGAGCTATTGAACTTTAAGTAATGACTGCTCACCGAGTTGCATGTGTTGATGTCTTTGACTGGAATGCTGTGTTTGGGTCTATCTGTCGCTGTGTGTAGGACTGTATTTTAAAGAGAGCTATTGAACTTTAAGTAATGACTGCTCACCGAGTTGCATGTGTTGATGTCTTTGACTGCGCCGGAGTCGAGCAAGTCGACGACCGTGTCGAGCTGGCCGGCGCGCGCCGCCCGCAGGAACGCTGTGTTTGGGTCTATCTGTCGACAAAACGAAAGGTACATTATTAGAAATTATTAATGCACCTGACATTTTTACACACAGTCGCAGAAAGCTCCATTAAAGTTAATGCTTCATTAAAGCTATTGCTGTCACTTTTTATTTCTTGACAACGAAAAGTGACAGCAATAGATTTAATGAAGCATTAACTTTAATGGAGCTTTCAGCAACTGGGTGTTAGGCTCGTATTCTAGAACGTGGCGATCTTTTCTCAAGTACAGTTAGAAAGGGATGCAAATACATGCAACAAATACATTCATCCCTTGTCCCTTGATAACTATACTTGAGAAGAGATCTGTCGTTCTAGAATACGGGCCATAAGTCACCGATAGTACAGATTACTAAATAGTTACTGATCGTTCTGGGAGTAAGTTTAGACTTCGATAGTCTATCTACCTACACTATACAGGATGGAAAGAGAATCAAAACTGCATTCTAAGATTTTTTAAATTCGCTCAGTAATCGAACCGACTAAAATTAGAAAAAAACAAGATCCTGTAGTTTAATCGCAACAATCGGTGAGATCAATCATACGGATCGAATCTCTTTAACAAACATGATGACATGAAATGAAAGGAATACAATGAAAGACGATGGATTCGATGTCGAGTCGACCTTTCTATGGAAAAGCTGTTTATTATCTATGAATGCAGTTTTGTCTCCTTTAAGAAGTAAAATAATAGGTATTATCAGTGGCATTTTTCATCCTGGGCCCATAGTTTTTGACCACCCTGTAGTCATACGACGTCAGTAGGTAGGTACATCATATTGTATGTGATACGCGCAGCATTTGACGATTAAAATCGGTTGCTTATCGGTCGTCTCGTAGGTACTATAGTATTTTGGAGAGCATAGCTAGCTTATCGATTACCGTGAACAATAAATGCCTCAAGTATTTGCGTGAATTGTGTGGCACCAATTATAGTGTTTTTACAGTAGAGCAGCATTATCGAAGAAAGCTCATACCTAAGTAGACAAGGTTCAATAGTGGCCTAAGTTTCTAGTCAAGTAAGTATCAGTTAAAATTCTTAAGCCCTATTTTGAATGAGATTTATATCTACATCTGTATCGCGTCGCGTTGCTCGCCGCAACACAAGTTTATAGTGACGATATGAACGTGCATACGTTCTAATATTTTAAACGGTTTAAACCATTTAAATCACTTAAAACAGTTCTCCCATGTTGAAGAACGTACAATAATACGTACAGGATGATAAATATCACGTTTACGCCCGAATTCTCAAACGCAAATCATCTTTGGGAGCGTCTCAAACATCATGGCATCTCTTTCATACGTTTGACATTTAAAGTGACGGGGCGATGTTTGAGACGCTCCCAAAGATAAGTAGCGTACGAGTATTCGGGCATAGGTGAAGAAATTTAAAAATTGACAAATATGAACGTTAGGTGATATGAATACATCATACTTCTCATAAACCTTAAAAGCTCCATTTTAGTCACAGAGCGTACATCGAAATGTTTTCCAATACCTGCGAACCTCAGTAACAGCAATGGACGGGTAGCCCGTTTATTGTCCAATAAGTTCCAAAGTGTCCATAGCAAATGACAATCGTGCTCTGGAATTTCACGGCGACCACGGAAAGAACACGAAGGTTGATGGATAAAAAAATTGCACTGAGGGCTGCCCAAAAGTTTAGATAGTGAGAGAAAGAAATAGTTGACTTTGGTCAGTTCCATCTAAGATAATCGTCTTTGGTAGTGGTGGATGGTGGTCTGGTGGTAATCTAACCCATTAAAGCAAAATAGTCTTATTTCGCCAACTGATATTCCCGATATCTTGAATCTTGAATCTTGAATCATAGGTACCTACTAATATTATAAAGAGAAAAGATATGCATTTTTGTTTGTAACGAATGAACTCAAAACTACTGGACTGATTTTCCTGCATTATTAGAAAGCTGCATTTTTCTTGAGTAATGTACGCTATATTTGATCCCGATATTCCCGCGGGAGCGGGTACCACGAGGAGGAAACCGTGGAGGGCCACTAGTGCTAAATAAAATACAAACTTTCATTCCAAGATGCAGACATTGATTGTCCAATATTTTTAACTCGATCCGTTACACGAGTGGTGACCGCGTTATAACCGCGTGCTGGGGCATAGTCCCTACTCTTTATCCATCCATAAGGAAGGCCTGAGTCCCAGCAGTGGGAAAATTAAAATGGATTGTTTTCTAAAATTTTAATGATTTAACTTGTTTAGTGGCTTCGTCTTCAGCCTCTTTCCTCCTCGTTATGACAACAATAATTTCAACTCAATTAAAGTTCAATCAACCTAACACAATTCAGTGCGTACCCAATAGTCACGCACCATGAATAATCAGAATAATTTACGCGATTTTTTTTCTTCATGCAAATCAAGTTCATCTGTTTAGTGTAAGCTGTGTAAGTAAACGAACGCAAAAACCGTTGATTGAATTATTCACTTTGAATATAGCAATAACGCAGCGAGTATCTACTGACGACTTGGGATCTTGTCCATTCTGTAAACAAGTGTAAGACCCACCGTAAACTGCTGCAACTTTGCACGAAATTTATGGTTTTTTGAAAATATCTCTTCAAGTATTTATTATCTGTGTCCATGTTTACATTAGCGGTCTAATTGGAGATCTATGCCATAAATCTTAAGGTTCATAACGCCGAAACTGCTGTTAAATTGATCACCAGAAACCGTCAAAGTTGTAGGCAAAATTGTGATGAAAAGCCTCAACTTTGCCTAGAAGATTATTAGCAAAAATACGAGCCGCATTTAAAAACTGATCTTAATTATAGAGCCATAAAGAATGTGTTACCATAAAGATGTGCATGGGTTACCACATAGAACCATCAATTTAGTTTTCTGGCAAGCAGGCAAAGTTGGCCACAAGCAGGCACAGTTTGAGCAGTATCAGTAAATATTTTCATAGTAAGTTTTAAGCATGGTTAGGGTTGCTCCAAATAGAAAAACACAAAATGTAAAAGACTAAGTAGGTATATTCAATAAAAACAATTAAAGTTTTTTTGTACCATCATGTGGAATACTCTTTTAACCAAAACAAACGTTATAATAGGGTCAATCAAACAAATCTGACAGGAATAAACTAGTTTTCTTTATTTAAGTTTTAATAAGTCAAATTAAAATCACAAAACAAAAGTAACAAATAATAGTATATTAATATACCTTATATGCCACTATGGACACCAACAAAAGATGTATAATTCTATATAATATAAATTACTTTTGCAAAAAGTGAAATAAAATGGTAAGTATAACAAAAACTACACGGAGCAAGTAGGAGGTTTAATAAAAAAGACTGGTGTACGCAGTGACAAAAATCGCCGGGCATGTATGAAATGAAAAGATTGATGGATGTGAATGAAGCGAAAGAATTGTGCAAGGATCGTAGCAGTTGGCGATCCATAGTCTCTGCCTACCCCGTGGGAAATAGGCGTAAGTATATCTATGTAATAGATGTAAATATATCTTTTTTTTAAATAACTAAACAAAACATACCTATATGTACTGCTAAAATCAAAACCCTCCAAACGCTTCACTGTAGTTGAGTAACTAGTGACAACCCTAGGACTAGGCAAACTTGAGTCACTAAGTGACCGAGAAGCCTTCACAACATTGCCTACCATCGTTCTAGTCGTAAATGATCACATTTACAAGAATAACCATTATAAACATGAGAAAGAGCACATTTGCTTACCCCGTAAACACTAAGAAAGCTGAAATTCTCGATTTTTCCAATGAAAAACAAAAAGTTTTGCACTGACTTAAAAAACGTGCACACTTCTTGTGACCGTTGAAAGGTGCCAGACAAAAAAGTGACGGTGTTGCCACAACGAATAATAATGAAATGGGTTGCCATTAAAACGAAGGTTTTTCTCCCATTATCAAAAGTAAAAAATAGATGGCGGTGGTGAAGTTATGTTAGTTTTAATAGATTAGGCAAAGTTGAAGCTAAGGGGCAAAGTTGCAGCAGTTTACGGCATATAATATAACAGAAGAGAAATAAATTACTAAAAACAAGTAGATAGGTATAGCAGAAATTACAACTTACGAGAGTTCTAGTTTAAATAGACAATATCGTTGAAATGATATTTTCAACAACATTTGGCCATAACATGCAAATTCGACTATTTCATAAAACAACCAACCATATCAGGAAATGACCATTATATTTGAGGACATTAATGTAAGGTTTCCATAACATCAAGGGTTTTCATTTTGAATTTGTATTCTGGCGCGGTCATAAAAATTTCTTAAATTCATAAATCTTTAAGTAATTCAAACAGGTTATTTTTAAAGACATTAACACAAATAATTGATAGAGATAATAATAATAATAATAATAATAATAATAAATCGTTTATTTCAGGCATAGACCCATTTTAAAAACACAATACAGACAAGCTTATGGTAATAATAGATGATTACTTATCGATAATAACCACAATAAAATAAAAACATAATAATTAAAGATATAAAAAAATTAAGTAGGTACGTTATACCTAAGGTCAGTGTCCTTTTTACAGTTCCTCTCCATGTGTACCGATATCCAGTGCTTAAATATGGGACTACGGAGATTGTCAGCGACTGCACTTATTATAGTATTATCGCTCTCTTTTACACGCTTCCAAAAGGTAGCCACACGAGACCTCACTATTGCAAAGAAATCGGGAATACCTGCGTCAGCAAACGTCGTAGACGCGCTGCAAAATCTGGGATAACGCATAAGGGCGCGGTATGCGTTATTATACTGAACCCTTATGGTGTCAAAGGACTTTCTTGTGTAATTAACCCATAGCTGGCAGGTGTACATGCCCAGGCAAAAAGTTTTGAACAGAATGTCCTTGACATCCCGGCTGCAGCGCGCGAACCTACGAGCCAGCATGTTTCCTCGCACAGATAAGCATCTCCGCTCGCGCTCCATGTCAAAATCGTCGGTCAGGTGTTCCGTCAGCCAATGTCCTAGATATTTAAAGCGTTTCACTACTGAAATCTCTCCACCATTCAAATATACACTCGGTACCTTATCCGGACCCTTTCCCGACCTAAAAACAAGAACCTCAGTCTTAGAGACATTATACTTCAGTCCATGAGCAGTGGCATATTGCTCACAAACCGACAGTAGCCGTCTCAGACCCTTGATAGAGGGGCTCAGGAGCACCATGTCATCCGCGTAGCTCAGGTTGTTAACGCACACGTTACCAACATGGCATCCGATACCGGTGCTCCTTAGCTCCTCTATCAAGTCGTTGATGTAATGATTGAAGAGATCAGGAGAGGTCAGGGATCCCTGGCGTACACCACATTCTAGTCTATACTCACTAGAGGTTGAGTCGCCCCATTTAACAAAATTTGTTTGGTTTCCGTACCAATACCTCAACAGGCCTACGACTCTGCTCGGGGCTCTTGTCTGCAGTTTGGCCCAGAGAATATCATAATTGACCAGGTCAAATGCGCGGCTCAAGTCCAAAAAACACGCGTACACTGAGGTATTCCGACTGGTATAATATTGCACGGTATTCTTCAGACAGAAAATAGCAGAATCCGTCGAGACACCGGCCCGAAAACCAAACTGAGCATCATTTACATTGATAGATTTCAGCAGTGTAGGACGCAAAAGTTGTTCTAAAACTTTTCCTGTAATTGCTCCCAGCGATATAGGACGATAGTTTGACGAGACGGACAAGTCACCAGTCCTGTTTTTTACTATGGGTACCACAACAGTCTTCATTAAGTTATTAGGTAAGTAGCTATATTTAATGCATAAATTAAAAAAGTCACTTAAATGATCCTGCAATTTGTAGCTACCCCAGAACAAATGTTCTATACTCAGCCCGTCAAAACCTGGTGACTTGCCCCTCCTCATCGACTTTATCACTTGAGCGACATCAGCACTCGAGAAACTCGGACAAACCTCAGAATTAGGGGTGTCTTTCTTCTTTAAACTATTGTTTACTGCCAGAGGACTAATTTTGAATTTATTGGCAAATAATTCAGCTATACCTGGGGCCTCCTGGATGCCATCTATTGAACTAGGTAAGTTTTTAGAATTTTTACAATTAATTTTCTTTGTGGAATTCCAAAATTTTGAAAAGTTTTTATTTTGTTTACTAATAGTCAAAACATTCATTTTTATAATATCCTCATTCTTCTGACACCAACTAAGCTTATTTTTAAATTCAGATCTACTAGTTTTCATTTTAGTATAGATTTCCCCTACCAAAGGTTTCCCGGCCTCTAGCCAACATTTAAAATATAGTCTGGCTTTTTCATGGCTTTCTTTTACATGAAAATTCCACCCCACTATCTGTTTACGTTTTAACGGTCTACAAGAAGAGGAACTTAGTTTAGCTGCAGTCTGCAGCACATTAATTAAATGATTATAATAATTGTCAATATAATTAAAATATTCCTTATGATGTTTACAGTTACTAATAATATCACAGTTACATATACAGCTAAAGCAAAAATTATCCAAGTTATTAAAACAGTAATTACCATAAATATTAATTTGGTCCATATTCCGATTTCCCCATCGAATGCCCTTAAGGGTATCAACGGAGCCCGAGTTCACTGAACCACTGACATGACCGATGGTAGGGACTTCAAAAGTAATTCTCAGCGGATAATGGTCAGACCACATTACGTCATATATGACTTCGGCGGAAACAACCGACTTCCATGCCAGTTCGGTGGTGAGACAGTGGTCCAGCCAGCTCAAGCAACCATTACTATCACTTTTGTAGGTATACGTATCTGAGTTTCTGCCAAGTATATTCATATCTGCACATTCCCACAACACTTCATCACAAAACCTCATCATCTGCACACCAAAACTAGCACTAGGGTGCGCGTTAAAGTCACCAACCATATAAGCGCACTGCACTCCCGATTCTTCAATGATGGCATTGATAACGCCGAGGAGGTCGGTGAACTCCGGCATGTTAATTGGTTTATCCGTTGGCATGTAGACATTTATCACCAGAAAAGACATTCCTGTGGTTTCTACCTGGACGGCGAGTATTCTATCATTCGAGCACTCGATGGGTGTTACACGAGGAAACTTGGCCTTCTCCCACATGATAGCCAGGCCGCCGTATGGTCTGCCCGACAGTATACCCGCGGACGAGTCAACTGATGATTTTGCTATACATACAAAGTCGTCACTTATGTCATTAATGAAATTCAGATCGTGTGATAATAGCCACGTCTCTTGCAGTGCGATTATGTTCGATATTTTGGTAAGGCTTTTTACATCTTGTAGTGATCTCTTAACTGATTTACAGTTGAATGACGAAATATTAATAAGTGTTGTATTATCCATAATTAGGTATTTTTAGGTACATTATCTTTCCGTGCAGGTGTGTATTTTTCTTTATAAATTCTGTATTTTATTCCTTCAGGCCAAAATTCATTTGATAGAAATGCATTCAGTCTATTTTTATGCACCATGACTTTAAATGAATTAAATGTCATTTCGTGTTTCTGGGTCAAAAGCTGAACATCCTCACATTTTTCACCCATGTCTTCTATATGCTCTTTTATTTGTGTAGGCGTCGTAAGTTTAGATACTCGCGAGACATAAATCGGTACACAAATATCCGCCACCTGTATTTTGCATATAGAACGTATTTTGCATAAAGAATATAAAACATTGCAATAAGAAGAATAAGAAAACCTGAGTGTTAATTCTATCACGATTCCAACAAATAATGATGTGTACATTTCAATTCTCAAACTAATTGGACATTATTTCACGACATAAATGATCTAGCTAGTCTTTTTATGCACAAACTATTTCGCCTAAAAGATGTAATTCATCAAATTCTGTTTTAACAATGAAAAGGCGTCACGGAAAGACAAAAATATAATGTGCAATACAACATACTACACGTTAAAGGTACTAAGGATATGAAACGTATTGTTTTGTTTGTAATCTAAAAACAATTTTCCATTAATTAACTAGTACGCACTTTAAGCTCAAAGTATCTTTTTTATTTTAAGGGTTACCGTAAACAATATCTTACTAATACAATATTCTAATATTAGCGTTTTAGCATAGTTTTAAAGAACACATTCTGCAGTAGCAGCATTCTAAAAGTAAAAGAGCAAGCTAGATTACAATTCGTTGCAACAAGAATTCAGTTCGGAACTCGTCTCTCTGTCAACCCGTTTAGAGATATCGGATGTATCGAATGTCCAGACTATCGATAAATCGATACAGTTAATAGATCTAAGATACACGACGGTAGAAGCTTGATAGCTATCGATTCCATTCGTGACGAGAAGAAAGTTGGGATACCTACTTCATCTCTAAAAAACTGGGATGATAAATCTCTGATAACTGAATTTAAGGCGGGCATTCCCCAAAATAGGGTATTTTAAATTATGGATTACTCGCAAATCACAAGTACTTAAAACTTGGAAAAAATATATGTTATTTTACAGTTATTTATTTCTTGCTTCCGGCCGTATTTTTTTGATTGGTCATATTTTACTGTGTCAAATAAAATCCCAAACATCCGTCTAATCGTAATCCAAATATCGTATTACTTGCAGTATACTTGGTTTTAGCTAATGAAAAATATACGAAAATAATTATCTTTGATTAGCCGAGGGATTCCGGCCGTCATAAGTGTAAATTTTTTATTATTTAATTTGTAATTGAATTTTAAGTGATTTTCGATTCGCGGGGCGCTCGCGAGTTCACAGTTCACTGCCGGCTGCCGCTGCGTCCGCGTGAAGTGTATCGCGCGCGGCCGAGCAAGCGTTAGCGTGCCTATTTCGGTCGGGATTCATCGCCTTAAGGCACTTTCAAAAGAATCTTGTTTCTGATTTTTTGAAGCTTACTTAGTTAAAGAAGTAAAGTTATTAGACATTCGCAAAAGCTGAAGTGATAAATCAACTATCATTACATCGTGTTTTGCTTTGCAACCATTGATAGTAATACCACAGATTACTAAATAGTGGTTTAATACTCTATTTGCACACAAAAAAACAAACGACATTGCTTTAATTGATTTCACATGGTCTTTTCTACACTTTGTTTACTTTTGGGGCTTTTATCGACATGAAAATACCTACATATTCAACATGATCTTGTATGTAACTAAACTTTCTCAAATCAAAACCATGATCAGTTTTTTCATCACATTAAATTTTTATCTGATTAACTTCTTTTATGCAAATTCACACTTACTAGAACTTTACAGGATCAAATAAAATAGCATAATCTTTCTATCATAAGAGCCAGTCAGGCTGACCTTGCAAAATACAAAACAAAAACCATATTTCAATGAACACGTCTACATCAAGATACAAGTTTATTGAAATAAAACGCCCTATCATTCTCGTAACAAAAAGTGCAATATCGCCAGCCAAATATCTTCTGGACATAGACAATTTAATTATAAGTTTTCTTTTCATTCTACATTTTTATTGTTTAGTTTCTCCTTTTATAAGGAAGGCCTGGTCATAGACAACATGATTATAAGTTTTCCTTTGATTATATATTTTAATAATTTAGTTTTTCCTATTCCATCAATAAGGGAGGCATGCGCTCCAACAGTGCAGAAAGGTGCATACTTTTAAAAGGCAGATAATGATGTTTACTTTCGTGAATGAACTTCACGAAATAAACAAACTTCACTATTTATGTGTACATTCAATGTTGGTTAGGGATCCAATTTTATCTATTCCCACGGTCACCTAGTTAAAAGTCTAGATGTTTTGATATCTAGACATTACTTATTCAGAAAATTGCTGAATTCAAATCAACAGCGCGATAAGCAACGCTTGCTTTGGACCATTTCCGTTCAGATTTAAGACGGGAAAAGATGTTGGGTAAATCTTAGAAAAAGAGTTCGTATAAATACTGTATGTATAAGAAAAGATTGGTGTAATTCCACTACAATTCAGAAATGTACATCTGGAGCGTGCAAGATACATTTTAGAAACGCGACTGATAAATCTTCTGCATTTTCAGCCGTTCTCGTTATCACCAAATGCAAAAGAATAGGTTTTCATTCCATAGAGGTGTTACAGTTATCCATTATACTAGGATAAACCAAAACAAACTTTTTTGAGTTTAAACGTACCGATAACTCACAGATCTTTATGTAAGTATGACAATGTTTAAATTTGACTAAAAACGTGCAATTTTTGATTAAATTCTGAAACAATTGAAATATCCAAAATCCAATGGCTAATCAACAATACTGAAGCTAAACAATACCGGCAAAATCACAAACCACATTTTACACTCCACTTAAAACTTCAAACACAAAACCCAAAAAAATTGTTGAATTTCCTTCTAAACACTCCTTTGGACATAAAAACTTCTCCAATAAAGATATTCCCTCCAAATCCAGGTTAATTTAAAACTAAAAGCCACAGAACACAAGACACGAACCACCAATGTGATAGAGTAGACCCGCCGTTCAAGCGGCAGAATGCGCGCGCCGCACCACACCGCCATCGCGACAATGCGCGCGCGCACCGTCACGCGCCAACGCTATGCAACTCATGGACGTCGAATCGACGTCGAACGACGATACAAAAGGCTTTTTTGCTGCAAGACATTACACTTCGATGATTAAAGCTGAGCTTTTACTACTGGTAAAAATAGAGTGTCAAGAGTATTTTTTGTCATATTATATTTTGTATTGTTGTAACTTCTAACGGAGAATAAATTAACAAGCAAGATCATCATTTCTCAATTACAGCTTACATACAAATAAAAAACTCGAAATTACACCAAAACAACGATAGTTTCGGACGAGATACAAAGCCTTTTCTTCGATGATTGAAGTTGAGCTTTTAAGGTTTACTACTATGTAGTACAATGACTTTTAATACGGAATGACACAGAGTATTATGTATCAAATATTTTGTGATATTGTAGCTTTGACCTGAGAACAAATTAATAAGCTAGAATCCCAATTCTCAACTGAATATCAAATAGAAATCGTGAATC
Organism: Crambus lathoniellus; assembly: GCA_949710035.1. Taxonomy (NCBI): domain Eukaryota; kingdom Metazoa; phylum Arthropoda; class Insecta; order Lepidoptera; family Crambidae; genus Crambus; species Crambus lathoniellus. Next base: position 8,983,114 of record OX453323.1, on the reverse strand, counting down.
AAATGAAAGACTAAAAATTATTTAAAAAACCAAACGAAACGAACGAAATAAAATTGATGATATTTGCAACTCTTTGATGATTTAAGTTGAGCTTTCTTGTAAAGAGACAAGAGTCTCCAAATTACTCAAAACTAGTTAGAGCTTTAAGTAGCATATTTTATCATAAACAATGGTTTTATATAATTGAAGAAGTATAAACCTATGTCCTGAACGAGTCTTTTTTAAATTTTGCAATTTTATTGCAAATAGTAGCAACGAGTACAACTGGATCGAATATAAGTTAGGTCAAGTTTTAGGTCGATCTACAGACCACGACCATCATATTTTTCGATAACACGGAAAGTTTCAAGTCTTGGTTATTTATTTGCCAGATAGTGCCAATGAATGGGAGATAAATTCACCTCTATATGGCGCTACATAAACTATTCGTGACTTTATTGGAAAATAGCGTGAAACTGACCCAGAGTCGTTCCGTATTTCTTTAATCTTGTTCGTGCTTGCTTTCAGAAGCGAGAGAAAGAATGTATAGATAATAAATTGAGCAAGATTTTTACTCGCCTTTTCGTTTAATAAAATGCCATTGGCGGTCTACAGCAAGTCTCATGTCAAGGCGTAAACCAAAAGAAGGAACATTATCTCCCCAAAGAACCTGCTACTTTTAGGGGGTTTTCAAATTAAAATGTAAGATGAACACATCATAAATTTAAGAATGGTTTACGCGTTTGACTATCATAAACAAAAATAATAATTGTATTTTTTTTCTTTAGAGCCACGTTCAAAATTTACCGTTAATTTTAAAAACCTTTAATAAATAATGAAAAATAAATCATACTTTATAGTTATAAAGTACCTCGTTAGTAATATGATATCTCCTTACTCGCATAATACAGGAACTGAAGTAACTTGATCTTCAGCAGCGATTACCTCTAGGATATCCTTCTTTACACTGAGATTTAAAATTATGTTCATGCATTTACAATGCCCTCAATGTATGAAGACTAAGGTCTTTGACCAGTGTGTGTTGCCAGTTATTACAGACTTATGGAAGCGAGACCTGGTCTTTTACTATGGGTCTCATAAGAAGGCTCAAGGTCACCCAGCGAGCAATGGAGAGAGCGATGCTTGGTATTTCCCTGCTTGATCGAATCAGAAATGATGAGATCCGCAGGAGAACTAAAACGACCGACATCGCTCGAAGGATTGCTCAGTTGAAGTGGCAGTGGGCGGGACACATAGCGCGGAGAACCGATGGCCGTTGGGGCGGAAAGGTTCTCGAATGGCGACCGCGAACCGGACGATATTCCGTGGGCAGACCCCCTACAAGGTGGACCGACGATCTGGTCAAGGTCGCGGGAAGCCGCTGGATGCGGGCAGCGCAGGACCGATCGTTGTGGAGATCCTTGGGGGAGGCCTATGCCCAGCAGTGGGCGTCGTACGGCTGAAATGATGAATGATGATGATTTACAATGCAATTCCCGCCTGAAAGCTACTTACAGGGCTCGTGGTGATTTACATTTTTCCTATACAACTTCTTTACAGTCAAATTTCACTATCTCATTTTGCAGTAAATAAGCTTGCAGATTAGAATGAATGTGTAGCATTGATCACCACAGCTTTGACAGAACATAGGGGGCTAATTGTCTAACTCAACATCTATCGCGGTATTCGCGATTGCTTTCAGTTTGACATCCATCACTTGTTGTTGAAGGCAGTTGAAAAAAATATTTGTATTACTGCAGTAATGGTTGTACAACATCTTTCCAACTGAAAGCGATCACGATAAATATTCGAGTTAAACAATCAAGAGGCTGTTATCTGGTGCAACGTGCAACTCGTGGGATTCTGTACTTCTTTTTCTTCTTTTAGTGTCGCGAGCAAGCTTAAACGACCGAAGGTGTCTGACCATGCAAGCTACGCGGATTGGTTAAGTATTCCTGCGCGTAGAAAATTAAAGGAACTTCCCTCCTCTCGCTTAGACGAAAATGACGAACTTGTCTTCCTTGCAAACGCTCCGACACATTGAGCTGCCGAGACGTTTGAATTTCTCGGCCTAATATTAAGAGACATGAAAATAAACCAAATCAAAGAGAAACAAAACTAAATATTATCACCTCCCAGTTGTGACGTGTCATGGTCCAATTCCCTGTAATTCGAGCCGACAAGCCGACAGTTACAGCCGCAGGTAGTTTATATATCACAACAAACATAATTACGAATAAACACGAAATATTTCGAAGGGCTACAGACTTGCTTCCGTTGAAGTAGCGGTTCTTTCTCCGGTGCTTGCGTTTTTATGAAGCTGTGTAATGAATTATTTTATGCTAGCTACGGCCGCAGTTTCAATATCGGAGTAAAAAGTATTATTTTACTAGTTCAAGGAAATTAGATAAGGGGACATGATTCGTAAGAAGTAAGCATAATGCTATTCATGCAGATATTCGAGAAATGAGCAAAAAATTTAAAAAAATTACCTTTAACTCACCTTACACCCTCAGCACACCCTCCGCTCTTGAGTACTTTTAGTATATTCATCTGGATACCGTAAGGTACATCTGTACCAATTTACAAAACTGAACTATTTCCTCCGATTGCCCATATTCGACTTAATTTGATCGTACTATACGTCCCTATGCAGTTAATTGTGTATCCAGAATTTCATTAAAATCTGGAGAGCCGTTTACACGTGAATGAGAAACAAATGAATAAATGATTTTTAAGTGACTCTTATATAAAATCTTATGGTACAGCTACTTATGTCTGTTCCAAGGATGGATTCTCAGGAACTAGTAGGTAATGTGCTAAGTTATCAAAAAGAGCTCAATCAAAATCGTTTAGGTATGTTAAGTCGTAACTAATAATTTCCTCATTTGGCCTTACATTACACGAGTATCGCTAAAATGTTTACAAGCTTAAATAAATGTTTAAATGCTTAAATTGCTATTATCATGCCAACGTTTTCCCTTCTATGCTTTTGTAGTACTGACTTTTCATATTGGGCTATTAGCTGTGTGAGATAAATCCAGCAATCCATTTTTAGACCAAATATACTGCGTACTTTTTAACAACATCCACAAAGGACGAGGATACAGTGCACCAAGCTAAGTAGGAAACCACCGTCGGAACTAATGACACCATCCCAACTGCATCAGCTTGTGATCTTGTGAAGTGTGTAGGTGAAGGTCATTGAGAATCGTGTACAATAAACGTGAAGCTTAGGCCGGTCTTACATTACGATCTCAGATTACAGGGCAATCTTAGCTTATTTATTACAAGCTTTTTATTAACTTGCCATGTTAGTATTTTTTTTTTAAGGGGCTTTTAACACATTAAGGTTATGCCAGCCCCATCATAGCCTTATTACTTAGTTAACTAAATTATTCTATGACAAATACTATTTAAGGCAAAACAATATAGTTTTCTGGCATCATCACTTGTGGGGGAGGATAGAGTGTCATGGAACATGTTTACATTCTGCACATTTAGGTGTATTTCTTTTATTAGATCTCGTCTTGTGCTCTCGTTTTGGACACATTCCACCAGCAAATGGTGGACGTCTTCTATTACACCGCAGGTATTGCAATTCGGCGTCTCTACTTTCTTCATCAGAAATGCAAACTTGTTTAGGGGAATGTGTCCAGATCGAAGCCTTAAAGCTATTTTGACGAGTTGTCTGCCATGTTAGTTAGTAAGTAGGTATTTTAGTTAGTGGGGGACAAATCTTGCAAGTTTGATTTGACCCACTTTCCAGTGTCCGATGGAGCTGAAATTTTGTATACAGATTTGGTTTAGAAGACAATACAATATTAAAGTACAGTCAGCAAAAAAGCTTGTCATAAAAATGAAATTTTTACTAAAAACTTATCTTTACTAATGTCAATCGTCTTTTGTCATGTTTTTACAAGCTTTTTATTAACTTGCCATCTTCGATCAACAATAGTGTTATTATTGATCGAAGCTTGCCATGTTAGTTAATTAGTTACCTAGTTAGTTAGTGGGGGACAAATCTTACAAGCTTAATTTGACCCACTTCCCAGTGACCGATGGAGCTAAAGTTTTGTATACGGGTTTGGTTTAGATAACAATACAATATTAAAGTACAGTCACCAAAAAAGGTTGTCATAAAAATGATTTTTTTATTAAAAACTTATTTATTTGATTAGATTAGCCTCCACGTCGGTGGTAGAGGCGGACAGTTTTCCGCACGATCTCCCGCCATCTCTCCCGGTCGGTAGAGTGTGTGAAACACGTGTAGAGTATTCTTAGTGGTGAAGGTGCAATTTGTGTGGCTGTCTTGCTAAATGCAGGTATTGTGCACTGATTTTCGAGGTGTGCATGTGCAATTTTTTGCAGGCGGGCGGGCGCTGCATCTTGCATGTTGTGTTTTTGCGGAAGGAAGCTACGTATATTTCTTTTTTCACAATGGTCAGCTTATTTCACATGGTAAAATGATGAATAAAAAAAATGTAGGTAAAAATGTGTTGACACATATTTAAGACACACACACCGAAAGATAAAATAAAATTGATTAACCAGAGTCCCAGACACTTTCTTCCAGTAATCCAGTCTGTTCATTTTTAAACTTGTAAATACAAGTAAATAAATAATAGACGTCACATATAAGTCCACCTCTATTGCAGTGAACGAGACACATCCGTAGATAACTGGACTGGCTTTCCTGCAGTTTTCTCTTTGGTAACACTTTTACGTGATTTACTGTCAAATTAAAACTTTTCAACTTCTAGCTAAAAATTATATAAATTAGTTCGTTTGTTTGTATTATGCGAGTATTTCATTATACTAAGGGGCATCTTGTCACTTGACAAAGTCAAAATATTAATAACTAGCGGCCGCCCGCGGTTTCACCCGCGTGATTCCCGTTCCCGTGGGAATATCGGGATAAAAAGTACATATAAACCTTCCTCTTGAATCACTCTATCTATTAAAAAAAAACGCATCAAAATCCGTTGCGTAGTTTCAAAGATTTAAGCATACAAAGGGACATAGGGACAGAGAAAGCGACTTTGTTTTATACTATGTAGTGATGTTTCATAGCCATACATATATCTCACCTCCGATTTGTTGTCCGTAAGGCCTTCGATATTAATAAACACAACAGTGTGAGCAGCTTTATTTTGTGAAATGGTAGTGGTGGAAGGATTACCCAGCTAGTCACACGGGGAGGCTCCTTCGTTACACCCCTTAGCGCTTCCTTGCAGAATAATTACCGGCTGCCTCATACGAACTCCCTGCCCCTGGCAGGAATAGCTCAATCAACCCTCAGTAAGACGCTACGCTGCCTGCGCTGTGGAAAAGGAAAAACAGGAGTCCAAAAAAAAAAAAACATACATACAGACGAATAGAGAACCACCTCCTTTTTGATTTAGAAGTCGGTTAAAAACATCGTTGTCATTTGTTATGGCGTATTGGCGTCAGACAGATAAGATGATGGCAGCCGAAGCTAGCCAAGCGGACTTAGAACAAACTCTACCATTAACCATTTTTTGTAGCTTAACTACTAAACCTTGAAGGATTTAGTACAGAAGGAAGAAGAAGGGGGCTACAATTTATTTTTCATTAATTAACTTCTCTAGATTAAAGTGTTCTAAGAATAGCAGAATAGCAATGACGTAAGATTGAATTGGGGGCTAAGCTACGTAGGGGTGAGATGAGGAGTAAACAGTTATTTATTATTAAGACGAGGATTCCCGACCGAAATAGACACGCTAACGCTTGCTCAGCCGCGCGCGATACACTTCACGCGGACGCATCGGCAGCCGGCAGTGAACTGTGAACTAATAGGCATTTGGATTACAATTAGACGGATGTTAGGGATTTTATTTGACACAGTTAAATATCATCAATCGAAAAAAAACGGCCGGAAGCACTAGATAAATAACTGTAAAATAACATATATTTTTTCCAAATTTTGAGTACTTGTGGTTTGCGAGTAATCCATAATTTAAAATACTTACCTTATTATCGGGAATCGGCGCCTTAATTGCGGTTTGCTTGTTAACGAAATAACCTTTTTTTCTGTTTTCCGATAAACTCAACTGTATAATTATCGTGACGAATCCACTACCACTTGCATACAAATCAACTACGTCCTGTAAACGATAAATCAAACTGTATAAATTTATCGCTACACGGCGATAAATCCTAAGAAAATATACAGAGTGGAACGGGAAAGCCAAAGATTAATGTAATTAAGATCAACTGATATGAACCTTGTCACATTACGTCAATCCTGTATGAAGACACTTATGTAACAACATAAATCTTAATGCGACATGGTTCTATACAAAACACATTTCACCAGTAAAATCAATAAGTGCTTGACCTAATTGTATGGATCAACTGCTTTGCCAATAATTTGAGGTCCTTATCTGACATTATATAAGGTGTTGTAATCAGCTGTTCCATACATTTTGATCCATTCGATTTCAAAATTTCTATGAAACAGCTGATTTTTTTTCGCGATTTCAATGTTGGTACCGTAGATAGTAAAAGTTGTTTGTATGCATGAGTACACTGACCCCTTAGAATTCCGTCGATTTTTTTTACAACACCTTAAATAGGTAATCCGGCGACTTCATATAAAAAGGCTTGCTTTTGCCCTTCCTAACGTATTGAGGTATCAAACTCAAAATGTTTATTAAGTATTTCAAATCGATAGTTACTTACTAGTTACCGAGATGACGAGCCATAAACAACTTTATTCTTATTTCAGTTTCCAACGTAAACGAATGAGCCTATGGCTTAAAACGTCCTTTTTTCGATGATAAATCAAAAACATCTTGTCATTTTCATTATGCGTGAGAAAAGGTCTGTAGTCGTAAAATTTTTGAATTATTTTCAATTATGTTTTCAAAGTAATTTTATAAAGCGCGAACTGTGCATTGCGTTGCGTACCTTACATTGTGAAGTATTCTGCCAAACTATTTCTCCGTGGGTGCATTGCAGCGGAAAACAGGCAGAATACAAGACAACCTACCTACAACTGGCTACCTGGCTTTATAATTGCAAATGGGCACCTCTTGATTGATTTATTAATAGATGGTTATTAATGGATCTCCACTCGTATCGTACTATCGATTTCATTTCCAGTTATCGATAGGAAAAACTAGCAGTTAACATAATTGATGGCTAATTGGTTATCTGGTTAGAGGAGTCCGATTATCGGAGAGTTGGTCGCAGTTGCATTTCCAGTCGTTAATAGGTACCCACCCACCACCACCTATTCGCAATAGGTCGAATAGTAGTAGCGCCACCAATAGAAATAAATCATTTACGATTTATCAACGGTTTAGTATAAAACTTTCGGTTATTTTGCGCAAATAGAAGAGTCAAGTGCAATTTTTAAGTATTTTTTTTTTATTTTTTTTTTATTGATTGATAGGCAAGCGCTTGTCCGCTATCACGCCTGATGTTAAGCGTTGATGCGATCTACGATGAATTTTTTCATAGCCTCAAATATGAGCATTAAGTTATGGATTTCGATATTGCTAAATGTGGCCACTTTTGGCACTATTAAAACTCACGACTAATTGCTTAAGCTGGAGTTCTTGAAAGTATATTTATAAAATGCATTTTACTCTTTTATTTGCGCAAAATAACCGAAACTTTTAATCTAAGCCTTTAATAAAATGTAATTGATTTATTTCCATTGGTGGCGCTACTGAGCTGATCGAACCACCTTAATGGCCTCAGATCACAGAATAGTCCATTCTTCTTATCCATATATGAAAAAGGCCAATACCCAGAATGGCTGGTGAAGATGAAGATTATGGATCTGCTCAGTGGCCCTACCATGAGTTGATGCAAACTGTTTACGTTACCGTAAACTATCGTTTTGTCTCTTTCACTCGCACTGACTGTAAGCAGTATATCCGATAGTTTACGGTAACGTATACAGTTTGCATCATCTCATGGTAGGGCCACTGGTATCGTGCGTGCTACGATCGATTTCATTTTCAGTTATCGATAGGAAAAACTAGTAGTTAAAATAGTTGATTGCTAATTGGTTATCGGGAGAGCAAAACATGTAGCAAAACCGCATAGTTTACAAGCTTTTATTTAACTTGCCATGTTAGTGGGGTCAAATCTTGCGAGCTAAATTTGACCCACTTCCCAGTGTCCGATTGAGCTGAAACTGTGCATACAAATGGTTTGGATGATAATACAATATAAAAGTACAGTCAACAAAAAAGCTTGTCATAAAAACGAAGTTTTTACAAAAAACTTTTTTATGTTACCTAAACTCGTTATCAAATTGTGTGAAACCAAACGGACAATAAACTAGTCGTTTCATTTTCAGCAAAAAAAATATAACAATTCATTCGCCGAGACAACGGTAATAGGTAGACATAAGTATAAATAAAATAAAATAAAAATAAAATCTAAAATAAAATAAATTTTATTGCCAATAAGATATATAAAACAGTGTGTTATATCTAATGGTCCCACAATAGGCACAGCCTGTACTGTGGGAACCTAATACGGATTACAATATGTATTAGGTTACTGTGTGCTCGGTCGACATCATGATGCATGTGGCTTAATTATACATACATAATATATATTTTTCTTCAAATAGGTACGCGTTATATAAGTATTACAACCAGTTAATAAAATAAAGATTACCTAACAATTTTGTTGTCTGAGCTTAATTATATATTATATATTAAATACTACATGACTGTTATCATCATCAGCCATTATATTATAAGTCCCCACTGCTTGGGCACAGGTCTTCGAAAATGGGCCATGCATGACCCACCACGCGAGCCCAATTCGGATTGGTGGGTTGGGTATTAAAGACTGCTAACACAGCCGGGACCAACAGTTTAACGTGTCTAAGCACGGAGGAGCTCAGGATAAGAAAAATTTGGTCACCCATCCCTTGACCGACCATTGCGAGAATTGCAGGCCGAGCGTTTACCACTACGCCATTCTATGGCTCCTCATGAGGATATTGCATAGGTAAAAAAAATATCGTCGATGGCCGTTGCTTACACAAGCGAGGGGGTGCTGGGATCGGTAAGACTCCGGCCGCGGCACTCTCGTAGACTGAGAAATACGTGTAGACGCGGCATGCAGCGCGCATTCTATTTACATCTAAAATATCACCTATGTGCGCTTTTACTAAGGACATTATATTATGTAGAATACAAGAAGAATTATTATGAATATTTATTGTAAACGTCGGTTTGTAGGAAGAGTAGATCTTAGATATTATTCGTATGTAGTAAAAAAAGCTTTTTGTAACAAAGATAGTCACTTCAAACGATTCTTCAAAATGCAGAACACAGCAGCAGCTATTTATATTTATTTTCTATCTCTAGATCATTTTGATAATATATTCATTATCGAAATGATCGTCGCAGGCAAAACTACAACATTTGCTACAAATTTCACTGAAAAAAAAAAATTATACTGCTCTAACCAGTAGGTACATTTTCAGATTTATTCCAATCAAATTAATAAAACTTATAATTTAATATGAAAAAATATAAATAACTCATACTAGCCAATCATCTAATACTTTTTTACAAAATAAATCTACTTAGTTAATCAATATTTAAATAAGTATACCGTTTATATAAAATCACGCTATCAATCTATAATATAAATCAATATATAGAAAAAACACTTAAATAAAAATATTGTTTAAGTATATACATACATATTATTCCAATACCAAAAATTATAATATCAAATAATACAATAACTTGTGTCATTGAAAATTGGAAGAAACGATCACATACACCCAGATACAAGAAAATATCTAAAAGTTAGTTTTCGACATTTACCCGTCCGAGAATCGAACCCGGGACCTCAGAGATAGTGGCACCTAGAAAACCGGTGCGTACACCAATCGGCCACGGAGATCGTCGAATTTGTTTAAACAAAATGTAGCGCAACTGAAATAATTGATACTTTGTTTACTAATGTAAACTTGCCACGTAAGGTTATAAATCAGCCACTTTAAAAAATCTTTTTTCATTACTCATTTTAAAATATCTTTATTTTTCACTGTCACTATTTTTCGCCATGTACGCATCATATCCCTTGTGCTCTAAAAATGGGTAAAAAACGTAAAAACTTGCCTAACGTCAGGTTCTTTTTTCTGTTTAAATATTATGCGATATGCTGAAATATTTGTACTAATTAAAAATTAATACCGAAGCGACAGCAACACAATTAAAATTTTGTCATATTCATTAACATGAATCTCAAGACAATTTTGTGGTATGTGTGACATGACAACCAAAAGTGACAGCAAAAAAGACAAAAATTTGCACGTATGACATGCTATCTTGTGATTGTAGAACATATTAATTATTTTTCTTTTTTAATTAATTTAATTTTAATTTTGATTTCTATTATAAGTTTTAATTACGATTTTATTTTAATTTTGATTATATAATACTGTTTTTAATTTTTATTCTGATTTTAATACTTTTATTGAATTTATTTTTGACTATAATTTTTGGTTTTAATTTTTATTTATTTATTGTAAGTGCTTAACAATGTAATCTTTCATTTGTATGGGTTTATGGCTGAAATAAAAATATTTTGATTTTTTTTTTTTAAAAATGGGTGCATTTATTGCATTGTAAAGTGATTAACTGATATTCGGAAAATTCTAAACAGTTAAACAATGTTTATTAAATTTGTCGCGTGAATTGAGTAAACTCACAAAGGTAGTTTTATAATGTGGTTGGTTATAGTACTTGAATAAAATTTTGTGTGAATAGATTCACCTAGAAGATGCCTATTCACTTGCGACTTTAAGAGGTTTGGGTTGTAGGTACTCGGGCAAACAGAAGCCGGCAGGGTATTCCAGGCATGATGAAGGAGTACTTAATTCTCTGAGCGTGAGTTTAAAGGAGAGGGCGGAATGAGGTTATGCAACTCAGATGCACACTCGTTAAAGCATATCTAACAAGTTACTCAGGGGATGAAACTCATAGCTAAAGTCCCCCATCGACAGTATGGGAGTGCTTATTCGCCAGGCCAGATAAAGAGGTACGCACTGTATATCAGACTAACACCAGTAACATAGAGATCCTTACTACCGAACTTAGTAACTGTACGGTCACTTCAGTCTACAAACCTCCCAATGCACCGTATTACTTCAGCTGTCCGCCGAACTTTAACGCCCATCCGGTTAGATTCGTCCTTGGTAATTTTAATAGCCATAGCAAAGCCATAGCGAGAACTGGGGATACAGAACCAGTGATGACAACGGAGTAAGATAAGATAAGATAAGATAAAAATATTCTTTATTCACTTAGACATAATAAATATGTACTTATGAATCGTCAATATTTTCCTACCACCCATTCAAGACTTTTTTAACTGACAAGAAGAATGGGCGCAAGAAACTTGCCAGCGTTTCTTAGTTAGGTAACGACATTTACAAAAAAAAAACATATCGTTACTAATACAACAATTGCTTAGTATAAAAATACATCATATTAAACAGTGATTATGTTATGTGTTACATCATGACCATGCATTGCGGTCATTCAAATAATCGTCTACTTTATAGTATCCTTTGCTCATCAGCGACTCTTTAATGTAACATTTAAATTTATGCAATGGTAGTTCAATTATATGCTGTGGAACTTTATTAAAAAAGGCTATGCTTTTCCCCAGAAATGAGGCTCTGGATTTTTCTAGCCTAAACTTGGGAACGACAAGTTTATCTTTATTTCTTGTGTTAAAGCGATGAATATCGCTCTGCTTTACAAATGTATTATAATGCTTTTTCACATAAATTATATTTTCATAGATGTAATGTCCTGCAACAGTTAAAATGTTTATTTCTTTAAATAGATCTCTTAAAGAATCTCTCGATCGGAGGTTGTAAATGGCGCGAATAGCCCTTTTTTGGAGCACGAATATACTTTGGATGTTAGCGGCTGAGCCCCACAACAAAAGGCCGTAGGACATAACACTATGAAAGTAACTAAAATAGACTATTCTAGCCGTTTCAATATCGGTTAAGAGCCTTATTTTCTTAACTGCGAATGCAGCCGAACTGAGTCTACTCGCCAAGGCTTCGATATGAGGATCCCATTGTAGTCGCGAGTCTAATATAATACCTAGAAATTTTGTATTGTTAATGAATTCGACCGTATCGCCGTCTAGTCTAATATGAAAATCAACTTGTCTTACATTAGGTAACGAAAATTTTAAACACTTAGTTTTCTTTGAGTTTAATGATAAATTATTACTATTAAACCAATGTGACACTTTTGAAAGAGCACTATTTACTTCGTCAGAACAGTCATCACCTCTATCTACTTTAAAGACTAGAGATGTATCATCGGCAAATAGCACCGTCTCACATAAATTCTTCGCGTAGTAAGGAAGGTCATTTATGTATATTAAAAACAACAGCGGGCCCAATATTGATCCTTGGGGTACGCCCATAGTAATGGGAGCTCCGGTAGACTCAGTTTTATTAATAACTACCTTCTGAGTTCTTTCATACAGATATGAATGCATAAGGCTTACTGACATTTCAGAAACACCATAATGTTTTAACTTCCTTAATAGTGTTTGGTGATCAACACAATCGAATGCCTTGGAAAGGTCACAAAAAATAGCGATTACATCCTGCTTGTCCTCCCAGGCATCAAGTACATGTTTTAGAAATGCAACCCCAGCATCAGTTGTACTTTTACCTTTTGAAAAACCAAACTGTTTCTCATGCAGTATACTATTTAATTTAAAATATTCTAAAAGTTGAGCATAAATTAATTTCTCAAATATTTTACTTATTGCTGGTAGTATGGATATAGGTCTAAAATTTGCTGGGTCACTTTTGTCACCAGCTTTAAACAGAGGAATAATTTTACTATTCTTCATTAAATTAGGAAAGACCCCTTCACTTATACATTGGTTAAAAATTATTGCTAATGATGGAGCTATCACATCAATTATTGATTTGATGATACTTGTAGATATGCCCCAGAGATCTTCTGTTTTCTTAATATTTATTGCTTTGAATGCTTTAATAATATCTTCGGTAGTGACATAGCTAAAACTAAATGTTTCCTGGCACTTGTTCACACTAGATTCCATAAGAGAGACAGCGGTGTTGGGGCAAGAATTAAGTCTGCTAGTAGTTTCTAACGGTATTCGAGCAAAGAAACCTTCAAAAGCACCAGCCACCTCAATATCTGATTCAAAAGTCTGATCACTAATTTTTAAGTTAAATGAATTAATTTTGCTTTTTGTTTTGCCAGTTTCTTGGTTTATAATACTCCAGGTAGCTTTTATTTTATTTTCAGATGATTTAATTTTATTTGAAATATACCTAGATTTTGCCAAAGCACATACTTTCCTAAATGTTATTGAATATTTCTTGACATATTCAATGAAGCTAGGATCACAGGAAGTCGTTTTTTGTGCATAGAGTTCATATAACTTTCTTCTGCTATTATAAATACCAGGTGTGGCCCAGTCACTAAACTTCTTACGCTCATTACACTTTATAACTTTTTGTTTAAAATTGTTACTAAATTCTTTTTCAACAATATCAAATAATGATTGATAAGAGTTATTAGCGTCAGCAGAAGCTGGCAAACATTGAATTTTATCTTGTACATTATTTCTATATTTATTAATACCACGTTGCGGTATTGGCCTGCAAATTACTTCGCGTTTAGGAATAACATTATAGTGCTCAAAAGAAGCTAGTTGTCCACTGTGGTCGGATTTAATAATATTAATTACCGATTTCTCAATTAAGTTACAGTTGGAAAAGATGTTATCTAAGCAAGTAGCCGATGTTGGCGTAATTCGCGTCGGTTCATTAAAAGTGTGAAGCAAATTAAATGATTTAAAAAGATTAAGGAATTTACTGGAGAGTTGTGCTAATTTAATATCTAAGATGTCTATATTAAAATCTCCACAAACTACAATTTTTTTATTCTTACGACAGCATATTTTCAAAACATCCTCCATAGTGGACTCAAAGACTGTGTAATTTGCTCCAGGCGGGCTATAAACACAGATTATAATTATTTGTTCAAGTTCCACGCATGATATCTCACAAATTCGTTCAACAGAGAGGGATACTATATCCTTTCGCTCTTTATATTGTGTGTTATTAGGTAAAATTATTAAAGAACCCCCCCTTATTGTAGTTTTTCTATTAAATGAACTTACAACACTATAATTATCCAAATTTAACAATAATTCATATTCTTTTAACCAATGTTCAGTAACACATAACACATCAATATTTTCACAATTTAAAAATAAACTTATTTCTAGGTCTTTGCCAGCAGAAAAGCCTTGGATATTCTGGTGTACTATTTTTAAACATTTAGGCTTTCCTCTTGTCAATACTGGGCTAGAGTATGCCTCCGTTGTCTCTAATGGTAATTTAAATTAACCATGTCAGTATTTGGATTCAAAAGAATCGAATTATTTGGAACAGATTCCAAAGTTACATTAGAAGTATCAAAGTTAAACTGCTCAATAGAAGCAGAGGTTATACTAGCCAAGTTGTTGGCTAATTGTTTAAAATAAAAAGATAGCGATACCGCTATTTGTCGCTTAAGATAATTAGGCAGATAATATTTATCTTTAGTCAAGTATACATTATTCAACAACATATTGATATCAATAATATGCAACTCTTTATTATGACAGGCTAATGTGTTCATAGTTAAGTTTAGATTATACCTTATTTTATTTTCTAACGGTGAAAAACTTTTACTGTAGGGAAATGTAAACATAACAACCTTCCTTACATTTAATGAACATAATGTGTTGCAATAGGCTATTAACTGGTTTTTATTTAAATTATCCCTGTTCCCAATTAAAATTATCAAGTTTGTGTTTTCACTTAAGGATTTTTTAACAACTATTTTCATGATCTCGTTTATACTGGAACCAGGCATGCAATAATTAATAACATTTTCCTTTGAATCTTTCTGTAAAAATTGGCCTAAATTCTTCCCAATCTCATCACTGAACATAATTGTTTTGGTATCAGTAGTTTTAGTGGGGGATTTACTTTTATTATTTAATAATAAACTATCACAAATGTTAGAGACTTCAGGTTTGGTTGGTAAATAGACCTCCTGAGCCGCTTGGCCTAATGACTCCTTTTGACAGAAGTCATTGCATACTGTGTTACAACTGCATCTGCATTTTTTCCCTAATGATTCGAACCGGTCTGAATTAAAATTACAAAAGTCAACCATATTATATGCAGCCATTTTTTGATTATTCAATTGTTTTTTAGAAAACTCACACAAGTTGGAGTACATTTCCCTAAGTGAAAGTTCTAAATTGTCAATCTTATAACATAATTGACTGCCTAATAATTCACTTTCTTTGTTCTTATTACATGTTTCCATGTTTATCATATTTAATTGTTCTAAAAGTTGCTTACGTTCTTGCTTTATGTGACTATACTTATTATAATAATTTTGTTTTTTCATTAACTTTTGAGTTTTTCTTATGTATCTATTAATTTTAATGTATTTTTTTAATTTCTTCCCGCTACTAAACTGGCAGACGTTATTATTATTAAACAATGGTTTATCAACATAGTTAAGACCTTCCAAAGTTGAATTGTCATTTGCTGCAGAATTACATTGCATCAACTCATTAAACAGGCTTTGAGAGTGCTTATCTTCTATAATACTTCTATTTTCTTTTTCTAAATCTAATACTGTTTTCTGGGCAAGAGAGAGACTAATTTCCAGGTCTGTTATGCGACTCAATGCCTGTTCATGAGTATCAGAGCAAGCCCTAAAAGACTCAATAAAGTCTTGCATTTGGTTACACTTCTGCACAACTTCCGAGTATTTTACATGAAGAGCAGCAAGTTCATTTTTAAGCTCAGTGTTACGGGTAATGTTCTTATAGATCTCCGTCTCACTTTCCTCTCTTTCCCTTATTAGGGAGTCACTTAGATCTTTAGCTGCCTTTAGATCTTGCAGGGCATTCTTGAGTTGTACCTCCACATCCTTAGCCGTTGCCCTCCGGGTCATCATAATTGCTAATTAAGCTTAAAAGTTGCTACCGCTGAAAATATACAGAAGTGATCAATATATGATTTAAGTAAAGTTAGGATTGACAGATTTATCTAAGGAAATAATTAACAAAAGTATTTTTTTTTTATTTAATTGACTTTTCTAGGTACTTAACTACTATTTTTTTTAAAGGAACAAACAGTTAAAAAGTTAAATAATCATAAAGTGTATTAGGTGTAATAAAATAACAAATACTTCAATAAAATTATGAATGAATGCTATGTTAATCTTAATAACACCATCAACTTTACTTTGAGCAAAGGAAAGTGAGGTTTATATTTGTGTTAGTTAACAATGTTTAATAAATAAATATTTATAGAAGTAGCTGGAAGGTGTCACCATCAGATTGACTTTTGTTAAAGTAAAGTGAGGTAAGCCTTTCAGAAGTATGTAGGTAGGTACTTAGTTAAATTACATAAATATCAATCAATATGTTTAAATTAATATATTATTAATACTGTGTAGTTTACTTAAATAATTTTGCATACATATATTGAAAATAAAGGATCTGAAATAAGATTGATTTTTGTTGACTTGAATGTAGGTAGTCAAACAGTAGGTACCTATACTTATTAAGGAAATTTAACTCCATTCACTAATAAATTAACAGACTTATTATTACTAATTGTTGTTGCTAACTAGTTTCACAATATTTGTTTGAGATGATTTGGGTTTCTTTGTATAGATGTAGTGCATGGAAAGAGTAGCAGAATAGGTGAATGTCTGTGACAGGTAGCGGTCACCATCAGCTTCACTTCCACAGTATGTCAAGTGAAGAGAGGTATTATCAATGCCAAATCGTAATTGTTTGTGACGTTGTTCACTGGAAGTGAACTCTGTACCAGTAATGTTAAATTAGTGTACAGTAAGTGTGAAACCAGTTTGTCATACAATTGTACTTGTCTCTTAACAGTTCAGTGAGAACAACAAAGTGTCTAAGTATTATTAATTAACAATAAAGTTACGAAACAAATACTTCCCCGGTTTTATTTGCCGCTTATTATCGATTTAATCGTCCTTCTTCAATAGGTAATTATCGTCTTGCTAAATCTTGATGTCCGTTACATTGACGTTTCGCCGTTACAATTTTGTCGTCGATGTTTTTCAAAATATATTAAGTAGATTTTTTGGAAAACACTTGTACTAGGTATTTATAATGTTAGAATCACTTTTACAATAAAACACTATACAAATACTATGAATTTAAATAATAAAATTAAATTTAAAAACAGCTGGTACACTTTTTCGAGTGAAGGTTGAAGAATGGGTTGATGGACACATACCTACTATCTTTGATCCATGATCCAAAACTTCCGTCATCATTCAATAGCGGTCGCTGGAAAAGGGGTTAAAACCCTGATCTAATCTTTGCCAGTGATCACATAGATCACCAGTGCGTGAAGACAGTAAGTGGTGCAATACGGAGGACCCAATTTTGTGCCAGGCCTTGCGACCTGAAGGATAAAATAATAAAATAAAATAAAAAATATCTTTATTCAACTTGACTTAATAAATAAGCTCTATTGAATCGTCAATATTTTCGTACCACCCGTTCAAGACTTTCTTAACTGTTAAGAAGGACAGGCGCAATAAACTTATCAGCTTTAATAATTGGAGTGACGATATTTCCAAAGATTTATATCGTTAACTTTTACAACTTTTTCATTATAATATTACATTAGTACTTTTAGTCTTTTAGTCTTTTTTTGTTTTTCTTGTTATAATATTGTTCATGCTGTGTGCACTTGTAGTGGATATCAGTCTAGCCATTATATCATTTTTTTTTCTTTTTACTGTTTTTGTATTGACTGTAATCTGTAATAAAATAAAATAATGTAATGTGTACCAAATATAAATAAAATAAAATAAAAAATTAGTTCAGCTAAGGTTATGTGTTACATCAAATCCATGCATTACGGTCTTTTAAATAGTCGTCTACTTTATAATATGCTTTGCCCATGAGCGATTTTTTGCCATGACTTTTGAATTTGTGCAAAGGCAGCTCTACTAAATTCTGTGGAACTTTATTAAAACTAGCTACGCTTTTCCCCAAAAACGAACTTCTTGTTTTTTTAAGTCGAATCCTTGGAACGGCAATCTTATTTTTATTTCTTGTTTTGAATTGATGTATATTGCTACGTTTTACAAATGTATTGAGATACTTCTTCACATATACCATATTCTCATATATGTATTGTCCTGCAACAGTTAATATGTTAATTTCTTTTAAAGAATCTCTTGGCCGAAGTTTGTATATGGCGCGAATAGCTCTTTTCTGAAGCACAAAAATACTTTCGATGTTAGCTGCTGAACCCCAAAGTAATAGGCCGTAGGAAATAGCTAAAATAGATGAACCTTGCCGTTTCAATATCGGTTAAGAGCCTTATTTCTTTAACAGCAAATGCCGCAGAACTGAGTCTACCAGCCAAATCTTCAATCTGAGGGTCCCATTGAAGTCGATAATCTAATGTAATATCAAAAAATTTTGTACTGTTAATTAATTCTACTACATTGTCATCCAATTTTATGTGAATATCAACCTGTCTTACATTTGGCAGTGAAATTTTTTTCACATTTTGTTTTTTTTCGAGTGTAATGATAGATTAATTATGGTACCACGGCAAAAAGAAATTGCCACAGTACCATCAATGGTACTGTGTAATGGTACCACGGTAAAGAAATGGATTATTGCTATGAAACCAATGCGCAACTTTCGATAAAGTACTATTTACTTCGTCAGAACAATGATTACCTCTGTCAACTTTAAAGACTAGAGGAAGTGTCATCAGCAAATAGCACTGTCTCGCATAAATTCTTTGCTTAAAAAGGAAGGTCATTTATATAAATTAAAAACAGCAAAAGGGACCAGTATTGACCCCTGGGGTACGCCCATGTTGATAGGGGCTCCAGTAGACTCAGTTTTGTTGATAACTACTTTCTGTGTTCTTTCACATAGATATGATTGCATAAGGCTAACCGATTTGTCATAGACACCATAATGTTTTAATTTCCTTAAAAGCGTTTGGTGATTAACACAATCGAAATCTTTGGAGAGGTCACAATAAATACCAACTACATCTCGCTTGCTCTCCCAAGCATCAAATATATGTTTTTAAATATAATATGATAGGATGACATACCAAGACCAGTATGAATTAGATCCCTTCTCACAGGACACCATCGATTTGGGAATGAATTGCTAGAAGCCATATCCGAAACAACGAGAGAAAAGTGGAACACGCTAATCGAAGGCGTAAATATGACGCATAAAAGCAAGAAGGCATGGTGTTTTATAAGGAAACTAAATAATGACCCTAAAATCGCTGATCGTCATTCCAATGTGACCACAAACCAGATCGCTCACCACTTACTCCAAAATGAGAAAGCTTCCACGAAAAGTCTCCAGAAGAAATTTACACGAGACCCTGGTAAAGTGGTTAACCACTTGGACGAGGCTTTTACAGAAACAGAGCTCAAGTTTGCCCTTGATAAGCTCAAAGAAGGTAAAGCCGCTGGCTCTGACAACATCAGGGTCGAGCAGCTGAAACGGTTTGGTTTCGTACTACTTATACAAAACTGTCATTTCTTCCATGGCCGCTTCCAAAGGGTATGTAATCTAATCACTGACGTTTTAGCCACCTACTTTTAATAAATGACATTTGTGGCAGAGAGTGTATATAAAACTTCTTCGAGATTATTTATTTTTATGAGTTTATTATCTTTGATATAATATGTTAGTCAGTTTAAAGTTAGCCCGCCATTTGTTTATACTTTGTGCAATGAAATTTAAATAATGAAATAAATATTCCTCCTTCGGAAGTACTTGTACCTATGCAATATTTCATTAGAGTATCAAAAATTTTACTCCGACTATGCAAGTCTCCTTACAGAACTCCGCAAACTTATCTGACGCGGTTGGTAAATTTGAGAGTTTAAACTGTCAATACAGCTGACAGACTTTTCATTCTTTTTTATTGCTACTGGCGCCTCAACCATCGGTTTTAGATATAGTTGTGGGGATTTCGAATTTCGGATTTCAAAACCGCGAGAGCATTTCTTGCAAGAAATTGTATGCATGCTCTATTTTGTGCTAATAATGGATAAGAGAATTAGTAATAAAAATGTTTTGAACCTGAAATTTACACAAAATGGTGCGGTTTATGTTCCTCACTCAAAGGAAAGAAGCTGGACTTCTCACAGTCTCATAAAATTGGTGTAATGGTGATATTAGATCAACTAGGTATATAAAATTCTTACGTCGGTTTTATTTCAAGAATTGCTTTTACATTATGTCTCTGTAAAAACTTTTTCAACAAGCGAATTTCTTATTTCTTGATGCAATTTTTTACACCGACCTATCTTAAGTTTCTCACATTTTCAATTTTGAGGAACCTAAAACGAACATAAATTTAATATACAGTAGTAGAAGTTAGAAACTTAGACTAATTATGTACCTACAACACAACAAAATATTGGTACTCAATAGGTACAACTTTTATGGGCTCTTAAGTATCTTAGGCAATATTATCCGTCACTTTTATTTCAAACTATTGATGTTTGCTTTAGGTAATGAGTAAAATAAGAATAAGAATAAGAATAAGAATAATATTTATTTGTTATACAAACACATCACAAAAACAATGTGGCACCGCAGCCTGAGTTAGTGTAAACTGTGCTACAGGCCACAAAATAACTTGTCCTAGGTTACATAGGTCTATGGTTATGCAATAAATGGCAAAGCACTCATCTATTACCCAATCCTGAAGCGCTAGTTCAATATTTCCTAGCAAAATAAGCATCATTGAAAAAAAATTGGATCCTAGTGTGAGTTTTTTTTTTCAATTTTGGCGCAATCGGAGTGATACAATCTCCACGTCCAAACGCCGCCAATCCCAGGCGGAGACTGAAGAATTAGCTGAGAAACGGTGCACGATGCATTTTGGGATACTAGTTATTGACTATAAATATAACAAAAAAAAATTTTAGTAACTTCCTTAGATATGACTAAGAACTACTTACACAAAAAAATACTCAAATAGTTATTGAGATAATTGAGTTTAAGACGGAAAAAAGGGGTCTTGAAAATCATTTTTTTAGTACATTGTATTTATTTGATTTAAATAAAATTTAGTAACTTCCCTTCATAAAGAAAAGATCTATCACATATATTATTTTGGAAGACCTAGCAATGATACTTTGTCAGGAAATTTAATTTAAAAAAATTGAAAATTCTGAGTTTGATCGCCGATATGCCCTTTGATTCAAAAAACATTTTCATCCATAGCCGAATCATATTCATTCGAGCTTAAACTAATACGAATCAACTCAAATTGTGCCATAAATAAAATAAAACGTATAAATCAAATAAGTGAAACTACAACTAATAATCTTACAAGTTAAATGCAGTAAACTAGTTAAGTAAATCATTAATCTTCTTTTTTAGCGACAGCGTAAAACAAAATGTACGGGGACGTAATGAGAGATTCGACGTACGTCGTGAGAGTGCGTCGAGTGTAATTTGTATTATTTCTAGTGGATCTATGCATTTACACTTGCGTGTAGGGCGCGTTCACAATGATGACTACACTTACAAGAAAATTCTAGAAAAATTGGCACACAGCTTTCCTGTTTCGGGACGTGGAAATTCTGTGGCGGAAAATACAGGACGGAATGCCATTTATGAAAAAAATACATAAGTAGTTTTTTTTTATTGTTCTGGAATTTCATCCCATAAATTTTCTTTCTATTCTACTGGCGATATCGATAATAGAAAGCCACTTGTCTAGGGGGCGGGCGGTGCTAATCACCGTTGTTTTTTGTAATATGTAACATTAGAGAATAAAAAAGAAGAAAGAACACCATTAGCCGCTAAAATCGTTCTTAAACGGGACAAAAAAACGACTGACTTCTGAGAAAAATCTTCCCAGTAGAAGTAGCTGTAGAGTGTAGAGTTAGGCCTCATTTCCACCTGCAAGTAAGTCTTCTGCGATAAGTGTCCAACAGTCTGTCAGATAGCAACTTGCAAGTGTAAACACACTTGTAAGTTGTAGTTTACACTTGCAAGTTGCTATCTGACAGACTGTCGGACATTTATCGCAGAAGACTTACTTGCAGGTGGAAATGAGGCCTTACGCTAGAATTACGTTGATACCTGTATTCTGGGGCACATGTAAACTCCTCCTTACCCTGGATCCCGTTAGAAACCTACTGGAGTAAAGTGTGGCACACACACTCATCATCATGAAATTGTGCTTTAATGCTCACATTTAATTGGCAGGTCTGACAGGTTGTCTGCATTAACACCGTGTCAGGTCAGAATTATGGGGGTTAAAGGTCCTTTTTTTTATAAACAAGAAATACTTATTATATGAAGAAGAAATTGAATAATTTACACCTAGTACCTACTTATTGATGACAACACTGATATAAAAATTGAAATTAAATTGAATGATAAAAGATAATAGTGAGTCAGAATAGAAAAATTCAAAAGGTTTTCAGTTCGCTAATCGCTTCTGAAAATTTTAAGAATAAAATCAAAAACGCAGCGAACTTAAGTAGGTAAGTAATACGTTTAGAAATTTCGAAACCTAAATTATATTCCAAAAAATCAACCATGAATGTTTGGTCAAAATTAAAAACAAAAAAAAACTAAAACAATCATCAAGAAGGAATTAGAAATAGTTATTGAATTTGATTACTGACGAAAGTTTTCATTTACCTTCTTATTGAAAGGGTCCGCAAAGTGAATGGGATATCTGAAATTGAATCTGGCCCTTATTAAGGCCAAGTATTATTTGGTGTTTTATGTGGAACACTTTGTAAGGGACAATGGAACTCATTTATTATTTCACAAAGACAAAAACAAAATGGGACTAAGGAAAACTGAAGTGAAATGAACATACAGTTGATTTGACTTGAAAGAAAATTCAATTAAGAAGGAACAATTACATATGGGCAGTATCGAGCCTTTATAAATATGTAGGTACATACATACCTAATGTTACCGGCCAAACCGGATTTCAGGACAAACTAGTTTTTCCTAGGCCAAATCAGTTCATCTCGTTGATATTTCAGAGAGGGAGTTTGCCTCGGAAGTCCTATAGAACACGTGATAAGTTAGAAATATAGGCGATAGGCCTTTAACTTCGTGGTTGTTTTTTTTGTGACGTGTTCTACGGGACTTTCGAGGCAAACTCGCTTTCTGAAATATCAACGCGATGAACTGATTTGGCCTAGGAAAAACTAGTTTGTCCTAAAATCGGGTTTGGCCAGTAACACATACAATGAAACAAAAATTAATATCCAATTGGCAATGGCATAGCGTAGGTAGGCTATGCTATGGCCCATACTGCTCGTCCGTCCATAAGGATGAATGGATATGGAGGAGTTAGGATATGCACTGTAGCTGATGATCATAAACTTATTTTACCAATACAGAAATAATGAGAGGGCTCATTAAACCTTTACATTCGTGTACAAATATCGGTTACAATTTGGATACAGTATACACATTGATCATTCCGATATATCATGACGGACAAGAAAGAGAAAGGGTTATAATTAAACTCAATTAACTAATAAAGTGTAGTTCAAAAATTATCTAATTGACCATCATAAAAACTGCTCTTTAAGAAGCGCCAACAATTTGAAGAGTTTTGCTGTAGATGCACCCTGCTGTGCCATTCAAATCTAACTAGCGAGCCAGGGCTGTCGCTATACTACTTGATGGCTATTAATTAAGGCGCCGATTCCCCAAAATAGGGTATTTTACTTACAGTTATTTATCTAGTGCTTCCGGCCGTTTTTTTTTGATTGGTGATATTTTACTGTGTCAAATAAAAATCCCAAACATCCGTCTAATAATAATTCAAATATCATATTACTTTCAGTATAAGTACTTGGTTTTAGTTAATGAAAAACATATGAAAATAATTGTCTTTGAATAGCCGAGGGATTCCGGCCGTCAAAAGTTTAAATTTATTTTTATTTAATTTTTAATTGAATTTTAAGTGATTTTCGATTCGCGGGGCGCTCGCGGAGTTCACAGTTCACTGCCGGCTGCAGCAGGGTCCGCGTGAAGTGTATAGAGCGCGGCCGAGCAAGCGTTAGCGTGCCTATTTCGGTCGGGATTCCTCGCCTTAAATCTATGTGCAAATTAAGAAGTCTACCGTCTATAAGCTCCTTCATAAGACAGTTCCATTTTGGCATCACAGTTGCATGCAATTTTCTTTCAGCTTTGTCCAGATTGGTCAATTTCTTACCTACTGACATATACTGACAGTGGATTGGATACGCGTTGTTATGAATTGCACGTCATGTGAATAAAGATTGCTATTGTAATATAAATTTGAATATCTATTCACACAGGAGCTTCACTATCAACTATCTCACTCAGTGACTACAATTAATTAAACCTACAAAAGAAAATATTCAATTTTATATTACAATAGCAATCTTTATTCACATGACGTGCAATTCATAACAACGCGTATCCAAGCAAGCCACTGTCAGTATATGTCACCTACACTCCGACTTTGACTCATGTGAAACTGAATCCGGAATCAATTTATTTCTATTCACTGAGTTAAATTAGGAGAACATAAAATCCTTGAATTCGTTTGAAAAAGATGACTTGGAACAACAATTTTTCATCGGCCCTTAGCGTTAACGACTTACCATGAAGAAATCAACGCCACTACAAGTTAGAGAGCAGCCCTACTTAGATACCTACTACAAGGAATCTTTTTTTAAATGATTACCTATATTTATAAAAAGCTAACAAGAAACGTGTGGTCTGCCAAAACGTTTTTAAGGCCATGTTGAAAAAAAGACACCGAAATTTTAATTTTAAAAAAGTCGGAAGCCTGTTTGGTGCTGTTCCAGATAATTTCATGTGAATATCCGTTTCTAATTTCTTAAAAAAGCAATTTGCTGACATAAAATGGAAAAAATATTGGAAGAAATAAAGTCTTTAATGAAATCTAGATAATATATTTTACCAATAAAGCAAGCCAACAGTGTGTTCCTTTCATAATAAGGCATCTAATATTTTTTAATAAACAGATGATCAACTTAATTTCTAACTACTCGCACTCAAACTATAAGTAAGTGAAACTTAATTACATTTAACTGAAGTCCTATTAGATTTACGTCAAAATGGAAAAATGATAGTAAGTAATGAATGCCTTAATATCGTCATAGTTTCATCTGTGGTAATATAATCTTTTTGTGGCAAATAATTGTCCTTCCCTGCAATAATAATGCACGACCAAAATTTATATTCCTTCCTATCCAACAGTACTGACAATCATAGTTCGGCAAAGGTCAACACTCATGAATGTGCAGTCAATTGATTTATGCGAAACTGAAAGGCAAAAAATGCGGGTCAAAAAATGAGTAGCGCATTCTTTTGAGCTATTACTTTCACCATCCCAAATTATTATGGGAACCAATAACTTTGGTACTTTACAATAGAACAATGCAGATAAATCGAGTGCTTAGAATCTAAAATTAATGCAATATTTCGACTATTTTGTGAAAGCGTTTTACGATGTGTCTGTTGTTTTTAACTAATGGTTATGGACAAAACAACTAATTGCGTCAATAAAAACAATTGTATATGAGTGAATCATATACTGTATACTGTATCTGTATACTATAAGTACTATACTGTATTTTGATGATGTCCTCAAAAATATACAATAAGTTTATTATATTATTAAATCCCGATATCCCACGGTAACGGGTACCTACCTACAGTATGGGGCAAACTTCTTGAACCATCTTGTTGGGGCGGCGACCAATCACAACTCGCTAAATCGAGTTTTACGAGTTGTGTTGTGATTGGTTGCTTGCCCGCCATGATGGTTCAAGAAATTTTCCTCGAGCTTTTCCGAGCTCTGCCTTGCGGGCAAAACCACGCGGAGCTCCTATTAGAAAAAATATTTTTATAAAAAATAAAACCGCCTTCAAAAAAATCACATCAAAAAAGTGAGAAATAATTCCTTACCAAATAAATAACGTAAGTACTTACTTTGAAGTCGGGCGTGAAACATGTACGATTTTTTGTTGTTTTTGTTAAAACCCGCCCGACTTCAAAGTACTTACGTTATTTATTTGGTGAGGAATTATTTCTTACTTTTTTATGTGATTTTTTTTTTTGAAGGCGGTTTTATTTTTTTATAAAAATAATTTTTATTTCACTCTTTTTAGTGCATCGTGCAGGCAATTTACTTGTATTCTGGTAAATAGGTATGTGATCAAAATAAAACCTCCTTTTTTGAAGTCGGTTAAAATACCTTGAGGTATCCCCTTTTTAACAAAACAAGAATCATCTAAATCGGTTTATAAACAAAGGAGTTATGCCTAAAGATACGTATTAAATTCACATAAAGTGGTAACGAAAACGACAGTATTTTCAAGATTTCCTGAAAACTACTGAACCGATTTCAAAATTTCAAAAAATGGGACCAACTTGGAAACCAACCTGATGTAATAACGTTTCAATCATTTCAATCGGTCCATCCGTCTTCGACATACACAAAAAAAAACATACATACAGACGAATAGAGAACCTCCTCCTTTTTACAAGCTTTTAATAAACTTGCAGTGTATGTATGTATGCATGCATGTATGTCCGTTCGGGTCAAATCTTGCAAGCTTAATTTGACCCACTTCCCAGTGTCCGATTGGGCTGAAATTTTTTATGCAGGTTTGGTTTAGATGACAATACAATATTGAAGTACAGTCAGCAAAAAAGCTTGTCATAAAAATTAAATTTTTACTAAAAACTTTTGATTTAGAAGTCGGTTAAAAATAGATATAAGTAGGTACCTATTTCATCGAGCAAGTTGAATGAAGTAATTTCATAAAAAACAGAATAAGGAACGAAGAAAACACACAAAACCTTCATAAATGGGAAAAGTATCACTCTACTTGGCAACTTGAAACACTGAAATATCATAAATCACCATCTGAATGATTTATACAAAGAAATATTTTATTGTACGTTCTGGAGATGACGCAACGATAAATTATTTCTAATAGGGAAATGGGAATAAAACCTTTGTATTTTTGCTACATTCAGACTACGGAAATGCTTGATAATGAAGTAAGTATTAGAAAAAATCGACCCGTCTACTAGCTACGATGGGACTCGAACCCACGACCTTTCACTGTTCGGGCGAATGCTAAATGATAAAAATTGCAATGTGAAGGAAAAAAAGTAAAAATATACGGAAATGCTTATTATATCTATCTTATTCAAAATAAATGAGAGGGCTTTTTTAACGGACATAATGTCCCTGATGTAGGTACGGACTCGTGAAGGTTATTCAAAATCCAACCTATTGAGGTGAGGAGGAACCCAGATGTCTATAGTCATCGAGAATGTCTCTTTATAATAATAATCTGAAAATGTCTGCTAATAAATTATTAGGTCGGGTTGTCGGACTAACGAGCTAGTCTGCGGTCACACGGCCTGCTCCCTTTTCACCTTTCCTAGAAGAATGCATCTTATTTTTACTGCAGGTGCACTCAAAGAGATCAATATTAGTCTCAATATTACACTGTAAACTCTATGTACAGAATACAGATAAAAGCAAGCCGGTGGCCGGGTGCGAACATCCGTAATTGTCTGTTAAATCGACCGCCTACACTCCCTGTGATTCGGATAATGGATCCATCGAACCAATGCGCTCGGTTCAAGGAAACAATCAGCCAATTGGATAGTTCACGCTGTAAAATTGCAAAGAAAATATTAAGATTCTCTTTTACAGCCTACTTTTAGGTAGTTTAATTGAACTTAATAAAAATTCTCTAAAAATATCTGTCGATTTAGTCAATTTGCAGATTTATAAATGTCGTCCTCAGAGTAGAACTAATCTAATTTATAATATTCATCATCATGAGCCATTTTTTATGATTACTGCTGGAGCACTGGCATGTCTTTATGGATTGATAAGGAGACCGATAACGCTGTTAAAAGCTCGCAAGAAAGTTAAAACGGCAAAACTGCATATTATTATAAACACACGCCCCCTTATTCCAAAACGTGGACTAAAATATTCTGTGCTAAAAGTTAGACCGGTTTAAAACTGATTCTAATTCTGTCTTTCATTTCGAAAATGAAAGTGACAGCACCAGTTTAGTACCAGTCTTCAACCAGGACTATTTTAGTCCACGTTTTGGAATAAGGGAAACGATGTCTTGGGTGTTTTGTTAGACTACGGTGTCCCAGACTACGAAACACTACCACGGAGTGGAAAACTCTTTAAAACTCCTAAAACAAAAAGTTATGAGTGCAAGGGAATGGGTTGCACTGGTTAGGTCCCTACGAGTGAGAGGAAATGGCTTGCACTGCACTGCACAGGAGGTATAAAGAGTTCTCGAAGTGGTATTAATGCATTTGCCAACGGGAATCGTGAGTCGTTACGTTACGGTACATTTATCATTGTCCCAGTAACATCAAGCTTAAGTTTTAATTCTACCTTTTAAGAGTGGAATGTTCATTTATGAGAGCTTATGCTTTTATGCTGCGTCTTAAGAGTGAAATGGTCATTACCATGGTTTATATAAGATCTAGTGTAGTAGGACTCAGGGGCTAAATTATTAACCTCTTGAAATCTCCCTTCACACGTTCTGGTTATTTCAAGCAGTCTTTCACGGTGAAGTTGGAACAATCTTCCGTGTGAGATCAGTCACTCGAAACTGCATTCGTATCTCCTAAGTCCTTAGTTTGCAATCTACTTTACGAGTATATTTTAATAATTAATTTGTCGATTTTTTTATTAAATTAGTAATTTTTTGTATGTTACTGTTGCACTAATCCTCGCTCTTGCCTCAAAGGTTGTCTGGAATAGATCGCCCTTAGCGATAAGACCGCCTTTTCCCACATAACTGTGTATATCTGTTCTTTTGTTTGTGAACTGTATCTTTGTGTGAGCATTAAAGAATTTGTCTATCTATTTATCTAACATCTCGGGATCGCTTTCAGTGTGACATGTACACACGAAAGCAGATTCTGATGATTCTTTACAATTTGAACTTGAGAGCACCTGACTGTCACTTTCGCTTGTAATAGCGGCTTTTAATAGTGCACATGAAAAGCCGGACGTGCATTTCATACATGCAACATGCAATGCAACACATTCTCGTGACAGTTGATATTTCGGCAAAATAGTGTCTCTATGGAATAATTTGTCAATTTTGATGTTGCAGGGAAGGTCTGCAACACAACACATTTCAACGTACGAAGGAGCCTTTCAATATCAAAATAAACTATGTTCAATGCGGGCAGCGCAGTACCGATCGTTGTGGAGATCCTTGGGGGAGGCCTATGCCCAGCAGTGGGCGTCGTGCGGCTGAAATGATGATGATGTTCAATCATGTAATTTTACGTTTTGCTGGTGGACTTAACATTTGTATCATCACCAGCCATTTTATTGTTGCCACTGCTGGGGCACAGGCCTTCCAGCTACCACACCACGCGGGCCCAATGCGGATTAGATTAAAACTCATGAATACTAGTAAAAACAAGCTGCAAGGATTGAAAAAAAAGTAAAGCATACTGATTTGATGACCAAACTTCAGTTAGGTGATGGCACTAGATGGTTGATTCCTGCTGAACATCGAAGATTGTCGGTGTGTTGCAATTACCTACCTGAAACAAATAAATCATAGTTTAAAATGGGGTTGCGTGTGACCTTGATGCATCATTTCAGCATTTCAGTCCTGTTTATAAAATTAAATATAAAATGTCTGGATTTATGTATGTGATTCACGTAGATACGGATAGATCCATAAGATAATTAATTAGACTTTTTTATCTCCAAAAGTTACAATTTCCACCACAATTTAATCCATTTCCTGCCAACTTCCGATCTAAGACGTAAGTCTGTGGGATTAGCAGTCTAGTCGAGTCGGACACGGGCCGGTAAGCGGACCTCGCAGCTCGGGTTACCTCCCATGGGTATCGATCGCACCTGCAAAGTGTCCAGTATCCTGGACATAAGGCGCATATTCGCACAAAACCTTTTCTGAGAAATTTCATTAACGCTCTTTGCAATTTGAAAATGCTTTTTTGTTGTTTTTAACAGTTTTTAAGAAATTGGGTGTGTTTTCATCGGAAGTTCTGTGGTTTCCTTCAGTTTGTTTTGGGTTTATGGATTTTTTTAAACGAAAGAGAAATAACATTAAACGACCTTAGTGATTGGAGGATTCAGGGAGTAGTGCGGACTTCCACCTTCAGCCTTATCACCACTTGACATCATGTGTGATGAAGGATAAGTGCTACACCGTTGTGGATAAAAAAAAGTTTCTTTTTATCCACAACGTCGATTGGATTGGCGTTAAAAAGCCATCATACAACTTATACAACTCGGGTACTTCGATATGTTGGTAGGTACTCCGTGAGTTTCCAAGATGTAGCTTCAATCCTTCAACGCCCCAGAAATGAGTCATTTATAACAAAGAGAAACCAAAATTGCATTAATTATACTTACTATTCAAATCTATTAAAATACAAAAGTTTAAACTGCAAACGCCTACTAACATTTTCATAGCTGAATAGCTCTAACATACAATTGCTCATTGAATAAACGTAGGAGCGAGCGTTCGTGGGCTCATGTTACAGATGGTTTGAAAAATAACTTGTTTCATACTGTTGGGACACTGGCCTTCCGATAGATGGATAAGGAGAATGGGCCATGCATGACATGACCCACCACGCGCGCGTGCCCAGTGCGGATTGGTGGGTAGTAATTCGACGACCTCCGTGACCGAGTGGTGAACGCACCGGTTTCAAGGTGCCACTATCTCTAAGAGGTCCCGGGTTCGATCCCCGGTCGGGTAAATGTTGGAAACGAACTTTTCAATATTTCCTCGGGTCTGGGTGTATGTGGTAATACCCGTCGTTGTTTCCAATTTTCATAATACTAGTGCTTAAGCTTACTATACTGCTTAAGTATTGGAACAATGTACTTATGTGATTGATGGTGTCCAATATTTATTATTTATATTTATAATGACAGCAGATGTAGCCGAGACCAACGGCTTAACGTGCCTTCCGAAGCACGGAGGAGCTCGAGATGAAAAGTTTTTGGTCACCCATCCCGTGATCGAGCACAAGCTGAGCGCGCTAATGCTATATTACACGGTTCAACCAAATTGATTCACTTTGGTAGAAGGGCGCAGAAATACAGGCGCACATTGACATTGAATAATTAACTTTTATCACAGATTACTAAATAGTTACTATGTAACAGATAGTTCACTCTGCTAAGTCATTTAAATAAATAGAAACTCTAACTATAACGCAATAAAGTAGAATTCAGCTTGTACGGCGCAAATTACGAACGGCCAGTCGTTGTATTTCTTTCTATCGCATATATATTCTAGCTCTTTTGTGCGGACCTAATTTCTATGGATTTACAACGCCGGCGTTGCCGCCGCGTTTTCGAGCCGACACGGGGAGTGAAATAGGCCTGCTTTTACGTTTACATTGTTCAATGTGGTTACTTCATCCAAATTGAAAGGCAAAAGTGAACCGTGTATTTCCGCCATAACCACTTCGCCAATGGCTCCTCGTAATACTTAAGTACGCTTAAACTAGTTTATATAATTTATTTATAATTGGATTTTTTATACTTTAATTTAAATCGTGAACGATGAAGTAGGTACCTAAGTACAGAAAGCGAAACATACCACATCTCACCTAGCTTTCTTCTCAAGTTACGGGCTTTAAACTTTAATAAACAAATCAAACTGCGTCCCATTTCAATTACATCCAACCAAATTAAAAAATCACCCAATAAAACATTTGACACATTGATTACTTGAACTACTGAATTGGGTGCGACTGATAGAGCCGCCCAATTAAATGGCGCCTACAGTCATAGCCCAGTGTACGACAATCTACGAAATAACCGTACAACTCAATCAACGCGTTGATTACCCACTGTTTGAACGTACACAAGCCTTTTTATAAGGCAATTCCGATACAATTGATCTGCACACGTTCTAATCTTAAATTAGGTAGGTAGGTACCTACATTTCATTTTTATTGAAGAACAATGTTATTTTGTTACTAGCTTCCACCCGCGTTAGCTGAACGACGTTTTCCAGGGGGAATGAGATATTTCCCGAGGTAAAAAGTAACCGAAGTATTATGCAAATCTGTATTTGTACCAAATTTTATGTGGATCAGTTCAGCCGTTTCGCCGTGATTGATTAATAAACATTCAAACATCTATAAAAATCCAAACTTTCGCATTTATAATAATAGTAACATGTGTATAAAAGTTAAAAAGGTGCAATAGTTCCGAGTTGCAAAAATATGTTTGAAATCTCGGTGTGTACATGTTACGTATAGATATCAATTTGATTCACGAGATATCACGTAATGATCTCTTGACGTAGGTACCTAATGAATTCCTTAATACCCCTGAGCATGAAAAACTATCGTAATCGTATTTGAATAGTAAACTACCCATCCTTTAAAAGCTGTCAAAGTAGGTACTAAAGTGCTCGTCAGATAAGTCTGCGCGCGGTAAAAATCGAATACTAATCTTTTCTATAACATAAGAACAAAAAAATGCACTGTAACTAGCGCCAAAAACGCGCCAGTCACGCGCAGAGTTATCTGACAAACACTCTAATAGTAAACTTTCCATCCTTTAAATGCTGTCAAAGTACTGACTTGTCAAATATTATATGAGTCGCCAAGGCGTATTCCCATACACTTGCATAGTGACTCGGATACTACGCTACCGGTATCGGACCTGTCACACACAAATGACAGGTTTCAGCGACTGGCATCTCATACTATAGTCCCACACTCCTGTCTGTTCCAGTGACAGCCGTGACAGAGGAGTCACTTGCAATACGAAATTAGCTGTCAAAATGGACTGTCGTATGAAAACTGTTTTAGTTCCAAAGATTATCACCGGAACAGAAAAGCTTGTCGCACTATAGTTTAGTCGATTGCATGTCGATTGTAAGTTTCGTAATGTAAACACGGGCTTAGGCTTCAAGCTCGTGCGTATGAAGATGTAACAATTAAGGCTGTTTGTAAATAGATCCCGAAATAGAAACGGGATTCGGACCGTGCGCGCGATTAATTCATAATTCATAAGCAGCACTTGAAGGTTTACGATCGAAATAGATCGGATTAAGAGTGTTTCTACGGGAATACGGCCAGCAGTTGTGAAACTGGAAACCTGTTACTTTCAGGAAGATGTTTTCATTCATTTGGAAATTTGCTACTTTGTCCATATGGATTCTTAGGAATCCTACCTAAATAAACTATAAACTCAGTGAGCGAAAACTCCAAATGTTGCTATGTCTATGTTTCATGTGAAAAGCTGAAGTATACAGGGCGCGGCGTCCCAAAACTATGCCAGGGGGAGGGAAAGTACCTTAAATACTGAACATGAAGCTCGACTTAATGAGTATTAAGTCAAACTTCATGATACTGAAGATATAATTTTATTATTTTTAAAAGAAAACGAATTGCATTTAAAGTTAAAAAATTAAAAAAAAAAACAGTTCAGCCAGGCGATTATTTAAAATTCTTTGAATGCAGTTCGTTTTCTTTTTAAAATAAAAATGAAGTCTCCTATCTCTCAAAAACCTTACTAACTATTATGAATGTTGATATAAAAAAAAAATGATTTGTTGAGCTTTTTTGAACAAACCATGCATTACTATTGTTACGAGTAACCGCTATTGTTAGAATATTTTGCTGTAAATTTTGTTTTAATAAATTTATATTAACAATAAACATAATTTGAGGCCGAGATCTGATGCTATTATCTAAGCAAGACAAAAAAAGAAAGAAAATAATTTATTGACTGCACACAACAACTCTAAGAGCCCGTGGCGCAGTGGTAACCCTAGAGATCGGGCTTCGATCGTCGTGGTTAATCAATTTTAGCAATGGTCGGTCAAGGGATGGCTGACCAAAAATGTATTTTCTAGAGCTCCTCCGTGCTTTTGGAAGGCACGTTAAGCCGTTGATCCCAGCTGCGTTTACACTCGTTAATACCCACCAATCCGTATTGGGCCTGCGTGGTGGGTCATAGCCCTTACTCCTTGACGATGATGATGACGACTGAACTCATTCAATACTAAATGAGAGAGTAACATAATACCTACTCCTTTTCTATAACCTTTTACGTGTGTTCTGATTTTACATCTGATTATGATTAGTAGATTAATCTCGGTTCGATTACCTACCTACACTTAGCTTGGCGATTCTATTCGAAATTCCCGATGAGGTGTCGGCAACTAGTTAACACGGTAACATTAACATTGTTACCACAATTTATGGCAAAATACAGTTTCAAACAACGTAAATATCAGTGATAATCAACTTACTGAACATGCAATAACGTGAAACATTGTTGTTGTTAATTTAATTATTTACAATGTAGAGATGATAAACTCATTAATTTAGTTACGAAGCTGCTAGAGCTTATATCATTTTTTTTAACGACAACGGGGTAACACTTGGCCTTCATCACACTTACCTAATTCCCAATTAATCTCCAATTAATTGTAGTTTGGGTTTCTGAAAGAAAAATGTGACAGACTGTCAACAGTCTGTTAACAGTCTGTCAGTGCCCATACAAATCTAAGCCTAATTGTGAGATAATTTTCGTTTTAGAAACCCAAGGTTCTTTTGATTGGGAATTAATTGTGACAGTCTGTTAGCAAATTTTAATTTTGATTGGCGTTTCAGAAACCGGCGGTATGTAAACTGGAAAGTATCTCCTAATCGGACATTGTGAAACAGGCACTAGTTAAGACTAGTACGGCTATTTAAGTATTTTATTTCTTCAGATTGCTCCAGCCGTCAAACAGCTCTAAGCTACTGCTCCTAAGCAAATCGTTTGAAGTCCCTATATATTTTCCACATCTAATTCAAAATGCATTGACCAATAAACTTTAAGTGCATCGTCAGCCGCATGCCGACGCCAATGCAGCTACCCTAATGAAACTTTCACGAACATCGATCGTAGTGTGCCAGTTCTGCTGCCTTACTGGCTACTGCACAACTTATTATTGAAATGTATGCTAAGGTAACTTGATCTTGAACGTAAAAAAGTAATGAAAGATAAAATCATAATATCCAACTATAATATTAGAAATGAGAAAGTTTCACGCAGAAACTACTGAACTGATTTAGATAAAACTTTACAGTAATAAAGCTTTTACATCAGAAAAACACATAGGTACGCTACTTTTATATCCCAATATTCGCACGGGAACGGGTACAGCGCGGGTAAACCCGCACGGAACAGCTTGTATGGAAAGTCTGAGATAAAAATTTAACGTGGTTTTATCTGCGTGGTCCTCGTTTCCGTAAGAATTTCGACCTGTCCTATTCCTCCTAAGTCATGGTCTACCTGTATGCAAAATTTCATCGAAATCTGCTTTATTTATATTCAGACGTATGATTGAGAATCAAACAAAAATCCTATTAGGTATCGACACGAAAGATAAAACAAAAATATTTGTCTTCTTATTGGACAAACATTAGCAACAAATAAGTATGAAACCGAAATACTTTCACAATTAATAAGGATGGTATTCCACTTATCAAATATTTAATCAAAAAAATTGGAGGACGAATTCATGAATGGTTTCATTGATAAATTCTTTGATCAAATGTATATTGG
The DNA here is from genome assembly GCA_949710035.1 of Crambus lathoniellus. NCBI lineage: Eukaryota > Metazoa > Arthropoda > Insecta > Lepidoptera > Crambidae > Crambus > Crambus lathoniellus. The sequence continues at coordinate 8,947,365 of OX453323.1, read as the reverse complement.
ACTTCGATTATAAAAACTAAGATCTTTATCAAAGATCTTAGTGGAATTCAACCCTAAGCTTTTTGCAAACATATCATACATACCTACACCAACAAGAACAAGCACAAGTCATATCGTAGTTACATAAACATAGTAAGTTCGCAAACACAAGTCATATCAAACGTCAAGTTTACACTAAAGTAAACAAACTTAACCGCAATAGTTAAATAAACTAAGCCTTTCCGCCTGCGGGGAAATCGGTTGAAGGATTTGACAACGAACTAAAGCGCGTCACAAACGGTGAAGATGCTATAATATTTTATCTTAAGATATCGTAAGATAAAATATTATAGCATCTTAAGGTATCACACACGGTTAAGATACGATATATTTTGGAATCTTTTCACTCTCTCGATATCACGTATTAAAGGTTTGAGGGCCATAGCTAGAAACAGCTTGAGACCTATCAGAGGATTTAGTTAAAAAATAGTTGATTCCTAAGCAAAACTCCATGTAATTTCTAATAGTCAATTAAAACTGCTATGACCAAATGAGTCAGGCCCTCAGTTCATCAATTGTCAAAAATTTGCTGTCACCTCTCAAAGTAATTAAGCATCGATTGTTAATAATTGTTGAACCCGAATATAGTAAAGAATTCGTGAAATCTTTTCAGAAGTTTTCAATTGTCTAGAATATACCGATACAGATTTATAAAGGTTTAGCTTGGGCTCTCAGTTCATCAATTTGTACAATAATGAATCTTCCAAATTTGCAACTAAACTAAAGAAATACATAAAAATACTTTGAATTTCTGATTCTTTAACACTTTTGGGAATTTCTAACGTAGAAACAATGGTGCAAACGTTAATAGTTTAGTAATAATTGGAATGTTTTATTTTGACAATTGATGAACTGAGGGCCTGAGGTTTTCGGTTCTACTGACTAGGCTTCGCCACATAGATTAATGAAAGTAAGCTTACGTTTGTTAACGAAATCTTTACTAGAAGTTGACCTAGCATCCGTTTCTCTAAGTACCATACTTTCAGAGATTGAATTTTTAATTTTTGTGAGAACAAAATTGACAGATGGTGACCATCGATTTTTACTTTTTTTAAGGACGGTATTATTATAACAAAGTGTATAAGGTGAGTAATAAGACAAACTACTTTTGTTTATTTTTTTATTTTTACTCATAAGTTGATACCTAGAAAATGCAAACAATTTAAATTAAACAGGTACTTAACCCATAGTGTGTGTACTACACAATGGTATTGGATTGGAACGAAATAACACTGAAAAAACTTAAAACAGTACTAGTCCAGTGAATAGAGGGTTTTCAGCTTACAAGTGGTCCGGTAGTTTTTAATTTTTGATATCGACGCTTAAGAACCAAAACCATCTATCTACACTTTTGGCGATTTTTACTTTTGAATGCAGTTCTTTAAAGAGTTAATTTACGCATCGTTCCCTTTTATCCGTTACCTTAAATTCGCATTAAAGAAGGAGTTATGAGAAAATACCAATACCAACTAAGTTATATGACGTAATAAATTTATGGAAATACCACCTATCTACACAGAACGCGTCCTTACTCGCCCATTTCGAGTTGCAAAGTGAACGTTAGGCGTTAGAGTGCAACGTGACGCTTTCAGAAAGAGAGGGGTTGCGAATCGTCGCGGGCGGGAGTGATTCGGCCGGTGGTTTGTTGACATTTGTATAGTGGTGGGTAATATATCTTTTTTTTGTAAATCGATTCGAAACTATATATCGATATTTGATATCGGATTCTGAAACTATATATTTTAATATCGGTGATATCGAAGGTAAGCAAAGTTTTATGAATCCTATACAGTGATAGATATGATCGAAACCTGCAACCGAACCGATATTCCTGATACAAGTAACAAATATTAATACGATAATTTACTTACTTTACTTACAGATCAGTAGTTGTTTGTTTGAGATGATGCAGTTTTATTAAGTATATTTTAAGTGATTTATTTAAGTTGAGTTTTACTGAAATAAAATTAAACGTAACGTAAAAGGAGGCGGACAAAAAACTTGCTGTTTCTGGAAAATTCATATTGCTCACTATGGACTTGGAAGCAGTTAAAGTTTGTCCATATTTAACGGCAAGTGCTCTCTATTTTAAGACAAAATTGGTTTGCCACAACTTTACCGTCTTCAATCTAGCTACAAAGCACTGCAAATGTTACTGGTTCACCGAAACAGCAAGCGATTTAACGGCTAGCACTTTTGTTTCGTTTGTAATCGATTATTTGGAAGTTCATTGTCTGCCCAAACGGCTACCCATTGTGATATATTCAGATGGTTGTACATACCAGAATCGCAACACTATTCTTTCCAATGCTCTTCTAAATTTTAGCATCAAGCACAACGTCACCATAACCCATAAGTACTTGGAACCGGGTCACACGCAAATGGAGTGTGACTCGGTTCACAGTGCCATCGAGCGAAAGCTCAAAAACAGGGAGATTCATCTTCCGAGTGATTATGTGTCTGTCACCAGAGAAGCTCGCACTAAAACGCAATATGAGGTAGTTCAAGTTGACTACACCTTCTTTAAAAATTATGCTGATTCTGCTACTTTTCAATATAAAACTATTTAGACCAGGACGTAAAGCGATCCTGTTGTCACAGACCTGCGTGCAATGAAATACAAACCAAATGGTGACATCCTTATAAAACTAAATTTTGATGAAGATTGGATGATTTTGCCTCAAAGACAGTGCAAAATTGATACTCCTGTGGCTTATTCGCAACTACATGCAAGTCCGCTACCAATTTCGTCAACAAAATACAATCATCTTCAACAATTAAAAGATGTTCTACCAAAGGATTGTCATTCGTTTTATGATGCGTTGCCGCACATTTAATTTTGCCTAATTAATAAAAATGTTTTTGTGGTTTAAATTTTATAGTTTGTTGTCTTAAAAAACCATCATAAATATTTCTGATAAACATTTTAAAAAAATTAATAAGTTCTTGTTTAATTTCAGTCTTTAATACCAAGGATTGTGATCCGTTTTATGATGCGTTGCCGCACATTCAACTTTGCCTCATTGATAAAAATGTTCCTGTGATTTAAATTTTATAATAGAAAGAAAGAGAGAAGAAAGAAAGAAAATGTGTTTATTTCGTCACAGACGCGAGACGATACATAACAAAATACAGCTAGACAAATAATAACCAAAAAAACAAAAGGAAGTACAAAAGAAATGAAAATAGATAATAATTATAAAGTTCATAAGTGTTGTTAAACAAACCTAAGTTGAATAAACGAAATTGAAATTTGTTTTTTTTAAACGTCTCACGGCTGCGCCGAAATAGGTGGCCAAATCAGCATTATGTCAGGTATAGTATACCTGACGCTGGTTTTCAATTGGCACCTATACGTTTTTTTTTTTTTTCGACAGCAATGTCTGTCAAGAAGCATACTCATGATATAAATTACAATTAAATGTATATAATAAAGTAAAAACAAGTATTTGCAAATACATAGTACATAATATAAAAAGGGAATTGATAAAAAAAAATGCAATACGGTATGATATTTCTCGATGGTATTAGTACATACATATAATGGAACTTATAAAAACCGAATAAAAAATTGAAGAAATAAAAAATAACTTGATGTGATAATTATATAAGTTTGTGGTCTTCTACTAGAAGAAGAAGTTTGTTGTCTAAAACAACTTTTCGTTTCGTTACGTGTCTTGTTTAATTAAAGTTTTTAATACCCTATTTTATATTTTGTTTCACTTGCCAATACCACCTATCTTAGTAAGCTGCATAAACATACGCAAATATTTTATAACTAATACCAGCTATCTACTGTAAGTTTAAAACTAATGAAGCTTTCTTGAAATACATGTAAACACCTTATTTCCTATGCCAATCCAGTAAATGTTCAGACATAAAAATAATGGAATTGTTTGAAGAAAAATAATTAAACGTTTTTTTCGTCTCCTGTAAAGTCGACTTTTTGTAGATAGAAGGTCTAGGTTCTTAAGCGTCGATATGTTGTCTAGGATGGTTTGTGAGTATTTAAAATGCAAAATGCACAATTCCTCGCCCTCCGCCCCCGCCGCCATATTGAAAAAATCGGCATTTTTTTCAGATTTTCGCTTAAATCTTCGTTTAGGTGCATTTGAGCCAGAGAAGAGTCTTCACAATGTTGTAGAAAATTAAATTTTCTATAATTAACACTTTAAATTTTGTTACTAGGACAGATAGTTATATGCACTTTTAATTAAATGGTTTTCCAGGAATTTGTCAAACTTTTAAAGAACAAGGTGCAAAATGGGCCCAGAGTCGTAGCACTTTGAAACCTTATTTAATATATACTAGTAAATAATTACATAATTTTATTATATGGCGACGAAGTTCAGTTGTGAAAAATTAAAATGTTAGAGTAGTTCAAAAGTCTTGAAATAAGCTAAAAACTTTCGCTAATATCTTCGTTTAGGTGCATTTTAGCCAGAAAAGATTCTTCACAATGTTGCATGCTGCATTTTGCATTTTTAATACTCACTAACCATCCTAGACAACATATCAAAAACGGGACAACCTGTATACACATCTTTTCGTATCCAAAATATATATTTCGTATGTTAAGATAGTATCTTAACATGCAAAATATATATTTCCGTATTTTAACATACGAAATATATATTTTCCGTATCGCTTAGCATCTTAAGATACTTAATATGAAAATATATGTTATCTTCGTCGTGTGTGATGGTCCATTGAGTTGTATGGCGAGCGATATTCTATGTTAAGATAAAATATTATAGTATCTTCACCGTCTGTGACGACCTTAACACTGAACTTGACAAAGTTATGACTGTTTGATGAGTTCAGATAACGAGTTATGTAAAGTTAAACGGAACTCTCATCATAAAGTTTTTCGTGCATATTATTAACTGCAAACATTTGTAATTGTAACAAATATAATCTATTTTGTTTTATTGGTGACTAAAGTGTTAAAAATTTTTAACACTTTAGTCACCAATAAATGCAACATCATTCAGCAAAAGAGTGGAACTCCATCGCTGCGATCGTTTTTCCGAGAACACAAAATCCGAATATTTTTTAAGCCCAGTCAGCCCAGAGTGCATAGGCATTTTCTGGGTAAACTCGCTCCATCATAGATGTCATCTTACTTTTCAAGGAAGATTGATCATATAAAAGAAAAAAAAAACAGAGAAAATGTCTGAATATCACCATAGAGCTTGATATCACTTATCTAATGGAGAAGTGTCTCTGAATTTCCACGCTCGAAAAGCACAATCTCTCTGTAGCAAAGTGAAGTGAAAAGAGATTAGTTTGCCATTTTTCTTGTCTACTACTTGAGAATGACATTCCGAAATAAGTGCTAAATAAGCGCCAACGAAGCTACATAATAGGTTTATTGTCCTCCGTGGCCGAGTGGTGTACGCACCGGTTTTCAAGGTGCCGCTATCTCTAGAGGTCCGGGATCGATCCCCGCGCGGTCGGGTAAATCTTGAAACGAACTTTTCAATATTTCCTCGGGTCTGGGTGTATGTGGTAATACCCGTCGTTGTCCAATTTCGATAATACTAGTGCATAAGCTACTATAATTTGGTATTGAAACAATGTGTGTGATGGTGGTGTGACTGGTGTGATGGTGTCCAATATTTATTTATTGAGGCTTAACATCCTAGCCTGGCCGCACACGGACCACCGACACCGACCACAACCACATAACGCCGCCACAGACCTATTTCCTGTAGTTTTATATGAACTCGCCGCATACGGATTACGCCGGTGTGGTCGCCACCTGCTACAAATCGTTGCTACTCGCTTCTTTTAGCCGCCACCGGCCACTAACGCCGACACAAAATTATAATGTAAGCAATGGGTTAAAAAAAAATGGGCCAACTGCGAGTCGGACTCGCTCATGAAGGGTTCCGTACCCACTTAACGTACCGATTACGACACTTAGCACAAATACCACTGTCATTTTTTGCCAGAAAAAAATAACTTTGTTTTTCATAGTATTGGTATGATTGACAAAGTTATATTTGCGGTTGTGCTACTATCGTGAATTTTTTCACGTATCCAGAAACAATCATTTGGCTGGTAGGGGGAAACAAAATTTTGCACTTTAAAGCTTAATAATTCACAAACGGATGCCTCAATCAAAAAACTGCCTTTACGAACCCACAACGTTTTTGAAATTGCTATCCAACGACATCCCACACTATGGGGTAGACATGAAAAAAAAATATACTTACTTCACGTGTACACAAAAACATGTGACCTAAAAAATAATTTTTTTCCAAATTTTACTTTACCACTTTCTTGGCGTGATAAATATGTATATTCATGCCAAATTACAGCTTTCTAGTACTAAGAGTCTATGAGCTAGACTGGGACTGGACAGACGGACAGACGGACATGGCGAAACTATAAGGGTTCCTAGTTGACTACGGAACCCTAAAAATGGCCATCGACCGCAAGTGTCTACTAAAGTCTGCCCCCCCGGGCATTGGTTACCGTGGCTAACTTGGAAGTCATTGAACAGACTTGACAGAACGCAATTGACAATTAGGAAACGTCAAAAAATTTGCGCGATACCGTTTTTGTGCGATACAAAAGACGCGTAACAACTCACGTTCTATTAGGGCGATCGGCGGAACGCGGCGTTTAGGTTTGCGTAACGTGTAGTGTACGTCATTACGTTGACATTGTTAATCAAACTTTTTGACTCAAACGTGGTCAAGACGCGCTGCATAAAATTACGGCGATTGGCCCGCAGCACTTGAAGTAGAAGAACATGCCGATAACTATTACCATAACGAAAGCCGTGTTATTGTCATATCTCGCAACTGATTAGTATGCAGTAAACAATGGCGTAGACCTTGAGACTGTATGTCAGTGTCACGATCACGATCACAGATCTCGGTTCATGTTTCATTACGTAAGGTTCAATGGGCGGAGCACGCAGCTGTGACTAAAGATGGGACTATAACGGTGTTATAATCTATAACGGATCCTCGCGGTTTTACCCGCGTGGTACCGGTTCCCGTAGGAATATCGGGATAAAATATAGCCTATGTCACTCGGGAAGAATATAGCTTCCTAATGATCAAAGAATTTTCTAAATCGGTCCAGTACTTTCAGAGCCTATTCGATGCAAAGAAACAAACACAACAAACAATAAAATCTTTCCTCTTAATAGCGACCCGCCCTGGCTTCGCACGGGAGCAAAGTAAATGAATTAAATTATTCATACAAACCTTCCTATTGAATCACTCTGTCTATTGATGATCACCGCATTAAAATCCGTTGCGTAGTTTGAAAGACCAAAGCGAACAGAGAAAGACTTTGTTTTATTATTTGGAGAGAGAGACTAGCGTTCACATTGTTCGTATGAGTCGTTGTTGCTTGGAAGTAATTTCATTCCTTCTGAACTCATCCCTCATTTCACCCACACGATTTATTTTCATGAGAAGAGATTTGTCTTTCCCAGAGGTCCAACTTTTCACTACAAGTACTATATATGACGCACACTGGCTGGTAGTTCTAGAGGTAGAGGTGAAATAATTTAGCTACTTTAATGAAATGGATGAAATGGTTTTTTAGTATGTTTTCATGATTATCAGTAGGTTGGAAAAACAAAGAACACATTGTCAAAAATAGCGTCCGTTTTTTTACTTTTACTTATGACCACCAAAACCACTAAATATTTTTTGTATTTTGAAATTATTTCAATGATTTCAACCATTAGGTTGCAGTGCAGTATAAAAAAATACTATGCTATGACTAGTAATTTTGGTATCAAAACATTAACGCATATGCAAAACTGTAAAGCCTATAGATATACATATGCAATCTGTGTTGCGTTTCGTTTCATAAACACATCAACACAGGTTAATTAATATTCCGTCTACTCACGTTTATGACGTCATTGTTTGTTTACGTTAATTGCTCTGGAGGCGAGGCGGTAGTGAAATTGAGTTTTTTACTAACAAATTCTTACGCCTATAAAGTTTTGCCTGTCGCTGTCCGAAAGCTCATGGTGAAATGGAAACTCTTCAGTTCAGAATTTTAATTGACTTGTTAACTACACTACAACCAAGTTATGATTACTTAGGTACCTTTTCTTGTGGTTCTATCATTTTGTTATTGTTAAATTGTTATGTAATTAGTTTGATAAACATAATGTAATTTTTGTAATTAAGATCATTAAAATAGTTAAGTATATGTGAAGCATTTGTGTTACTTACTAACAAACACAATGCCATTGAAAATTTACTTAAAGTACCTACAGACTCTTTCCAACTTTTGTCTGGTGCCGATTAATAAAAGAAAATACTTAAGACATACAGAACATTTGCACGAAAAAAAGAACATGCGTGTGAACATCACTTAAGTGTCTTCACCATTTCTTCCAACAAACTTAGTTAATGTTTATTGCAGTAAATCGAATCAAGATTATATGGCTTTAAAAATTAGATAGTTCTGCCATCAGTGGCGCCATGCCATGAGCGACTTGTTACATAAGGTTGCTAATAAGTCGTTGAAAAGATTTATTGTATTTGCCAATATTGGCTGAAATTTGTAGACACAGGGCAAGGTCCTTATTTTTACTTCTTACTATGTTGTCCAACTTGGACTCTGTTCTTAACTTAGGCGCTATTTATTTAGACGCGGTTTAACATAGGTAGGTACACTTAGTACTCCGCGTCTTATTTAATGATGTAATAAAAATCGCTGTTTAAATCGTTTCGTGTTCGCCCTTTCTGGACAAGCGCTTACTTTCAAAAGCGTCGCAAGGGGGGGCAGGGAGCTCCTAGAGGCTCAGAATTACCTAGTCTTCCGCAGTGATGCCAGATTGGGGGAGATTCTCCCCAAATTTGGGGGTTTTAGAGGTGTAGTGGGAATAATTTTGACGTTATTACGTTGTTACGAAATACCCCAAGGTATTTGGGAGTTTTTTTGAAAAATAACATTTTTGACGTGAACCCCTTCTCCTCCCTGGCCTAGGGGCTGGAGACGCTCTTCCTTCCTCTTACTCCTAAAATACGGACGACAGTGCGTCTCGCTGGTTTATAAGTAATCAAGACTACGATTTTGTGATTTCACGTTTCACGTTTCCAAGTATACATAACAGCGCGTGTCGCAGACACCAAATAAATGCACCTTCGACATTATATTTTCTTTTAGCAGGGATCACATTAAAAATTGTATTTATTCCTAGCTTATATCAAGTTTCAGCCATGGCAAGAACTGTCGCATCACACCGTCCTCCGCATGACGACCATACCGGTCCTTCCAGTCACCTCCAGCCGATATTATTAATTGCTCATCATGACTGTAATTTTCTTTTAGCAGGGTTCACTTTACAAAATTGTATTTATTTCTAGCTTATATCAAGGTTCAGTCCTGGCAAGAACCGTCGCATCACAGCTTCCTCCGCATGACGACCAAACCAGTCCTTCCACACCTCTATTCGATAATATTAATTGCTCATCATGACTGCAATTTTCTTTTAGCACTGATCACATTACAAAATTTTGTTTATTTCCAGCTTATATTAAGGTTCAGCCCTGGCAAGAACCGTCGCATCACACCGTCCTCCGCATGACGACCAAACCGGTCCTTCCACACCTCCAGCCGATAATATTAATTGCTCATCATGACTGCACACGGCTTTCTAAATATAACAAAACATCACTTTGTATTATCGAGATCCAAAATGGTTGGATAAGATTTACATGTTTACTGTGCCCGTCAAGTTAGTGGGCTGAGCCCACGCAAATAAAATTCTTTATCATAAGTTCAATTTGTTTCAATTATGGTTCCGTTTCCTATGATTCAAGTATTTAAAATGAGTTTCTTATTTCCCAATGAGCTCCCAATAATCGCCATCGCGTTCTCAGGTGGTAGTAAGATTGCTGTGCCGTGTTGCTGTTGCCCCGAGTGTAGTTTGCCAATATGCAAATTATCGCGTTGAAGAATTCCCTGTACTCCCGTTGTCCGCATACGCTGTCGGGAAGTAGTTTAATTAATTTATTCAATTCCCGTTGTCCATTATGGGGGAAGAAGAATTCTATTCGAAATCTTATTTCTCTACACTAAGGTACAATCTATCTGTCAAAATTTAACGTTACACTCGGCGCTCGGTTTTCGGTTCTTTGTCTTCTTAAAAATGTGCTGAAGCGAGTTAGCAATGAGAAAACAACGCGCGCGGGAGCGAGGCCGATTTTGCTGATTAGGCAAAAAAAACACAAAATCACTTCGTATTAAAAAACTACAGCGATTTAAAAAAAATGCTTCTATACGGTCCTCAATATTATTGGTGTCCACTAATTAAACCAATTTGCAATAGTGTAAGTAGCCCCATTTAAGAATAATCTTGACTTTTCGTTTTTTTTAGAGGTCTTTTCGAAAAGAAAAATTGTCGAGGCAAAATCATAAAATCGTGTTTTTAAAACTATACGAATCTAGATAAAGGTATGAAGAAATATATATCTTATTACCAGATTTGTAACAACTGTAACCGACCTATAGTTTTAAATCAAAAAGTCCATACTTTTCCGAGTAGCGCCTTAACACTTCTTTAGTTGGTTCTCATCTCACGTTTACCTATGAAACTTCGGTTAGCGGTCTCTTCTAAGCCGATTGGATTTTAACCACAAAGTATTTCAAAAATACAGTGCAAGCAATATAAATCATAATAAACAAACCGAATTAAAAGACAACTGACTGAGACAAAGAACGTGATGAGATGACTCTTCAGATTTCAAGTAAGTATATTTGACAATGAATATCAATTAAATATGGCAAAAAATTAAATCAGAAATGTTTTGAGTATTTATCGTAAAAGTAGGTACTTACAAGGATTTGGTTTATTCGTATTCAGAGCAACATCTCGGCAGTAAGATTTTATTTGAATTAAAATGCGTAATAAAAATGTTAGTGCGCTCCAAGCTGTAAAGAATGTTCCATCCACAGTATTGCTCAAAGTATTTTGTAGAGTTCGTTTGAGTTATTAACCTACATAGCTTTAGTTCAAAATTGTATGTATTTTGCTTATCTACGTTACATAGTATGAAACAATGTCTCTACACACTTCTTACTTGTTTTGATGGTGCTTCGCCATTCTTGTGCAGACCCTTTTACTATTTTGTTATTATGTATTAAACTAGGGCAGTGCAATTGCATAACCATTTCAATTACAGATAGGAACTGCAAGTGAATGGAGAACGGAGATGCCAGCCACACGAAAAGAAATAAGGGGTGGTTCACCGAATTTTTCCCTGGTTGTACGTACTGTGTTGATTTTTTAACTACGCAACGGATATTAATGCTGTTTTCATCAATAGACCGGGTGTTTTAACATGTTAAATACATCTAAATTGCACCCGTGCAAAGCCGGTGCGGGTCGCTAGTTAGGTTGGTACATCTCCGTCTTGAACCACAAACTGGAACGAAGAAAAAGGCTAAATAAAACAATGGTGGAACCGCACACATCCGCAGCCAACAAAACTCCCTCTAATAGGCTTCAAGTTTTGCTTACAAACTCCAAAGTAGTTAGAATTTTGCGGTAGATGCTGTTGGGAAACTTAGACGAGCTTTGAAGAAAGCAGTTTCCTTTTAACAGCAGTTAAGTTTATGGAAAAATCATTAAGGTCTTATAGATGACGTATTTAATATGATGCATTAAAATGGAAGATCATCAGATATCTTCGAAAGGAGTCATCAGCTTTACCTACTGCTCTTGAGGACCCATCGTATTATGATGCTTGCTATTCTGTTGAAGGAGATTAAAGAAACGATGAATTTATCCCATGCTGTATTGCCAATGAAACGCATAAATTTATTTAACTTTAAGATTTGACATTCAAGTAAGATCACGATGTCACGTGCAATGTGAGTAAGTACTTACCAATTTATTAGATGACGACAATTTCTCATATCTCCAAATCTGCAGGCTATCTCACAAGATGTCAATTCTGTAGGATTTAGGAATTGATTGAAATTTGATATCCGTCTACTACATGACTGAAGCTAAAATAAAGGAGACTTCACGTTGTCAGCAGCATACCTAACAATTGACCTTTAGGCTAGGATTTCCGAAAATAGGACATTTTAATTTATGGATTACTCGCAAATCACAATTAAATACTCAAAATAAAAAATATAGGTATATGTTATTTTACAGTCTTGTATCTAGTGATTCTGGCTATTCAATACTCTGATTAAATGAGTGATACTTTACTGCATCATATAAAATTTCATACATTCGTCTAATCGTAATTCCAATATTATATCCTATTACTTGCATTATACTTGGTTTTTGTTAATGAAAAATATAGTAAAATAACTTAATTATTTTTGGTTTTGAATAGGCGAGGGATTCCGTTCCGGCAGGCATTCTTTATTTTTAAAATTACATTTGATAAGCATACTGACTGAGACGCGCGAGAGTCCCACCGATATATTGATGTTCTTCAATTGTTTCTGCGGTCGGGAATCCTCGCCTTGAGATATGCCTTGAGCGTCTTATTTATGACGGCACTCGTAATAGCGGCGATTTTTGGAATTGCAAGAACACTAGAAAGAAATTAGAGTAGTAGCGCGAGTTGAAAATGTTTTGCTCAAAACAGCAAAACCTCAATATATTTACCTCTGCAGGATTTTGAATTGGTTCAAATTGTCAACTTGTCTGTTTTCGATTCTATGCTTCATTATCAGCCTGTTGAACTAAATGCATGGCATGCTTCTTCTAACTAGCCTCTTAATTATTTTCTGTGGTAAAGCCTGACGTGCGGTTAAAATACATAACGTACAGTCGAGGCCAAATTCGGTGAACCACCTCTTACTTCTTTTCACGTGGCTGGTGCCTCGCCATTCACGCACAGACCCTTTTACAATTTTTTTATGTATTAAACTAGTGTAGTATAATGCATAAGCAATTACGGATAGGGACTGCAACTGAACGGTGAGACGCCAGACGAAAAGAAGTAAGACGTGGTTCACCGAATTTGTCCCCGACTATACCTATATATATATTTGTTCTAGCTATTAGTAGTGAGTAATCCAACGTGAAACGGTATTGTTCCCAAAGACAAAGACCAGAAGTATGGCGGTGAACGTTTTATTTTCCACAAGAAACAATTAAATGTTTCACTTCAGTCATTCGAACTAAAAAGATTACGCTGTGCCCTACTTTTGTTTCACAGAGCGAAGCCAACCAGGCGTGGAGATTTTAAAACAGAGGCATTTTCAAACATGAAAATATTATTGGAATGCCCGACTGGCCGAGCATTTGTTGTAAACAGCTAACGTTAAATTCGGTAAAAATAGGAGTTATATTTTATGTCAACATTGTGTTTCTTATTACTACAATTTCATGTAGAAAGAAGGAGAAGAAGAAAGAAGACCACCGAACAAAAGTTTAAACTTTTGTGTTGTCAACACGTGTTGATGACAATGGTTGCCAACAAATATCGGTGGATCGATCTGCGTGTTGCAGAGTTGATAACGGCATGTTGACGTGTGTGGACGTGTTTCCGACCGTTTATAAACATGGCAGTAGTGTGGAGCAATGATAAAATCATGCAAATAATCATGCATTCTCGTAAAGTTACTAAATGGTCCATCTGTCATTCTGCGATCACTCATAATTTTTTCTCTTTGCAGGAGATAGTTTCCCACCCACCAATTTTTTTCTTTTTTTTTATTAGAAATCCTATAACTAGGTACCTTCATCAGATACAGAGAACACAACAACACTAGGTACTTCCTCGGGCAACATTTTAACGCAGACTTGCGTGTGGACAACCTATATTGATTTAAACAAAGTTTCCAGCAACATTCTCGCCGCTCATCAACAACAACAATGTTGATCAACTGTTGCTAAACAAATGTTTACCATGATTACGAGGCATTACCGTCGTCGCCACACACGAGCCACACGCGACAGCCACAAACGCAGCCACTTGAAGCTAGAAGAAGAAAAAAGTGATGACTACGGACCGGCATCAACCGTGTACGGAGAGTTCATCTATGTAATATATTGTATGAAAACTGCAGGAAGCAAGTCAGTGGCGGCGTTTTGTGGTGTGGTCGGTGGCCCGTGTACGGCCAGTTAGGGTTCATTCCCGATTGAAAACTGTCAATAAAAGTTATATAATTATTTTGAGTGGAAAGCCACTGAATTTGTTGATTAATCACATTATTGGAACCGAAAGAATATGCAAAAACGTACGTAAATGTAAATTTCTCGACAACCCGAGAAGATCCGAGAAATTAGCCTCGAGAATTCTCGAGACCCGAGAAATTGATAAGCTCGAGAAATCATGAACCCCAGGCCAGGTGTAATTAAGACGCCCTTAAATTAAGTGATGTGACGATGACGATACGCAAGGTTGTGGTTGGCAAGAGCTACATAGATGAGAGCAGCCGCGTATCCTGATCGAAGGCGTTGCACTGTAAGAGCATTAAATTTTTCTCACACTGTCGGTTTTTCCATATAATTTAAAAAACTCAGGCTTGCCTTTAACAAAAACCAATTCAACAATTGATTATAGGTAAATTCACAGCCTTCTCTATCGTAGCGTAGAAGACGATAGAGAAGGCTGTGGTAAAATCTATTTTAAGAAAACAATTGAAAAATAAAATATAATTTAAAATCGTCCCGCCCATTAAGCTTAACTCAAAGATCCAAATCTTCCCTTCGACCATTCGTTTCAAATTGAAGATAGAGATTTTGAGTCGCATTGTCTCACAACAGGTTTGGGCGAGTTAAAGCATTAAAAGGCATCGGGATGAGGACGCGTCCACGGTTTGGTTAATGACTTACAGCCCACGCTACGAGATTGACGGGAACAATAACGGAGGTTACGGAGGCATTATGTACGAGTGCGCATGAGTCTAACGCGAGTTTAAAAGGACCGGTCATAGGCAGTAAACTACGGTGTTTATAATTTTTTTTTTGTTCTTATTATGTTGCGATCAGTCGAAAGACTATGAACAGATGTGCTGGTGTTTCTAAGTTGACCCAGAATTTTGACCACAGTTTGACTGTGTTTGGTACCTATTAGTTATCCGGCTTCGTTACTCAACGATTAGAGCAGTCGCCCGGATTGTTCATCCAACGAAGTGATTGGGTGGTCGAATAAATTCGGTTACAGATCTTAAATATTAATTGATAGATAAGTGCATCAACATGTTAACTATTGTTAACTAAAAAAGAATGATGTTTGTTTGTGTGTTGTTGTTGTATGTTAGTATATTTACTGATTGCTGTTATTAATGGCTGAATGGGCCGAACTTATAAACTAAATTAAGACCTTCAATGTACCCTATTCAAAGACAAATAAATATATTTCTATTTCTATTTCTATTTCTATTTCATATCCAAATCATTTATCGATGAGAACAATGCGAATGCGACAGGTATAATGCATTCTAATAGCGTAAAAAAATATATAAGTATCTTGAGAAATCCTTCGGCATCTCTTGGTACTTATCTGATTACCTATTTTAAATATAGGTATATAAAACTAACTAAACAAAAACATATACCTACCATACAACAAATCATTATTAATGAAGCCAGATGAATTTTAAAAACAAAACGGCCGTTTTCAAAGATTACTCACCGTGTCCTCACGGTACTGTGCTTGATCCCCAAAACCAGTTCCTTCCCGCATTTCTCCCGAACCACCTACGCCAAGCCTTTGATGTTATTATAATAACGAAAGCGTTAATTCGGTTCACAGTTGAAGTAACATTTATGAAGAGGTTTCACAGCTAAATTAGATACGATTTTAGATAGCACTAATTTAAAACGAGATTTCTATTAGATTAGCTACCTTTTCAAACTCGGAGAATATTTGAAATAACTGACTAAAATGTTATGAGAAAAATATGTGAATACAGCATTTTCAAACGGCGGAGAGCAGTTTAGGAAGACATTTTTTTATGGTACAAATATCTATTACTAGCTTTCCGCCCGCAGCTACGCCCGCGAGGACTACACAAGTTATCCCGCGAGAATGTGATATTTTTCCGGGATAAAAAGTAGCCTATGTTCCTCTCCAGGCTACAAAGTATCTGTGTCCCAAATTTCAGCCAAATCCGTTCAGCCGTTTTGGCGTGATTGAGTAACAAACATAAAAACATCCAAACGTCTAAACATCCAAACATCTAAACTTTCATATTTATAATATTAGTAGGATGAAGAGGAGATGAGGACCTATTAAATTTGGGCCTTCAACGTCTTTAGGCTCAGTAACTAAATCGTCCATATATGTTTATCATACCTATATTTATATGCCTCCACAATATTTTACTTATCAGCTCTAAAATCAGTAACATTGAATAAAGTAATAAATATGTTGTGGCTAAGATAGAGCAGTTAAGGAAAATATGTTTTTATGGTACATAACTCTTAGAAATATTATAAAGCATGTAAGTATTAAATTAGGCCTAAAAGTCTTTAGGTTCAGTAACTATAAACGTCCATATTATTATGTTTATCATATCTATATTTATCTGCGACAACAATGTATTACTTATCAGCTATAAGATCAGTAACATTGAATAAAGTCATAAATATGTTCAGGCTAAGATTGTCATAAGCAGCGATAACAAAGCCTAATCTCAAAACTAAAAGCTTAGTTAACAAGTTGCTGACTCATCTCTATTTAATTCTCGACCTTACATCTACTCCGAGCAATAGCCGAAGAAGATTACGCTGTAAGAGTCACACACTGACATCTGCTTCGTCATAGGTAGTTCCTAACATTAGTATGCGCACGGTTCAATGTATTGTAAATTTAGCTTCGGTTTTCCTTTTGGAACAAGCAATGCCCAGTCCTGGCGACTGGTCTGCCCACGCGCTTCTCAACACGATATCTATTTACTTAATACCTGTCACGATGGTCTGCATAAATAAAATGAGTACTGGCTGGAAACCTGGCGAGGAGAAATATTGTACCGTGTTTGCCATCGTACGATTGCAATTTACTCTGTGCCAGAACATGATTGGAAGTTGCAATTGTAACTCGGGGACGGGGGCTATTAGGTATATATTTGACTAGTTGTTGGAGGTGAAATTGCAGAAACTGTTCGGCCAAGAGCCAATAGTTTTATACCTTGTTTGTTTGAATTGTGGTCCTTTAAGTTTCTTTATTTCTTCAGAATGATTCCCTACTTAAAAACAATGACAGTTTGACACTTTTATGATAATACTAGCCTTCCACCCGCGGCTTCGCATGCGTGAACGATGTCATACCGCGGAAATGTGATGTTACTCTCCAGCCGGCCTAGCATGAGCGGCTTATAACGCGCGATATGATATGGTACGGCATGCCGTCTTGCTTACACCTTAGTGGGGTAAGCAAGACAACTTGCCGTACCATATCATATCGCGCGTTATAAGCCGGTCATGCTAGGCCGGCAGCTCTCAAACTATCCCCATGCAAAAAATCACGTCGATGCGTTGCTTCGTTTTGACGTGAAAGACGGACAAACAAACACACGAACAAACAAACCCACAGACACATTTTCACATTTATAATATTAGTATGGATGGATGTCGAATCTGATAAGCTAAATCTGATAAGTCCTTGGCCACAGAACAAAAGGAATACCTACGTTAACTTATAAGTAGGCAGGCACTAAGTGGGCGGAAGGAGCAAGTGGAAAAAACCCTTTGCTCAAAACAGCAAACCCTCCATACATTTTACCTTTGTTCCATTTTTAATTTCTTCAAGTTGTCATAATAAATAATAATAAATAAATAATAAATAAATAACTTCTTACAATCACACCAATTATCTAAGCCCATGTTAATTTCATTAAGAAACTGTATCATGGAAAACTTGATAACGGATAAATATATACTTAAATACTTTTTGTTTGTAAATACATACTTAATATACATAGTAAACACCCAGACCAAGACAAATAGACATGTTCATGCACACAAATATTTGTATTGTTCGGGAATCGAACCCAAGACCTCTGGCGCAGAAGGTGGGTAGCCTACCCCTGCGCCAAATCGGTCGTCAAAATCATAGCAACAAGCTTGTTTTCGACGCTTTAGGGCTCCCACACAAAACTGCAAATTCGCATCGCATCGCAAGAATGTGCGATGCGTGTCAAGTATTTGACAGGCAATAAGGTTTCTTTCTATCTTGCATTACTGACTGACTGACTGACAACGCACAGCCGACACTAATGGGCGCAAGAAGCTGAAATTTGGCATGTAGGTATGTTCCTTGGGGAGTGTTGGGGAACACTAAGAGAGGATTTTTGGAAATTCCCCCTTTAAGGGGGTAAAAAGGGGGTCCACACAGAGGAAGTCGCGAGCGGAGCGCTAGTTAGCATATACGGCGCATCGCAAATTCTTGCGATTTTGTGCGCAGGAAATACACGCAAAATCGCAGTTTTGTGTGTATTTCCCTTCGATCGTTCAAAATGCGTGACCATATTCTGTCACTTCTATTCGATGCTATAACGAGAAAAAATATTTCATCGAAATTTCGAACAAGTTAGGGCTTTACCCAAATAAACGAAAAAATGCTAACTCATCAGCGTGAGATCATAAACGTGGGTTTATGCTTCAAACGAAACGTCGAAAAAATGAGGGTCGCAACGAACATCACACAAAATTGAATCCATTTGGACACAAATTAACTCAGATGGGTTTAAATTTTACATGACATCATTAACCTGGGAAAAGTCTTTCGTAATTTCAAGAGTGTATATATTTAAATAGGTGTAGTTAATAATTTAATACAGAGCATGAAAATATCTAACGGATCGAGTATCTAGCTGATCAAGGGTTCCATTAACAAGATCGTAGAGATAAAAAACACCCAATATTCAGGGTTAGGGGTTGAGGGTACGAGTACAATACGTATGATTGATGTCTTACACAAATATAAGACTTACGTAAGGCGGAAGAGTGAGTTGCGAATAAAACTATTACAATATAAGCGTAGGAGGCAACACGCAACGAGTATGAATAATCCTATTATCCAGACCATAGTACCGAAATGATATAATCGTGTTTGCCAGTCGAAAATTACAGGGTTATTCATGTAAATGAGACATAAGTTGACCAACCAACCAAGTTGTGTTACGCAATCAACGGGTACTTGAAGTAATCGTTATTCTTTTATTCAAGCCGTGAGAAAAACAAAACAGAAACGAGTTGGAAATAGAACTGAAACACTGGTGTATTGAGAAGTGTTTTATCTACCTCAGTTGGAGATAAGGAGAGATGAGGAGAGATAAGCTGTTCCTCAGTGGTTGAGGGTTCCGGGAATAAGGCGCTTCCAACTTCAGCCTATCATCACTTAGCATAGCATCAGGAGTGATGAAACCAAAGCGATACATAGTGGTGGATAAAAAAAGAGCTCTATTAAAACGAGGAAATTCTTGGACATATGTAGGTTATTTAATGGCATGAATAGCAGGACCGTGGCCTATTTGTGTCATTTCTAAATTGCAGTAGATGTGTGACTCACGCAAGCGGTTTACATGTAGGTACATACGTGGAGCAGGTAATGGTGTTTTATATTAATTACAAATGACACCAACCTGACAGTAAATGCGAGGTACAAGTATATCTCTGTACAGTGCGACAACGTTTTCTGTTCCGGTGATAATCTTTGGAACTAAAACAGTTTTCATACGACAGTCTATTTTGACAGCTAATTTCGTATTGCAAGTGGTTCCTCTGTCACGGATGTCACCGGATCAGACAGTATTGTAGGACTATAATGTGAATGAAAATTAGAAAATACATAGCTTGCTTGTCGTATTAATGTTGACGTTTAAGAAAGACGTTGGAATACAGGATGGTTGAGAAGATTATTTTAAAGTAA
This sequence comes from Crambus lathoniellus, assembly GCA_949710035.1. Classification (NCBI taxonomy): domain Eukaryota; kingdom Metazoa; phylum Arthropoda; class Insecta; order Lepidoptera; family Crambidae; genus Crambus; species Crambus lathoniellus. The sequence continues at coordinate 8,927,485 of OX453323.1, read as the reverse complement.
AGTAAAACAACACTCAACTGGAATAAACTGATACAAGAGCACATAACCCTTAATAAAGTATAAGTACAAGACAAACATACCTACTTGTTGACAAAATAGACTTACGAGAGAAATAGCTGTCCCAACAAAACCGTTACCATCAATATGTTTGAACACACAAAACAGGCCAACCTTTGAGATCGTCTTATGTCGCTCGTAATAGCAGAGGTTTTTGTAGGGTTAGTAAGAAGCCTGATGTGTTCTTGACAGTACAAACATGGACCCCATAACAATTGAATTACGACGTCACAAATAGGAAGTGCCCATCATCTAGCGTGTGCCTGTCCTTCCTGTCACTAACAGTAACTGTCTTTGACAGTTCAATCAGGCTCAATAAGGCCAGAACTTAACTGGCTAGAAATGACCTACGTTCAAATCGCAGGTCGCTTACGGGAAAAGCTATTTCTATAAAACAGCCCATTGAATCTTCAAAGAAATGAGGATAAAAGCATGACCTCAATATTCGAAAGGCTTCAAAGGGTACTCGTAAAAGCACTTTTTATTACTGTCTGTCTGTACACAGTAAGTAGCTCTTCTTCAACCTGGGTACCTTACCTACACATATATTGGTTAAACTGTGCCTATATGCTATTGTATTCATTTTAATCATCTCATCTCATCATCATTTATTGATTGCTTGTTTTAGGGAACTTATTTTCTGCCATATGTAAGTAAGAAATAAGATTGTGCAATGTGCAGTGTAACAATAAAATATTTGTTTGAAAAAGGCACCTTCCTAAAACTATGGCCGACTTTGACAATAGTGATAAATAAATCAAGATACAGTTGAATGATAGTACTGAACAATGAACATATTATTTTATCAATAACATCACGTCCAAAGATGGATAATAATTATTTTTATCATAAATTTCATTATTTTGTTTCATTTACCATAGAGACGATGCTCTGACCAACTAAACTACCGAAAGGCCTACAAAATGCAAAAAATCAATTCATCACCACAGCACCAGCCATCAGAAAAACCAAAGAATGCAGCCATATTGTCATATTATCATCTACTTTTAAGATGTTAACTTAAAGCAGGTGAGCTTAGAATCTTAAGTAACGAAGTCCAAAAATGGTCATCTCGAGTTCTACATAAAAAACGGGCATTGCAAGTCGGCCAGGGTTATCCTTTTACGGAACATGACGATTGCTGAGCCAAACACATTGAAATATTCTCGACAACATACAGTAAGTCGCAGTTTACATTTATCTGTATAAGTCACAGCAGTTACGATTACAAAAGCTTCTTCTTTTGGTGTCAGCGCTATATATTTTAAATGATATTTTGCCAGTAGTGCGAGAATTCAACCCCTCCGTAAGTACTGGCTTCATAAAGGTCTTGTTGGGTGCAAGAAGTGGGGAGATTTGGACAGCAGATCATGTGCTCCATCGTTTGGATCGCTCCAAGGCGTACGCAGCGTTTGTGGCAGAGCCCCATAAGCTAAACGCATAAGAAGCAAGGGCCGGTTAGAATTTTACAAAAACAAATACGAAATTATTTAAGAGTTATCAAAGGCGTTAGTTGTTTCTTCATTGAAAGTAAAGTTCTAAAGTTAGAGGTCTTGATGTTGCACTTCCAAATGACTTTAAATCAAATGGTTGATCATGATGAACGAGGTAATCAATAACAATGCTGTCATTAGCAACTTTCTAGAGGCGCTTAAAGTATTGCGCCACTAGAAAGAGTAATCTTTAACGGTTTATGCTTTCCCATTTTGGATGGAAGTGACGTATCTCAGAAGAGAGGTAATTACTGACATATGGCTGCCGAAAAAGTTGTGACCCTTTGTGTAAGCCAGGTAACGAAAAGTGTGGGTATTGCTGGTAGAGCTTCATTTGAAATTCATAAGGATACAATGGGCTATTGCACTTAGCCAAACTGATGTACCATCGCTAACCGAGATTGTGAAGCCACTTTCCTACATTCTTAATTTAGCTGTGCAATGCACATGGGGCGTACTTCGGGATACCGTTGATACGGCAATTCAGAAAGTTTTGCGAATAATAGTTTTTCGTCTGTAAGGCACTGGCCAATTGTAATTATTTTGAAAAAATTGGTTATTTAGAAGTAAAAATTCCATTGTTCGAATTTCACTCCACATTTTTTATAGAGCCGAATTAAATTATTGTGTCTCATTTAAAAATGGATCCTGCATCGACAACATTTTTGTGAGATGATTTTCTACGATTTTAATTGTGACCTAAAACCTGATGAGTCATTTCATCGACTTCAAATGGCTTTTGGATCTTCAAAAGCAACCATCCACCGTTCATCCCTAAAATAAAAATCAGCTGAAATGGATACAGTTTTCATTGCCGGAAGACGCGCTATCAGCGTTCAAGAAGGCCGTGGAAGAGGTGTCTGCGGGGACTGGAAAAAATGTTTCGAAAATTGGTTCAGACGCATGAAACTTTGTAAACCTAGAGGCTGGTGAGAATTCTTTGAAAAGATTTAATATATTTATTAATTATTTAAAATATTTTATCCATAGTAGTTAGGTTTTTTAGTTTTTCATAACTTTCTGAGTGTCCCACGTATACACCGCTTCTATAACTGGTAAGATTAAGAATATTGGCAAGTGGCTCAACAATCACGATTCGCGATGGTACATAGCAACTCAAGAACCTTTGAGCCGCAAACTTACCAAAATGTTTAATTTTGCATATTTTTTTTAACACAAACTGAAGTGTATAACTGATAGAACATTAGTAGTGTAGCTTGTTTGGGCCAAGAACAACAATAAATGGATAGCAGATGGACGGAGATTAGCTCTTAATGCAAAAGTAAACGAGACAATTATCTCAAGCACCACTAGAAAGTTCGATTGCTCATCTTGAACTTACCTTTAGAAACTTATCATCAGCTGTAAAAAGCTCAACAAAGGCATTTTAAACAAGCCTCTCCATTGGTTGAAAGAATAACGTGCTTACTCTATTATTGCTGGCCAGCCGATCGAAGGCGAAAGTATAGTGACAGCGAAAGTGGCTGTCTCGTCTACTTATGTTTAATAACACCTCGTGTTATAAAATGCAGTTGTCTTACTTCCGAAAGATCGGAGCTTACTGACATTTAAGTTTTGCAAGACATCTGCACATTTATAAGGTTCCTACATTTCTCGCTATACCTATGTACGTTCTGAAAAGTTAGGAGTGAATGTGGAGTTTGAGTTTCTCCGTCCATAGCTTAAGTAAGTAATAACGTGCTTAGATCTACATATAAACAAAATAAAAAGTAGATTTGAAGAGAATAATTGGAAAAAAATTATCATCCTCCGTGAGACGACTGGAAATAAAGTTCCGAGTTGTCACCACGGGGGACAGTGTTAAAGAAGACTCCTGGGAATAAAGAGAATTTACAAATAAACATTTATTTTTTTCGTTTATGTGGTTAACAGTATAGCGCTATAGTCTTTAGAGCGTTTACTACTTGTATTATTAAGTAGTTATAACATTACTTCAAGCATAACTTCGCACGTTTTTACACGATTCCGTTGAGTAATAAATTCATAATCCCACAATAATTTTATTCTGTTTACATTTGGCGTGGAATAATTTTGAAGATTTCAAGATGTTCAGGAGTATTTTTACAAATTTAAAGAAATTCAAGAATTATGCCTACGGTGATTTGTTACCCGTTTCTCGAGAAACAGCCATGTTGACGCGAAAATATGTTGGGCCTCGCATTATACGTTTTGGCAGTACCAATACCAATACATTCTAGGTTGTTTATTTATTTTCCATTACAGTATTTCTAGGCAGCTGATTTCATCCTAGGCGATACCAATATTTATACTTCTAATAATATAATGGGATTTTAAATGGATTTTGTATTTTTATGTTTGTATATGTCTAGCTATAAGTATACCTAATAAATTAAATAAATTGTATCATTATTCGGAAGGTTAGGATTCTAATATGGAGAACAGGGTGCTTACCATCAACTCTTATTGCGGTTTTGTTTAGGAACCTAAACTGATCTGCTTCGCTTATTCGTACCACGACAGCTTAATATCAATGACAGCGATTCAGTGATCGATCAATGACATTTCACAGCCGCTAAGCTGTCAGGAACGCTTATTTGACCTATAACCCGGTCGATTTAACATGTCACCTGCAGGTTATACCCGTCCCTCTCACTCTCCGGGCATGACAGAATCGAGTGAAAGAGACGGGTAGAAGAAAAAGGACACAAATCGTTCGGTCATTAACATTTAGCAATTCATTTGCGATCCAGTTTTTAAAAGGTCAGAGTACGAAAGAAAGCGATTCATTTTAGGAACCTATTCTGCATCGCGCTATTTTTGAATCGCTGTCTTAAAGTTGATGGTAGGCACCCTGATCAAGAAAAATTTAAGTTTTAGATATTTATTTTGATATTAGTTATCAGAGTTTAAATAGTCTCTACGACTATTGTTTAGGAAGCTATAAAATCATAAAAATCTTGGTACAAAAGCCAATAAACTTAGTGGGAATATTTCACGTTTTTCCAATTACCATTGACTAAATTCACAAGGAGTCTTAACAATTCTGCTGTTAATTAAACGGGCTTCAATTCTAGTCGGACGACAGATAGAATTGCGATTTAAGACAATCGTATTTCAAGAATTCTAGACATTTTTAATTAAAGATACGATTTTTTGCAATAATACCGACTGTAAATTTCTTTCCGTTGTATTGCATTGTTGATATATCTTCGTCCTTAGAATTCTTCAAATATTTCTCGCGTGGTGACTTACTTAAAAAAATGTCACCAACGCGGTATGAAATCGCCCTGACTGAGCAAATTCAATAACCTTCTCGTTCAAGGACACCTTATACTTGTGATTGTGAGATATCATCACGATTACGTCGTAACTCTTCGAGTACCCTGTTAAGAATGTTAACCGCCATATTGAGTTTAGATGTCGATAAAAATTTCTTATTTTCAGAGCATAAGTATATAAGTACCTTCTTAAAGCACCCGCTCTGGGTCGAATACTACGATTTTTATAATATTGCCAGTTATTTTATTTTGACAAACATTATTTTGACAAACATTTAATGCTACTTACATGACGTTTTCGGTCCAAAACCGAGATGTACCAATTATAAAAATATTAGACAGGGTAGAATAGTAATAGTAGAAAGGCATATAGGTACTATTTGGACTGATTAGTCCCTCCCTTGGAGGTTAGTCTAGGTGCTGAAAAAGGAAATAAAAGGAATTTTATCTTTTAAAATATTCTATCCATGAATTGGTGAAAAGCTTTATTTTATGTTTTTTTTTCAGTTATAGACTAGAAAGACTTACAGACCGTGGTGACAGCTGGTTTCATATAAATTGTGTTAGATAATGTAAAACCTAGTGACTCCAAAAATGATTCGATAGTTAAATAACAGTGACACTATCTTCTTATATACAAGTAAAAAGAATAAAATAATACTAACCCAATTCAAAACCGACTTACATAATCTAATCAGTAAATCTAGAGACAATGAATAGAAAGCACTAAGACAGCTTGAAAGCTCTAAGGTTTGCAATAACAATTTATCATGTTTATCTGATGGCGGTCGCTTCTCCGCTAATGAGAGATAGGGAGTTGGAGAAAACTATAATTATTGAATGAAATTAATTGAATGAAAATAATATACAATATTTATTTCCTATTGAGCTCTCAATAAGTATTTCTGTAACTAGTTTTTAGCAAAGTTAGTTGTAGTCTAGAATTGAATGTTTTTTTTGAATACGCTAATCACAGGAACTTGCAGTGAGTGGGATTACGATGATTTGGCTAGAGACAGGTTTGGATCTTCTTAGTTTGTTTTTGCTTTTTTTTTTCTTTTGGTTTATTTGAATCTTACAAACAGTATCACAATAAGTACCTACCTAGTTTCACATTTTTTAAACCTTTATTGCCCGTGGTACTACCAGTATTACTACCAGTAGTAACACGGGTAAAAAAAAAAACCCTTTTTATGACAATTTCTTACTAATTGTGGAACCAGCATCGTTAATCCGAAATCAAACGTTAGTAACAAATACAATAGCTCGGTTTGTCTTTACGTATTATAAACAAAAAATCTACCAACTCAAATACCTAGACTTCTGCAAATAGATTTTTATGAAATCTTTCTTACTTAAATAATGTTGCCGTTCCCAGCGTTTAATGAAATTTGGTATCCTTGATGGAGAGCTTATTACCCTTTACGGTTCCTGAGCCAGTCTGAGTCAGCCTTAATCAGATTTTCAGACTCTCGCTATCCAAAGGGTGTTAGTAATTACCAGCTAGGGCTGTCACTCATTCAGTTTTTTCGGGATTTGTCCTAGTTAGGAAAAGTTTAAGCTGACTGATGTTGAGTGCGGGAGGGGTTTCAATTTGAATATAGGATACACATACACTATACAGTCCTATGACCTTTTGCTTTGTTTGTTACCCACTCCGTATTCTGCTGCAGCGAAGCGCATCGTAAAAACAATATTTGCATTTCATTTTCGAAGGAAAAAACCCAGGACCAGAATCTTTATTTCAACTTTTAGTCCAGAGTTTTTAGGTTTTATATCCGGGATTAATCAATTTGATTGATAGCAACCCTACAGCAGCAGATATCGCTTGCGCTGTTGATTAAATTTGGTAAGACCTCATACTCGTATGTAATAAAAAACATGGAACACATATTATTTTGACATAAAGGACAATATTTTTTTTAGAGGGACGTATAATTAAAACAGCTTATCTAAATAAGTGATGATTTATCAATCAAGATCGATATCGATATATCGATCAAGCGCACCCTTAACGTATACGTTTTAAAAACACAGTTTTTTCTGCAATGGACTGTAAGTATAAACTGACACATATAAAAAAATATAATTCAGAGGGCTGAGCTGAACCATCATGCAAAACATATAAAACTTCAACCTCATTGCAAACGCAAACTCATCTTGAGGAAAAAAGGGCTCCTCTTATTGCCCATTTGTATGCAAAAGTGAGTAGTACAACTGGCAAGGAGATGCATCTTGCTTGCGTAGTAGATAGGTACAACCTGCCAGTCATGTCTTGAGACACGATACTGATAAGATATGTCGACACGTTACAAATAAATAAACATCAGACACCATACATTGATCTGATTCAAATCTGATTCAAAGATAAGTAGCTTACGTATTTGTGTTACGGATAGCAGATGTAAATAATGTATTTCAAATGTAGGTACAAGGTGTAACAAATATAACGAAAATTACCAATAGATTCCAAGGGCTAATTCTGCATAAAGGGCTAGGGGACAGGTCTAATACAACAAATCAATCAATCAATCTTTTTTTGTATAAGATAATTAACAGAGATTGTTCTAATAAACTAAATTCATGGAAATGTGGAATCGTTCACTGCACACAATAAATTACCGTCGCCGCACTAAGCCACACGCGAGAGCCACAATACGCTGCCACTTGAAGCTAGTTAAAGAAACAAGTGATTACCGGCGTCAACCGCGTGCGGCGAGTTCATACGGTAGGTAAAAATTCAAAATTCAAAATCATTTATTCATTTTAGGCTGATACAGCACTTGTGAACGTCAATGAAGCTACGCTATCGGTTCGCAAATCCTACGGCGGGAGGCCTTGCAACGAGAAGAACCGGCAAGAAACTCGCCAAGGACAATTTTTTTCTCCCTGTCATATTTCATAGAGTCGTCAAATATGTAAAGTCACTTTCCATCACAAATTAATCTTAAATTTAAAAACAAAATAAGAAACCCGGTAATCATAGCAGTAAATAATTTTCAAGGTATGAAAGCTACAGGAAATAGGTTGGTGGCAGCGTTTTGTGGTAGTGGTCGGTGACCCGTGTGCGGCCAGGCTTTGAGAGAAGCGAGTCTTACACCTACAATTCAGTTTCCAATATCATTTTAAGCATCTCAAAAAAGAGCCAAGGGGTCTGACCGCGAGCGAGATGGCGCTTTACGCAGTGTAAAGCTCCGTCCTGGAGTCAACATCAATATTGCGATTACAAGTGACGATAGGTACCCAGGACAAAAATAAGACCGTCGATGAAACTGATTAACAGGCAGACGAAGACGTGGGTGTCGAATAATTTATTAAGAAGCAGAGATAGTTTTTTTAAATCTCGAAATCCATCCCCATATTGTTCGTCCAATATCTTTGGAGATCAAGAGAGCAACCTTCAATGCGGTCAAAGACGCCATGGATGACAATCGAATATGAAGATAAAGGAAGATCAAATGAACCTTCTTAAATAATGTTACTGCTATATAACGAGCCTCAATGAACTCGAAATCAAGAGGTTAAATAATATCGTTTTTTAATTCGGTACTACTGACCTCTAAATGCATATGGTGGTATAGGTTAGTAGGTAGATATTGAGATATGCAAAGTAGTTGATTTTATACCTTGATTCTAGTTTTTACCATATATTTTTAGACATTTTCCTCTTCGAACAGTGTATGTTACGTGCCATCATGTGATATACGATTTTCGTAAGTACCTATCTAGAATAATAAATCTTAACTTAACATCTAGTTAAGTACCTAAGTCAATAGAAAACATCAAATCATAAATTCCATTTTAGAACGATTAGATTTTTATTGCCCAACTTACCGAAATATTCCGATCTGTCCCCCTGCGTTGTCCCCATGGGGTGACAGAATGGACAAAAAAGTTTGATCTGTCCCCCTGTTACCGATGAGGGGACAGTTCGAACTTTATTCACCTCCTTAATGTTTTATCTGTCCCCCTATCGGTATTAGGGGGACAGATCAAACTTTTTTATTCCTGTTTGTCCCCCATAGAATTAAATAAGTACTTATATAAAATTATTATTATTTATATTTTATTATTTTTATTTATGTTAAGATTCTAAATTATTTTTATGCATTCACAATGCAATTTTTGTAAGTATAGGAAAAATGTGATAGTAAAAACCACGAGCCCTATAAGTAGCTTTCAGGCGGGATTCGAACCCGCGCCTCCGGGAATCCGGCCCGATGCTCTGACCAACTAAGCTACCGAAAGGCTTACACGACTCGTCGAATTTTGCTATCACTTGTTACGCTGTAGGCCAGCGTTGTTTCATCAATGTGAGGAAACCCTCGCATCCGAAAGAAACATTTTTACAAATTTTTAACAGTCGATTAAGATGAAACAGCCATTAAATAAGATTTTAAATTATTTTTATGCATTCACAATGCAATTTTTGTAAGTATAGGAAAATACTTTCCTATGCCTGCTTCGTTATGCTATGATTTGTCATGTGTTTGGTATGATGACACAAAGATGAATCATCATGCCAGCCGAACGACGCCCACTGCTGGGCATAGGCCTCCCCCAAGGATCTCCACAACGATCGGTCCTGTGCTGCCCGCATCCAGTGGGATAAAGATGAATATGATTATATTAATAAGAACATTACATAAGTACGTGTTTTTAAAATAACAGCAAATTAACCATTAGTATTGAATGGCCAGAATCACTAGTAATGACAAATAAAATAAATGGTAAATTATTTTCATAGAACTTATATATAACACAAATATTTAGTAGCAAATAATACCAACCAACTTAAAACATCACTGTGTGCAATTTTTTTCCAACAACTAGCAACACTGTATAGTGATATGTTATATGTTTCAAATTATTTGTTTTTCGTCGATTGTAGATGTTACGTACAGAAAATGTAGAATATGTGAGTACATACCTTTGATCACAACTTTTTGTTTTTCTGAGTTGCTAGAACACTTATTTATAGTGCAAACAGTCATTTTGAATTATTTTTCGCGAGCTGTGTTCAAGATAAGGTGACCTTGAGCACTGCCAGCGACAGACCTTGAGAACTGAGCCAGATATGGCTTAGTTTTAGTTGCGCGTTTTTCGGGCTTGCAATAGGTTTCTATTCTAGGTGTTATTATTCTAAGTTATAGCTTATATAAATAAAGGCGATTATAAACAGAAACAATTTTGTCTTTTATTTAATAAAAGGTTGCATTACTTTTAAGAACATAAATAAAAATAATAAATATAAATAATAATTCTATGGGGGACAAACAGGAATAAAAAAGTTTGATCTGTCCCCCTAATACCGATAGGGGGACAGATCAAACATTAAGGAGGTGAATAAAGTTCGAACTGTCCCCTCATCGGTGACAGGGGGACAGATCAAACTTTTTTGTCCATTCTGTCACCCCATGGGGACAGAGCAGGGGGACAGATCGGAATATTTCAACTTACCGAGATAATAGCCAAAATATGGTAAGTATAGAAGATGTTGTAAAACAAACTACAAATAGAGCAAGAGGTGGTCAGGTCAAGTGTAGAGAACGTAAAAAAAAATCTGAAAGTTATAAACAAAATGCAGACAAGACATTACAACAAAAGTAGTGTGCAATAACATCTGGAACAGTGTTTTACGTAACTGGATAACTATAAGAAAATAATACGACAGGAACAAATCGACATCACCCAAACTAATATGAGCTCTTCAAGTTGTTAACAAATCCATAAAATTTATTGCAACATCAAAAGGAATATGTTCGATTTATCCTTGCATTGTGTTGTTGTGCTCATGTTTAGAATTGAGTAGTTTTCGCACAATATACTAAGATGAATGGATTCCAAGGCCGGAGTCGACAATAGGTACATTGCGAATAGTCTAAGTTAGTTCGATACCATATGATAAAGGTACAAAACTAAATGGAAATACAAACAACCCTATTTCATGTTACAGATATTAACAAATAGCAGTGTTTAGTGAATTAACTTGAGGGATGGAAAGCGGCCAAAACACTCATAAATCATAATAAATTAAAAAAAAACATTAAAGTTGACTCAGAAATCTTTTCACAGGCGCAATAAACTTATCAACCATTTACATCCACAAATGAAGGATATGAATGTAGTGCCTACCTATTCCCAAAACATGTCACACCTTATGTCTTGCTCAGCCTGCCCTTCATCTTCCACACGCTGGGACGTCTATAACGCCACTGAAAACGTGTGGCCCACGCAATTTTGGTCTGACAAGATCTAAAGATGTCTAAAGCCAAACGGTCGACACGCTCAGAAGAGACGACCTTTACAGATATAAAATAAATCTACAATCTACATGGAGTGATGAGGAGCTGTAGTCTAAGAAAATCTTAAAGACTCCGTATCATTTCCAATAACTTTCAATATCAATTCACATCAATGGCCATTGATAGAAGTGCAGACAGCATAGGTATATCAACCACAACTCCGCGAAGGTCGAGAGTGGCGAACTAGGTTAAAAGCCGTTTCTTCTACATAACAGCTATATAAACTTGCTAAGTGGAAGGCAAAGCGCAGTTAATAAAGCCGCAACAGATTCGTATGAATCCGGAAACAGTTTATGAGCTGTTCTAGTGAAGGATTTTCATTTAGGTAAAAGTAAAATGCATATCGAACAATAGTTTTCGTCTTTTAACTCCAGCTATCTACAGTAGTGCTGATACTCTTTAGAAGCAGTAAAAAAAGCCTAAAAGCTTCAAATATGTTCGGAAAAAATCATCAATCCATTTTTTCATCAAGCATTTTGCAAAATTTTAGCATCCCTTTAGTAATTAGTGATGTAACGAATATTCGCATTCGCATCCGCAAATATTCACTTATTTCTTAATATTTTGGTGCAAATCCCCTTTAGAGGGAAGCCTTTCACCTAAACTTATCATTATCAATATGTAAGTGACTACCACATCATCTGACACGGCACGCACGGGTGATATGACGCATGCGCCATTCGGAGGCAGAACCGTACAATGATCGGGATCTTCCCACAGACGACTCGGTCTCGGCAAATAAACGAGCTGGTGCAAAGAAAGAGATGACAGCGGTGACGTAACATTGTTTAGAACGATAAAAATAGACCGCCTCGTTGTGGGAGATAAATATTGTTTGGATAAACTTAATCACTAGAATATCCTTCCTGTTTTTGTGCCACTAATCTTAGTGGGGTTAGGAAAGCATTCAAAATATGATAAAACCAATTTCGGAACTGTTGAGTGGTCGGTAACGTTAACGTAACAAATGAAGCATGATATAAAAAGCTTCCTGAATTTAATTAATTAAAATCACCGTTTTATAAAAATGTAAATATGGTGTCGTATGGTGTGTCAAAAGCTTTTCCAAGAATCACTGGAATATCCTTCCTGTTTTTGTGCCACTAATCTTAGTGGGGTTAGGAAGGCATTCAAAATATGGTAAAACCAATTTCGGAACTGTTGAGTGGTCGGGAACGTTAACGTAACAAATGATATAAAAAGTTCCTGGATTTAATTAATTAAAATCACCGTTTTATAAAAATGTAAATATGGTGTCGTATGGTATGACAAATGCTTTCCAAAAATAGAGATAGGTATTTTCCGTTTTGTATTTTATACATTGTCGAGTTTTCATTTCACATCACAATACAAATTAGAGTTTGGCATATTATAACTGCTTGTACCCCAGATAGCACTAAAACTATTTGACCTCTGCTGGTTATCTAATAATAAACAATGAGTAAGTTTACACCTAGGTTTAACCAAAAATATTGCTTAGCAATATTACTCCTTGCGTATGACGTTTCAAAGCGTCATATTCCTAAGCAAACTTTTTGGTTAAACATAGGTGTAAACTTACTCTTCGTTTATTAATAAGGGGGTAGAAGAACTTGTAATAAGGTTCACTTTCAACTGTCATTTAGTGGCGTTATAACGCCCCGTAGGAGTAAGTAGGTAAAGAACAGAAGTCGTACAATAAAAACATGTTGACTTCTTTTGAAATAATAAAATTATTTACCCATACCGTAATAACAGAAATGCAAATGTACAAAAACTGGAAATCATTACAGCTGGCTTGTCACAACTCGGATGATGAAGACTGGTCTAGCTAGAAAGTGCAGACGATGTTCGTGGATCTAGCGACAGGAAAGTGCGTGCATCTGATATTGCGAAGAGGAAATATATAAAAAAATACATGCCTTCTTGGAAGAAAGTGTATTAACATATCGCAACGTCGTGAAGGAATGTCGTATATCTGAGGAAACTTTCGTGAGATACAAGGACAGGTTGTTTTTGTTGACTCTGATGCCTTTCACGAATGTCACCGCTAAAGAGATAAAGTTATCCGTTTACAGGAAACAGTAAAGTTGCTACCGTTCTATTTTATTTGTAGATTTGTATGCTGGAAACTTGGAATGTCTTGTTTGAGTGAGAGATTAAAGGGATGTGTAATAAATAAAGTAACCTTTAATAGTAACGGGAATGATGTATACAAAAACTAGAAATGTTCCAGTCTAGAACTTTAACGTTCTCACCTTTTTCTCCTTCAGGAATTCATATTTGGCACCTACACATTGTACCCGATGGCAATCCAATCAGTTTCTGTTTTTATTATTGAAGAAAGAAATTAGAAAAATTTAGACAATACCAGCGTGACCCAAGTTAACTTTTGGATGCGTAAATTGCGTAATATGTATCAAAAAAAATTATGTCACTCAGACACGCAACGCGACAATAGCTTACAGATTGCTCCAATAATTTCCCTGTCCTTCAATAACTCAGATATTTATGGCAAGCATTATACTAGATCCGGAAGGGAGTGCGATAAATAATCCATGATAGCATGACGTTTGTAAACACTGCCCTACTTTTAAATGCTGACTCGGTGTCGGTGGTCGGTCAAACATTCAAAAATGTTTTAGAATACGAAATGCATTGTCGCTGTCGTTTACTTCAGAATAGACGAAGACAAAGCATAGAAATCGAATCCGATTCCGTCGTGAATAACGGGCAGATCGACCGATAATATGGGGCATTAGACTGTGACAACATAAATTCGACGTTCGATTCTTTGTGAATACAATAAAGATTCAATACAACAACCACAGTCACAGCTGTTGCGCTCTGCTAGGTGGAGTATGGGAAATTAAAATAGTTGCATAGATCCACATTCACATCACATGTAGAGCGGCGAAGATGAGCTAATGCGGCTAGAATTATAATTAGCTCATTCAAACAAACTGTATCATATTACTCGTAATGAATACTTGAAATTTTTAAGATATGAAAACTGATAGAAAAAAGTACTTAACTTAAAATTGCAGGAATATTCCGTAAAGGACTGATTAAAACTTTAAAAATATGTAGAATACTAATAGTTATACATAAACTAAACCAATGACGCTAGTTAGTAATAATGCGAATGAAGTAGTTCTTTGTTATAGGAGTTTAGCTAAATGTCATGATAAAATAAAATAAATAATAAAAATTCGTTTATTTTTGTCACAAGTCAATTACAAAGTGGATGTGTGAATCTCATCCTTTTAAGTTTAAAATAAATGTAAATTATGATAAAAATTAATGCAAATTAAAGGAAATATTGAAAATGAAGTTTGGAAAAATCTACCTGTCTCAAAACAAGCTCCGAATACGAACCCAATAACAACATCGGAGCTAGTTCTGAGACGGGTCGATTTTGTCATTGAAAATGACTTTGAGATCGCTGGGTACTAGGTCCCATTTGGGAGTTTAGTGCGACACGGCGATTGTATGGAAGTTATTGGTAGTTTATAGATAAATAGGGTGTCAAAGGACGCTGATTGACGAGATCTATCAGATGGTGAAGGAATTTAAAAAAAAATTGAAATCCAAAAAAGTTATCGTTTACTTTTTTTACTTTGGGCCCGGATGTCTGAAGAACTAAGTCGAAATTTAAAAATTTAAATAATGGTGCTAGGGTATTTAGTTGGCGGTCGAATGGGGTCAAAATTTTGAAAATAAAAAAAAACGGGCTTTAGATGCGCCCTCAAAAATGTACCTCCGCGAGTGAGTTGTATTGTAGCGCATCATGGTTATGGAAGAATATGAAACAGTACTGTGGTATGGAAGTTGGGTGTGTATGAGAGTTTATATTGTTGTAGTTGGTGATTGGAGGATTTTTGGAATATTTTGAACATTTTTCGAGAATATATTGGATTCTGTAAAATTTTTAATTAATGAGTACGGGAAGGAGTATTATGGGGAGTTATGTAAAAAAACGAATTGTTGGTGGATAGTGTGATGATGTTTGGGATAAACAATTGTATCTTCATTTCTTTTCGCATTATTCGAATTATGTCTTACAATTTCGTGTATTTATTTTTAAGATTGATATTTAACATGTTAAATTGCAAGTACGTAGAGTTAAAATAAAAGTTTGCAAGTTCTACGAATTGAAATTATAAATTTGTAAAAATAAAATTTGTGTGTTTATTTCGTTTATTTCGTTATGCCTGAATTTCATTTTCAATGTCCTAGTAATTCGTGCTATGCAGGGAATCTGTGCATTTTTTCTAATAAGGTAATTTTCAATATTTTATATAAGTAAGTAGTAATAATAATAATTGCATTGTGAATGCAAAAAAGTAGAAACAAAATTTGTAGGTAAACTAAAAGACCGTATACTACTATTGGTCTAATTTTAGTTAAGCCGTTTTATAATCTTATTGAGTAACCATTAAACAAAAAAAATAGTTTCGTATCTTTAGCTTAACAGCCTTTCACGAATGTAAATGTACACAACAGCATAATCCCATTACGATTAGCGATACGGTGACTGCCACCGAAACCGGTTATGTTAAAAAGTTTACATCATTCGTTCGAAATACATAAGTAGCATGCGAAAATACCAGTTCCAACGAGATAGGCGCGTCTGCATCGGTAACCGAAACCACAGAAACTCCACTAGTGTCATCGGAATTGATAGATCGCTTCGCTACACGCTAGTTGAGTGGTGCCCCAATGAACCGTAGGCGCAGCCGATGAGCCGACCTTGTTGATTTATCTTAATTTATTCAAATCTGCAATGTCTTCTCACGACCGAGACGCGCAAAAACTCGTCGACAAACTTAGTCTAAGTAGATCACGCTATCAATAAGCGATTTAAACAAAAAGTGCGATTACTTTTCACTGTAGTTAATAGAGAACGAACGAAATAAACGTAGTCGAAATCCAGTTTTGAGAAGGTGAAAATATAAATGCAGTTAGGTAGTAAAAGTAAATTCTAACGATATTGCAGGTTTTATCTATTCGGTCCTACTACCTACGGTTGCAAACTGTGACGTAGGTACACTTGAACCTTGAAAAGGAAGATAGTAATATAAGTACTTCGTGTTTTATCTGCAACTTGCACTTTGCAGAAGACTGCTTGTCATGTCAATAAAATTCTGTACGACGACGGGCTTTCTGCTAAGACACTTTAACGTAATTTATCACACACTGTAGACTGTAATAAAGGAAGAAATAGAGAACTATAAATTAATCATCGGGTGATATTGCAAAATTATTGCTGCGTGGGTTTCGCTGTAAGCATAGGTATATTTATCCATGATACACAGACCGTTATTAAAATTGATTATGTCATAAATGATACTATATTGGTTACTGAAGACGAATCGAAAAGGTCAAATCATTGTATTAACTAACACTGATGAATAAATTTTAAACACTGCATTTTATGGTTACTCACGTCGTTCCTTTGAGAGTAACATTATTCAATCATTACTTACTTACCGAGAAGATATAAATAACAGAGGCGATTAGTCGGACGTGCATTCCAATCTAAAAGAAACCTCGCTCATTGAACGGCTGACGGGCTGATGCACCTATACGCAATCAAAAATCAATAAACGAAAATAGGTCGTGTTGTATCAGGGGCTAGGCACTTGGGCACATGCGATTCAACAACCTCGCCACAATATCCGGTACGAGATCGAAGTGACGTGACGACGGCGCCATAAACCGGATTACTTAAGAACTTAGAGACGCTTCAGTAATGCCGATTCCATCCAGACAAATACCTGCAGCGAATGTAAAACCAAACGTCGACTTTTGAGTAGAAATTGCAATGCAACGTTGTACACCAGAGAATTGACAATCAACTCCAATAAATAACATTATCAACTTTCTTCGGAGCATAACTTGAAATTCACGTCACGAATCACGATATTGCAAGACGCTGCTCATTATTCCCACAGACTTTGTAAAATGGAGATCACACGCTTTCATATTTTGTTGCAGGATACACAAACAAGGAACCAAATGAATTCAACTGGAGTCATAAAACAAATGAAAAAATTATGCAGCCGACCAGACATCGCGACAGGATGATATTATTCCATTCTTGTGATGCGCACGATGGGGTCGATTCACTGTCCTCCCACTGCGCTAGTTTTCGTTAATTTCCGGCCAGTGCCAGCAATTTATTCCGAATAAGTTGAGCATACCGATTCCAACTCTTATTCAACGTAAGCTAAGCTTTGTTGCCGCGCGGAGATTTTTAAATTGAATCGTAACCCAATGCTGTTGTTATGCAGATTGAACGAGTCGCCGAGTTTATTTGACTCTGCATCGGTTTAAACTATGGATTTTATTCGAGGTTTGGTTGCAAACGTGTTTCTGTACACTGTCAGCCGCTCATTGGCGACGATGTGTTTGATCGGTAACTTCTAAAGTCGATTAACATATGCATAGTCACGAACTGTTTGCGTCGCATGCTTGCATAGCCAAACAAACCGATTGGTTAGGTAAGATCATTTGCTTGCCTTTAACTCAACAGTTTCTGAAGGACTAAGGAAGGAAAATATATTTTTTAATGTATATCTTCGTAAAAATTCGTCGTCACTACATAGTATAAAACAAAGTCGCTTTCCCTGTCCCTATGTCCCTTTGTATGCTTAAATCTTTGAAACTACGTAACGGATTTTGATGCGTTTTTTTTTATAGATAGAGTGATTCAAGAGGAAGGTTTATATGTACTTTTTATCCCGATATTCCCACGGGAACGGGAACCACGCGGGTGAAACCGCGGGCGGCCGCTTATAATCATAAACGTCATCATGTTTGCGCCTCGGAGAACTCCAAAACATAAAGGCTCTTTATCCACGCGCCATTAATCTCCACAAGAGGAGTAAACAAAAATAGTCTGGGGCAAAAATATAACCCGGGAGTAACCAGCAAATTAAGGTCAGCCACACAATGCCACTTTACAAAGTAAAGAAAATAATATCTGCTATATTACATTCGGGCTTCAATAAATTCACAAGGAACGCTTTGTTTGGGATATCAGCACATATTACTGGGATTACTGGGTCAGATACTTCAAAATGAGACGATGAAAAGAAGTCCCATTGTTTCTAAGGCTCATCAACTTGCAAAACCACATGTAATTAATTTATCATTAGTTTTAATTTTCTAGTTTGAAGTAAAAAATAACACAACAAACATTGTCCTAACAGGTAAGCCAGTTTGTGGCCACTAGTAGGTCACAAATTTAATTTTGTGCACGCAAAGGGCGTGTCGGATAATTTAGATCGCAATTAGGGTGATGAAATTACATAAGTGACACAATTGCGCATCATGACACGTTTGTACCATGTCCTGTTGCATTCACACTACTGATTTTATATAAAAAAACCTTTATTTTATGATGCGAAACCGGTACTTTTGTAAAGCTTCGCTTCGCCCAGCATACTTATACCAATCAATTCCTGTATTCTATGAATATTAAAAGTACCGATCAAATAGTGCCTTAAAAATGTGACCTTTAGTTATAGTTTCGGAATTTTAACCGAGTTCGGTGTTTATGCTGAGCGAAGGCCCAGGTTGTTTGATAGCTCATTATACCAACACCTAATCACAGAGGAAAAAAATACTATAGTCCTCTGTGACCTAATGGTCAGGAAATAATAAGAAGCATACCGTTCCTTATCTTGCTCATACTAAGCTGATCCTGTTACTCGAAGACACTGGCATGTCATAATCATATGTAACCGATGCGGTAAGTTCCATCAGCTTTAGCCGGAAGACATTACGTGACCGGAGATTCGAGTAGCTGTCTCAATGCAATCTCTGGGGATAGCTCAATACTTCTAGGGCTTACAAATAATTAGAAGCAAAAATAGGTTTGTCTGGTCAAATGTGGGCGGGATGGGATGAGGAAGGCGTATTTGAGGTGAGAGATTGAGACGATATCTAGTAATGTTAACAATGAAATTGAGATGACGTGAAGGATCGACTTCCATTGTCTTTTAGTGAATAAATTGTGTCAACAAAGCTCTTTGCAGAAGTAGTGTATGCTATAATGCCACATACCTACTGACCCGGCAGACATTTTTGGAACTAAATAATTTTCCTATCGCTGACAGCCGACATGCGACAGTCCATTTTGACAGTCAATTTTGTATTACAATACAATACAAGTGACTCTACCACCACCAGGTAATAAGGTACATGAAATGTGACTTTATACACTTGGTTATTAATTAAGAGTTTAGTTTTTGTTGATTTTCTATGTACTTATATAACAAAGTGTGTTAAAAGATTAGAATGTCTTGTATATGTATTGTACATATCTCTAAATAAAATTTGGGCTAAAAATCTTTGACGTAAGATAGGTATGTGGTAAATAAATTAGCAGCCATTATTCTGGCGGCATCACGTTATAGCTGAAAAGCCGTTTTGCACGAAAGCCCGGCTTCTCCATAATATTACTTTACACGACAATAGAGCTAAAAGATGTTTCCTCACCGAAGGTAATGGAGAAGAGATTACGTTCACGCGATATTATAAAAGCTGGTGAGCTCATTTCTAGCTAAAGAACTTCACTAACGAGTAACAGAAACGAAAGCATGTAATATTTATGAGAATAAATTATGCGAATTGTAGTTTAAGTTGTAACGAGAACTCTACATTACTACAAATTAACGCTGGTAACAAATGACAATCCGCATTATGTCAAGATTTCAAGAACGCACTATGACGCACTGCACCAATAAGTTTAAATTAATTTGTTTGTAGTAGACTAGATGAACTTTTCAAGGTTGGCTGCTAGACAATGTTTTTAGCGTTAAGCCCGCCTCTTGTAATGGTTTGTATTTTGTACAATAAAACAATAAAATAAATAAATGAACGCGAAAATAAAAAATGTAATAAGTAGCTAATAATATAATTGATTGAGAACTTACTCATTTGTTTTATATTGGTATAGGTAGTACCTATCTATAGGTGGTATAGGCATAGTAGAGGGAACAAGTAGGAGTTGGTGGAGGAGCCACTTGCAATACAAAATTATCTTTCCAATTGGACAAATGGACTGTCAGTAGTATGAAAAAGCTTTTTGTTGCAGAAATTACCACCGGGTCAGAAAGTTTGTGGCAATGTGTAGAATATCATATACCTACCTACTTACAAAAAAGTTGAAAGCGGCGTAATTATCAGTTGTTTTGTTTACATTTGTTTTTAATAGGAACCGGTGAAGAGGTAAAACCAAATAGTTTGAATTGGGCGTTTTAAAAACTACAACGAGCATAAAGACCAATGTCCGAAGCCATGGGGCCGGGCGGTGCTATGTAGCATTGTTTTGTTTCCACATGGCCGCCCCCCTGATGACGTCACGCGCCGCCACCTTCCGATGGAACAAGTTGATGGTAGCTGCGGTTTTAAACAAAACAAAGAAGCGGAAAACTTTTCTAAAACGCACATTTTAAGAGGACATCTCGAGTAGATAGCGTTGTTCTATTATTCTTATTTCTTAACCCGGTCATACATTACGAATATTACGATACTTACAGACGACTGGTATCATACGCCCAGACAAGTCACTGCCAATCAGCAGTGCGATTCTCAAAGCGCAAACATAAAGGTGAACGTAATTACTTACCATCGGTATTCTTTATAATAATTTTCAACACTCTGTTCGACACTAGCGCCGCACGGCTGTAAGCGGCGTGATAAGTAATCAATTTATTTAAATATTTATTTTTTTGCATTCACCATGCAATTGTTATTATTGAAAAAAGGAAAATAAAGTAGGGCAGAGGTACCCTTTGCGGCCACTTTAAGGAATTTTTGACTTTTAAGCACTAAGTGCTAGATGGTCTTAGGTATTTAAGACACAAATTATATCTTTAATTATAGATAATTTATCTAGCTTTACAGGTACATTTTTAAAAGTTAAATAGTTTTTTGTATATAATACAAAATGTGTGAGAGGTGCCAAATGTACCGGTTTTGGCCACTTACTGATAGTTAAACTTTTGTAAGTATTGCGAAAAATCAAAACCAAACCCAGGTAAAATCAATATATTCTAATGCGCTAGAAACCAGTCAATTGCAAAACAACAATTTAATTGTAAAAAACAAAGGTTTATAAAGTATTTCATCCAAAACTAATTTCTTAAAATTTTCATACAAAACATTTTTTCATACAGAAAATGGAATTTATTGAAAAAAAATCTTATGACATAAAGAATTATAACGGTTCTTATTATTACCTTAAAATACCTTATTTTAATTGCCTTTATCAGAAATGGCTAAAAGTTGTTTAGAAAACTTTTAGAGCAAAAAGTGGCCAAAACCGGTACAGTGGCCAAAACCGGAACGCCTGCCCTATTTTGAAAAAATCGACGCGTCTCACAACCAGCTCCTATGGGACTCGAACCCACGACCTTTCGCTATCGTGGGTTCGAGTCCCATCGGAGCTGGTTGTGAGACGGGTCCTTATTTTTTAAAATACTTCATTTTCCATTTTCACCACCAACACAAAAGATTGTCGATCTATAATGCTATAATAATAGGTCTTTACCTATGAAATTGCCGTTTTGTATGGAGATTTCTGTAATTATTTTTTTTCCATACTAACGTTTTTGTTATTATTTAACGACTAATATTATGTAAATTTACAAAATTTTACACACGTATTTATGGACATTTTAACTACTAAGTGACACATTCGTTAAGAGAAAAAAAATTTTTTTCACTAAGTTACAACTAATAAAGTACGAAATTCTGGAAACAAAAATAGTCGTAACTTTCGGAATAAGTTTTTTCTATGTCAATAATCAAATATCGTGGTTATTAAATTATCAAAAGTTGCTCGATACGGTCTTAATGTAACGCAATATTAAAGAAATTATATATTTCTAATATTATAAAAGTTGTTAAGTTATATGTACAAAAGAAAAAAACGGCAATTTCATATGTAAAGACCTATTATTTTATCTTAAGATAAAATATTATAGCATCTTAAACTATCACAGTATCACACACGGTTAAGATACGATATATTTTGGAATCTTTTCACTCTCTTGATATCCGTCCTAGGTAGCGGACGAATATTCTGTAAACCATCTTATACAGGGTGATCAAAAATGAGCAATTCGGATTTGCTATTAGACTTATTGGACAGTTCATCAGAAGATGATTCTGACCTGGAATTTGATATAAAAATTGCTATAGCTAATTCGAACTCTAGATCAGTTTGGATAGAAAATCTTACTATCATCATTAGGTAGGTACCTACTCCTTACGTTTGACGTTTCAAAGCGTCATTATTTCTACGCAAACTTTTTTGTTAAACTAGGTGTAAACTTACTCTTCGTTTATTATGAATGTGTTACGGGACCCCCTCGTCGGCCAGCGGTACACTAGCCGGAACGTCGGAAGTCACCGCATAGTATTCAATTAGAAGATGTTGTAGAGAATAAAAGATTGTTTCAGCACTTGGAGAGTTGTTTTATCAAATATTGTAACTGGAACTGTTACTATAATTAATTAATTGGCTATTTAATAGTTATTACATTTCACTTATAAATTTTTGGTACGCTAGCTCGCACGCGAGCTCTGTTCAGCTTGATTGTTCTGGTAGGACTGAATCAAAATTAAAGGTGTGCTATTATGTTATATTCGTATATTATAGCATATCGTTATGCTACATTAAAATATTAGGTTATTTTTAATGCTATAATATATTAGTATTAAGTACCTAATATCATAAATAACCTATTAACCTATGTTAAACTAAAAGTAGTTATTAATGTTTTTTACACTACTTAATGATCAATTACTATTAATAAACCAATTCTTGATTCTTTTTTCCACTATTTTACAAATAACAACACGAATAAATTCATATTACGCTATTAAAAACAGAATTCTTAAGTACTTTTTAAGCCCCGAGCTAGCGTGAGTTCGCGATCAAGAATTCCACAGGACAGCATTAGTTAAATATTCTAATAACAGTTATAAATATTATAGCAGATAAATAACATTTTCGTTCAAATCGCATGTCGTACGTGATTTATGATATTAGTCCTTATTGATAAGACATTAGAGTCTGTCTCAACTGTTTCAAATATAACGCGTTATTTGGTTTTACAACATTCAAAATTCAACTCTATTTCTATTTGATAGAGTTGAATTTTGATAGATTTGATTACCAAGAAAAGAGAGAGCAATACTTGCATCGCGTGCGGCTGGATCAAAAAGCTTAAATAACGGCTGGATAGAGAAGGAGAACACAGTTCATTCGTTCAGTTCTGTCATTTCATTTGTTCATATTTACGAATACACTACATGGCGTGCGGCGCGCGCCCTGCTTGATATAATTGAATATAGCAATAGCAGAATAACTTATATTTTTATATTAGGTGCGATAGTTATATTTTTATAACGTTATGCTATATGCGTTATCGAATATAACGCACACCTTTAATCAAAATGCTGAATAGGGCACGTGGAGCGACGAATTTGAATTTGAATTAGGAAAGAACAGTGGTACATAAAATTGATGGCCAGTACGTAAAACTATTAAACTTTCCAGCCATTATGGAGTTTCTAACCATCCATAATGACTGGAACGAAACGGCATCGTTACAAATGTTTTGGCTTTTTCGTATTTATCCCAAAATGTTTAAAAAATAAATGTCCACCCGTGCGAAGCCGGGGCGGGCCGCTAGTTCTCTCTATGCCCAGCACCGAAAACGGGACAACCTGTATACACATCTTTTCGTATCCAAAATATATATTTCGTATGTTAAGATAGTATCTTAACATGCAAAATATATATTTCCGTATCTTAACATACGAAATATATATTTTCCGTATCGCTTAGCATCTTAAGATAGGTACTTAATATGAAAATATATGTTATCTTCGTCGTGTGTGATGGTCCATTGAATTGTATGGCGAGCGATATTCTATGTTAAGATAAAATATTATAGTGTCTTCACCGTCTGTGACGACCTTAAGACTGAGCTTAATATTCGGATTTTGACAGACCTGATGGCACAGTAGTATTAATTAATCCACACAGGTCAAGTATTTAAGCAACTTATTTCGGAGTCAGATCATCAGGAGGTGGTGTAAAGAAACATCTGTATTTGATCAAATTTCTAGTAGGTACTTACTATGGCATACTTATATTTAATCTTATGGCAATGACATAGGACTTGGCTCTGTTAGCTAAGTACTAATACACTGCACGTACTAAAACGACTCTACAAAACTGAGTATGATCACATAATTGTCTAAATTCGTCTGCGAAGTGCAGTGCACGTACTA
Organism: Crambus lathoniellus; assembly: GCA_949710035.1. NCBI lineage: Eukaryota > Metazoa > Arthropoda > Insecta > Lepidoptera > Crambidae > Crambus > Crambus lathoniellus. The sequence continues at coordinate 8,903,071 of OX453323.1, read as the reverse complement.
AAACGACTCTACAAAACTGAGTATGAACACAATATAATACATAATGGGTCCGATTGCGTTTCTTCGACGCACTTATTTAATGACAATTATTAGACTTAAATATGTCCAAATTAGACTAAATTTCATTCTAAAATTATGAGTTTACATCCCTATTGCATTTGTTCGTCAAATAAGTTCGCATCACTATTTATGATCATTTTGAACTTAATTTATGCATGTATAGGTTTATTGCTATTCCGTTTCTTATAGTTTGACAGTTGGCCGGCGTTAAATGGACTTATAGTTTTACGAAGCGTTATTCTTTAAGTTCGCACTTATTTGGTATGTACGTAAATTTAATTATTCGTGAAAAATGTTTCCTTATGGCTGGGCTATCATTCAAAGAAGAAACAATGAAGAACGGCAACGGTATGAGTACGAATTTTAGCTATTTTTACATTTTATACACTTTGGTTTAGTTGTATAACCTAATATTTTCGTTATAGAGTTGCAAGAAGGTTATCGCATCGCCACATTCGGGACCAGTCTGATCCTTTCGACGTGCCTTCAGTGGTGTTTACGAAATTATACAGGCTCTCTAAAGATACTGCGCATTTTTTAGTGGAGAGCCTTCACCAGAATTTAAACCGGCAAAGGCAGCACGGAATTCCTGTCCATATCAAAGTAAGCAACAATCCTTAAGTAGCTAAGTTATGACAGAGTAATATAGCTTAGCTTTACATAACCATAAGTTAGCAACCAATTTATTACAAAGTAACTCAAATTCCGATTTCCAGGTTTTATTACTTTATGGCAAAGATTAGCCTGAAGTCCTTGCTTGCATTTACACCTGTAACATTTATATTCTTTAGGTGCTAGCTTCGCTCCATTTCTTTGGACATGGAGGCTACCAAACAACTGTTGGGCAAGGACAGTATTTAGGTCTAAGTCAGCCATCTGTTAGCAAATGTTTACAACAAGTTGCAGATGCAATTATAGATGTTTTACTAAATAGCATGGTTGTCTTTCCGGAGACTGAAGAAGAAAAGGAGGAAAATAAACAGAGGTAAGATGTAACAAGTTAAGTTTCATTGGTTTGTTACTTTTACACCACAGAACATGTCTAAGAATTATTATGTTTTAGGTTTTTGAGTATAGCTGGCTTCCCTTCAGTCCTTGGCTTGATCGATGGTAGTCAACTGTCCATTATTCGCCCAAAGGATACTGCACTTGTGCCAGCGAGACTATATTTTAATCGCAAAGGTTTTTACAGTCTTAATTGCCAATTTGTAAGTATATTCCGAGTACAGATTGTGATATGAAACCCACCGATATTGATATCAGTGATAATTGTTATGTAAAATAAATAATAAATATTTCATTGTCATATTTAAGGTATGTAATGCAGCAATGGAAATTATTCATTTCAATGCTATGTTTCCGGGCTCAACACATGATGCTGCAGTTTGGCAAGGGTCTAGTTTGAGCCAAATATTGGAAACCAAATATGTCAATGGAGTTTCAGCTGGTGAATGGCTTCTAGGTAGGTGTTCCTTGAATGTTTATTTTTTTTTAATGTATATTAATCCATTGTTTGAAAAGGAATTTATCTCTCCTAGATAGTTTTTAGGAGGAATGATAAGCTACATTTTAGATGGTTTCATTAAAATAGTATTTATAAGTGATTTATTTTCTATCTTATGGTCAAGCAATAATTATTTTTGCTAAAAACCTCTAAAATTGTTTCACAGGAGACTCGGGATACGCCCAACTGCCTTGGCTGATGACCCCATATCCTGATCCGGATGAAAACACGCCTGAAGCCAGATATAATTTGGCGCATATTAAAACAAGGGTTCTAATAGAAAAATGTTTCGGAATCATGAAAACAAGGTTTCGATGTATTCATAAGCACAGGACCCTGCATTATGATCCCGTGAAGGCATCGAAAATTATAGCCGCTGTAGTTGTTCTACATAACCTGGCAATCAGGAGAAATGATCCTTTACCAGGAGAAGTAGGTATGTTATTAGCATGTTCGGTTATTAAAATTTATTAACTGAAAAACACCTATGTACTACCATTATTTTTAAATTATATTAAGAATTGTTTCTGTTGTTCTAGAACTTGAAGATGATAGACGGCGGCTGCTGGACGATCCTCCCAGGGATATGAATTTTTTAAATGCAGCACGAAATATAAGAAACAGCATCACAAGACAATACTTTTCGTGACGTCAACCCGATTTTGAGCATTGTATTTTTAATTTGCTGCATTTTTATTTTAAATTAGATAAATAAAACCCATTTTGTTCACAACATTATTTATTTTTAAATGATTCCAATGCTTCCACGATCATGCTAGCGGCACGTGTAATGCAAGCACCGAGATGTTGAGCAGCCTCTATTTGAGAATTAGCAAGTGCCATCTGTGCTTGGGCTCCCTCCCTCAGAGCTGCTATCATGGCGTCTTCTTGTGGGGCGGCTGTGTCGGCCGACGGCATCAGTGTGCGGGGTGTTCCGCGGTGGCGACGACGGAGATGCGGAGTCCTGTGCGGCACGCCGCCCTCAACACTTCGTTCGCGGGCGGTGGACACGCCGTTACTGCAACCACTCGTTGCTTGACTGACCAACGGCCCTTCGCAACTTGCCGTCGTCATCATCGGCGCGTTTGCTGTCGTCGTTTGGCCAACACCAGTTGCTGTCGCCATTGGTGTAGAGTTTACGATGGTCGCCCCATCCAGACTCGATGACACGCCCGTCGTTGTCGACGTCGTTACCGTTCGACCAACGACGCTCGCCCAATCGTTACTCGCAGTAGCTAGAGACGCGTTCGGAATCACTACTTCCGTCGGTGGCTCTTCTCCAAAGTCTGAATGTTTGTCCTGCGGAGTACCAAATAAGTTTAAAGAATTAATTATTGCTTGGAGGTCTTGCGTTCATACAAAATGTATGTGACTGTCTACCATATAGGTGAAGACATGTAATTTGCATAGACTTATTCATCATCATCATCATCATCATAATCAGTCCATCTTAGGCCTCTCCCAATGCAAGCCACTCAGCCTAGACTTATTAACTGAACTATTTTAATTGTATTTTGGTGTAAAACTCCCGAACAAAAATACTTTAAATACAATTTTATATTTATACTCACAATTATTATCACCGTGTCTATCACATCCTGTTTGGACTCTGGTTCTTCAGTTTCATCCAAAACCTGCAATTGTAATGAAATAAACTTAACATAGGAAGGTTATTGTTAATTCATAGGCTAATGTTTAATGGATCACCATATATAGTAAAATATAACGCCAAAAATACTAAACAAACAAAACCAAAATTAAAACACCATTTTAATGTGAAATTATAGCCAGAAGTATAACATATTACTATCTAATTAAAGACAATGTCTCCAAACATATCATTGGCGACCCAAAAATAGGTAATGAGCGCCAAAATGTAAACCCCTTTTTTTTCCAAAATTATAACTCAAATTATAACATCTTGCTATCCTATTTTTTTGGGTGAAATGGTCCCGACCTAGGTGACTGATCACCCGTCCGGCTTCGCTGGCGTCCCCCCTATAAATAATCCTATTAAAACATGACTCCAAACTAATCATTGTAAACCCAGAAATGTTATATGACCACCAGTATTTTAACTGAATTTTAATCTAAAATGTCCAGCAAATATTTAACATCTCAATAGCCTAGTAAAGATTATTTTTTCGTATCACTACAACTTATAGATTGTCGTACAAAAAAAATAACCACGAAATTTAAGGTGATCGCTTAGCTGCGCTTCACAATCGCCTTAACTTTCTAACCTATCACATATTCTACAGAACTGGCACAAACATTTGATAGTACATAGGTACTCACCATGACCACGTTTTGCTCAACATTATTATTATTTATGATTGGCTGTGAAGCTGGGACAATCACAATACCCTGTAAGAAAATTTCAAACTTTACTAGGTACTAGTCATTTTTATTCAAGGATTTTACAAAAATCAAATGTTAATTACTTACAGCTTCAATTGCTCCAGGCAACCCATATATGGTTGAGGTTCCCTCAATCGACAATGTTTTTTTCTCCAGATCTGTCAATTTTACCTCTGTCGGAGGACCTCCTCCAGTCCTATTCATTGAAGCACGCTGTGTGCGCAGCTTAGCTTTAGCTCTGCGGGCTAATAACTTGTATGTCTGAAACATTCAGGATAATATTTAATAATTACCAAAAACCCAAGTGGGTAGTACATATTGGCGTTGATTCAAAATCTAGTAGAATTATAACTTCAGTACTAAATCATGACAGTTGTTATTAAATGAAACAAACTAACTAACCTCTAACCAATCTTTTTGTGTCTTACGGACACCACCAATTTCATTGAGACTTTGAGTTAAGTCAGCCCACAACCGTTTGGTTGCCGGCAACTGAGAATTTCCTGTTGATGAATAAAAAATTAAGTATGTACTTACAATAAAAGAACACATCATATGTTTTAATAAAATATAAATACCTATAAAAAAATCTAAATACATATTGCAAAGCATTACGATATCCAAGAGTTAAGGTAAAAAATTATTGGTAAAACATAAGTAAAACTAAAAATTGGTATCTTTCAAATGGTGAGTCCATCTAAAAACGACCAACATACTATAATATTTGACACACACAACATTATTATCAAGCAAATATTCTGGAGTAAGTAGTGTACATACCGTTAACCATTTCCGGATTCGTCATTAAAGAATTTAATAAAAGCTGCTGCTGTTCTTTTTTCATCCTAGGTTTTTTTGAATCCATCACTACTAACGTTATATTAACTAGCTAATACACAATTTTGTGACCCGTTTTTTACCTAGTTCGTGTTATTTTTTCGTGTTTATGATTCTGGCTTGCTTTGCATTATTTTTCGTGTTGTTTTCACCGTTACCTCGCAAGCTCCCCCCCAAACAGTAAGACTGACGTTTACATGACATTGACAGACAGAGCAGTGTTGCCAAATACGGTGACTAATGAACATAATTATGTTCAATTCCATAGACACAGAAATAAGTTCATATTTAGTGACGTGAACTTAATTTGGCAGAAACGTAATAGCTTTTATTTAAAGACATGGACATATTTAATAAAATTTTAGTTCGTCATTATTTAGATTCGGAAAGAAACGCAATCGGACCCATTGTCTAAATGCGTCTGCGAAGGACAACTATAATGGCATAAAATCTAAACTTAAAGTAATGAATGACTGTGTCAAATTGCTTCGTTCCTCATAGAGTAGAGATGCATGCAGTAGTCACGCACGTAACAAAAAAAGTTAGACTTCTAAATTCATTTAAATTCAAGTCAGACGCAGGAAGGAAAGCTCGCTTGTGCTTCTATATTAGTATTAACAAAGTTTATCCATAGCGAACGCACAAAGGACGGATCGATTGTAGGTCAGTAGACAAGGAACAAAAGTGTAAACAAACCGCTCGTAAACTAAACGGAATTAGGCATGGTTTTACGCGGCGAATGGCCAGTATCGACGCTAATAGCAGAGCAGAACCATGCCATCCGTAGACAATTTAGAAAAAACTTTCATCTGTTCTATTTTTGCAATTGATGTTTTTGACGGTTTAGTCTTGGCTTTGGAACTAAAACAAATGAACCATGTTTGTACCGTAAATTAGAAAAAAAACTTTAAATACAGACAGGTTGACTACAATACAAGTCTTATGTTTAAAACTCCTCATAAGCATCGGCGAGATCTCTGAGGATCCCGCCAAAGCCAAACTGAATGCTGACTTATTTCTATAGAAATAAGTCTAATACGCGGTGCCGATAGCAAAAATTTGACAGCTGTCAGTGCTTTAGAGGTTAAATGTTATTTTTTCATTGATTACTTAGAGGGTGTTGTACTATTATTTATTCTAGTCTATCACATTCTGTGTTGTGCCGGTTAAACAGTAATGATTACTGCTCTGCACATACTACCTACTAGTTTTAAATACTACAACTACAACTGAGTCGAAAGTAGTGCCTATTCTTATTTATATAACTTCTCTTAATTCACTTTAATACTTATAATTATTATTATAGGTAGTACTTATTAAGGGTGGGTCATATCATAAGTAGGCCGAGAATAACATCCACCTGTTGTGCGGAGGCGCCCCTCATTGCAATCCGATCGATTTTATTTTCGTTCATGAACACGCACACGTAATCAATACATCGAACATTTTATTTTTGCATCGAAACCTACGTTTGTTTACGTATTCTTGTAGTCGATAATAAAAAACGTTGAGATGCAATCTCGCTCTATAATCAAACTAAAATAACCCGACACCATCTTGACATTTAGAAAATGCCATTTAACCGCACCGTTTTACTTTCATTAAGACCTATAAATAAAGCTTTAGAAGTCCAACAATAGCGAAATGTCAGAACAACTTTCACTAACCGTATGAAACACGGACCAATGACTGCAAAAACAAATGAACTAAAACAAATAACGGTACAAAACAACGAGCAACCTTCATAATAATTGGATTGTATAATAAAATATAAGCTCTTTTTAATCCCACGTACGTTGTAATATGAGAAAGTTTAATTTCATCAGTTCTATTATATGGAGAACAAACAAACAAGCTTTTAATTTATAACAACATCTTTTCAATTAGGTACGTACTTTTTTATTATTGTTCCGTTTTTACAACTTCAAACGAAAAATTATATTAGCATAAAATGTTTAGGAATTTAACCATAATTAAGAGGAATAAAATATAATAATGGCCGCCCGCAATTTATTCTCGCGTCCAGATTTTGATCTCCGGCTTTATATTTTGCTTAAATGCTCCTTTTTGTGATGTTTAAACAATACGAACCAGAATTCTAGGTCTTAACGAGCTTCTTTTAGTGTGCGTAAAATAGTAGAGATTCTTTTTAAATTTAATAGATTGAAGACCCTTCAAATAGCTTACAATGAATTTACGACTTATCTAACAAGACTTGTCAACACATCCTCCGAAGGGATATCTTCAATAAACTTTGTACACACACACAATAGTACAATTGTATCGTTTTACTTGTAGCATTCTTGTTACGGATTCAATTGATATGCGTAACAACTCTCCAATTAGCTATGTGAAAATGCGCGGTAACTCTTCGATACAACATAACAAGTTCGCTGTGCGTCTGATTTGTAAACGATGTTTTAATTTGCATAAAAACGAAGAAAGGAAGTCGTTTTAATTACTGTTTTGTAATCAATCATTTGAATATATATATACATAAAAAACTCTTGCGTTACTGACTGACTGACAGACAACGCAGAGCCGAAACTATACTGGGTGCATGAAGTTGAAATTTGGCATGTGTGTTCTTATGGGAGTGTAGGGACTACAGTTGCAAAACTTCTGAAAGATTCGGAATAATTACGGAATACTTCTCAGAAAGTTTTTTTCCATCAGAATATTTCAAAATAGATTTGATTACTTAAAAATATTGACAATTCTTTTTATCTTAGGTCAATCTTGCTAGAAAATATCGTATGCCCGAGTCCCGTAGGGACCACAAATAGAGGATTATCGAAAATGTTTTTTTTTATCCACAACGGGGTAGCACTTAGCCTTCATCACACCTGATGATAAGTGGTAATAAGGCTGAAGGTGGAAGCGCACTACTCCCGAAATCCTCAATCACTGAGAAACTGGCTATCTTATCTCTAACTGCCGGAACACAATAATGCTGAAAACATCATTGTTATGGCGGCAGACTTAGATAAGATGGTGGTAGCTAGCCAGGCGGACTTAGAACAAGTCCTACCACCAACCAAACCGAATACAATATATATACCCCCACTGGGAGTCGAACCCGGAACCTCTGGGTCTGAAATCGGTGGTATGAACCACTAGACCACAAAGGCGGTTAAAGAAGTGATGTGTTGTCGATTATACTTTGAAGGTCCATATTAAATAGTTTCACACTACAATAATTACCAAGGAGAATGAAGGGCATATCAATAACTATTCAAATAAATCTATAAATTATTATCAAGTCATGCATTAAATTAATCGAATACTTCGTAAATCACGAATCGTGGCTTCATTGTTCATTAGTTGGTCGAAAACTGTAGTTTCAGAACTCAAACATTAAACCATATAAGTACCTAGATACTTCTCGTCTTCAAAATCTTTGGACAAACCTTTTTGTTTTTGGTGAACTACTGTGTTCCCTTAAACCGCGGGGAATGGCGGGGAGCAGTGCTTCAACTGGGAACATTTTAGAAGGTAATTAAATCCATGGATGGCGTTTTGCTTACAAACCTATGCAATCGTTTATATTCCCGTTTCTTGTAACCACGTAAACGAATTCAAAGAAGCTTTGCTATAAAACTGTTAGTAATGTTAACGAAGGGCTTTGAAATTCAAATTACAGCTATAAAAAAATTAAGATCCTGGTAAACCGCTTGTTGTTGGTATAAGTCGAGAGGTTATAAAATTTACCTCGTGGTCCCCGTTCCCGTGGGGATATCGGGATAAAATAAAGCCTATGCTACTTAAGAATAAAATCCAGTGATGAAAAAAATTTCAAGATCGGTTCAGTTTTTGTTTTTATCCATCCATAAACAAAACATCAAATATTTTCTCTTTATTTAGATTTGTATGGAAAAAGCTTCATTAAATGTTTACGTATAATTTGATAAAAAATCTTTGTTAATGGAAGCACATTAAGCGTTCTCCTGTCATCGTCGTAAAATGCCTCCTCATTTTCAGTGTCGTTCCCTTCGCTCCCAGTGTTATTAATATTAATGGCAAATGATTAATGACACCACATTTACTTAATGTGGCAACTGCTCCTTTGAGAAGGTCTCGACATTGGGTTAATTAAAGTTTCTCCCGTAGTTTACGTAGATTTTCCTATATTATCTATATAGGTGTACGTAAGACACCCTCATTCGCCAAGAATACTATAGGTATACTTACAATTTACAAGAACTGGTCTCTCCCTCGTAAAGTAATGAGCCATTTTCTCGAGTCTCAGTCATAACTCACAGACCTTTGTTTACTGGTTTTGCACGTTCGTTAGCTGTAAAGGGGGCTATGCCTCTCCCTGCTGACGTCATGTTTGGCAGGATACCTCAAGGTCACGAGGAATTCCAAGCTTTAGTCGATATGTAGAGTTTCGATTCTTTTCTGACCGAGCGGAGCGTTCGCGTGGTTTTATTCCATTGTTTTTCACTGTGCGAGTGAAAAACAAATTTCTCCGCCAGAAACCTGCCGATATGCAACGAGTGTTGTTTTTTGAAGGCAGCATTTTTTGAATATTATTCTCAAACTTGGGTAAAAACAAGTCAATCTTAGAAACAGCCAAATCAAACCAAATTCTATTATTGACATTTAAAGTGGTCTTCATACAGACGAGCGACTCCACATTTTTTGTGAATAAACCGCAAGGTAGGCAGGCCACGCCCCACCTACTACCATAGCGTCACCGTATGCGGCATCGACCTTGGCCGCCGTAACTTGAATTATGTCAATTTAATGCTACAATATAAACTAGCGAACTAGTTTTTCCTATAGCTTTTTTAAGTTTCTACGGCCCTTTTGTTTTTAATAGTTATGTTTGTTTATTAGTATTTTAGCTGGAAAACGTTAAAGGTATTTTATGTTAGATAGAGCTTTAACGCGATGTTAAATTCTGCTGTCGCAATGCTATTCTTCTAATAATTTTATGCATAAAAACCTGTGAATCTACAACTTGTCCAGATGGGAGTTCAAGTCTCGTTAGAGCATGTTAAGAGACTAGGTAGGTACTAGGTATTTGTCGTTTTTCAAGAATAGGTATAATTTATTACCACACTTTTATTAGCTTCACTTGTAACTAAGTCACAATGTAAGAAAATCTTGGAATTCATTTTTAACCTACTTCTAATTGTCGTATTGATTTGAAACTTTGCAAGTCTATATGAATCCGATGACAATACAATAATTCGCTACCAGCGAGCTGATCTGATGATGGAGTCAAGAGGTGGGCAATAGAACTCTTCAATGGCTGCTAGGAAACCTCTCGAGTTTAGGCTCATTTGTTTTGTTCTGATGAGACCTATTCGCTACACTTAATGGTGAGGGTCTGATGATGGAGCAGGGAGGAAGCCAGTGGCACTCCTTAATGACCAATAGGAAACACCTCGAGTTCTGGCTCATTTGTTTCGTTCTGATGAGACCTATTCGCTACACTTGGTTGTGAGGGTCTGATGATGGAGCAGGAGAGAAGCCAGTGACACTTCTTAATGACCAATAGGAAACACCTCAAGTTTGTGCTCATTTGTTTCGTTTTGATAAGATCTATTCGTTACACTTGGTGGTGAGGGTCTGATGATGGAGCTAGGAGGACCCAGTGAAACTCCTTAATGACGTCAAGAAAACTCGTCTAGTTTGGGCTCATTTGTTTTGTTCAGACGAGACCTATTCGCTACACTTGGTGGCGAGGGTCTGATGATGAAGCTGGGAGGAAGCCAGTGGCACTCCTTAATGGCCAATAGGAAACCCTTCGAGTTCTGGCTCATTTGTTTCGTTCTGATGTAACCTATTCGCTACACTTGGTGGTGAGGGTCGGATGATGGAGCAGGGAGGAAGTCAGACGCACTCCTTAAGACCACTAGGAAACCCCTCGAGTTTGGGCTCATTTGTTTTTTTCTGATGAGACCTATTCGCTACACTTAATAGTGAGAGTCTGATGATGGAGCAGGGAAGAAGTCAGTGGCACTCCTTAATTACCACTAGGAAACCCCTTGAGTTTGGGCTCATTTGTTTCGTTCTGATGATACCTATTCGCTACACTTGGTGGTGAGGGTCTGATGATGGAGCAGAAAGGAAGTAAGGGTTCGGCTCGCGCATCTGGTAACTAATAGACTCCACTTGAATTTGTAAAACTAAATACATACAATCACGCCTTTGAGTTATAATGTTTACGGGGTGGGCAGACACATGAATGGACTGTGAAATCCATTACTTACCATCCATGGCTTGCCATTTATTAAACTAAAAAGTACAAAATAAATATGTAGTTTAAAAAACTAAAACAACACACTTTTATAGGAACAGACTAAAAAGTACAAAATAACCGTCTATTCAGTAACTGAAATTAAAAAGCGTGGTGCGCCCTTTGCAAAGCATGCATTTCAAGTAGGTACTTAATATTGACAACGCGCACCACGCTTTTTAATTTCAGTTACTGAATAGACGGTTATCTTATAAATCTACTACGAAAAAATTGGTAACAATTTTCAGGAGCACTTAACTACGGACGAGTCTTAATTGGCGAATTCGGCAGCAATCTGTTGTGATTGACGAATTTAGCGGCACTCAATTTGTCTGACAAATTGATTGGCCAATTTCAAGAGCACATGAGTTTAATCAGTTACATCAGATGTGATTTCAGTAACAAAGATTTTGTCATTGAAATGTTTACTGGATATGTAGTTTTGGCGGGGCCTTCATACCTATTACCTACGAACGGTCTTTCGTTCTTTCTTGGTTGGTGTTAGGACTTGCTCCAAGTCCGCCTGGCTGGCTACCACCTTCTTATTTAAGTTTGATGACATAACAACGATGTTTTCAGACAGTTAGAGAAGGTAGCTAGTTCCTCAGAGGGGAGAGTTTCCGGGAGAAGTGCGTTTCCGTTTTATTAAGCCTTATCACCACTTAACATCTAATGAAGGTTAAGTGCTAAGCCGCCGCGAATATACTTGGAGGTGGCAAACATTCAGAATGAAAAGCGATGATTATTTTTTAAATTTCAATATAATTCTTTTAAAGATGTTGCTGTAAGTAATTGAGTAGAAGAATCTACCTGCCTTAATGTGTATAATATCATCTTCTTGGGCATTTTTGTTCAACATGTTGGGTTCAACTTTGGTGGCATTTTGATGACTCTTAAAGTTCTAAACTCGCTACAGACAGACGCTACGCTCTGACACAGAATAATATAAGTAATACACAATAAATGACAAAAACAGCTATGTCTGTGCAAGGCTTAAATCTCATTCCACGTTCGTTTTACGTGCGATCGTGCCTTATCTTCTTGGAGACGGGTCTCACACAGGTCCTTTAATATTTTTCGAAGTCAGTGAATTTACCATAATAATCTTTTTACGCCTTAGAGAGAAAACCCCTGTGTAAATTTGTTTACCACCGAAAGGCATTTCTGGCAAAAGGTCAACAGGGACAGATCCTTCTTGTGCCTATAGTAATGTATTGACAACTCGGATATTCGTATTGCCTGCTTCTTGAGGCAAAATTGGCACCACGCACCGTAACGCCTTGCGTTTTTATGCACAAAATCATATTCGGTCATGTTGTACGCTTAAATAAGTTTTTAGTAAACATTTCATGACAAGCATTTTTGCTAACTGTACTTAAATATTGTATTGTCATCCAAACCAAACTTGTATACAAAATTTCAGCTCCATCGGACACTGGGAAGTGGGTCAAATTAAGCTTGCAAGATTTGTGCTCCACTAGCTAACAAACTAACTAACTAACTAACATGGCAAGTTAATAAAAAGCTTGTAAAAAGAACTTCCACGGATTTGAAAGAATGAAAGCCAGATCAAAACAATTATTTAGATTTTGACTAGTCTCGAAGGTAAAGCAAAAGTTAAATAAAGATTTAAATTGCTAACGCTAATTTATGTTTATCTCATCCAATACAACACGCACTTAACGAATTACGAAATTCGCTTTACGAATAACAAAATGCCCCTTAAAAAAATATAGCAATGCGTAGGGGACTATGTTTTTGAATACCTAGGTAGTCGGGATCGTCGAAAGGTAATATAAAGCAAGCCATACACGCTAGGGTGTAGGTACCTCACAGGTGTCCCTGTGCAGGCAGTTTTGTCAGTCAGGTAAATAAACCGGAGCGAGTTTTGCACCATAGATAATAAATAGACGCACCAGTTTACCTGACGACGCGTGACGGGCGAAACTGTGCAGGCCTCATTATGTGAGATTTACACCCTAGTGTGTATGGCTGGCTTGAGACGAAATTCGGGTCAATGCAGTTATGTCATTATGCAATTCGGCGCGTGACTCTATAGATCCGCTAGGTAGGGGTGCCTATGCGCAGCTGACGTCAATGACACTGAAACGCAGCTGTTTCTAATCCTGACTGTTTAATCCAATGTCAGATAACTTGCAAAAGCATGGCATTGGCATTGCAACTGACATTTGAATGAAGACATTTCTTATCATGAGTCATTGCAATCAATGTAAATCAATGCGAATTATTACCATAATTTTATTATTTAATTTGCATGTGCAGCAAGATCTGTACAATGATGTCATCTACAATATTAATATAGCTGAGAGTGATCAAATAGAATTATTAAGTATGAAAATGTTATATTATAATATTTAAATTTTTGCCTTTAGAATAATCCTACTAATATTAGTTTATTGCTCAATCACACCAAAACGGCAGAACGGATTTGGCTGAAATTTGGGACACAGATACTTTGCAGCCTGGAGAGGAACACAGGCTACTTTTTATCCCGAAAAAGTATCACGAAGCCGTGGGCAGAAAGCTAGTAGGTACTAAATATTTTCTACTTATAAAATATGTAGAAAAGAGAATCAAAGACTAGCAGTAAAAAACAACCTGTAGTTGTATAATATTGTTTACAATTCTTACCATCCTTTACCTAGCTCTACAGACCTTCAGAAATATAATACAAAGATGTGAAATATTAGTAGGTTAACTGAAAAGTGCATCATATCAAAGTAAAAGTCAATAGCATCATTGAAAATAATGATTTCTTATTTTTTGCTCTTAATACCTAATTGGAATTAAAATGAATAACAGAAATGAGTACAGAAATACCAAAAATAAATAGCAAATATGCTGCCTAGGACTTCTATAAATGCAGATTTCAATTAAAGCAGGTACACAACGATTCGGATGCATTATTAAACCTATCAAAAGTCGCAGAATCTAATTGGGCTACTAGAGTAGGTCAATTAAAATGGCCTTATTAATGCCAGCCTGAGAATAATTCAGACTTTGTGACATAATCTGTTAAGGCATTTTGTCATCATCGTCTAAATATAAATTAAGTGTAAAAATAGAACTGTGTCTAGTCGGCTGATGTCATAATAAGGCAGTAGAAGATCAAAAGTGTTTGTTTACAAACATGTGATTGGTCATAATTTATATAAAAAATACACAAAAGAAGTACCTAATATAATATTAATATAAATAAAGATAATTTGATTAAGTACACCATTCATGTACCTAATGTTGTCAAGAGAGGAGGAGCAATTTTATTTCTCAAATTATCATTTAATTCATTATGTAGTTATGCTATCAAAATATAAATAATAGGGTAGGTAGGTAGTTACATTTATATTTTGACATCTATATAATTATCACAAACTTGTCAAAGGTATTGACTATTGACTACCTACTTAATATTAAAAAAGTAATAATATTTAGATCTTTTGACCCTTTCACAGTACATAATGGGTCCAATTATTACTAAATCAATGTACTTACCTACTTAAATAAAAAAAAACTCAAACATGTTTACCACCATTCTGACCATGTAATTGGTATCTTCAGAAGTAGCTCATATAAATATTGAAGAAAGATAGAAAGCTCAGAAATGAAGTCTTGTACCTACTGTAGAGCTTTTGTAGAGAAAAAAGGTGTGACATCATTTTAATAAAAAAATCTGCAGCAGTAAGTCATAAAACGCCGCATACGCCTAAAATAGGTCATATCCCTGTTTAGATTCTACATAGTAGTATCCCAGATCACTACTACAGATGCGCGGAATCATATACCTACTCAATGCGGCATTACGAAAAAAATAGTTTTCCTACAAAAGAAAGACTGAAAATAACAGCCCATAATCTTATACTAATTCTTGAATATTATAAATGTTTTATGTGTTAAAATGATGAAGAAAACACTGCAAAAAGGTTAAATAACGCAGCTCTATCAATACCTGTTTACTTTTGTTGTCGATCCCGTTCGCTTTTCCATCCTGTACATTCCCGTTGGTTTCCTCACTTTTTTCACTTTTCACACCCTCCAACGCCATATTCAAACGATAATTTTATTCACTATCATGCGAGGAATGTAATATTTGATCCAGTTTCAATGAACATTAAATGTTTTTCCACAAATTCGATTCGAAGGAGCACTCCCATAGACAAGAAACGAGCCGTCCGTCACAAACGCGAACACGAAACGCGTCGAAAACCTCGACGCCTCGAGCGCGGAATGAGCTGAAAAAACGAAACGGGGATGCTCGCTCGCTCTACCGGATTGTGAGAGCGAGTAGGCGACTTTCTTGGATCCCGGGAATATCGGGAATAATCGGGATCGGGAATGCCTTATTCAGAAAAGGACTTCAAAGTAGAAGGAATGAAAAATATTATAAAATTTGAAGTGTATTATTAATTTTATGTTGATGCTGCAAAATATTTTTACGAGAGCAATTCTGAAACAATTACACATTAGTAGAAAGCGGAAGCGGCTATATCTCTTGGTTTTAGCAAATCAAACAGCATAAATATGGAAAATTAGCTTATCTTACCTTTTTTCAATATTTCTTGATTGTTATTTTGAAGTAACCGCCATGAAATGGCCATGAATCTATTTTTTTTTTTCATTTGTCAGAATCCACACATAGAGTAGAGACCATTGTTACAGATTAAAGTAGTACTTAGCCAAAGACTAATAAGAAAACCATACTTACCGAAAAATAGTTAAAATTATGTCTATCAAAGTAATAATTAATTTTCATTGAATATCTTGACTCAAAAATACTATTTATTTTATAAATTCAAGTCACGCTAAAGTCTATGAAACGCTGCGACAATACCATGCTTTTTACATAATACAATACAACGCATTGCTTGGAGATAATGTTAATATTGCTCAACAGATGGCGCTCATACATTTGTTTCGAGACTAATATTATTGGAGATTGATTTCTTTGTAAATTATTATACTTAACTATTATTATTATAAAAAATGTATATGTTTGTTACAAAAGTACAACATCAACTCAACTGAAATGTATGGAACAGCTGATTTGTTTTTCGCGATTCCGTGGATGGCCCCATAGACGTAGTTAACTAAGTAATCTGTGCCCATAGTTACATAAAAGTAACTATTTAGTAATATTCTGTGCCCACAGTAAAAAATGTTCGTATTGATGGACACTATCATCCCCTAAAATCTTTGTACTAATAAAAATTTTGAGATGTATTTTAGCCGCTGGCCACTAACACGGGACGGGCGGGACGGGACACGGGCCACTTAAAAACGCGCCGGCCGGCGGCGGGCGCCGATGTCTGTGGTCGCCAACGACCACTTTCCTGATCCTGTAGCACACCTGTCCTGTAGCACCCTGTAGTTAGTTTGTGTCTTGTGCTGTGCGGCGACCGCATCGCGAACGGACGACCGCGGCCGGCGCGGCTTGGTTCCTTCCTTTCCTACCGAGCCGGTACAGAGCGTACACGGGTAGAGTAAACGGTAGAGTAGAGTGGTAGAGGACTAACTATTCTACTTAACTATACTAATGTAGATATCATTGGTAGAGTAGAGTAGGTACTGAAATTTGGTAGAGTAGAGTACCTAGCTAGCACCGCGGGCATGCAACTCTACTGCTCTACTCTACCGTTTACTCTACACGTGTACAGCAGCCTTAAAGAGCCAAAACTACTTCAGAAAAATTAAATTAGCCCCGGGTTTCCTTGAAAAGAAATTCTCTCCGAAGCTATTTCATAACCCCACCTTAGTACTCTCAGCCACTTCATTGCTCAGGACAAATCTGAAGAAAACAAACAGGTCTTGCCTAAATCCTTAATAAGATAAGATAAGATAAAAATATTCTTTATTCACTTAGACATAATAAATATGTACTTATGAATCGTCAATATTTTCCTACCACCCATTCAAGACTTTTTTAACTGACAAGAAGAATGGGCGCAAGAAACTTGCCAGCGTTTCTTAGTTAGGTAACGACATTTACAAAAAAAAAAACATATCGTTACTAATACAACAATTGCTTAGTATAAAAATACATCATATTAAACAGTGATTATGTTATGTGTTACATCATGACCAATATGATTTATTCGGTCTTAGGTACAAGTACAAGTACAAGCACTTATGAAAGTCAAAGCAAGTAGGTAGGTATGCCGTCGCATCCGTCGGTCGGTATACGCAAATCCTACTAGTCCTAGAGTGGTACACCCCGAAATTCAGTAAAATGCTGCAAATGGTGTTAAATTGAAACGATTGATCTTTAGGCCATAAGAATCAATTTGACCCGTAGCTTTTTTAAGTCAATGCTCGTAGCACAGAAAAAAAAATCATTAACCCTCCTTCTGTCGCAGTCGGGTAAAAAGTAGAGGAGTTATTCTGACGTAGTTTTTTATTTGTATGGGAAATGTCAATTTTTTGTTCTGAAACCTATCGTGTGTGATATATATAATTCATACTTTGTACTAACAAAATTTTGAAATATTAAAAAAATATAAAAACAATAAGTAAGTAAGTACTACATAAATGTAAGTATTTTCAAAACTGCTTTCTTGGGTAAGATTTTAAACTTTCGCGTTCCATTATAATTATAAACAATGAGTAACGGGACTCAACGCGACATTTATTATGAAGTACATATTATTATGTACTTACAGCTTGACGTTATGTACATCATAATAATATGTACTTCATAATAAATGTCGCGTTGAGTCCCGTTACTCATTGTTTATAATGCTTTCTTGGGGTTGGATATGAGGCTATTACATAGGTATCGTTTTAGGTATATTTCTTAGAATAATAACAGTATATTTTACAAATAATGGTTCAACCGTATCATATCTGCCCCCTGATTCACAAACCATCGGAAACGGATTCAGATTCGAATTCTGTGCTTTGTCTTTGTCTATTCTATAGTGAGTGACAGAGACAGGGCATGCATTCCGCGTCGGTCGGGAGCGTTTCCGACGGTTCATGAATCAGGGGGCTGGAGGAGCCCTAACTTGGTAGGTATGTTTTGAAAATGATTTTTTATTTTAATTTAAAACAGTTAACTGAAATATAATAATTTACCTAAGTAATATACAGGTTTAATTTTTGAACACCATCCAAATTTTTAAGATCGTCTCAGAATCTGTAAATAAACAACTTTCTCCTAGAAACATGGGTCGAAATATACACCATATTTTTTGTGCTTTTCATACAAATCAAACTGATTACGCGATCGATTTAGTATGGGGAGTCCAAATTTTTTGTCGTATTTCGTTTCGACCCATGTTTCTAGAAGAAAAATGTTCACTTACCGATTCTGAGACGAGCTTAAAAATTTGGATGGTGTTCAAAAATTAGGGCTGTATTTTTAGAATTGGCTTAGTAAGCACTTTCATTAGATACCACACACGATAGGATTCAGAACAAAAAAAAAACCCACACAAATAAAAACTCTTCTCCTTTTTTGTTCTTTTTCGTGCTACGAGTGAAATTGATTCGTATGACCTAAAGTTAAATCGTTACGATTTTCATGCTTTTAACACCATTTGCAGCATTTTTTGGCGTAGGTACTGCTAGGACTATACGGACATGGACATTAGACTGAAACGAGAAGAACCAGAAAGAAATTGCCAAAAAAAATCAAATTAATAATTACGGTCGGTTTAACTACGGACTAATCAATTAAGTAATAATAACAAACAACTTAATCAGCTTATCATAATCAAACAAAACACTAGCGAACAATAGATGCTTTATTTAACTCTTGGACTTCATTATCATTAGTGTGTCCCGTTAGTAGGTAGTGCATTTTATCATACAACTAAATGACCTTTTTCCCTATCAGTCAGAATATACTTAGTTAGATAGGTAGGTAGGACAGACGACCGGCTCAGTTATGCATTGACTATTTGATTATCAACAGCTGCCATAATACCACCATACTGCCATAATAATGTCCGATAAAAAAAATTGTTACTAATTTAAAAGTTTTAAAGTGTTTTTAAAGTTATAGACTGTGTAAAAGTGCGCTGTGTGCAACCTTTTTGGGTGTTAATAAGATTTTTAATCATAACAATGTTAAAATGTAAGTACAATCTTTATCTGTAAATCTACGCACATATACCCAAATAAATAGTTTGATAAACTTGAAATCGAACGATAAAGCAAAAGAAAAAATGGTTTTATTAAAGGGAATTTTATGTTTTGCTTGTGCTGGTAAAAAAGGCAAAAAAAAACAGAAACAAAGATATACTTAAGTATATTAAAATAATACCTAAGTAATACTTACATAAAAGTATTATAACTACTTAACTAATGAAAAATTAATTGTGGCCTCTAATGAAAACAGTATATGTTCAGTAGATCTTAAAGTAGTTATAACAAGTGATCAAAAAGTATATACTTAAGAAATATTTTACATTTTGTTTTTACAACTTACGTACCTACTTACCTACTAAATAAATAAATAACTTCTTACATTGACACCAATTATCTAAGCCCATTTTAATTTCATTAAGAAACTGTATCATGGAAAACTTGATAACGGATAAATAATATAGGTACTTAATACTTTTTGTTTGTAAATACATAAAACACCCAGACCAAGACAAATTAATTTATTAATTTAGACTAAAGTAATTTACTTACATATATATATTTTTTTTATTGGCTTACTAAACTGGGTATAATCCACTTAATCTATGCTAACAATAATTGATTAAAAACTAACTTACTAGGATTTACCCTACACTCGAAGTAAGCACAGCATGCAAATTACTAACAATTCGAAAATGTAGACTAGGTAGTAGGTACCTAATTCTATTATTAACTACTAAATTTTAAACTTAAAAAACACATAAAGCTTTAGATCGAAAAGTTACAGAACTATTTACCTACAGAAACAACTAAAGAGCCATTCTAATTCAACGCTTGGCTGAGGCAAGGGAACCATTAAAAATATCAAATTTAAAGCTTATAGAATTATAGGTACAAATATCAATTCGTGGCGTTTTTTGTTGTATTTCGATGGGTTTGTGTTATGCGGTCCTACTCCTTCCCTAATACAATCCCCTAAGAACTAAGTAAGTAGTTTTATAAACTACTAGCAGATGCTCGTGGTTTTACCCGCGTGGTACCCGTTCCCGTGGGAATATCGGGATAAAATATAGCCTATGTCACTCGGGAAGAATGTAGCTTTCTAATGGTCAAAGAATTTTCGAAATCGGTCCTGTAGTTTCGGAGCCTATTCGATGCAAACAAACAATCAAATCTTTCCTCTTAATAATATTTAATTACCTAGTAAGTAGAATAGACTACAACTTATACACCCCTAAATTTTAATTAGTACAAATATTTTAGGGGATGATCGTGTTCATCAATACGAACAATTTTTACTACGGGGGGGCCATCCATGGAATCGCGAAAAAAATCTGCTGTCCCATACATTTCAGTCGAGTCGATGGACTTTTGTATTGGTACAGCTGATTATTTTTTTCACGATTTCAGTGGTTGGCCACATAGTGAAAATTGATCGTATTGATGGACACTATCATCCCCTAAAATCTTTGTAAGTACAAATTAAAATTTAGCGGTGTACCTACATTATAATAGGTCTTTACCTATGAAATTGCCGTTTTGTATGGAGATTTCTGTAATTATTTTTTTTCCATACTAACGTTTTTGTTATTATTTAACGACTAATATTATGTAAATTTACAAAATTTTACACACGTATTTATGGACATTTTAACTACTAAATGACACATTCGTTAAGAGAAAAAAATTTTTTTTCACTAAGTTACAACTAATAAAGTACGAAATTCTGGAAACAAAAATAGTCGTAACTTTCGGAATAAGTTTTTTCTATGTAAATAATCAAATATCGTGGTTATTAAATTATCAAAAGTTGCTCGATACGGTCTTAATGTAACGCAATATTAACGAAATTATATATTTCTAATATTATAAAAAGTTGTTAAGTTATATGTACAAAAGAAAAAAACGGCAATTTCATATGTAAAGACCTATTATTAAGTTAGCCAATTCCCTAACTTCTACTTTATTGAGTCAATACAAAGCAGCTAAGTTTTGTAACTATACATATAAAGTATTAATGATTATTATAATTTAAGTAAACCATTTTATGTAATATGAGTTAGTATTTTGTTAAATTGTTTTCGTTTAATTAAAATAGTGTCTAACTAAAACGTCATGTAATGTAAATGTCAAATTAAGTAAATAATTCTTTATCTTTGACCAAATAAAACCGGTTGTAAATTACCTTTGCGCTACTAAATTATGTCAAGATAGGACTTAAGATACAAACATACTTAAATACTATATAAATACTTACGTTTTATTTTTAGAATCATATTTTTTACGTTGTAGAGTCGGTGTAACTACAAAGAGAAAGGTTTCTTCGTACAATAGTTGTTCCTATCTATGGTATTGTGATATTTGTGATACTTTAAAGACTCTTCAGCTTCAGTGTATATCGATGATTTCAAATAATCATTACTCTAAAAAGGTTTACATACATACAGAGCAAACATTTACTAGCCATCATTACAATCATTCCCCCCTCATATATCCTCCCTCACATAGCATTATATATCCCACATATATCCTAAGTCCGCCACTTGCTTGTAGCAATAAAGATTAATTAGTTAAATAAAATAAATAAATAATAATATTATGACACCATCACATCACATAGGTACATTGTTCCAATACCAAGTTATAGTAGCTTATGCACTAGTAATAAGGAAATTGGAAACAACGACGGGTATAACCACATACACCCAGACCCAAGGAAATATAGAAAAAATCGTTTTTAACATTTACCCGACCGGGGATCGAACCCGGGACCTCTAGAGGGGTTTGTCACCAACTCGACACGAGAGACTGGGCACACGTGTGTCCAGTTGGTGAAACTCAAAATTAGTATCACCTATTATTTCGTCATCTGGACACGCCAAGATTTTGACGCGTGTCCAGATAGTGAAACTTAAATTTAATAACTATTATGTTTTCTTCAACTGGACACACGTCTGCATTTTATCCATTTCCATGACAAAGTACAGTCACGCAAATAAATGTTCACATGTTTTGTTTTGTTCAATGTTGTATCACAATCATCATCGGCCACTAAACTGCAAAATTATTCGCCACTTGTAAATTTATGAAAAAAACATTTTGCCACCGATAGTATTCGAAAGTCACATCTCTATGCTTGTATCTTCAATGTATCGAGTTTAATTACATTTTGTTGTTTTTGGCCGGCAGCCATTGGCTAACAATGACGTAGTCTGCTCTGATTGGTTGATAGGGATGATAATCTGAGATCGATTAATCGAAAAATCGATTTCTTAGACCAAAAAATTTTTTTTTAATCGATATCTTGCACTGAATTGATCCAGTGAAGCGATATTTCATCCTAGAAGTCGTTTTTTTTCTGTTATGATAACAACCATAAATTATTTATAATTAGTTGAATTTACTACCCAAACACATTTAAAAGAAATAAGTAACAATTCTTTTTGAATAGCTTGGACCCTAGTAGATAGCACAGACTGTTGTTTATAATAAGCAACAGCTGAAATAATTATAAAAAGAAATAATGTCTTATATTTTATACCTGATATTGTGATGTGAAAATAAACTTAAATTAGTCAGAAATTATAAAAGATCGATTTTAGCCTCTTTGTTTTTATGATTGGATTTGTGAAGAAAATACAAACTCTAAAAGCAAATAAAAACGGGAGATTAGAATAGAAAGAATTGAGACCGCCTCGATATTTTTGGAAATTGATTTATCAAACGACGATTTGAATCGATTCTGAATCGATTGCCATTCCTAATCTGTACTTTTTTCGATTACCGGCAACATTTTCACAAACTTATAATTATTTTACTTTTTGTCTTCGCCAGTGATGAGCGGAATCGCTTGGATCCCAGGAGACTGGACATACTTTTGTTCTTGATAAGTTTGGACGTAAAGCACTGGGAACTCTAACTAAACCATATAAGTAATTTTGAATTTGAATGGAACCTAAATACATGTCTTTTTATACCTAATACTTTGATCAAATTTATTTATTTTTATTTTATTTATTTTATTTATAAGTACATAAACAGAGATACAGCAGAATACAGCGTAGATCAATAGAACACAGGCATAGGTACACGATATGTTGTAGCTCCAGGAGGAATGTACTGTTAAACAGGTTTGTTGTACATCAGTGTAAGTAATACAAATTAAACTAAAAAATTTAAAAATGGCTGTTTCATCTTAATCGATTGTTAAACATTTGTAAAAATGTTTCTTTCGGATGCGAGGGTTTCCTCGCATTGATGAAGCAACGCTGGCCTACAGCGTAACAAGTGATAGCAAAATTCGACGAGTCGTGTAAGCCTTTCGGTAGCTTAGTTGGTCAGAGCATCGGGCCGGATACCCGGAGGCGCGGGTTCGAATCCCGCCTGAAAGCTACTTATAGGGCTCGTGGTTTTTTACTATCACATTTTTCCTATACTTACAGAATTGCATTGTGAATGCATAAAAATAATTTAAAATCTTAAATTGCTACATTTTCAAAGTGTCAAATATTGTTTTTACAGAGTTAAGCAGATTAGTATCGATCACTGTATCGAAAAAGTTAAGTAGAAATATCTTTATATTGTCTTAAATTAATATTCTATGTTCTGTTGATTTTATTGATCTCTAAATTATATTAGTCTTAATTGTGATACAATTACGTTATTTGTAACTAAAATACTCTATTTCTAAAGTGGCAAATTTTGTTGTTACAGAGTTAAGTAGAAAGATTATTGTTTGTAAAAGTGATGTTATAAGTAACCTCTTTTGATGATTATTCTGATATTTTATTATAATATTTTATGCCACCTAGAGCTGCTCAATGTTGAATGTTGATTTTTCTGTGATCCTCGAAGTGATGATTGTTAGGTATATTTAGATTATTTGAAGTAGGTACCTATAGGTTATCAAAATAAGTAATATTAGCGAAGTGTACTTGTCTTCATATTAATAAATCTTATTTTTTTATTTTTACATATTTGTTTTATTTCCCAATTTTAAACTAATAAGGTTTTTCAAACAAAAAAGTGAGGCAGCTTTTTCAGCTTTAAATTCCCCAGACGAAACGATTATTTACTTGACTGTACTTTTGTTGCATAAAAAACTGGGTGTGTCCAGTTGGCGAAAACATAAAAATGATTTATTTTAAATTTCACCATCTGGACACGCGTCAAAATTTTGGCGTGTCCAGATGACGAAATAATAAGTGATACTAATTTTGAGTTTCACCAACTGGACACACGCGTGTCCAGCCTCTCGTGTCGAGTTGGTGACAAACCCAGAGATAGCGGCACGTTGAAAACTGGGACCGTACTCTGAAACGCTAATCCGAAACTTCGGTTAGCCCCGCCCCTATCACTCGATTCCGTCATGACTCGAGAGTGAAGACGGGGCTAACCGAAGTTTCGGATTTGCGTTTCAGAGTAGGCCCCCTGGTGCGTACATACACCACTCGGCCACGGAGGTCGGCAAAATATTCTTAGACAAGTAGCTTCTGTCCTAGAATGCCACTTGATACTTGTAGGTAAGTAAATAAATGCATATAATACATACTTACATACATATTATGTATGTAGAACTATTCTATGCAGGACAGTTTGCATCTAACCCGGCAAAGTGAGATCAAGTTGATTCAAGGCCCACCAGTTGCGGTATTAAACACATGCATTTATTATGGATGCATTCGGTGACGCAGGCGTTTAGTATGCTCCTGATAGGATTGCTAACTATACCTATATACGGTACTATGTTTTCTAGACATAGTAGGTATATGCCTTTGCATCTATTGCAGTCGATTTAATCAGTGGCTCGGAGGCTTCCTTTTTGGTGGCTGAAATAAACCGATGCTGGAAATAGCTAGGTGCTCTACTCTACATTTTGCCATAGTTCAGCGATTTTAAAACACAAAAATGTTTATTTTTGTTTAATAATTATTATTTTTATGTAGGTAAACTGAGGTAGACGAATTGGCGACAAAATATCGCGTAGGTAGGTAGGTAACATACAACAAAAAAAAATCGCTGTGAGGTGTATGGTTATCCATGCTAGTGATTACAGACATTTCTGCTATTTCTACAACATACTTAATGTTTCTTGCTCTTGGGATCTATAATTTATACTTATGATGTAATGTAACTTTTAACATGACTAATGTATAATGAGTAGGCATAATTAACACTTTGCATGTAAGCTGAAAGCACTGCTATGCAACGAGTGAGTATGGATGATATGTTTTTACCTATTCCTTATCAAAGTTGGTAATAGCTTGGCAATACATACAATCGGATTACTTTTGTTATCGGTTGCTATCAGTAATGAGTACTCGCTATTAGTATTACCTTAGTACTTATTGATAGAAGAATCACCGTATAACTTAGCAACAAGTTTTATAGCATAAAGGCACCGCGTGTGAGTTCTAAAAAATAATTGATAGAATATAAGCTGTCCCTTAAATTTAGCATCAGTTCAATCTGTGAACTTGACATTCTGTCTCTTTCTACGTATCCATACGTGATCCATTTCAATGTGGCATCAATAAACATTTAAGACGATCAGTCTGTCATCAATCTTAATCTTCTGTGGTAACCTATATGATCAGAAGTGTATTCTGTAGAGCAAGCACGTACCCAGGATTTCGCTCCCTGGGTACGTCCTTGCTGTAGAGTTATACCATATCAGCCCCTGTAGACAAGTGGCTTTCTAGACAGATAGATAGGATAGGGATTGAAAAGTCACGTGACGTGACCGCTAATGCCAATCGGAATCCCATACATTTTCTTTCTATTTTACTGGCGATATCGATAATAGAAAGCCACTTGTCTACAGGGTAGGGGGGGCTGTACATAGATCGCTAGCGTTAGTTGGAAGGTCTACAACTCGTGTCGTGCGTGACGTCACGCTCTCGTTTCTGTGGTCTCCAATCCTTCGATCATAATTACACCCTGCCCTTGCAAAGCTCTCTGCCTCAGCCGATCTGAAATCTCCCTTTCCTTTTCCCCTCCTAACTGAAATAAATACTTTTAATTAATAAATAACTATTTAACCTAATCAGGGACCTTTACCTACCTATCTTCATCTGCACCTAAAACTTAAGCTCTATCTTCTTTCCAATTTTTCCGATTGCTAGGAAGAACGATATGAAGAATATGATATGGATGGAATGGACATCAAGGGAACATCACATCGAAGTGTTCGACTTAACATCTGTAAGTAAAGTGGCGCAAATAGAACTAGCCTTGGCTAATGACAATATGCAAGCAAGCGAATACCTACTGCAAACAAGTAGTTACGGTTCTATATATTTTGCTGTCGCAAATATGATATAAGAAAGTCATGGCGAAGTTTTAACTTCCTATGAAATTGTGCATTAAAGAAAAACAAAATAGATTGCGGCATGTACAATGTACAAAAGCCCCTTTAAATAAATAAAGAAAAAAATTAAAAATTAAGATTGCAGGAAAAGTGCAAACAATTTCTTAAAGTATTTAATGTAGGGATGCACCGACTAGTCACCGACTAGTCGGAAAAGCCGACTATCCGGCCATATTTGTAGTCGGCGACTAGTCGGCAACTAGTCGGCAAAAAGTGCCGACCAATCGGTCTAATATTTAATTTGTATTTCTATGCTAAAACGTGAAAAATAAAAAAGCAATTAGTCATTCATCTTTTATTATTTTTTCCACACTAAGAACTATTAGCATTTAGCACAATCAATCATCATTTATCATAATAAAATAACCACCGTTAGGTACAGTTTGCAATTTAATCCACATATTCTTTGGAAAATATTGGAATTATTTGGAATTAAAATTCATAAACGTTACTTAAAGTTAAGCATAGTTTTACTTTACTTTTCTACTATATACTATATACTTTTCTATCAATCATTATTGATTTTTGATATATATAATATCGGATATATCAGATATCATCATCATGTCAGCCGAACGACGCCTATACTGCCGTCGATAAGCATAAAGGCCGCTAAATGACATTTGACCATTTTTCACTTTTTAATGCCATAGTACTTATAAAAAAAAACTCTATCGATCTGTCCAGGAACGGTAATTCCGTTTTCAAGATACCAAAAAAGAAAAAGCCGCTAAATACAAAAAAAATATACTTTGCATCGCATAAAGGTGGCTAAACACCACTACTAGATCAGAAGGCAGCTAAAGTACTTTAACGTTTGGATCGCTTGAACATTTTTACTATCAATGCTAAGCTAAAAAACAGTTATTAGTTTGCAAAGAACTAAAAGGCAGCAAAGTTGGTTTAGTAGCTTTTTTAGCTTGGTTGCGTTGAAGTATAATACCTTACGTAGACTTAACTAAAAGGCGGTTATAGGATATTACTTAACTAAAAAGCAGTTAGAATCATTTAGCGGCCTTACAACGTTGTATTGTTACTACCTTTGCAATAAAAATACTATTAAAGAAAGCCATGTTAGTCCATACG
This sequence comes from Crambus lathoniellus, assembly GCA_949710035.1. Lineage (NCBI taxonomy): Eukaryota > Metazoa > Arthropoda > Insecta > Lepidoptera > Crambidae > Crambus > Crambus lathoniellus. The sequence continues at coordinate 8,875,501 of OX453323.1, read as the reverse complement.
CAAATAAAAAAAAATATTTTTTTCTACGTCTTGCATAACAAAAAAGGCGTTAAATAGCAATGCATCGCTAAAAAGCGGCAAACTACACAAGCCCCTCTCACCCCTAAAAAGGATTATTCCGGCTTGTGGTGGGCGCGCCTGGACACGGCAGGCGAGCGGGCGAGGTGGCAGTTTAGTGCGAGCAAACCAAAATATCAACGAGGCAGGACGGCGCGCGGCGTCGTGGTTCGCACCAAAAACTCATCAAAAAAATATTGTTTAAGAAAAAATAAAGACCTACGACTATGCATTAAAACCGTAGACAGATTAAAACGCATACCTAAGTATATATATTTTAATTTTGTTTCATACGCCTGAAAATGTCTTGCATTAAAACACATATATATTTTTTAATTTTTGTTTTAAACGCCAGAAAATGTCTTGACAATATTGAGAACTTTATTTTGACACATGTATCCGTGTCAAGCCAAGTTCAAGCTAACAGAACTGGCGAGCAGCACCGTGTGTAATATAATATTACACGAACCATTTGGTTGGAGCCACTGCATAACTCTAAAACTATTATATATAAACATGTCAAATTTGGCTCATATATTAAGACTTACGAGGTACATATCTGCTCTAAATTCCATAGTCACATCTCAAACGGTTATTTAGATATAAACGTCCAAATATCATAACTTTTTATCACTACACGCTACCGCGTTTAGATATATTCATGTATCAAAACAAAGTTATCAATATTGTCAGGACATTTTCTGCCGTATGAAACAAAAAAATATTTTTTTAATGTGTACCTTGTACTTACTTACTTCGCTGTTTTTTTTTCTCCTATTTTGTGCCAGGTTGGACCAGTTGGGCCCGTCAAGCTCTTTCAAATCTTTGGCGACTTCATCTTTCAAGCGATACCTCGGGTGACCCACCGGGCGAAGACGTCCAGTTGGTTGCCCGAGATATGCTCTTTTTGCAGCGCGATCCTGACCCATCCTTTCAACGTGACCAAGCCAACAAAGTCGGGGAGCTTTTATTTCTTGATGGTGTTTGGTTCAGCCACCAGCTCTTCTATGTTCAGGTTGTGTCTTTGCCTCCACTCCCCGTCCTCTCCTCTTGTTGGTCCCAGAATCCTTCGTAGAATCTTTCGCTCTGCTACTAAGAGCTTATTCTCTTCCTTTAACGTAAGTGTCCATGTTTCACACCCGTGATGACGGTTTTGTAGACCTGTATTTTAGTGTTTCGGTATGTCAATTTGGACACCAATATCTTGTGGAGAGCTGCAGAGCATCTTAGTGCGTTGATTGTGCGGATATCAATTTCATTTTCCCTTTGATTAGTGTATTATGTAATAGTGCACCCAAGATATTTAAAATTTTCCACACCTTTGTAGGTGGTGTCATTCACATGAAGGTCTTCTCGCTTGGATTTGCAGTCTTTGTATCTCTTCATGTGAAGGTATTCAGACTTCTTCCGATTGATTCTGAGACCTACTTGCTAGTAACTTTTAATGCCTGTCGTTGCTTTTATTTTTAGATAACAATATTTTTTGATGCGAACACAAACGGTCTTTTAATAATCTAATGTCTAATGAATTTTAGTAGTGGTGGAGGTGGTTATTTTTTTAACGGTCTTCAGTGGTTAGTGCATACGCCCGGACAGTGAAAGGTTGAGGGTTCGAGTCCCATCGGAGCTAGTTGTGAGACGGGTCGTTCTTTTTTAAAATACTTACTTAATTTTTCAATAATACATTTTCTTTCAAGTTTGACTTAGTTATAGAACTCGCAGTATGTATTGTTCTGTTACAATTACAATGAACGTAGATGTTACAGCTGAAGATGGGTGTGAATATAAACTTAAGATTAGCCGGCTAAACTTAAGTTTATGTTTGACGAGTGGCTAATGTTCGATACAATGTTTATTTGCGTCAAGTTATTTCATCATTAGCCGGCTAAACTGCACGTTAGCTAAAGCGAAACGGTTAAAAATGTATTTGATAGATAAACGTTTATTCCATTTAAAGTTAGGTCTGTGAAATAAAAAAAAAAAACTTTTTTGTCGCTTCGCCGGCCGCTGCTGCCATGGCACGCTCGCTCGGCTTGAGCGGCATTTTGGTCACTGTTCTAACCTAACCTATCGGAATTTCCTACCTAATGACGAAATTTCAGTTTCAGGAATATTCTGTGACTTGCCATAAAAAGTGAGTTTTTGGTGAAGTAATTGTTAATGTTAGTTTTTAAAAAGAATTATTTGGTACTTATTTAATTTGTTTGAAATAGGTTATCATTTTTATTTTTAAATGTCTCGTGCCTGATGTATGGGATAGTATTGTGGCAATAAATTGCTTGTCATTGCAAAAACTTTGTTTTATTTTTGAAGTAAACATAATGATTTTGCAGGATTCGTAAAAAACTAATGCGGATAATTCTAGTCTAAAACGCAGTTTTATGAAAAGGTTTAATAATTAACTGCTTTTAAGATATGCACAGTTGTATTAAAAGTTGTTAAAAAATAATGGAAGTGAAGTTAAGCAATACATACTTGGCTAAAAGGCGGCTTTGTGTAGTAAGCCGCTTTATTGTTATGGTTCAGCTGCTAAAAACTGCTTTGTAGCTATGTAAATGTTAACAACTTCCTGTCTCAAAAGATACTTTTGGCAGTTATCGATAAATCCATAACTATAAAGCAGTTATGAACCTTTAGCCGCCATTAAGTTCTGCACACTTGTAACGATCTTTAAAATTTTACAAGGTTAGAAGGGAAAATATGTATTTAGTTACATGAACATTAATATTTAACAAAATCAACCAATTTCATGGGAAAGTAGAAAAAAAATCCTTTCTTTTGGTATACGGCAACATGACTAAATGTTTATAAAAAATGAGAAGCATCGGGTTAAAAATTTTACAGCTTTATTCGGCTCTAGCTCAAAACTTGGATTTGTCATTTAGCGGCCTTTAAGATTATAGACGGCAGTATAACAGTTAATTAGTATTTTATTTGTGTGCCGTAAGAAACCATTTTACTAGCCTTTTATCACTATAATAGTTTTTATTTTATATATTAGATATTAGTCATAACTTTTGTTGAAGATATATTTATAAAAACATATAGGTAATTGGCTCTAAATTATTTAATAAAGTCTGTAAAATAAAGCATGATTAAAATGACAGCTCGTTCGTGCAAAGCAAAACGTTGCTTCAGCACAAGAAATAGGGTCTAAGTAATTTTCTAGCATATTAAAAATTGTCTGATGCTGTTTTTCTTGAGCTTTATTCCAATAGCATAAAGAACTTCTTGACTGTAAGTTACAATTTTAAATTGCTTTACTTATTCGTATTTATCTCTCTCACTCATCATCGAATGTCGAATCGGGTCGCGTGGTGGTCACGATTGAAAATATTCTGCGTAGACAGATAGAGACAGCATGACTTTTAAACATTGCTTAACTTTAACAAACGTTTATGTATAAGGGGGTAAGTATTATTTTTATGTACAATATATTTCTAACGTAAGTTTAAATTACAATTTGAAAAGAACCTATTAGTAGCCTATCATTTATTTCAGAATTACAGTCTCAGTTTTTTATTATTTAATATTAACCCAAATTAAATAGTAGGTGTTAAGCCGTTGTATTTAAATATAAGTTGTAATTATTGTACATAGATGGCGTTGTGCCAAACGTACGTAATGCTGAACGGCGGTGTTAAGATTTTTTGGTGATTGATATAGTCTTGTCGATGCACCCAATAAATTATCCTCGACCTACACACTAGTTTTATTTACGTTGTGAATAACAGTATTTTGGACCTCTATGGGATTGTACATGGTCCTAATCGAGTCGGAAGTTTCGGTTGGTTGACCTGGAACCAGCTCAGTACGAGTGACAGGAGCAGGGACTACGGAGGATCGGAGTTTTGAGTTTGCAGCAGCAGCTCCAGCAGTGACGTCAGCGGATCCGGTGCGACCACGAAGCGAGCGATTGCGTAAGCGGAAGCGTTTAGTGAGTTGTGCTGTGATGAAACTGTGAGTACATTTGTGTCATTCATTAACTTAGAATAATTTCAAGAAAGTTAGAACTTGGAAATTTTAGAAGTGTTTTCATAGACTTAGAATAATTTCTCCAAAAGTGAAATACGGGGAATCCACGCTAGTTTGCGGAGCCAAGTGCGAAAACACTTAGAAAAATTTCGTAAATTTTACGATTGACTTAGAAAATAATTTTGAATTTTCTCATACGGTGAATAGTTAGAATAACTATCGAGATGGATGCCTACGGTAAAATGCAAGATGATACTAAGTCAAAAGTTCAGAAGGGAAGGTCTAACTTTAGAAAATCTCCGAAAGATAGGATCTCTTTGTCATACATAGAAACACGTCTAGAAGCCTTAGAAAAACAGTGGTCTTCTTTTGATGAAACACATAAGAAGATTATAATGGAAGTTTCTGGAGACGTACTTGAAAAATCTACTTATTTTAAAAATGACATGTATGATGAGACCGAAGAACTGTACATAAATTACAAGTCGGAGTTAAAGGAAGCCATCCTTAGGTTAAAGAAAGATATTAATGTTAATGAATTTTATGATGCAAATGCAACTAGCAGCACCCAATCCTTTACTGTTAAATTACCGAAAATAGAAATACCTAATTTCAGTGGCAAATACACAGAATGGAGTAGTTTTCGTGATTTATTTTTGTCTTTAATTCACAACAATAAGGGATTGGATGACGTTCAAAAGCTGCACTATTTGAAAAGTCACTTGTCTGGCGAAGCCGAGCAAATGTTAAGACACATTCCTATCACGGCATGTAATTATAAAACTTGTTGGGATCAGTTAGAGCATCGTTACAACAACAAAAGGTTTTTAGCCAATTGTGTACTAAAACGTTTTATGAACCAAAAAAATGTATTGTCGGAATCTTCAAGTGCGATAAAGGAATTACTGGACACAACTAATGAGTGTTTAAATGCTCTTACTAATTTAGATGTAAATGTAGATTCCTGGGATCTTATTGTAATTTATATAGTTTCGTTGAAACTTGATACAGAATCTCGAAAGTTTTGGGAAGTGGAAGTCAGTAAATGTAATGATGAATTGACTAAACTTATTAACTTCAAAAACTTTTTGGATCATCGTTTTAGATCTTTAGAATTTCTTGACAATAAATCCACTAAACAGAGTAATGTTCGTTATAATGTTCCTAAAACAATGCATGCAATTCCTGCTGTATCATGTATATTTTGTTCCGATGCTCACAAACTGTGTAATTGTAAAAAATTCGCAAAGGAAGATGTAAATGTACGTCGTACTTTTGCCCAAACCAACAAGTTATGTTTTAATTGTCTTGCTCCGAATCATTCGATATACAATTGCCGTCAATCAACCAGCTGTCGCATTTGTAAAAGGCGACATCACTCTTTACTGCACCCAAAGTTAGGTCCTAAAGATGATCAGGTAAACACTTCCGTAGTGGAAGGGGGCGCTCAGTCGTCTAATGTAGAATCATCTCAAGGCGAGGCATCAAATATAGTATCATGCTTTTCTAATGCAAATAGTCAAGTATTATTGGCCACTGCTTTGGTCAATGTAGATACGAAAAATGGAACTTTTTGTATCAGAGCTCTTTTGGACCAAGGTTCACAAGCTTCATTTATAGCAGAGTCTGTTGTACAAATGCTTGGTCTTAGAAGAGTTTCAAACATGAGCTACATTTCAGGGTTAGGTAGTGATCAAGGTTCATCCTTGCAGTCTAAATGGACCGTTATGGTCAAAATTCAGTCACGCCATGACCCCAACTTTATAGTTGAAGTTAAAGCTCATGTTCTTAATAAGCTCACTTCTCTTTTACCTGAGAGGAAAATGTCTGTTCCGATGTTTTCTCCTCAGATTCCTGCTATAGAGTTAGCAGACCCGAAGTTTGATACTCCGAGTAAAATTGATATTTTACTGGGGGCGGAAGTGTATGGTCAAATTTTAATGGATGGAGTTGTCAAAGGTCCACCAGGTTCTCCAATTGCGCAAAATACCAAACTTGGCTGGATCCTTTCAGGCCATATATTTTCCCCTCCAAGTTACGAACTTTCACAGACACGTAATGAAATAATTAGTATGCACACTCAATTGAGTATGAACGATCTCCTGAAAGGTTTTTGGGAGCAAGAAGAACTGTCTTCAGCTGTGAAGAAATGTCTGTCTGAAGAAGAACAGCAATGCGAAGAGCTGTTCGCCAAAACTACTTCTAGAGATGATGAGGGTCGCTATATCGTGAAATTGCCATTCAAAAAGGTGGACCCAAGTTGTCAATACGGTAATTCTTATGATATTGCGCAAAAACGATTCTTTATGCTCGAAAAACGATTACTGAAGAATCAACCACTGAAGATTCAATATTCCGAGGTTTTGGAGGAATATTTAAAATTAAATCACATGGAAGTAGTGCCGGAAGTGGAGAAAGCTAATCCCAAGGCTGTGTATCTTCCCCATCACGCTGTCGTTCGCAATGAGAGAAGCACCACTAAGGTTCGGGTCGTGTTTGATGCGTCGTGTTCGCTTAATAATGGAACTTCGTTGAATGATGATCTCATGGTAGGTCCAACGCTTCAACCCACACTTCGACACCTTATTTTACGTTGGCGCTGCTATCCTATAAGCCTGGTAGCAGATATTGTGAAGATGTACCGTCAAGTCAAGATAGCTGCTGAGGATGTTGATTTTCAACGTCTATTATGGCGTAGCGATGTTAATTCAGAACTTCAGCATCTCCGACAATTGCGTGTAACATTTGGTACATCAGCGGCACCTTACTTGGCGGTCAGATCCTTACAACAGCTTGCACATGATGAGGGAGATAAATATCCTTTGGCAGCTAGCAGAGTCCTTAGGGAATATTATATGGATGATCTTATGACAGGCTGCGAAAATATAAACGAGGGAGCACAGATTTATCAACAAATGAACGAGTTACTTAAACTTGGTGGTTTCCAGCTTCAGAAATGGAGTAGTAGCAATAGTGAGTTGTTGTCAAAGTGGGATAGAGAAAGTAAGAATTCAAAGGAAACTTTAGAGCTAAAATTAGATACAGTTATCAAAATTTTAGGTCTCACTTGGAATAGACACCAAGATGAATTTCAATACACTGTTCAACTTACAGCACTGGAAACACCCATAACTAAGAGGAAAATGATTTCGGAAATAGCAAAATTGTTTGATCCCCTCGGTTGGCTAGCTCCTGTGGTCACCACTGCCAAAATATTTATTCAAACAGTCTGGCTGTCAGGGATACAATGGGATGAAGAATTGCCATGTGATATTTTGAAGGCATGGCTTGAGTTTCGAGATGAACTTACACATCTCGCTCAATTTAAGATTCCAAGATGGATTGGCACTAGCACCAACGATGTTAGCAGAGAACTTCAAGGATTCTGCGATGCTTCAAATGCAGCATACGCAGCTGTAGTCTATATGAGAATCGTTGATTTTAAAGGTGATGTGCATGTACGATTACTTGCCGCAAAGACGAAGGTTGCTCCGGTGAAGCAAGTCTCGATTCCTCGGTTGGAGTTGTGCGGAGCGGTATTGTTAGCCAACCTGCTTCAAGAAATTGCAGAAGTTTTAGAGATTCCGAAGGAGTGCGTGTACGCCTGGACGGACTCAAGTGTAGTCCTTTCATGGTTGAGCAGTCATCCCAGCAAATGGAAAACCTATGTCGCGAATCGGGTCTCTGAAATATTAACGCTTATGAATAATACTCAGTGGTCACATGTCAAGTCCGAATCTAACCCTGCAGATTGTGCGTCGCGAGGTATAAATCCGAGCAAACTATCGGATTTGAAGATCTGGAGAGAGGGTCCACAATGGCTGCAAGAAAAGGTTATTAATTATTCAAAGGGACAATTTAAATTAACGGATTTAGAAAAGAAAAAAGAGCAAATTTCGTGCCACACTATTCAGTCAGAGTCAGAATCTATATTATGTCGTTATTCTTCATTGAATAAATTATTAAGAGTTGTTGCATACATACGTAGATTCCTTAAGTTAAAGAAAGAAAAATTTACGCCTTACATATCTAGATTAGAAATAAAAGAGTCTTTACTTACCTGTATCCGATTGTGTCAAAGGAAAAGTTTCCTGGAAGAAATAAAATGTTTACAAACTTTGGGAAAGATAAAGAAAAGTAGTAAACTTACCTCACTGTGTCCGTTTCTTGATGCTGATGGTATACTCAGGGTGGGCGGTCGCTTACAAAATGCTGAAATAGATGAAAATATGAAACATCCAATATTGCTGCCGTATCAGTCGCACTTCACAGATTTGATTGTGGATGATGCCCATAATCGCACTCTTCACGGCGGTCCACAATTAATGACAAACTTTTTAAGAACGCAGTATTGGATAGTTAATGCGAAAAATCTTGTTCGCAAGGTCGTTCGGAAGTGTGTTGTATGTCGTCGCCATTCTGCACAAACAAGTCAGCAAATGATGGGACAGCTACCTACGGAACGTGTCACAGTCTGTCGACCTTTCTATCAGAGTGGGGTTGACTACGCAGGACCCATAGCTATAAGACCGTATAAAGGGCGTGGTTATCGAGCCGTTAAAGGATATATAGCCTTGTTCGTATGTATGACCACTCGTGCAATACACCTCGAAGTCGTTAGTGACATGACATCCGAGGCATTTTTAGCAGCTTTTAAGCGTTTTGTTGCACGGCGAGGTCACTGCGCAGATTTATGGAGTGACAACGGCACGACCTTCGTGGGGGCCAATAGGGAGTTAAAGCATTTATTCCAAACGGAAAAGTCTGAAGCCGCTAATGATATTGCTGAGTGGTTGGCAACAAATGGTACCAACTGGCACTTCATTCCACCTCACTCGCCGAACTTTGGAGGGTTGTGGGAGGCTGGAGTGAAGTCCACAAAGCACCATCTAAAAAGGGTTATTGGTAACAGTACCTTGACATTCGAAGAGATGTCCACGCTTCTGTATCAAATAGAAGCTTGCCTTAACTCGCGTCCACTTTCTCAAATTAGCAATAATCCAGATGATCCGTATCCATTAACTCCCGGCCATTTTCTAGTCGGTGAGCCGTTGCTGCTTATACCCGATGCAAACTTTGAGCAGAGTAACGTGAGTACTCTTAAAAGATGGCAGTTTGTACAGAGACTACTGCAAGACTTTTGGAGACGATGGTCTCATGAGTACTTGACTCAATTACAGCATAGATATAAATGGTCCTATATTGCTCCTGAACCTTCTGTAGGGGATGTCGTGTTAGTAAAGGAGGATGACCTCCCACCGTCCAGATGGTTGTATGGCGTAATTAAGGAAAAACATGTTGGTGCGGACAATCTTACGAGAGTCGTAACCTTGCGATGCAAGGGGTCTCTAGTAAAAAGACCTGTATCCAAACTTATAATTTTACCTGTCACTTAATAAATGTAAATACCTACTACTATGTTTTTTTGTATTTTAATTTAGTCAAGTATGTGTATGTGTTAGTTATGTATTATTGATGTATTGCATACCTAAATTTTGTTGTTTTTGTTAAGTTTCTTATTTGATTGTGTTGTTTCTGATGGACGTTCCGTTCATGGTGGGCGGAATGTTAAGCCGTTGTATTTAAATATAAGTTGTAATTATTGTACATAGATGGCGTTGTGCCAAACGTACGTAATGCTGAACGGCGGTGTTAAGATTTTTTGGTGATTGATATAGTCTTGTCGATGCACCCAATAAATTATCCTCGACCTACACACTAGTTTTATTTACGTTGTGAATAACAGTATTTTGGACCTCTATGGGATTGTACAGTAGGTATTAGGTATTTATTATTAGTTGTATTTAACTAGTAGTAGGAACTTTTTAATTATAGTTAAGTTAACAATCATTTATTTTAGAATTACAACAATGATCGGCGTGGCCGACTAGTCGGCCATTTTATAGCCGACTGATCGGCCAGTCGGCTAGTCGGCCAACGTCGTCGTAGTCGGCCCATCTCTAATTTAATGTGTTTTAATAGGGTTGTTCTTCATATTTCTGTGAGTACTTATATTATTGTAGATATGAGTGCAATAGTGCATTATGAATATAATAGAGAGAGACAGTTTGCAAAGCCTTGTGGAAGCTGAAAATATTAAAGGAAAGCTACTAGGTACTAACTATCCTATCATACATAAAATACTCGATTTAGGTACTTACTAAACTAGTCTGGAAAGTCCCAGTATTAATCAATAGATTAATCAATCTAGCACTGAAAACTGAAAATCAGTGCTCGAAAATTTGCACAGAGTGATAATAATAATAACCATACAATAATTTCATAGTACCTACCTATCGCATGATATGTCCAAGAATAAAAATGGAAGTAAAGAAACTGTAGAAATATAAAAATGGAAGTAAAGAAACTGTAGAAATCCTACTGAAAAACCATGCGAACATTAAGCGCGTAATGAGAAAAAGAGATGAAACAGCTCTCTATATTTTTTTTATTCTACTAGGCTCATTCATCATTTCATGGTTTTTCAGTAGGATTTCTACAGTTTTTTTACTTCCATTTTTATTCTTGGCAAAAAAAACTTAGTTAAAAAAAACTAAAAACCTAGGTACCTACCTAGTTATTTAAATTTTTATTTTTTTGCATTCACAATGCAATTTTTATGGTTGAAAAATGGAAAATGAAGTACCTATTTAGAAAAAATCGACCAGTCTCACAACCAGCTCCGATGGGACTAAAACCTGCTTTAATAACAAACCAAACTAAAAGCATAAGCTAAAAGTGGAAAATAAGTTTTAAGTATGTAGGTAGGTAGGTATATATAGGTACTGGACTACCTGCTGTGCTACCTGCACTGTGCCTGCACTGCACCACCATCTTGTGCCACCATCACATCATGACTGGCACCACCTGGATAGGCCCCGCAACGCCTCGCCCCGCCCGCCGCGCACCCCGCGACGCGCGCCGGGTCGCGAACCGTTTGGTTTAAAAATATCGAACAGTCTCGCGAGTTCGCGACCCGGCCGAGCCGACTTGGTATTCATTTAGGCCGTCTCTTTTCGTCATTCTCGTTCTCGCGTAATTAATCTAATTTCACGAGGTGTATCATATGTGTGGTTTTCACGTTTTTATTAATTTGTTACTTACGTTTAATATTACTGTCAAAATCAAAATCAAAATGCCAAAGGTGCACAAAACGTCTTCCGTTTGGCAATATTTCTCTAGTGCAGGTGATGGAGAAAACTTTGCGACCTGTTCACTTTGCTACAGTAAAATCTCTCGAGGAGGAGCTGGGAAAAAAGCGGGAACTACAAGTCTCAAGAGACATTTAGAGCGTAAACATGCAGGTTAGTTTATTTATTTATCTTTTGATTTGAGTAACTTTCCCTTTTGTTTTGTGTGGGTGGAGGTAGGTAGGTAAAGCTAGGTAAGTATACATACCTTATGTTTTCTTTCAGTTCTGTCCTAAAAGGTAAACAAACATGTATGCCAAAACTAGATTTGAGGTTATAGTTAGTGGTTTAATCATTGACTTGGTTTAATGTTAATTTACATAATTTACGTAAGTACCTACCTACCTACCTAACTCTGCATTTTAAAATGTGAATTTTCGTGGCAAAATAAGGGCATAATGCTTTTACTTACTTACCTACTTTTTAGGACAGAACTGAAAACTTATAGTAGGTAAGTACCATAAAGTTAATATACCTATCGGAATATTAACTTTATAAATGGTAAGTAAGTACCTATATTAACAGTCATAGTCAAAACTCATAACCGGTCAAAACCTCTTTTGAATGAAAAAAAATCAGACAAAAGTGGTTTTGGGGTAGAATGCAGAATTATTGTACCTACTTAAATCGTTCTCATACTAGTTGTCTCAGAGATTTTTACGAATTTACTCCATAATTTTTTGAAATTTTAAAAATAGTGTCCCTATTTATTCTAAGTTATATACTTTTCCTCTATTTTCTTTGATACATGCTATCTGTCACAATAAAATAATTTGTATTGTTAATTACGAGTTCTCTTAATAGTATTATATTATCTGTGCTCATACCTACAAAATGTCACACGGGGCGGTGCGGCGGCGGCGGCAGTTTGGAGATTTGAATTTTAAAAAATACATCTTCTCTACAAAGAGGTCATTTACATTTTATTTTATCATTTAAAAATGGTTTTCATAAAAAAAACTTTATTCTGTAATATTCCCGTATTTTATTGTATTTGTCCCCCGTTTTTGATAATTTCGTAACTCAGAACGTTCGTTCTTTAGTAACGAGACGTTTATATTAGGCGTAGAACAGAAAACGCAAAGAAGCAATAACTGCTGTCGGGAGATTCGGGAGTTACTGGCAGCACTGTGACACGGCTTGTCAAAATATAGCTCAGTCAGCAGCCATCTTGTTTTCTGAGTTAAGTCGCTGACGCGCCGGTGAATGTCTATTTGGTGAAAAAATTATCAGGCTAAATAACGTGCTTTTCAAGTCTCCGTTAAGTTTAATATGCTAATTGTTTTGTTAATTTATCATTGGCCTTTGGTTAAATGCGTAGTAGAATACTATTATTATTGAAATATTTAGAAATACTAGAGTAATATATATATTTTAGGCTATGTTTTCTCAGGATTTAATATCAGTTTCGTAACATTTGGTTACATAACGAAACTAAGTTACTCTAAGGCTTAGTTCACGATGAAGAAAATATGGTAAATTATTAGGTAGATTCCGTTGAAGAATCTACGTATTGTAATCGATGCAACGGCGGGTTATTTTATTGCTTAAGAAATATGTCTTTAATTTTGCCAAATTGTTTTTTTTTCAATTTAGTATGTTGGATATTAAGTAAAAGTATAAAAAAATATAGTGCCATTCCATTTTGGTAAAATAGTAAGTATAAGTATGGTTTTCTACTTTAATTAAGTAAGTAACGAAATAATAAAATTATATTTTTTTCTATATTAAGTATTTAATATTGGTGTTTAAAAATTAAAAACCATTTTGTCTAAAAATATCTTGTAGTATAAACAATTATACAACAAACAATAATAATAAGCATAAGTGTCATATAACAAATAAATAATTTCAGATATTTGAATTAACAAGATTCAAATTCAATACTTCATTATCCATTTTTCAATAATAAAAATTGCATTGTGAATGCAAAAAACTAAAAATTAAAATAACTTAACAAGGTTAATTTAATAAATTAATAAATAAATAAATATTGTCTTACAATCACACCAATTATCTAATAGATACTTAATAGAGTTTGATCAACGAAAGATGAGAGTCGGTTGGAAAAGGAACTAATTTTGCGCCTTATGGCGCCGATTCCCCAATAAAGGGTATTTTAAATTATGGATTACTCGCAAATCACAAGTACTTAAAACTAGAAAAAAATATATGTTATTTCACAGTTATTTATCTAGTGCTTCCGGCCGTTTTTTTCCGATTGGTGATATTTTACTGTGTCAAATAAAATCCCAAACATCCGTCTAATCGTAATCCAAATATCGTATTACTTGCAGTATACTTGGTTTTAGTTAATGAAAAATATACGAAAATGATTGTCTTTGAGTAGCCGAGGGATTCCGGCCGTCATAATTTTAATTTTTTTATTAGTTAATTTTTAATTAAATTTTAAGTGATTTTCGATTCGCGGGGCGCTCGCGAGTTCACAGTTCACTGCCGGCTGCCGCTGCGTCCGCGTGAAGTGTATCGAGCGCGGCCCAGCAAGCGTTAGCGTGCCTATTTCGGTCGGGAATCCTCGCCTTATTTTAGGGGTCAGCTTCCAACAACTTATCACGCTAATAGGGTAATTTAACAGGGAAAGTGGCGCCTCCAGTTCAGTCTCATCTTTCGTTGACCAGACTTTATCTATAATGTAGTTTACTTATCAAACGCCCGCTAGTTTATGTTAAGAAAAATAAATTATTCATGCACTTAACACGTGTGATCTCATCCTAACATTGTGAGTTTAGTTAGTCACAATTTCTCAGTTTCGTTACTAGGTACCTCAGTTTAGTAGCAATTTCGTTACGGTACATCAACTCTGCATTCCACCCTTTAACCGATGCCCGTAATTTAGTCAAAAGCAGTTTTGACTACAAAAATCAGTTCATCAGTGACGAGCGTCTCACGAAAGTCACGCAAGTCACAATCTCACGGCTGCGTTGACATTTCAGAGGTGAGAGTTTGCCTCGAAAGTCCTGTAGAACACGTGATATGTTAGAAATTTAAGGGGATCGCGAAGCGCAGCGAAGCGATCGCAAAGTATACTTGTCACCTGCACTGCAGCCGTGAGCTACTGTCGCGAGACGCTCTTTAACTAATTTTTGTAGTAAATATACCTATACAATGTTATTAAATTAGATACAATTAGACACAAATGATGTGACGAACTGTGAATTTATTTATTTACTTACCTATGAATGTTTGTTCTTTTCAGATGTTTATGGGGTTGTTGGTACTTTTAAAGATGGATTGGTGATAAAAACCGAAGAAAACAACGATCCATGTAATGTAAAAGCATTCAGTAATCTACCTACACGGTAATTATTTTATCCCTTCGCATAATTTAAGGGATTATTCTACTCATTAAAACAAACAACTTTTATTAAAGGACCAACACTGAAATCGCGAAAAAAAATCAGGTGTTCCATACAAAAGTGCAGTAATATTTAATAAAATGTATGGAACAGCTGTTTTTTTTTCGCGATTTCAGTGTTGGTCTCCTAATAAAAGTTGTTTGTTTTCATGAGTTGAATAATCCCTTAAATTATGCGAGGTGATAAAAAAATTACCGTGTATATGTCGCAGCAAACTAGCTTACTTAGCCCTTTAATTAACAGCCTAGCCTTTTAACCAAACGAACGTCTGTTTTCAGAGGCTGGGCTCGTATACGAAGAAAAAAAAGAAACCGGCTTGATCCCAGTCGCGCAGACGGACGGACGGCTGAAGCGCTTGTTTTCTTGCGACATAATTTTCCTTTATTGATTACAGCTATAAAATAAAAATAAGTACTAAACTAATCTTCAATAAGTACTTAAAAGAAATAAATATAACATTATTATTTGGAAGTTTTGGGCTTCATTTAATGACCAAATCGGAGGTTCGACCGAACCGCGAGTCAAGGTTCGGTACTCGGCCGAACCTCGTAAAAAGTGCCGAACCTGCCAGGTTTACCGGGGTCTGGCTGCAAACTCTTCTTTCTATTGCTGTAACAATGGCTGTAACACAAACTCTTTATACCTACTTAAAACTTATTTTCCACGTTTTAGTTCGGTTAGTTATTAAAGCGTTTTTTTAGTTTTTTTTTAACTATAATTTTGATATTTCACTCAAACAAGTGAAATGGCTAACAATGGAAATTTTTTGCCATCGATCCATCTAATTGACTTCAATAAATTACCTAATAGTGTTACTATTAGTAACATAGATAATAAACAATTGAACTTGCGTAATACCTACTTATACACAAGATAATGATAACATAGATAACCCTAGAATATTTTTCAGTCGGTGTTTTAGCTTGCCAAAGGATACACGTCCAAAATTTCATTTTAGCCATTAGGTACGTGAATTTCGTAATATTTGTAAATTTAAGTGTTTCCGTGACAAACGACCACTAAACTTGTATGGTGTACTGTTATGTTAATGTGAAGTAACCATACAAATGTTTACATGCTTACTTTATTTTTTTGTCTTTTGTGTTCATTAGTTTAATTTACTGTAAATTCTGTAATAAGTGTTATACATTGGTAAGACTTCACCGTTATAATGCGATTTAATTATTTTGAGTAGCCTCTGTAGTAGGGTTACCATATCTCAGGATTTGGCCTGAGATCTCAGGATTTTTGGACTCATCTCAGGATTGCGGCCGGATTTTGCAAAACTCATGAAATCTCAGGATTTTTAGAATTTCCAATAAAATACAAAAGAAATAGTAAAATAAATGCTTAGATTAAAAGATCTTTATAGATCTATTAGAACAAACTAACTTCCTTTGGTAATAATTAATCAATAAGTACTAATTATCTTAGTAGATACTTACATATCTTTTTAAGTAAGGTTTTTTCTTTAATTATTGATTTATTGCCCCCCCCCCCCCCCCCGCTCGCAAACTCAGGCTTTTTCTATGGAAATCAGGCCTATTCTCAGGACTTTTGTTTTTTTCATCTGGTAACCCTTCTGTAGGTACCCCTATTCGGTTGTGCACACGACTGACACGACTAAACTAAACTAAAAACTAACCTTAAAAAATCTCTAATTTTAATCAAGTTTTAGTCTAAAGCTATTCCGTTGGACACGCCAATCTAAACGAAAAAGGACTAAAGTTCGACTAATTTCAATTGATGGTGTTGCAATTATAAATTGTGATGTGAAAACCCAGTTTGACAGCACTAAACCTAAATTTAGTCTAGTTTAGTCTAATTGGTGCTAGCCGAATCAGGCTCACTGTCTCAGACCAAATTGGTCTGAGCCTACTGTATACCTCGTGGTCGTGGGTTCGAGTCTCATCGGAGCTGGGTCGAATTTTCCTAAAACTTCATTTTCAATTTTTTAATAATGTACTTACACCTATTTATGGATTTAAATGAGATCAAGTAGGAAGCTAAAAATCGGATGCTTGTATTTTAATAATTAATCATTTATATTAGTAATTAATTAAATACAAGCATCCGTTTTTTTCCGGATCGGTAAAATTCAGTGGTAGTGCACAAACGGCCTAAGGCGATGAATCCCGACCGAAATAGGCACGCTAACGCTTGCTCGGCCGCGCGCGATACACTTCACGCGGACGCAGCGGCAGCCGGCAGTGAACTGTGAACTCGCGACCGCCCCGCGAATCGAAAATCACTTAAAATTCAATTACAAATTAAATAATAAAAATTTTACACTTATGACGGCCGGAATCCCTCGGCTAATCAAAGACAATTATTTTCGTATATTTTTCATTAACTAAAACCAAGTATACTGCAAGTAATACGATATTTGGATTACGATTAGACGGATGTTTGGGATTTTATTTGACACAGTAAAATATGACCAATCAAAAAAATACGGCCGGAAGCACTAGATAAATAACTGTAAAATAACATATATTTTTTCCAAGTTTTAAGTACTTGTGATTTGCGAGTAATCCATAATTTAAAATACCCTATTTTGGGGAATGCCCGCCTATCAAATCCAGCAAGCGGACAAGGCAGTCATCGAAATGTACCATTTAATTTAATCTATTTTATTGTTTTAAATATACATTTCTAATTTGATGTTTTTTTTTCAGTATCACTGTCAGAAGTCATGAAGATCGGTTTCATTGGAGGTGGCAGACTGGCGTTTGCTTTAGCCAATGGATTTATATCAGCAGGTACAAATGGTTGCCGTACCTAATCTAACATTATAACAATATTTATTAAAATCATAATTTTGGATCTACGTATTCATAATTGAAGGGTACAGGGGCAAACAAGAAATGTCACAAACAGGTTTTTTTTTTTGTCTTGCATAATTATTTTTTATTAATTTACTGATAGGAACCTAAGTTTACTTTACAAAGATCGGCTGTAAATACAAATAAACTTTTGACAAATGTTCACAAATATACTTAGGATTAAAATGTAAATTACACAAAAATCTGTGTTTTGTGACATAATAATTATAATTATAACACAATAATTATTGTCTTTTAAACTAGGTGTACTTATTTATGTATTTTCTTCTAATCTATATAGATAGGTACCTAATATGTTTTTTTTCAATATTGTAGGTCTCGCAAAGCCAGATGAAATCACAGCCAGCTGTCACCCCACTGACAAGATGAGTGCGGATGCTTTTAGGGTAAGTAATTAAAAAGAATAGCATATTAAATGACCTACTTATCTATATAAATAAAATTCAAAGTCCTGGCTGACTGACTGACTGACTGACTGACTGAGATATCAACAACGCACAGCCCAAACCGCTGAACCTAGAGACTTCAAATTTTGCACATAGAAACGTTATACGGTGTAGGCATTCACTAAGAAAGGATTTTTGGAAATTCCACCCCTAAGGGGGTGAAATAGAGGATGAAAGTTTGTATGTAAGTCCGTCAGTTTTGAAGTTAGGATCTTTAAACAATGTATTTAGGCTGGCAATTGAAAATTAAGATTTACCTGTGTCAGCGTTTTTGACAATTCCACCCCAGAAGGGGTGAAAAGGGGGATGAAATGTTGTATCTGGAAAGTCCTTTATTAAATTTATTATTTAGGCTTATGGTCGGAAAGTAAAATAAATAAGCAAAAACATGTTTCGTATTTTTTCCAAAATCAACCCCTTAGAGGTTAAATGGATAAATAAACCTAAAAATCGATATGGATGTCGTTATTGAGGTTTTATGAGATGACGATTGCAAAAATGGCATTTATTTTGATGTTTAACACGCTGAACATAATTCAACCCCTAAAAGGTTGCAATAGGGGTGAAATTTTGAATGAAAAATCAGGGGTAAAATAGACATTTCAACTTGAAACTTTGTAGGCTTAGGTACTTCTTAAAACAAATAGGCAACACATTTCGTAATTTTCCCAAAATCAAACCCAGGGGGTAAAATAGGGGATGAATATGTGTATAAAAGTCAGTCAGTTTTGAAGTAAGGATCTTCAAATTTTGTATTTAGACTGGCATTGAAAATTTATATTTTCCTGTGTCAGCGTTTTTGACAATTCCACCCCCGAAGGGGTGAAGAGGGGGATGAAATGTTGTATCTGGAAAGTCCTTTATTAAATTTATTATTTAGGCTTATGGTCGGAAAGTAAAACAAATAAGCAAACACATATTTCGTATATTTTCGAAAATCAACCCCTTAGAGGTTAAATGGGATAAATATACCTAAAAATCGATATGGATGTCGTTATTGGGGTTTTATGGGATGACGATTGCAAAAATGGCATTTATTTTGATGTTTAACAGGCTGAACATGATTCAACCCCTAAAAGGTTGAAATAGGGGTGAACTTTAGTAAGTATTGTCTCGAATGTCCACGCGGACGAAGTCGCGGGCGGAAGCTAGTTATATTATAAAGGAAAAATAGGAAGAATAATGACTTAAGTTTAATGTTTTTACCAAGAGCCCAATCGCGCTAATTTTAAGCGATACCTAAACGTAAAATTAATTCGCTAACCGTCAATTCAAGTTAGAAGTACCTATTGGAACATTCAAAATAGATAGTAAAAAAAAGTTAAATAGATAGCAAACTACACTACATTTAGGTACCTACGTACCTATTAAAAGAAGTCTTCTTAGCAATATCCTACAAAAAATAATATAAAAAGCTAAATGTTTCCATGGTCACGAGAAAAACCATATACTGAACAGCGGGTCTGTTTTAATGTTATTTTTAATTACTTACTGCAAGATTTTGAGTGAATACTTATCTATCCACAAATACTTCTGAAACCAATCGTAAACACAATACGTTCCATAATGACATAATGACTGTTCTGTGACGTACAGTTTACCCTTGATCTTGCGTCTTGGGCAGTAAAGATAAAGTTATCTAGTTTATTTATTTGAGACTAGCGCTCCTCTCGCGACTTCGTCCCTGCGGAATCGAGATACCTATTCACAAATGTTTTTTAGGGTTCCGTACCAAAATTGTAAAAAGGAACCCTTAAGGTGTGAATCTGTGTGTCTGTCTGTCATAGCTAGATATCTCGATAACTACTTATAACGCTTTTAAGTTTAGATGACATTTGCCCAACTATTTTGCAAATAAGAGAGAAAAAAAAACATATATTTTTTTTGCAACAAGGGCTGAAAGTGCTGAAAGGGGATCTTAAAATTCGAAGTGGGGATACCTACTAGGGCATATGTGGTATCATATGAAAGAGCGCTGCTTGCACATGACGAATAAAGTCTCGCCGGTGAAAACATTATCACGTTTTATTTAGGTAGGTAGGTATTTATATTTATGACGGTATGGAAACCCTCGGTCACAGAATATATACTTAATAGTGCGCGAATCCGACTCGCTCTTGACCGGTTTTTATACACGTCCATAACTAAGCTAGTTAGGTACCGAAAACAAATAATATTATGAATAAAACGACCAGTAGGTAATTATTTGTTTCAGTCTTTTCAATGTAGTCTCATGCCTAGCCCAACTAACACAAAGTAGCTGTAAAAGAGCTGGTAAATAGATTTTCCGAATCTTTAAGCTGGTTTCAAATCTTGTTTAAAGTACTGGTTAAGCGCTTTTACAGCTCTTTTAAGTGCAAAAGAGGACCATATTAAACAGCTTTATTCCTTAGAAAGGCTGGTTAAAGTCTTTATGAGAGCTGATTATTAGCTGGACTAAGGCTGGTTAATAGCTTATCACTTAGCTTTTATTCCAAATTTGTGCCATATTACATCTTTTAAACAAGTTTTAGTTTGATATCTAACTTACATTAATTTATTTGAACCAACAAAGGATTATAAAGGTTTTAAAAAAAGCTATACTTGTATTGACAAATGAATATGTCTAACAAAATAACAAAGAGTGCAAATGTTATTACTTATAAATATTGGTGAGTAATTTATTGTGTTTTTATGTTTATGAAGACGTGAGACGCATGCGAGGATCAGTTTACTGTGAAAGTATATATGTATTTTAGTTAAAATTTTCAAGCGCTCGTGAAATAACTTAATTTCGTGAAAAATAGTAATAAAAAAATAAAAAAATATTTGAAGGTTATATTATGTTTGCGATTATTTACTCAATATTTGGGCTATTTTTAGGTATCAGTTACATACAACAACCGGTGGAATAGTTTTTAGTCGTTTTCAGAGCAATTCTAGTACTCAGTTTTTGTAATAATAGGATTTGTGAATCCATAATTACTAAATTAATGGCGTCAAATTATTAGACAGCTTTAATACTTGGAAACAGGTTTTTTAAAGCCACAAGCTTGTGAAAGTCTTAAAAAAATCTCTAAGTAGGGTAATGTTTGGTGTATGGCTGGAAGAAAGATTTCAGTAAGGTTTTGGCTGTATGAAAATCTTCCAAGAATACATTTTAAGCTTGATGAGTGCTTTAGGGCTAAATATATAAATAGAAAAACGCTAGTAAGGTCTAGGTATGTATAGGGCTGCCATATTTTGCTAGGGACTCATCGGGACGCCCCGTGAAAAAAAGGAGAAAAAAAAACAATTTTAAGTTTTTTTTATTTAGGCATAGAAAGATACATAATACACGTTTTATGTAGTTGCAGCGGAAGAAGTACTTGGTGTATTAATTGATTGATGAGCCAACCCGTAACCGTTCCCCTTACCTGAGGGCCTACTCTGAAACGCAAAACTCGAAACTTCGGTATACCCGTCCCTCTCACGCTTTAGTCGGGACAGAATCGAGTGAAAAGGGTGGGGCTAACCGAAGTTTCGGATTAGCGTTTCAGAGTACGGTCCCTGCCCCCGCGAACGCTAGGCGAGAAAAGTATACTCGCGGAATGACGCCCGGCCGCGCCCGTGTCAATTCAAGTATAATTGTAAAATTCTATCTATACCTACCTATCTAGGATCACATGCAAATGTAATCATATTGCGACGCCAGAATCATAGAAAATGCCTAACGAACCGGCAAATGTTCAAAATTGCGGCCTTTTGCCACAGAATATATAATACCTAGTACTAACGTCTTTTGCATTGTGATATATCACAAGTACATATCAATCAATCAATCAATCAATTAATTTACTTAATTATTGCTTTATTTTAGCCAACAAATCAACATCATGGTCAAAATGATGCAGTGGAAGTGCAAGAAGTACCTAATTATATTTTTTGGAAGTATTTAAGTGGTTAGAATTAAAGTTGGTTTGTAAAATTAAATACTATGACTTGTTTTATTGGTATAAAATGAGATGTTTTAGAATAAACTCAATTTACGAATCTGACGAAGTAAATAGTGCTCTTTCAAAAGTGTCACATTGGTTTAATAGTAATAATTTATCATTAAACTCAAAGAAAACTGAGTGTTTAAAATTTTCGTTACCTAATGTAAGACAAGTTGATTTTCATATAAGACTAGACGGCGATATGGTCGAATTCATTAACAATACAAAGTTTCTAGGTATTATATTAGACTCGCGACTACAATGGGATCCTCATATCGAAGCCTTGGCGAGTAGACTCAGTTCGGCCGCATTCGCAGTTAAGAAAATAAGGCTCTTAACCGATATTGAAACGGCTAGAATAGTCTATTTTAGTTATTTTCATAGTGTTATGTCCTACGGCCTTTTGTTGTGGGGCTCAGCCGCTAACATCCACAGTATATTCGTGCTCCAAAAAAGGGCTATTCGCGCCATGTACAACCTCCGATCGAGAGATTCTTTAAGAGATCTATTTAAAGAAATAAACATTTTAACTGTTGCAGGACAATACATCTATGAAAATATAATTTATGTGAAAAAGTATTATAATACATTTGTAAAGCAGAGCGATATTCATCGCTTTAACACAAGAAATAAAGATAAACTTGTCGTTCCCAAGTTTAGGCTAGAAAAATCCAGAGCCTCATTTCTGGGGAAAAGCATAGCCTTTTTTAATAAAGTTCCACAGCATATAATTGAACTACCATTGCATAAATTTAAATGTTACATTAAAGAGTCGCTGATGAGCAAAGGATACTATAAAGTAGACGATTATTTGAATGACCGCAATGCATGGTCATGATGTAACACATAACATAATCACTGTTTAATATGATGTAATTTTATACTAAGCAATTGTTGTATTAGTAACGATATGTTTTTTTTTTTTGTAAATGTCGTTACCTAACTAAGAAACGCTGGCAAGTTTCTTGCGCCCATTCTTCTTGTCAGTTAAAAAAGTCTTGAATGGGTGGTAGGAAAATATTGACGATTCATAAGTACATATTTGTTATGTCTAAGTGAATAAAGAATATTTTTATCTTTATCTTTTATCTTTTTATTTATCGAGATAGATGCAAATTTTGAAAGAAAATACGAAAATACTTATACGGAACCCTCTACATTTAACGCCCACGCTTGACCAGATTTTTGTATTTACATGATTTACAATTGACCGTGTATACAGCCTTGATATGAATAACGCTCTTCATTGTCATACTTATATAGGAAAAAGCTCGTTTATAGTTTTGCTCTAGGGTCTTATAAGACTGTATTTATTAAGGTTTTGAAATATTCCAATAAACAGCTATTATTTGTTGACAATCTATTATCAAGCTTAGAGTTTTGAAAAGTATTTTATGGATTCTGTTTTATATATTATGCCTTATTTTAATACACTATAAAACTATTATACTTAAAAAAGTGTTTTTGCTGTAAAAGTACAGCTTCAATCTGTATATTTTATTTTATCAAAACTTTAATAGAGTTCGTAGCTTAAAATAATTTATGTAAAGACTGCAATACAGCTTAAGGTTTTTATAAGACTAATAAATTCTATAGACCAGCTAGAACACGTCGCGGAAACCATTATAAAACCCTAATTTAACTTTAGGCTGTAACTCGAAATATATTATTCCGTTAAACTGCTAATGTGTTAGTTGGGAGGTAGGTACACGTACATTATGCGTGGGATAGTCTCAATGGGATACTCTATATCAAATCAAATCAAATCAAAATCACCCCCACACCACCCATAGCTGGCCAAGGGCCTCCTCCAAAACAGCGTAGCTCTAGCTAGGTACCTATATAATCCACTCTTGGCAAAAAAAAGGCCGACTGGCATGGCTGCAAGCCCAAGCTTTTGAAAAGACATCTGCAATTACTCTTTAATTACTGAGTAAAAAGATGCTTAAAACAAAGAAATAACTATTGCATTAAGTACGTAAGTAGTTGAATTTTTACTATTTTGCACTCACAATGCAATTTTTATTACTTACTTATTGAAAAATGGAAAATGAAATATTTTTGAAAAAAATCGATCCGGCTCACAACTAGCCCCGATGGGATTCGAACCACGACCTTTCGCTATCTGCTAGTTGTGAGACGGACGGGTCGATTTTTTCAAAAATATTTCATTTTCCATTTTTCAACTATCGCATTTTTTACAGAACTTGGGAGCAACTGCCCTATTCGAGAACCGCTCGGTGGTGGAAAGGTCGGAGGTGATCATAGTGTCGGTGAAGCCCGACGTGGTCGGCAAGGCACTGCGTGAGGTGCAGGATCTTCAGGCTTCTAGCAACAAACTATTCATTTCAGTGGCTATGGGCGTGTCCACTGCTAGCATTGAGAAGGTAAGGATGTCAATAGTTCCACTAGTGCCACTTTCAAAAGAATAGATTAGTCTTATAGCTTGTCTTCTGCCTCGCGAACACAGTAACAAGCAGATTATCTAAAGTGACGATGAGAGACGACACAAGAAAGAGAAATAAATTAGTCTGCGGGATTCCAACAGCAAGCTAAATTCATATCGGTCGTTATGGTAAGGTAAAAGTTTGCACTAGTGCCATTCTTGGTATACCTAATAGATGTGCGTCTCCTGTCTTGTTAACAACAGTGGATAACAAGAGTGATGACGCAAGAAAATGAGAAAGAGTCTGCAGGTTTCCAACAACAAGCCGTTCATATCCGTCGCTACGAAGGTGTCGGTCGACTGCTATAGTGCAGCAAGCTTTTCTGTTCCGGTGATTATCTTTGGAACTAAAACAGTTTTCATACGACAGTCCATTTTGACAGCTAATTTGGTATTGCAAGTGGCTCCTCTGTCACGGCTGTCACCGGAACAGGAAAGCTTGTGGCACTGTAGCATTGAGAGATTGGGATAAAATTTCGTTTATTACCACTTTCGCGATATTTTGAAAGAACATCAGAATTTTTTTTAAGTCGTAGTGGCAACTATTATATATTCTGTGGTAGTGGTTCATTAAAGCTGAGACAACTTGACTGTTTGGACCACTGCGGGTCTAGTTTACAACATCGATCGACAAACACGCTACATCGATGGTCCTGTATCAAACAACGTTACATCGAAGGGTCACCGCTTCTGCAGTAACAACATATCGATATGGTACGATACATCGACAGTTCACCATATCGCCGGTACGCTACATCGACAGTTCGCCGCGAGACGGTATGCTACATCGACAGTTCGCCATATCGATGGTACGATACACGTAGTAACTATTTAGTAATCTGTGACGATACATCGACAGTTCGCCATATCGACTGACGGTACGCTACATCGACATTACCTACCTACATAACATCGAAGCTACGACAATGTAGTGTTTGTCTTTGTTGAAATCACAGATAATAGTTGAAATATTAACTCACTGGAACTTCACTGGAAACATTAAATCAATGGCATAGTGCTTCGTAATATTTAAGAGTTTAGTAACTAAGTAAGTAGGTATATGAAAAAAGGAAGTGTTTGAATAAAAACTTATCTTCATCCAGATGTTGCCGTCCACTGCTCGAGTGATCCGAGTGATGCCCAACACCCCAGCTCTGGTGAAGGAAGGCGCTGCTGCCCTCTGCAGGGGTTCCCAGACCACTGATGAAGACGTCAAGTTAGCTACTCAGCTCTTCGAAGCTGTAGGCACTTGCGATGAAGTGCCGGAATATCAAATGGATGCAGTAACTGCTCTTAGCGGAAGTGGACCAGCTTATGTGAGTTGTAAAGAGTTTAGTAAGCACCAGTGTAAGACAAGTTATATAACACCAGTTTTGATGAGATATGGACAGTCTAACTTCGGTATAATAATAAACTGTGTATTTCAACTGGTATTAGACCGAATTGTAAAAGTGAAAATTAAGTACCATGCTGCCAGAAGTTTTAGGGTCGGCGCAGACTATGGCGCAGACAGAGCGGAAAAATCCTCGCGGAAATTTTTGAGGTCATTGAAAAATGAATTTGAAAAATTATTTTTATAAAAAAATAAAACCGCGTGAAACATGTACGATTTTTTGTTGTTTTTGTTAAAACCCGCCCGACTTCAAAGTACTTACGTTATTTATTTGGTAAGGAATTATTTCTTACTTTTTTGATGTGATTTTTTTGAAGGCGGTTTGGAAACTTGGAAACCAGCCTGATGTAATAACGTTTCAATCATTTCAATCGGTCCATCCGTCTTCGAGTAATCGGTGAACATACACAAAAAAAAAAAAAAACATACATACAGACGAATAGAGAACCTCCTCCTTTTTGATTTAGAAGTCGGTTAAAAAGGAATATCAACAGAGAAGTGAGCGTCGCGTCGCCTCGCGTGCATATTATATTCATATAATTTTGTATTTTAGGCTATGGTGACATGGTTCCGTTTACCTTCTTACCCAGTTTTATTGCTTCAAAACTAAAACGCTGCATTCTTTTACAGATTTACATGTTAATAGAATCTCTAGCAGACGGTGGAGTCCGCTGTGGCTTACCCAGAGACTTGGCATTGAGGCTGGCCACGCAGACCACGCTCGGAACGGCCGCCATGCTGAAAAATGGCGGACATCCGGCTGCCATGAAGGATAACGTTACAAGCCCAGCTGGATCCACCGCCGAGGGAACGTATCATTTAGAAAAGAATGGTAGGTAATCTTATACTTCTATACTAGATTTATACTATCTAGTTAAACTTCCATAAGTACCTACTAACTAATGTTATACAGGTAGTAAAAAAAAAACAGTAAGTACTTACAGAGATTTTAGGGGAATACTTCTATACTAGATTTATACCATCTAGTTAAACTTCCATAAGTACTAACTAATGTTATACAGGTAGCAGGGGGGTGTCACTCCGCAGTTTAGACACGTTTGGCCGGCGCGCCTGCCGGGCAGGCGTATGGCAGAAGGATGCCGCTCGGCTCGTACGCTCCACGTTCGCGCGTAAAACGATCGATCATTTCTGTGATTTTTGTGCACCGAACAATGACTACTAAACGTTCTTATAATCCGTATATACTGTTCTTATAATACTGTTGTGTTTACGGGTGTATAAATAAAAGAAATAACAAAATAAACAACAAAACCGAACTCGCAAGTCGCTCGCAACAGTCGCAACCCTAACCAGCGAGCGAGCTGTTTGAGACATTCATAGAAATAGAAACGCTCGCGCGTAGCTATTGGGTACAGTTTTGCTTGCATGCGCGAACTCTAGGTTATTATAACAGAAGGCAAGCGATGACAAAGCAACCGGAATTGGACTTTATTTCCACGCAGAAAGATTTATTTTTATTTGAATGAGCTTGCAGAGTGAGTCTTCTGTGCCTTAGCACTATTATTTATTCTGTGCAGGTAGTAAAAAAAACAGTAAGTACTTACAGAGATTTTAGGGGATGGAACAGCTGATAATTTTTTTCGCGATTCCGTGGTCGGCCCCATAGTAAAAATTGCTATAAAATCTCTGTAGGTACCTACTACTGTTTTTAAATCTCTAAAGGTACCTACTACTGTTTTTTTAACTAGTTACCTGTAAGTAAAGATTTTTAGTTTGTTTGTAAGTATGTTTGTAATGGCTAAGGTCAAAAACTACTCAACCGATTTAAAAAATTCTTTAATCAGTAGAAAGTGATTCCCAAGTAAAATAGGCTTTATGACATCCAGCTATTCCTACGGGAACGGCAATCGTGCGGGTAAAAACGCTGGGAGCCACTAGGTACATACTAGTCTCAGATGTGGAGAGTTAAAAAAGCCCATAATTACTATCGCTAGCCCATTTGCCATTGGTGCATAAGTGGTGTAATTCATGATAGGTAGGTAGGTACTTACATAATATCAGCTAAGTACCTAATTTAGTTGTCTTCGTGTTAAAATTCTGCCGAAACGTGCGTCGTATGATTTTGGCTATTTAAATAGTTATCTATTTGATTGAATCAGGCGTCACTTGGCGGCAGGGACCGGATACCGATATTTGCTAATATCGATATTTTAAGGAAAATATCGATAATGGAATCGATAACTGAGATATAATACCGATATTTGTATCGCTAATTTAAGTACTAGTATAAAAGTATCGATAATTTTATCGATACCTAGTACTGATATGCTAGGCTGCGCTGCGACGCGACGTTGCCAGTTCGCACGACACGTGTAACGCGGGCGGGGGCCGAGTGCGGGTTGCGTGCGACTTGCGGAAAGACGGTACGGCAACAGCGCGCAAGCAGCGAGCAACTTAGCTGGACTGGAGTGACTGGAGCGTTCATTTGATGTTTCATTATTCTCGCGTGACTACCTACTATATAATCAATAAATTATTCTTATTCTTAATCTTATTCTTATTCTACTTTCGTTTGTTATTAATACTCTCGTTTGTTATAAAAATTACAACATTCTTATCAATAATGGGACGGCAAAATTTGTTTCTACTATGCTACTGCTATCTAAAAAAATGCAATATCAGTTAAGCTTTAAAGAAAATGATTGTTTATGTTATAATTATAATATTTAGTTACATAATAATTATCATTAAATAAATATATAAAATAAATATGTAGTTTAAAAAACTATAAAAACACACTTTTATAGGAACAGACTAAAAGTACAAAATAACCGTCTATTCAGTAACTGAAATTAAAAAGCGTGGTGCGCGTTGTCAATATTAACTACTTGAATGCATGCTTTGCAAAGGGCGCACCACGCTTTTTAATTTCAGTTACTGAATAGACGGTTATTTTGTACTTTTAGTTTTTTGACATAAAAACTTACGGGGTACTTACCCCTAGTGTAAGTTTTTATGTCAAGCAAACGCAAACTATTTCGATTCCGTATTTATGTCAATTTGTATGAAAACTGTACCAGCGCCTCTAGCGGCGAGTAGCGCGCTTATACAGTTTTCATACAAATTGACATAAATACGGAATCGAAATAGTTTGCGTTTGCTTGACATAAAAACTTACACTACGGTCACTGTATGTTCCTGTGACAGCCGTGGCGGAGGAGCCACTTGCAATTCGAAATTAGCCGTCAAAATGGACTGTCGTAAGAAAACTGTTTTAGTTCCAAAGATTATCACCGGAACAGAAAAGCGCGTAAAGAAGCCATCATGTTAGTGGCTTTGTAGTGAATACAAACTACTTAAAGTATTTTATTTTTTATTGATTGATAGACAAGCGCTTGCCCGCTATCATGCCCCTAAGCGTTGATGCGATCTACGATGAATCGCGCTTGCCTAATGCTGCATACGCACCGGACAAACGAAGGCCAACGAACGCCATCCAAGGGGTTCTGTTTTCCCCTCTCAATCAGATGATCAGAAACTCCGAATGTGAACTGGAATCGCTCCCAGTGATCCTTTGCCTAGCTTTAGATTGAACTTCAAAGGCCAGAAACGTGAAGCGAGCAATGCCTGATGTCGTTCGTTGGCGTTCGTGGGGCCGGTCTGTGTGCAGTCTAAAAGGTACCGGTATAAAATATACTAAGAAAAAAATCATCATTAAGATTAATTCATTATGTGTCTTAAACATGGTATTAGGTACATTATTGAATTAAACAAATAATGGAAAATATCCTGAAATTGGATAAATGTCTAAGTAATATCACAGAAAAAAAACTTTTACAAACTTTTGACCTAGAATTATAAGATTTGACAAAACTGCAGATCTTACAATAAAAATAAAGGTTAAAAAAATAATGATAATTTATAGTTTAATCACTAAAAAACTAATTCCAACTTATATTTGTAGTTAATTTCATACAAGATGTGTACATAGGTCTTCAAATATAAGTTTCTCTACGTTTTATAAGATGTCAAGAAATCTTTCCGAAATAAAAGGTACCCTATATGTTGAACCGGGTTATAAGTTATTACTACACAAAGTTTGGTAAAAATCCGTCTAGTAGTTTTTGCGTGAAAAGCAAACATACCGACGTCAACAAATATAAGTTCGTCAACGTTTTTTTAAATATAATGACATTTCCCCGCAATAAAAAGTACCCTATATGTTGACCCGGGTTATAAGTTATTACTACACAAAATTTGGTAAAAATCCGTCTAGTAGTTTTTGCGTGAAATGCGAACATACAAACAGACAAACAGATAAACAGATAAACAGACAAAATTTTTAATATCTATTGTTTTGGGGTCTATATCCTGTACACATCACATAGTGGTAATTATTTTTAAAAAATATTTCATGTACAGAATTTTTTTCCGTTTCTGTTTTATTATATGTATAGATACCAGCTTGGGATTTTTGGTTTTTGGCCACCCTTCTGATTTTAAGATGACGGGCGATACGCTTCTTTTACCTGAAATTAAAATTTGGTTGCTTCGTGAGATGCACGCGCTTCACCGATTTACCTATACCTACACCACAAAATTTTAATTACGTAGTACAAAGATTTAAGGGGATGCTAAATAATAAATAAATAAATAACTTTTTTTACAATCACACCAATTGAAGTATGATTGCAACATATTACACAAACAAGATGTTTGCATTATCGCGCATTTACAGAAAATTGGAACACACGCGTAGCATTCTCAGCAATCTAGAATAAGATCGCTTACTAAGATAATGTATCTTTAATTGTACTCAATATTATTATCTCAATATACATCTTGACACCGAACAAGTCACATCTCTTTTATTACCTTAGCCTCGGTAAAGCGTCATACCTCTTCATGGCGACCCTTTGCCAACCGAACTTATAAATTTTTGCGGGAAAATCATTACTACATGGAGCAGCAAAGCAAAATTTTCAACACCATACTAGCAGCAGTCTTCGTTGCGGTGCTATTTGGCTCTACACTTCTGTTCATCGCATTACTTGGGAAGACGAAACAATAATATGGGAGCACCACAAAGTAAAGAAGAAGTTATCATCGCACAAACCGCCAGCGGCGACGCCCAAGCAACGCAGAAAACTTCAAGCCAGCTCACTACAACAGAAATTTTACTATCCGTCATACTGCTTCTCATCGTTATACTCATCATTTACGCCTGCATCCGGAAAATTTGGGACCGAATTGTCAACCGACTCCGTAGAGAATTCAACAGCGCAGTTCTAAGAAACACAATATCTTCCGTGGAACTGGCAACGACGTCGACTCAACCATCAACGTAGACCAGGAGGTGTCCAGGGTAGAAACCCGGCCCATTGTACGAGGGGCAAGGGAAATCCCAGCCCGATCTTCAGTTAGCTGTTTCAAGCG
Organism: Crambus lathoniellus; assembly: GCA_949710035.1. Lineage (NCBI taxonomy): Eukaryota > Metazoa > Arthropoda > Insecta > Lepidoptera > Crambidae > Crambus > Crambus lathoniellus. Next base: position 8,844,418 of record OX453323.1, on the reverse strand, counting down.
GTCCAGGAACCCATCTTAGAAGTCTGAAGATCCTACACACTCAAGGAGCATGAGAAAACCCCCAGCCCGCAGCCCCAGCCCCCACACGCCACGCCGGTCACCACATACCTACTCATCGTGCAGAGACGTAATTATTTTATTCGCGCGCTATAATGCCACCGTAAGTCGTAAGTTATTTTATACCTAAACGTTTTAAATAATATGTAGGATGACATTTTTTTTTCTTATTAGATAATGTCATTTATTATTTCCGATTTAAATGAATTGCATAAGAAACTATTGTATATTAAAGATAATTTAGTAAAACTAGGACCAGATAGACGTCAAAAAGAGTTAGGTTTTACGAAATTTAATGAAGCGAAACTTGAATACGCGAAATTAGAGTATATTTTAGCTCAAGTACATAATTTAGTTGAAAAATCGGAGGTATCAACTAAAGATATAACTTTAATTAATAAAATAGCAAATGACATTCAGATCATTTATGACAAAATTATTTCTTTAGAGACTTTAAGTGTTAGTAGTATTTCAAAAATGGCAGAAAAAGATAAATTTGACTTGAAGACAGCCATTGCACTTTTACCAACGATGACAGGTCAAGAACACGTCACTAAATCTCTAATTGATGGTATACAATTATATAGTTCAATGATCAGCGATGCTACTCATGGGTTACTTATTGATTTTGTGATTAAAACTAGGCTCTCTCCTAGCGCAAAATTACGTTTAAAAAGTAGTTATCCAACTATTAAAGATTTAATTAGAGATATGAATACGCATTTGATTCAGAAAAAATCTGCTGTTGCTATCCAACACAAATTACAAAACTGTCGTCAAGGTCATAGGTCGATCGAGTCATTCGGCTCGGAACTAGAACAACTTTTTGTGAATTTAACCATAGCACAAGCGGATGACGACGCTACTAAGTTTGAAGTATTGCGTCCCATTAATGAAAAGGTTGCAATCAAGCGCTTTTCAGATGGATTAGTGAATCAAAAGCTTAGTACTATCATAGCATCACGTCACTTTGATTCTTTACCAGAGACTATAAGAACTGCCCTAGACGAGCAGTCAATGTCTACCAGACACGAGGAAGTTATGAACATTAAAAAGTTTCATACTCGTAATTTCTCACGCACACCTACTAATTATCCGCGTCAGCCAAGTAATTATTCTAATAAATATAGTTACTATAATAGATTTAGCGCAAACAATAGGTACGCTGCCGGAAACACGAGACCACAACAAGGTAAGTACATGTCGCGAGACTCCCGCGCCGCGCAAGGAACACAATCACGTTCACGTGACCGCGGTCGGCCGAGCCCGCGCCCGCCGCGCTCAGCTGTGCCTTTTCAACGTGTGCAGTACGCTAGCCACGAGCAATCGACCAATAGTGAGTCACAAGCGCGTTCTGAGCCCCAGAACGATAATAATTTAGATTTTTTTCGTTCCTACTGAAAATTATGTTTTAAACTACAATAATAGTAGTACCGTAACTTTTAACGTAAGTAATAGCAATATCGATCTTTTAGTCGATAGCGGAGCAAGCCTTTGTGTTTTAAAATACGAATGGTTATGCGATTATCCGAAGTTATTGAATTTAATTACATTTGAGAAGTTAGTTATAAAAGGTGTTAGCGGTAAACTAGTATCTGAAGGATATATTTACTTAGATTTGTCTTATAATGGGTTAGTTTTTAGAGAAAAAATGTATGTGTTTAAAAATATGTCTTGTTCTGCAAATGGTATTTTAGGTGATAATTTTTTGAAACGCTATCAAGCTATAATTAACTATAAAGAAAATACTTTGCTTTTAACTAAAGATAGTAATTATGTGTCTATACCTATATTGAGTCACTATAGACATTTGATACCGCCACGATGTGAGGTAATAAAATATATACCTACATCGTTAGGCGACGATTGTGTTTGTTTATCTAAAGAGATACAGAAAGGAGTTTTTATAGGAAGTATAATAGCGAAACCTTGTAATGGTCGCATGCCAGTAAGGATATTAAACACCACTGAGAAAGAAGTTGATCTAGATCTTACCGATTTAGAGACTTTTTCATTGAATGATTTTGAAGTCTGTAATTTTGAAAAAGAGGAGGTTTCTGTCGATCGTGTAAAAACATTATTAGGATTATTAAATTTACCTGAACTGAATTTAGAAGAAAAACGAAGTATTGAGAGTATTTGCGCTAAGTACGCAGATGTTTTTCATCTGCCAGGCGACAAACTCTCTTGTACAAACCTAATGACCCATAATATAACTTTAAAACCTAATGTCTCGCCAGTTTATGTCAAGCCACATAGATTACCGTTCGCACTAAGGAAGGAAGTTCAGAAACAGATAGATATTATGCTCGAAAATGATATTATAGAAGAGGCTACGTCAGAGTGGTCTAGTCCCGTCTTGCTTGTACCGAAAAAAACAGATAGGTCAAACGAGAAACAATGGCGATTAGTTATAGATTACAGGCAGTTAAATAATCGTATTGAGGACGACAAATTCCCTTTGCCTAATATAACTGATATCTTAGATTCGCTTGCAAATAACATTTATTTTTCAAAATTAGACCTTTCGCAAAGCTATTATCAGTTATCTTTAAGCGAAGATTCACGAAAGTACACAGCTTTCACTGCTGGTGATAAAATTTTTCAGATGAAACGCTGTCCCATGGGTCTCCGGACATCTGCGAGTGTATTTTCACGTCTTATGACTATTGCAATGTCAGGCTTAAATTATAAAAAGGCTTTTATTTATTTAGATGATTGCGTAATTTTCGGGAAATCTATAGAAAACCACAATAAAAACTTAATTAGTATACTAGAGAGATTTAGAAAAGTTAACTTAAAATTAAATCCTATGAAGTGTGAATTTTTGCGAAACGAAATAATATATCTAGGACACAAAATAACTTCTGATGGAATTTTACCAGATGAAAGTAAAATTGCAACCATGCAAAACTATCCAGTGCCGATGAACTGCGACGATGTCAATCGTTTTGTCGCGTTTGCAAATTACTACAGACGATTCATACCGAACTTTGCAAACATTGTTTATCCTTTAAATCAATTAAGAAAAAAGAATGTACAGTTTCTATGGTCATCAGAGTGTCAAACGGCATTTGAAAAATTAAAATCAGCATTAATTCAACCCCCTATTTTATCTTATCCAGATTTTTCAGAAAGTAACATCTTTCGGCTACAAACAGATGCTTGTAAGACAGGTTTAGGATCTGTTTTATCTAACATGAACGGTCAAGTAGTCGCGTATGCGAGTAGAAACCTGAAACCCGCCGAGACGAGATATCCCATCATAGAATTAGAACTTTTAGCAATTGTTTGGTCTGTGAGACATTTTCGCCCTTATTTATATGGACGTAAATTTAAAATTATAACAGACCACAAACCGTTAATTTATTTATTTAACTTGAAAGACCCAACAAGCAGACTTACTAAATTCCGATTATTCCTAGAGGAGTATGATTTTGAAATAGAGTATGTTCCAGGACGAAACAATGCAGCTGCAGACGCATTGAGTCGCATACCTATTACATCTTCTACTTTAAAATCATTACATCAAAACACAGTATCAGTTTTAACTAGAGCACAAAGTAAAAAATTAAAAACCCCCACTGATTCTTCTTCAGAGAGCTCCACCAGCACTAGGCCTGATCAACCTATTGCGGTAGAACTTCTCAAGAAACCCGATGACGTAACTGAATTAAGTTTTAATCAATTAAAGTTTGACAATTATTCAAAGTCTAAAGATAGCATTATTTCTAATGCAAGTTGTTACGTTTACGTACCTTCGCAATCAGCGATATATCTGAGTACCCGATCGTCATCTACCCCAGAGGTGTTAGCGAGGGACTTAGAGTCATTATGTCAAAAAATAGGCATACATGAGGTACTTATTATTAAAGAAAAATGTAACGAGAGTAAAATCAAAAGTCTTGTACAAGCAACAAAAAGAATTAACTCTGTTACCCCGCGCTTTCTCATAACAAAAAATATATTAAGAATATATGATAGTGAACAAAAAAGAGTAATACTAAATGATTTCCATCTATTACCTACCAGCGGACACGCAGGAGTTAATAGAATGATGAACAACATTAAGCAATATTATTTTTGGCCAGGTTTGAGTAATGATGTAAAACTTTTTGTTAAAAATTGCCATCAATGTCAATATCATAAGCATAGTAATAAACATATTAAGCAGCCCTTAACCATAACATCAACAGCCCACTCATCATTCGAAAGAATTAGTTTGGATATAATGGGTCCACTCGATGTTGATGACTATAATAATAAATATGTATTGACATTACAATGCGATTTAACCAAATTCGTCGAAGCGTATCCATTACCTAGTAAAGACTCGGTCACAGTTGCTCAATCTTTTACCAATAATTTCATTTTACGTTATGGTATTCCTAGAGAAATATTGACTGACCAGGGAACCGAATTCATGTCATCAGTGATGTCCGAAACATGTTCTCTATTACATATTAAAAAATTAAATTCTACGGCGTACCATCACGAAACTGTAGGCGCTTTAGAAAATACTCATAAAACCCTAGGAGCTTTTCTGAGAATCCAGTGTAATAATTATAAACATAACTGGAGCACCTGGATTCCATATTGGTGTTTTTCTTTTAATACCACAGTGCATAGTGAAACTAAATATACGCCTTTCGAATTAGTTTTTGGAAAAATTTGTAACCTTCCAAATAATTTACAATCAGAAATCGACCCCTTATATAACTATGACAGTTATCCCCGAGAACTTAAGTATCGTTTACAACAAGCGCAATCCGACGCACGACGTAACTTGATACAATCTAAAGAGAAAAGAAAATTATTGTATGATAAAACTAGCAATAATGTTACCTATCAGTTAGGCGATTTGTTATTATTAAAGAACCAAGTAGGAAATAAATTAGATAGTATTTACAATGGCCCTTATAAAGTTTTAAGAGATATGACGTCTAATGTAGAAATTTTAAAAGAAAATAAAGCTATAATTGTGCATAAGAATAATACCAAACCATTCAATAAATAACTATTTTATTTGATACGTAATTATAAGTATAGGTACTTAATTACATACCATGTTACTTAACACTTTGTTATTGTTATGATTAAGTGTAAAATGTGAAGCTTCCGTTTTAATTCAATACCATTTCAATTCGATACCATTTTAATTAGATACAATTTTAATTAGGTATATTGTTTATATTGTAAAACGTTTTTGTATTAGTACGATTTAATAAATGAAATAGTTTTAACTTTGCTATGTTGATAATGTTTAAATTTTGTTTACTTATTTTACTTAAGTAATTAAATTTTGGTTAAGTTCGTTAAAGTCAATGTTACGAGTCTGTTCCTTTTTGCAGGGAGGGGATGATCCTTCCACTTTTTCAGGGGAGATGAAGTATGATTGCAACATATTACACAAACAAGATGTTTGCATTATCGCGCATTTACAGAAAATTGGAACACACGCGTAGCATTCTCAGCAATCTAGAATAAGATCGCTTACTAAGATAATGTATCTTTAATTGTACTCAATATTATTATCTCAATATACATCTTGACACCGAACAAGTCACATCTCTTTTATTACCTTAGCCTCGGTAAAGTATTTGTCTTGGTCTCGGTGTTTTCTATGTACTTAAATATATTAAGTATGTATTTACAAACAAAAAGTATTTAAGTATATATTTATCCGTTATCAAGTTCACGTAGACACAGTTTCTTAAGAAATTAACTACGGCCTTAGATAATTGGTGTGATTGTAAGAAAATATTTATTTATTTATTTATTTATTTATTTATTTATTTATTTATTTATTTATTTATTTATTTATTTATTTATTTATTTATTTATTTATTTATTTATTTATTTATTTATTTATTTATTTATTTATTTATTTATTTATTTATTTATTTATTTATTTATTTATTTATTTATTTATTTATTTATTTATTTATTTATTTATTTATTTATTTATTTATTTATTTATTTATTTATTTATTTATTTATTTATTTATTTATTTATTTATTTATTTATTTATTTATTTATTTATTTTATTATTTATTTATTTATTTATTTATTTATTTATTTATTTATTTATTTATTTATTTATTTATTTATTTATTTATTTATTTATTTGCACATCACATCACAAGTTCACACTACAAAAGAATACAGATAACAAAGAACACAATTAACAAACAATTAAATACATAAAAGAAAATAAAAAATATAATATCTATGCGATGCGCCAATCAGGACCCTGCCTCAGCATACCTATGTTGTTGCTGGGTGTCAAAAATGTCACCCTACAACAACGCTGGTATTCTGGCAGGGCCTGTGCAAGCAACACCAGACGCCACCAAAAAGAAAAAAACAAACATAATAAGCAAAAACAGTTCCTAACTAAAATTGTGTATTATTGTTTCACTAAATATTTTGTTCTTGTTACTTTCGGCTTGACACCGACATCAATCAGATCAGTTAGTTCCAAGATTAATTAGATAAAGTCCCGCCCTTTCGTCCTTTGAATTGAATGATTCAATTTATTTTTTATTTTTACGTTTTTTTGGGATGTGAGTTTTTGTTGGTAGTTTTTGTTTGAAGGCGGTTTAATTTTTTTTTAAAACATTGTTTATCTTTCCATTTTTAGTGTAAAAAATCTAATGAGCAAGCGTCGCACAATGTGCAACGTTTAAAACTGTATCCCATATAATAATAATAAGCGGTAAGGAGTTTTACCTTTCATCATCAGCTCAACTAAGTAACCTGAAAAAATACAACTAAAAATCTTTACGCATCAACGATATATAAAGAATTATCCTCTAACTCCTAACCATTGAAGAGTTGTACCTTCTATCACCAGCTCATCAGCATGAGATGATGCCTACCAGATGCAAATACTTAAAAAACTTTAGAAAATCTATAAAACAGGTAAACTACCTATAAAATTTGCGGGTTTTCCTCGATTTCCCCTGGATTCCACCATCAGCTCCTAACTTGGTAACAATGTAACCACGTCAGGAGTTTACTCTTTTGAATAAAAAAAGAATCATTAAAATTGGTCAATAGTTCGCGAAGATATTGACGTGTAAAGCAGGAACTACCAGCCGAAAATTATGTGTTTTTTCAGGATTGTGAAAAAACTACTGAACTGACTACTTTAAATTTTTCATGGGACCACACATAAACTATTTTATTTCAGATAAAAAAAAGAATTATTAAAATCGGTTAACAACTGGCGAAATTATGGTAAAACATACATGAAAAAAAAATACAGTCGACTTGAGAACCTCCTCCTTTTTTTGAAGTCGGTTAAAAAATAGTAGGCTACTATTACTGTATAGTAGTATGGTATTTGATATTTGGTATTGACACTTTTCCGCATTTAGACTCATATTTGGTCCGTTAAAACTGTATAGTAGTTTTGGCAACCCTAGTTGGGGGTCGCGTGCGGAGTGCGGGGCGGGCGAAAGTAAAAAAAATATGAAAGCGCGAGAGGCATTTTATCGGTATTATATCAGTATTTTAGTATCGGTATCGATACTGATAATTTTCCATAAGGTATCAGTATTCGAGTACTGAAATAAAATATTGGTACCAGTATCGATAATTCGATACCAAAATATCAGTATTTATATCGATATTTCGATATCGATACTAGGAAAATATCGGTATTCCGGTCCCTGCTTGGCGGAAGTCCCTAACCATTGTGAAAAATAAATATATGTAGCTTATTTGCGGAAGAAAGCTACATATATTTATTTTTCACAATAAATAGTTATCTATTATTTATAATGATAACTTTTGTTTAAGCTCACTTGTTTTTATTTTCTAGGCTTCCGATCAGCTGTCATTGGTGCTGTGAAAGCTGCAGAAGAACGGTGTAAAGAAGTGAATAGAGAACTATCTCAAAAGCTTTGACGATATTAAGTAAACTTATGCACTTAGATATTATATAGGATCAATTTTAAACACTGCACAATTTTTTAAGATCGACTCAGAATAGGTAAAATATAAAATTTGTGCAGTGTTTAAAAAAATATCCTGTACCTATGTAAGTAGCTACATAATCTAACTTTATCAAATAAGTAGGTAACTGTGACGGACGTGACGAATATTAATTTGTTGCTTGTAATTTAATAATCAATAAATATTATTAAATGATTGTTCATTTTCAGTTTTTGTACCTTCTAATAAAAGTTTATTATTCTTCGATCAACATACCCTTTCTGTTCCGGTGACAGCGGCGCTACGTACGTTACGTTTTTCTTTCTTTTGTAGCAATTTAACCGGCCCTGCCCCCCTAGCATGACCAACCAAAACGCGATATGATATGATAAGTTATCCGGTTTAACTGTCAAAAGACTATGGGTTTTGACGTTTGAATGTCAATAAATCGCTTTATCATGCGATACATATCGAGTTTTGGGTGGTCATGCTAGGCTTACTGCCGGCCTAGCATGAGCGGCTTTTATCACGCGATATGATATGGTACGGCATTCCGTCTTGCTTACACCTTAGTGGGGTAAGCAAGACAACTTGCCGTACCATATCATATCGCGCGATAATAACCGCTCATGCTAGGTCGGCTGACTTCTAAGAACTTCAGCCGCCAGCAGCGCTATGGTTGGACATCAACTTGACAGCAAAATGACATTAAAAAAAAACACGTTAGTTTCACATTTTGGCCACCGGAACAGAAAAGATTGTGGCACTTGTACATAAGTATATTACAAATTAGTACATATGTACCTACACCCGGGGACAAATTCGGTGAACCACCTCATAGCTACTTCTTTTCGTATGGCTGGCGTCTCACAGTTCACTTGCAGTCCGTATCCGTAATTGCTTAAGCATTGTACTACCGTTGTTTAGTACAAAACCAAATAGAATAGTAAAAGGGTCTGCGCATGCTTGGCGATGTATCAGCCACACGAAAAGAAGTAAGCTTAAGAAGTGGTTCACCGAAATTGTCCCCGATTGTACACAGCCATGGACGAACGAATAAATTAAAACACATGATTTCCGTATGTAGCGCCACCTAGCATCAAACTAGTAGGGCCATCTAGTGGCATAAAATCGAAACTAATAAAAGCACCCATAGACTACCTACGGTTTGGTCTTGAAACAGACTTGAGTTGAATAGCATCTACACACGTTCCGATCCGACCGCCGATTTGGTCTGCTCCAGACCAAATCTGGACGTGTGTAGCGTCGTCGTCCGACCATAATTATTATTATTCGTGTTTGACGCGATCGGCCGGATTTGGTTCGCACGAACTTCACTTCCTACCAAATCGGAACGTGTGTAGGCTTCCGACCGGACCAACTTGGCAGTGTTGACAATTTTGGAGGTTTTCCCCTAAGATTAGGGAGAAAATATGTAAAAGCGGAAATATTTAAAGCAAATAGAATTACGTTTAAGGGATTTTCAGAGTATTTAATTTAATGCTCGTTCTTGAGTTTTACGTAGGACTGAACGAACGAAAGGTTTAAATATGGCCATTTATGAAAAGATTCTATTTATCTATTTGTTTTTTTTAGATATTTTGTTTAAAAACTAGCAATTTGTCGTAAAACTAAATATATATAAAAAGGGCATAACATCTCATCAATAAGTGCTGCTTTTAGTAAATATTTAGCATTTTTTAGTACTTTAATGAAAATAACAGAAAATTAAAAAATAATGAAATTGTTTTTTTATAGTAATAAAACATTAAAAACCGAAAATATTTCTCTTTTTAATTTATTTATTGCAAGCAAATTGTTGTTTTCAGTATTTATAAATTATAATAATATTGGGAGATTAGCAGTGGCTGGCAACACTGCAACAACGGCTAGAGGTCGGCCAGACCAAATCGGAACGTGTGTAGCGCCGACCGATTTGATGCGGCAGGATTTGGTTTGAACGTGTGTAGGCGCCATAGATATATTATTCCTGTAGACGGATCACAAAAATAAGCTATAACTCACCCATCCTTTACCCCTTCTAACACTATCAAATTGTCATAAGATAGAAAGAGACATACATGTGAATCTGTTGCGTCGACATTAGTGAATGTCTCCATTTTGACCATGCAATGCTAGATGATGATGATGCAATGATAGTGCTGTGGTTTTTTTTAACAAGTTATCGATAAAAGATGTCAAAATAATTTGAATGCAATGCGATACATAAAATTACAATGTATATGTATATATCGCAGGCGTATTGTATATTTCACCGTATTACATAGCAACTAGCTGTATTGGAAAAAACAGTACAGCATTGTAATGCGGCGGATTCAAGATACGCCGTATTCAATACGGCTGATCGAAAGTACGCCGCATTGAATAGAGCGCATCGCGATTTTCAATGCGGCTAGACTTAATGTAATTGGGCGGTTCATAATCCGCTTTTCTGTTAGTTTTTAGTACTAATCGTGTCCAAAGTGCTCACGGCCTTAGAATTTTGTTTATGCTATGAAACTTCAGCATAGTTCGAAATATGGCAAAAATTTCTTCCCTCAAGACAAAAGCGCACGCTCAGCTGATCGATCTAGTGTGGCAGAATATTTTTTTTATATTTCGACGTATGCTATGCTCCAAAGAGAAAGTTGTTCAGTTTCATGGTCTAAGCAAGCCCTTTAATTTTGAATCAGTGCCAAATATGAAGTAGGTACTATAATTATACTTGATGAGATCGATGGGTCATTGGTACGCGCATTCTGCATCCGGTCGTTGATGATAAGCAACATTCGTTGAATGGTGACCAAAACTTTATTATCTCGTCTCCTCTGTGCTTCGGAAGGCACGTTAAGCCGTTGGTCTCGGTTGCATTAGCAGTCGTAGGCACCATCACCCACTAATCCGCATTGGCTTCGCATGGTGGGTTATGGCACTTATGGCCCGTTCTACCTGTGGTGTTTCCTTGCACAGGGAAGGCCCAGCAGTGAGGACTTTAATATGATAATGATGATAATTATACTATTTATACAAGGAGGTATAGTCGTAAAACTGAACGAGATTTCTAATCAATTTATTAAATTAAATAATCTGCTGAATGATATCAAGTAAAAAAATACAGATTTCACAATAATTTTTATACTTTTAATGTACTTATTGAATTTTTTAAGTATAAATCCACAATTTGTTTTAATAAGTGCATCGAGCATATTCTTGTTTGTTGCGAAGGTCTCCAATCGTCGTCGCCTTTTCTTAGGTGTCTTATTCACGTTTCCTTTACATCGACGGCGGCGCGGCGGTGGGAAATCTGTTTAGAATTGAGAAAAATTAAGTTTAAATACAAAATTGTTAACACTACAATTTTTTATCGATAATACATAATAAAATCGGACTACAACACTATCAGGTTGGTCAAATGTCAAAAAATCCCAATTGGCTTTAAATTATATATTTTTAGTCTAAAAACACCCGATTTTCTTCAACCAAGTCAATGTTAAACTGTATATAATACGCGTACAGCGATTAGTTTTTGCAAATTTGCTATAAAAAATTTGTTCGCAAAAACACAAAACAATGAGTGTGTGTGACTTACCTCTGAAATGATATGTGTTCATTATTCTCTTTCAAAACACTCACTCTGCTTGAATAACCGGGAACAGTACAGGCCATTCTTAACAAACAACAGATTTACCGCACCACACCATCAAATCTTTCTATATTTTTGTACAAAAAAAGCTTTTCTTTCTGAAGCATTTGTTAACCAGCTGGTTAACAAACAAATATGACGTTTACTTTCAAGTGGCACGCAGCTCATTAAGACGCACACGTTGGGCTATTGTTATCTCTTTTTAACACACGACATGTCGCCATTTGAGAGACGAGAGTCGATCATAGAAGGAATTGTTCATTTTCTTATGCTCCATCTACAGGAATAATCTCTGCAGATCTGCAGTGAAGTTCGCCCGCACCAAATCGGCGGCGGTCGGATAGGAGCGTGTGTAGCAGCTAGAATAGCCGTTACACACGTTCCGATCCGACCGCCAATTTGGTCTGCTCCAAACCAAATCTAAACGTGTGTGTGTAGCGTAATCGTCTGACCATAATGCTGCGGCTACATTAGCGGGCTACGGCAAAGTATCGCAATATCTTTTTCTTTCTAATGCTACGGCTACATTAGCGGACTACGGCGAAGTATCGCAATTTCGCAATATCTTTCTCTTTCTAACCAACCGGTAGTGGCGTATGGAAAGAGATAGTCGACAATAGGACCTACCAATAAAACGCTTATTAATTTACTTAGGTACCTTATTCGAAGCTTATAGTTATAAGACATAGGTGTCACGTGTTCCCTCCCACCTATATTTCTGTCTCTTTTTACCCTATCAGTCCATCCCTTTCCCACTTTCCCACACCACTAGGCAGAGTGGGGAGAACGGCTTGTCGCCGGCTCGCCACATTTTGTTCATCATTGAGTCGAGGATATGACCAGGCAGAAATTGCCTATAAGCTTCGAATAAGGTAAGTAAATTAATAAGCGTTTTATTGGTAGGTAAAACGCTCGTATTAATTTGACTTTACCGTTATTCGAAGCTTATAGTTATATGAGACGTGTGTTCATAATAGAACATCGCTATTTGAAGTCGTAATCTTGTCTATGGCAGACGATGTCAATGTGACAACCTCACGGGTTTGACAGCTGACGTGGGCTGTCACTTCCTTACTTGGAAGTCGTGATTCGTGCGGCGTGTTTTTTTTAGAGGTTATGTTATGTGCCGGCGCACAGAAAAGCTTGGTTATATTTTAAGTGCTTTGATGTTGAAATAAGTGGGATCAGTCAACATAATACTCCCGCAGGGCGCGAGAGAACAATTTGTGCGGTTCCGATTTTGTTATAAGAACGCGACGGGCGTTTCCAGTGGTTTGGATTGTTAAAAGTGATATTGTGAAGGTATTTGTACGGAAAGTACAAATAACATTTGGACTCGCGGCGAGATTGCTGATGGTTCAGTGCTACTAAGGAGTGGACTCCTGGAAACCAGGGGCCAGCCCCAAATCGCGAAGGTTCCGGTCATTTCTCCTTTGTTCCAATCTCCCAATACCTATCCCTAGAACCGGCGCCTTCCAGGCGGTCACGCTTGTGGACTAGGTAAGTGATCAATTTAATGTAATATTGGTAATTAGGATAGATTGGTTTTAACAGGTTTCCGACTGACCTCAATTTAGCTCGGTGGTAGCAGAGACTGCTTATGAAAGGGTGACCACAGATTCGGATACCGTTTTCCGTTTTACCATTTTCGGTATAACGGTATTTTCGGCATTTGTGGACACCCTCGCTCGTTAGCCTATAATTTTTTGGTAGCAGAGCGTAGTTAATCTGACCTCTGTATTGTTTGAATTGTTTGTTTAATAAGAAAGTTTGATGTAAATCTGTTTGTTTGTAATTAATATTTTTTTGGTTAAGGTTTAGTTTGTGGTCCCTCGGTTGTGGACTTTTGGTTTGCAAATATAGTTGCAGCTAGTTGCAAGGCCCCATATTGTAGTGAAATAATTTGCCGGGTGACTCCGCTTTCCATATAATTTGGGAATACGTGTTTGTTATCGCCTGGTGGTGGACGCCAATGTGACATAATAACAAGTTGTAATAAATGATAATGTTTGATGCAAAATAAATGATTGCAAGTTTTTTCCCCTTGTTTTTATTTTTATACACAAATATATCATAATATATGTCTATTTGTCTTGGTCTGGGTGTTTACTATGTATATTAAGTATGTATTTACAAACAAAAAGTATTTAAGTATATATTTATCCGTTATCAAGTTTTTCATGATACAGTTTCTTAATGAAATTAAAATGGGCTTACATAATTGGTGTGAATGTAAGAAGTTATTAAAAAAAATAATACAATAATTTATTTAATCATATCACAAACTTTAGAATAATCATAGTATAACATAATGCAAAAATATCAATTTAATGAAAACAAATTGAATTACTTATTCAATCAACTGCTAGTAGCAGCAGACATCACTTCACGCTTATAAAATTTTTGAAAGGTATTGTGTGATCGCCAATTACCCCTAAATAGTATATCCTCGAGAGGATAAATTGTGCAACAAGTTTTTAGATGCTACAGCTAAACGTGTACTACCTGGTGTTGCCGAGATGTTTGCTCCTATTAACAAAGACTTAACCCATCCCGCTATAATTGCTCGGGAGGCGGTCTTTACATCATCCCTTAGTGTAATAAATAAGCTTTTACAATTGACAGACTTTCTTCTACCATGTAGAATATCAATGGTGCGATTTATCCAATAAACCGGGTTTAAATTGCTATTTTCTGTATTGCTCAGTAGTTTCCAACCCGACTGTCTGTAGTCGGAGGAATCAGTTTTAGACCCATACTGTGGCCAGAAAATTATTGATTCTTCTGACTTCAAACAGTGGGCAGAATCGATATTCATGGATCCTTCGCCCAGAGGAGAGCAGTATAACAGCATTGCTGTGTGTCTACAAATTCTAAATATACTATCACAATCTACAGTCGTTCTTTCCAAATGTAACGCACATCAATATCCCAGATAGGGGGTTTTTGCGATAGGTATGGGTCTTTTTAAAGCTATCGTTTTTTTATATTTTTTTTATATTTTTTTTTTATTTTTTTATCTTAACTAAATTAGTTAGATTTAATTTAATTTATAATTTGTCCTTAAGAATGTTAACTGTTGTTTTGTACGTAGTAACATTGTTTTGCACGTAGTAACATTGTCTTCTCGACGAATATTTTTTTTTTATAGAAATATATTATATCGTGGATAGCTGTAATTGACCTTGGTTGATGTAATTAGATTTAAGTAATTAGATTGTTTAAGGTCGTTGGTTTCCCAAATAAATAAAAATAAATAAATAAATTTCAGAACATGTTTAACAAGTACATGGGAACTCAATGAGGAATTTTCCAATAGGTATCGTAAGCTTATTTTAAATAAGTGCAAGAGATGGCGCTAGCGAAACTTTTTTTTTTTTTTTAATAACAATACCTTGGACGTTTGTCAGCCTACGCAAAACAAAATAAAATTTTAAAATGTAAATAAATATGTAAATAATCTTGTTATATAAGGTTTTATTTCTAAATTACTACTTTTAGGATATGACTTAAAGTTCAACCGTAGGTTTTTATCCATACTTCGCTATTTTTGTTGTACCTATAAAAAAACTACAACTTGGTACAATAACTGTCAAGTTGAAAAGTTTTGAAAAGTTTGTTCAAGTTTGTTTTTGCATCTAGAGAATGAAAATTCAGCACATAGGTACTAACTTCTTAATTAATTTGAGCTATTTTGTGGCAGTGTTGCCATACTCAAACTTATTGCACCCCCTTTAGACCAGATAAACAAATGTAAAGTAAAACATTTTCTTTTCTTTCTGACATTAACAGTTATTTAAATTAAAATATAATCAAAATCAGGTAATAACTTTGTACCTATGTACAAAGTTGTATGTACTATGTTTGTGTTAATTAAGCCTAGATTTGTTTTAACTTAAGCGAATGATTGCTGAACAGCTCATTCCTAATGTAAACCTACGTGGTTTTTTGTGAATGTAGCAAACAACTTTTGTATTTTTATGTATATTTGATAATAAAAAATAAAAAAAAAAGGTAAAAAAAAAACGATAGCTCATTAATATATATACGCAACAAAATTCGTGAAACAATACATTCAACTTTCCCGTAAACTGGGGAACGCAAAAAACATACCATACATGAAAATTAAGAAAAAAAAGAACAGTGGTCGCAGCGACATCTATTGAGCATTATAGAACCTACTGGAAAAATTCTCATTGCCCCACAAACCGGCATTACATAGTGTAGAAATTGCCGATTTATACGAGAGAATAGTGTTGTATGCAAGCTTGTGAATGATATGTAAATCTGCGAGAAATTTTGCCAAATCTGATCCACTTGGACAACTCGGGTCAATGTAGTGTTCTTTTGTAAATTCTAGCCACCTCTTCCTTGCAACACTATACATTTTTTTTGTAGAAGATCTCCGAGACGATTGTAAAAGACTGATCTGATCGCTATTCCAATTTACTACGTCCCCTGACCACCCCCACATTTCCACACCTCCAAAACTATGTTTGGATGTGTGGGGGAAGTAGATGCGTTGAAACGTGTACTAGCTTTGGCATGAACATTTTCAGCAAAGCCACGAAAAAACGATGGCCACATATCAAATGACACCGTTGGTACCCGATTGTGAAAACGTATTTCGATCTTCCAAGCACGCATTCGACTCACCTCACGATTATTTTCTTCATGTGGCACGTCGCAAACTCCGAAATATTCGTTTTGTACGGTAGCACTATTATATATACAGGGCGTCCCAAAACTATGCCACACCACATGGAGGGAAAGTACCTTAAATACTGAAGATATAAAAATTTACTGAAAGGAGACTTCATTTTTATTTTCAAAATAAAATGAACTGACTTCAAAGAATTTTAAATATTCGCCTGTCTGAACTGAGAATCGAACCCGCTAAATGTAAAAAAAAATATTTCTTTAATTTTATTATACCGATCGAAAGGCTCTATTATACCTAAGCATTTCTTCTAAGCAACATAGCATCCTAAATAAAAGGAAGACTACGAAATTTAACATTTAATGTTGAATAACAAGTTTGTGCAGCGTTACGGATAGCCTTTCTGTGACTGTCGTGCTCAAAACTCTAACATTTAAATGTATTACTAATGAGTGAAGATTGGAGCAATTATACCTAATTTCCCTATCATAAGTCTTTGACAATGTGATAAGTAACATAACCTCGATTGGTTTAAAAAAGTTTAAATAATTTGGTGCGGGTTCGATTCTCGGTTTGGCCGTGCTATTATTTAAAAAATATTTGAATTCAGTTCGTATTGTTTGATCAGGCACAATTGTGATGACCATCTACTGTGTTCCACAGTTTATTGAAACGGATGTTTCTCATGCAAAATTAAGTTACTTAAAAGCTAGTCCTACCTTCACTAGAAGATACGGTCCGTAATCCAGGGGGGCTGATCGCTGTCTCGCCGGCGCGCGCGCCTGGCAAATCGATCTTCACCCAACCCCCGATGGGAAACTCTTATAGCTAACACTCTTATAACTACACAATGCCCTAATAGACAGCTAAAACTTTCCCGGCGCTTTTCAAGGCGAACACACACGGGTCACAAGTCTGTACCCCGACCGGGCACTCGTAGGTGCAAAAAACTCGAAATCTCGGTCACAATACAGGTAGGTTTCCTGGCGCGGCACGTCGCTACAGGAACACACAACCTCGCCTCCCGGCGGCTTACGGCGAACTAACGAATGAATCCGACACCCGGCCCGAGCGCATTGTCCCGAGACATTGACAATGACAACTGACCGCTCGCAAGCGCGCGTGAACATCCCCCCGTCCCGGACAGTAGCAAACTGTCCGCCAACTCAATCTAAGGGCAGGCGAGAGAGGGTAGCGATCGCTCGCTTCAAAACAGAGTCCCCCACCAGGACCTCGGCAAACCTGGGCACACCATCCGACCCCGGATGAAGCTGAACAATGCGTCCTAAACGCCAGCGGAGGGGCGGCAGGTTTGGATCCTTTACCAACACGAGGTCTCCGGTCTTGGGTGGGGTCGTCCTATCCGACCACTTAACGCGTTGCTGCAAAATGTGCAAATACTCCAGATGCCAACGGCGCCAAAAACTCTGCGTAAGCTGCTGGAGCAATTCAAATCGCGAGAGCCATCCGGAGGGCACTTCGGAATAAGGATATTCCGGCAAGGCGTTAAGCGGTCTGCCAATCAAAAAATGGCCCGGCGTAAGGGCCTCTAAATCATTCGCGTCCGAAGACAACGGACACAACGGACGCGAGTTGAGGACCGCCTCAACCTTACAAAATACGGTCGCGAGTTCCTCAAACGTGAGGACCGTCTCCCCAATAACGCGACGAAGGTGAGTTTTAGCGGCCTTTACAGTTGCTTCAAAAATCCCTCCCCAGTGGGGGCAGGATGGCGGGGAGTACTGCCATCGTACCCCTCTGCGAGAGAGTGTGGATCCGATCTCAAAATTATTCCTATCCAAAAATTCACAAACTTCCTTTAAATACCTATCGGTGCCCTTGAAATTGGTTCCACAATCGGACCTTATTAACGACGGCATTCCGCGGCGAGACACAAAACGATTCAACGTGGCTACAAAGGCTTCTGTGGTGAGGGCACTAACCACCTCCAGGTGGACCGCTTTAGTGGCCAAACAAACAAATACACACAAGTAAGCCTTTTCCGTTCTAGCATTACGAAGCCGCGATGTCTTAACGGTAAATGGCCCCGCAAAATCCGTTCCAACTCCTGAGAAGGGCATCGATTCGTTCACTCGATCGGCAGGCAAATCACCCATCTGGGGCTGCATCGTATCGGCGCGCAAACGATAACACGGGAGACAACGAAAAATAACGGATCGGATTATTCTCCGCGCTGACAAAATCCAGAACTCTCGTTGGAGGAGCGCGGTCAAAGCATTACAACCGGCATGAGCATTCTTTACATGTCGGTCTGTAATCAACAGTCTAACTAACGGTCCATCCTTGGGGAGCAACAAAGGGTGGCGTGATCCGTACGGCAGGTTGGCATGTCTGAGCCTACCTCCGACACGCAGCAATCCGGTACTATCCAAGAAGGGATTCAACCGCACCAAGGGTCCCTTCAACTTGGACTTACTTGAGCGCAGGGCTTTCAGCTCCGGTTCAAACTCTCGCTGTTGCGTCACTCGCAACCAATGCAACAGAGCGTCTTGCCGCTCTTGTGGGGCGAGGACCGGAGACAACGATTTCTCCTGAGGCTGGCGACAATTTCGCACAAAGCGCCTCATCCAAGCAGTCACGCCGAGCAACTTATCAAGAGAACTGTAGCGGTCTAACAAAAACTCCATCTGCGGAGCCGCCACCGTCTCCACGGCGTGAACACGCATGCCTAGGTCTGGGACTCTGGCCACAGCCGGGGTGGCAGGCCATGAGCGCTCAGGCCGTAACAACCATGATGGACTCCACCATAGGTGGTGGTCCACTAACTCAGGCGCCTCGCAGCCGCGGGAGGCACAATCTGCGGGGTTCAGTTCGCCCGGTACGTGGCGCCAAATCAACGGGGCCTTTGAAGTCCGAATTTGTGAGACCCGGTTGGCCACAAAAACCTCAAGGGTGTGGACTGAACTCTTCAGCCAACAAAGGACGACCTGGCTGTCAGACCACGCAAATATCGACCCCAAGTCGACACCGTTTCCCAAGGTGTCGGCAACATGATTGAGTAGCCGTACTAAGAGAGTGGCGCCGGACAACTCCAACTTCGGAATGGTTAGCCTAGTCCGCAGGGGGGCGACCTTACTCTTGGCCGTAACTAAGTGTACGGCGACAACGCCTGCTGCATCCACCGTTCGGATGTAAACGGCTGCCGCGTATCCGCTTTCGGACGCGTCACAAAAGCCGTGCAGGGAGGCTTTAAACTTTCCCGAAGGCAGCATTTGCCTCGGTATACAAACCCGATTGACGTCGGGTAGGGATGACACGAACCTCACCCACTCTCGTAGGAGGCTACCAGAGAGGGGCTCATCCCATGACAATTCCGCAGCCCAGAGCTCCTGTAGGAAGCACTTCATCGAAAACACTACAGGGCTGAGCCAACCGTTCGGATCAAAGGTACGGGCTACAGTAGACAGCACCGTGCGTTTAGTCCAGACCTTTGGGTCTGGCAGTTCCAATCTATATGTGAACAAATCCGGGACTGGTCGATACTGGACTCCCAAAACAGACAGCATGTCTGGAGTCTCCGGATTTTCAAAGAGGAGCGGCTCTTGCTGGTGGTCCTTAGGCAAATCTGCCAATAGGTCCGGTGAGTTAGACAGCCACTTCCGCAACTCATAGCCACCAGCCCTCAAGAGCGCAATCAGCTCATCACGTAAGACGAGAGCCTCATCTAAGCTCGAGGCCCCCGTGCAGATATCGTCGACAAATAAGGCCCCCCCCTCAATAAGAGCAGATGCCCGGGGATAGCGTAGCCGTTCGCGCTCTGCGAGCTCCAAAAGCGAACGGATCGCCACAAAGGGGCTCGACCGCAAACCATAAGTGTTGGTGTTCAGCTCGTAAGCCAACATCGGATCCTGGGGATCCTCACGCCAAAGGATGAGCTGGTATCGTCTATCCTCCGGGTGAATCACGGTCTGTCTGAACATCATGCGGATATCGGCCACAAAGACGACAGCGTGCCGGCGGAAGTTGGTCAAAACATCACAGACATCGTGATGCAACTTCGGCCCCGCATGCAGACACTGATTCAACGACACTCCGGTTGACGTGGGCGCTGAACCATCAAAGACCACGCGGATCTTCCCATTGGAAGTCTTCAAAACAGCGTGGTGTGGCAGGAAGTAATGTTCCACATTACGCCAGTCCAACTGCGACATGGACATGTGCCCAAGGTCCAAATACTCCCGCATGAAGTCTATATACTTCTCCTTGAATGCGGGATCCCTGGCCATCCTACGCTCCATGGACAACAATCTCTTCTCGGCCATCGGTCGGGAGCTCCCTAAAGGAGGGCGAACCGCCAAGAAGGGCAAGCGGGTAATCAAGCGACCCGAGAGGAGGCGCCCAGTGTTGTTCTGGTAGAACAATTCGCACTCCTCGGCTAACGGATCCAACCGCTTGGCAGTGGGAGGTTCCTCCACCTCCCAAAACTTTTGGAGAACGTCGGACAAAGTAGAACCGACAATGGTCTGGCGGTCTACCGACGGGGTCTCTGGTGTCTGTGGTACCTTTCCCATCACCACATGACCCAGCGACGAGGACAAGGCGACAAGATCGGCTGTCTGCAAAACTCGCTTGCTTCCACACAGTACACGACCGAGGACATCCGCACCAATCAACAAGTGTATTGGGCCCGGTCGGTGGAAGGAAGGATCAGCCAAAGCCAGTCCAGACGTCAGCTCAATCGTGGATGGCGGCACTCGCACTTGCGGGAGTGGTCCAACCACCTTATCAAAAACTATCGCCGAAGCACCGATCTTCGGCCTTGGCGTGAAGTGGGGGGAGAAGGAGAACTCAACTCGACCAATCGGATCAGGGATCCGCGAGTCTCCCACCCCCCGTACCGCTTCGTGATGCGGCACAAGCAAAAGACCCAGCTGTCGGACAAGCCACCTGGACATTATGCACCCCTGGGCACCTGAGTCCAAAAGGGCACGCACCGTGACAACATTGCCCTTAGGTCCCCAAACATTCACGGAGGCTGTTGGCAACAGCACAAGCTCCGGAGGGGTGGTTGGGTCCGACAGGGGCGCCATTAAAAATTTTGGGGGGGTACTTGTCCCCCTCGCGCCTGAGTCGGCGCGCCAAATGTGGGACGCTCGTACCGGGCGAGCGGGTCCCAATCGGGTACATACTGGCCCCGACCAACAGCACTCCTAGGTGCAGGGTAATACCCGTGTGGGGCGTGCCTCGGTGCATAGTACCCCAATCGAGGCCTCTCCATTAGGGGGGGGGAGTAGCAAATAGGGCCCGTGCCCATCGCCACCGTGGCGTACTCTTGTGGTACCCCCCTACGTTCCCCCTCTCCGGGGGGACTGAACGGGGGGGCTAAGCCCCGCCGAATCTCTAGGGGACCGGTTCCGGGCTGCCGGGCCCCCGCCCGTGCGCGAGGAATTCGAACCCCGGTCGCTCCCGGCGTCCTTGCGGTCCAAACAAAGGAGGGGGTGATGCCTCCCTCCGCAAAGACGACAATCCTCTGTCTGGGGACACGCCGACTGCATGTGTCCCCCCAAACACCTATAGCACCATTGGCGCTGTCTCGCGACGGCCCTCCGTCCCTCTGGGCGGAGGCCTCTAAATTTGGCACATTCGTGCACCACGTGCCTATCTCCCCTGCAATACCTGCACCGCTCACTCGGTGCGGGGGGAGGGGACTGCTGGAAGGCAGCATACCGATTGGTCGGGCGACGGGGCTGTTCCCTCGCCGCCACCATACGACCAACACCTGGAACCGGGGCGGGCTCCAGGTGGTCCGTCACCCTACATTCGTCCTCCAAAAAACGAAGGAGGTCCGCGAAGGGCGGGAGATACGAGGCGCTGTCGCCTCCGTACCTCTGCTCGAAACGCCCCTTCATTTCAGCGGGCAATTTGGCGAGGACTATGTGCAGCAGTACAAAGGACCACTGATCCACCGGCAGGTCCAATCGCCTTAGGGAGTTGACCGCTGACAGTAGCGGGTTCAGCAACTCCCTCCGTAACAGGTGTACCCGCGTGATTCGCGGGAGGGCCAAAATCGTGGCCACGTGGGTGTCCGCCAGTAACCGGACATTCTGGTACCTGCTAACCAGAAGCTGGCGAGCCACCTGGTAGTTGTCGTCGCTGATGAGCAGGTGCTGGATTACCGCGCTGGCCTCTCCTCGCAGGGAGGAGCGCAAATAGGCCAACTTCTCACTAGGGGATAAGTCCCGTCGTGAATCCACTAAGCTGTCGAACAAGTTAATGAAGCCCATCCAGGCTGACAGATCCCCATTAAAAGTGGGAATCTCCAACGTAGGCAATCGGCCTAGCAACGCCGTCGGGGTAGGTTTGACCTCCCCGCTCAAAACCGGCTCCCCTTCCGAACAGCCAGGGCCCTCTCAGCCGCCTCCGTGAACTGGTCAGCCAGCTCATAGGCCTGGGCTACATCCTGCTCCAGCTGTTCCGACACGGCATCATCAGCTGGGGGGTTCTGCAAATAATACGCGCGACACTCCATGGCGTGGCGCTCCAGGTCTTGCAGCCGAGCTGCCAGCCCGCCATACCGAGCTAGCAACGCGCCTACCCGGTCGGCTCGGTCTATTAATGTGACCGCACAAGCAAGCCAACGCAAAACTCCTTGGATGCCAGCCCTGGATACGGCGGGCGGATTCGTAGGAGCCATTTATAATCCGTTTAATAAACAAAGCAAACAAAGAAATATAAAAGTGGTAAACATCAACAAAAAAACAATAGAAATAGGTCGCGTCACGATAATATAAAACACAATTAAAATTCGGACGACATACACGGACCCTACTATTTTCATAAATTATTAACAACTTACCAATTTCAAGGGCTAACAATATAACGGTAATAACAAAACGGTATAGGATTAACGGTATGGCATACACGGCACGGCCAGGTCAACCTCGCAAATCAACTACTAAACCGTTATCAACAAACAAAAACAAATCTATTTTTAATAATAATACTCGTAATTTAATACTACTAATAATTAAAACTAGTTCCACTTTTTTAACTAGGCAAGCGGACTCGGAACAAACACTAGTATGTGGTACTAATAAACAACACTTTCGAACGAAACTATTCGTCAAATAAATCCGGACACACAAAAAAAATATACACATCTAGGCGAGTAAACTCGTATCAAATCACTAGAATGTGACCACAATTATATAAGTGTCTATCTATTATCGGATCCACCAAGTGAGAAACATTCGCTTCGAGAATTTACTAGAACAATTTCTTAGTACTTCAAATCGTCTCGGAATACCCTCGAGATTTTAACAAAAAAAATAATTTTATTTTTACTATGAAATTTTATGTAGTTAATTTTAATATGAAAATTAATTATATCAATTACGCTCTGCTACCAAAAATATGATCAGGCACAATTGTGATGACCATCTACTGTGTTCCACAGTTTATTGAAACGGATGTTTCTCATGCAAAATTAAGTTACTTAAAAGCTAGTCCTACCTTCACTAGAAGATACGGTCCGTAATCCAGGGGGGCTGATCGCTGTCTCGCCGGCGCGCGCGCCTGGCAAATCGATCTTCACCCAACCCCCGATGGTAAACTCTTATAGCTAACACTCTTATAACTACACAATGCCCTAATAGACAGCTAAAACTTTCCCGGCGCTTTTCAAGGCGAACACAAACGGGTCACAAGTCTGTACCCCGACCGGGCACTCGTAGGTGCAAAAAACTCGAAATCTCGGTCACAATACAGGTAGATTTCCTGGCGCGGCACGTCGCTACAGGAACACACAACCTCGCCTCCCGGCGGCTTACGGCGAACTAACGAATGAATCCGACACCCGGCCCGAGCGCATTGTCCCGAGACATTGACAATGACAACTGACCGCTCGCAAGCGCGCGTGAACATTGTTATTGAAATTAAAATAAAGTCCTATTTCAATAAAATTTTGAATGCATGTGGCATAGTCATTGGACGCCCTGGGGCGTCCCACGACTATGCCGAATGGTGGAATAGACCGCACCAAATTATTCAAACATTTTTAAACCAATCGAGCTGGTGTTATTTAACACATCATGACTTTATCAAATACTTATGATAGGGAAATTACGTATAATTAATCCTATCTTCACTCATTAGTAATACATTGGAATGTTAAAGTTTTGAGCACGACATCGACAGTCACAGAAAAGGATATCCATAACGCTGCACAAACTTGTTATTCAACATTAAATGTTAAATTTCGTCTTCCTTTAATTTAAGATGCTATGTTACTTAGAAGAGATGATTAGGTATAATCGAGCCTTTCGATTAATACAATAAAATTAGAAAAATATTTTTTTTTATATTCATCGGGTTCGATTCCCAGTTCAGACAGGCGATTATTTAAAATTCTTTGAATGCAGTTCGTTTTCTTTTTAAAATAAAAATGTTGTCTCCTTTCAGTAACATTTTATATCTTTAGTATTTAAGGTACTTTTCCTCCATGTGACATAGTTTTGGGACGCCCTGTATATATATGTTGGTATTATATATTATATGTTGGTTGTGCGTACTGGAGCCATTTTGTTCCGATCCCGCCGCTGCTGTCGCAGATAGAAATAGATTTCGTTGTAAAATCTCATCTCCGTCCGCCATTTTGTACGTGGTTAAAATGAATCAGTGCGCACGTCCGGCGCGGTCGAGCTCCAAGAATAGAAAGAATGATAGCTTTTCACCAGATTAACACTCACTGTCTCACTGACAGACGTCAACCGATATTGACAGGTCGCATAGACACGCTACCACAGACTACTCACTCGAACTACTGACTCAGGGAAAGTTCGCTATTAGCCACAACAGATGGCGTAACTAATCTTATTAGATTATTCAAACTGGCAACTTCAACACCTTACCAAACTACCGAAAGGTGGCGCTGCTTGTATTACCCACGGAATAGCTCCGATAACTCATAATTGCATCGATAGATGGCGCGACTAGTCTTTCCAATGAAATGTCTCCGACATAGTAATTTAAAACAGTGAAGAAGATCAAAACTACATTGAATTCCACATCATAATCGAGATCCTTCAAGAAGAAACGAAGAACGAAGAATTCAAATTCATAATTTTTAATTATCTGTTATTTTTATTAAAATACTAAAACTTGCCGATTCGGTTGGAAGCTTGTTGGATGTGATGTTCGTGCGAAACAAATCAGACCGCGTCGAACACAAATAATAATAATTATGGTCGGACGACTCTACAGACGTTCAGTGGTTTGGATTTGGAGCAGACCCCCTGGTCTATCAAAATAAGGAATTCAAATGACAGTTGAAACCCATACCCATATCCATATTATTAGCCGGTAGCCCCTCTGGGGGGCTACCGCGTAACTTTATGGATATGAACTTCATACGTTTTTGGGAACTTTATGTCAATTTTATAAAGAAAATAGACGCTATCAGTTCCTTGTTTTGTGACGTCGGGTTTAACCATGGAGCTCGACTTAATTCTGAGTTAACTGGAGTTCTCACCCTGAATAAAAAAGTGTAACCAGCAAATTTGACATTTATGTATGTAGTGGCTGTCAGTTGTCTCATAAGACCATACGTATTTTTCTAAAGAGTAGGTGAGACAGAAGACAGCCACTGTGTAGTTTTTGGTCACAAAAAAGTGTTCGTACTGCACTCTCCAGTTACCTCAGAATTAAGTCGAGCTCCATGGGTTTAACGATAACTACAGTGCCACAACCTTTACTGTTCCGGTGATAGCGGCGCTACGTACGTTTTTCATTTTTTTTGTAGCAATTTAACCGGCCCTGACTTCTTAGGACTTCAGCCGCCAGCAGCGCTATGGTTGGACATCAACTTGACAGTAGAATGACATTTAAAAAAACACGCTAGTTTCACATTTTGGCCACCGGCACAGCAAAGTTTGTGGCACTGTACAGTGCCACAACCTTTTCTGTTCCGGTGACAGTGGCGCTACGTACGTTTTTCTTTTTTTTGTAGCAATTTAACCGGCCCTGACTTCTAAGAACTTCAGCCGCCAGCAGCGCTATGGTTGGACATCAACTTGATAGCAGAATGACATTTAAAAAAAACACGCTAGTTTCACATTTTGGCCACCGGCACAGCAAAGTTTGTGGCACTGTAGCTAGCAACGTTCAACAGAACAAAGCAGCAAAAATCTATCAGAATAAGGAATGCAAATGACAGTTGAAGCCCATACCCATATCCAGATTTCTTAGCCGGTAGCCCCCAAATCCTAGTCTTTATAATTTGTGACCAAATCGGGCGCGGCCGGCGGCGGCGGCAGGGCGGTCGGATCGGAGCGTGTGTGGCCATTTCTTTCATAACATTTCATAGTCAGAGACAACACAGATGGCGTTAATGTCGCAGTTTTTTTTTGACAGTAAATTGATTGTTTGTAGTCTGTAGTCTGTGAAAGAAAACTTGAAAGAAAACGAGTTTCCTGTCTTCCCAACGCATCGGCTTCGGCAAATAAAATGAAATAAAAAGTAACATTGTAGATGGCTAAAATTAGTTTATGTTATGAATTAAGCTAACAAGTTGTACGAAGGATCGTGGCTTCGTATGTCTACGAACTGTCTTGTGATTTGTGTCGTATTGTTGCTAAAGTCCGGTGCTTGTTTACATGCTATTGACTGGATAAAAAGTCCTAGTGCTGGATGTGTAAATCACGGTGAACGTTATGTGCTGATCAGAAGTGCCAAAACATGACATCGGTTTCCAGCCAAAGCTCCAAGGTTTCACGGTTTCGGTGCGATCAGATCTGACCAATAAAGTGATCGACCCACGCCGTTAATAAAAACTCCTACGCGCCGCCACTCTAAACTGCGTCGTCGTCACTCAAAACAATACAATGAGAACGAAACTAGACGAAATAGTTACACATTCCAGTTGTCAATTGGCTATCCTCTAGTACACATAAAAGGCAGGATATAATTCAGTGTAAAAGTAGTGCTAATTCACATGTAAAATCTTGTTGGTGCTCAAATGTGTATGAGATAGTTTGATGTTTTGATCAAACTTCAAGGTTACATTATCAGTACTTGATGCCCTTCAATAGATACAATCTGGTAAGAATTTGTTACTTCACAACTTTTTACACATATTGTTTATGTTATCACTGAGAAATAAATGTGTTTGATCTGTATTTCACCACAGAAGATATTGCATAGCTATACTATTGCTATTTTTTACAGAAGTCGGTATAGAAATGTGTCTTGCAACTTTCCAACTAGTATCATATTAGGAATCTTGTCCGTCCGTTTTGGGTAAAAGATTACAAATGATGTGTTTTAACATCTGTATAAAACTTTGGGGTTTTTATCATTATCTTTTAACATAATCTTTCGGTGAAGCAAGCACCGATAATATTGATTGCTTGAGATAATCATACTAATATTGAAAACAATTTCAAAGAGCTTAATTCCAAAATTTTTATGAATAAGATTTTATTTCAAGACTTGGTATCTTCAAATTATAAATAAATAAGTAACAATGTTGTTTTATGTATTTTTAACTCTGAACTTACAATAAATCTTAATTTAATTTTATCAGATTGCAATCTCGGTCAACTAAATATGCATTTCAAATGTCTAGGCACCATTGATATTGATATACCTTAAATATTACCAAATGTAGCTTTTTTAAAAATCAATATTACACTTTCAAGTTAATGATTTGAAAGTGTATTATTAAGTGTATTATTAATTTTAATTAATTATGTACTCTTTACTATCACCTTTTAGCTTTTATCAGATTTGTTGCATGTTCTATAGTTTAGGATTAGCATAATCCATTGCTAAGCTGCCCTTCATTTATGCTGCTAGTAAAATGATTTGCAATGCCATTAGTTTATGCATTGTATTTTTAGGCTCTTTATATAATAAAATGGAGAGTTTGTTTGTTTGAACACGCTAATCTCAGAAACTACTCTACCAATTTGAAAAAATATTTTTGTGCTGGATAGTCCGTTTATTGAGGAAAGCTATAAGCTATATAACATTATGCAACAACCAACAAATGGAGAGCATTAATGAAAAATGTTGCAAAAACGCCACGGGGAAAATATTTTTTTTGTAGGTTTTTCCCTTTTCCTCAAATTAACACTCACAGCTAGTTCTTTTTATTGCTTTGTAGATATATTTTTTTATAAACCTATGTTATTTTTCTTTTTAGCTGGACCTTTGGTGAAAACTAGAAAGAAAAAAAACAAAGCAGCATGAATTAAAACGGTCTCTCAAGTCACACAATAAAAAAGCCAAATTAATTTTCCTGAAGAGGATTAAGGAAGCCGTCAAGATAAAGAAATCAGCATTTTTATGTTACAAAGCGAGAATGGATGAAAACGATGTCATTATATCATCAACAGAAATAATAAAAGGTAAGTTATCTTTTGAGTGTGACTAAATCTATTAGGTATATTACTGGCGACTACCAACGCCTTTGCCTGTAAAAACATTTTTTCAAATAATTTTACATACTTTTGTATGATACCCATCACTGCACTGGGAGCTCTTTGGAACGGACAAGCTTAAGGAAGAGGATCTAAAGAAGTTAACGATAAGTCAACTCAACAGGTACTGTAAGCGCACAGGTAGGTTCGAGGGTCCGACGCCGGCGCCGGTGGGGTAAATGATAACCCGCCTCCCCCCCTGATTTTTCAGCTTTTAGGGGACTTGGGGAACTGGGTGAAATGGTCCCGACTTAGGTGGCTGATCACCCGTCCGGCTTCGCTGGCGTCACCCCTATAAATAATAATAAATAATAATAATGATACCCCAGTACGACACTAGTGAATCACTTATCCTGCAACTGGAAAATGTCCACTTTTTGTCCATGCAATTTCATCTCGTAAAAAAATACCATAAATAAAAAAAAATCAGTAAAATACCGTATTATTCAGTTTTATCAGTAGGTATAAATAAGTATATTTGCCACATGATTTTTTGTAAATAATCTATTAATAAAGAAAGAACTCTTACCCTTACTTTGGATCTAGTTTTTTGTAATACAAAATTTCACTTGTATAATTACTAATGATGTCACTTATTTATATTTTTTATAATTTCCTAGAAACTTCAACCTGTAGAAAAAAGTTAAATGGAAAAAACTCACAGTAGATTCATTTTTTGATTTTGATAGGTGTTTGGATCAATGAATACAATGATGACTAACAATCATTCATTCAGTTAGGTGATATGTACATAATGTAGGAACATTTTTGTTTGTTGTGTGTCTAGCTAGGTGTTATAATAGAGCTATGCTTAACTCTATACTGACAGATTTATGTTTATGTTCCTTCTTATACGTCTAGAACACTAGTGTCATTCAGGACTTTCCAGCACATCAAGCCTAAGCGTACTACGAAAACCAAAGGAGATCAGTCACGCTTCATACATGTTGGACCAAAACAGTAAAAGTGTCGGCCAACAAAAGTAAATTACACATTACTATTTTAAACAGTGTAACGATCATTATTTGTTATGACGTCAACAGTGTACCATTAGTGGCCAAGCAGTTGTTCAAGTTTAAAAATATAATTTTCTTTTCATTTTCAAATTTGAATAAAGCTTGGCCAAAGTGTGGCCAATGAAAATAAATTGCATATTATTATTGTAAACAGTGTAACGATCATTTTTTGTGACGTCTACAGTGTACGACTAGTGGCCAAGCAGTTTGTTCAAGTTTGAAAATGTCATTTTTTTCTTCGTTTTCAAACTTGTATACAGCTCGGCCAAAGTGCGGCCAACAAAAATAAATTGCACATTACTATTGTAAACAGTGTAACGATCGTTTTTTGTTATGACGTCAACAGTGTACGATTAGTGGCCAAGCTTTATTCAAGTTTGAAAATGAAATTTTTTTCTTCATTTCATCTCAAGGGCACGTACTTCCAAATTATCGAAATCAACCTATTTTTGATTCAAAAGTAAAAAATCAAATATTCTTTATTATGAGCAGATAAAAATATAATGTTGAAGTTTCATAAACGATCTTGATTATTTTGTGGCTAGAAACACGATATTCGTATCGTAACTCGACAATAAAAATTTTTAAAACAAAGAAAATTTTCATTATTTTTCTAATTTTTTGGTTTTATACTTTAAGAACAATGAGAGCAAAAATGATAATTTATTGAATAAAATAGTATGGGGAGAAAGGGAGCAATTTCAAATAAACAAATATTCTAATATATGTAACAATAAATTCAGGATAATTTTTTTATCAGTGCACAAATTTTTAGGATCGACTCAGAATCGGTAAGTGAACAACTTTCTCCTAGAAACATAGGTCGAAATATGACAAAAATTTTTTGACCTTTCATACAAATCGGACTGATCACGTGATCAAATTAGTATGGGAAGTCCAAAAATTTTTGTCGTATTTCGACCCATGTTTCTAGGAGAAAGTTGTTCACTTATCGATTCTGAGTCGATCCTAAAAATTTGTGCACTGATAAAAAAAATATCCTGTAGTTAGATTATTAATCTCTAATTCACGAATAATATATAGAAAAATAGGTAATGACATATTGCAGACTATTCTCAGGCTACTTTTTCAAAAAGTGAATTGATGCTCAAAATAACAACAAAAACATTGAAAAAATTAAAAAGTGAGGTTATTTTCATTACTCTTCACACGTAAGGAAAAAGACAAAGTCAGAGTTTTTGGAAGATCCTGTCCTTAACATTTTTCTGTGTGAAATCTGCTCTGCGCGATACGGGCGCGCTTATCGTCAAATCATCATTAACCATACCATTTTTTGGTCACCTCTGCTGGGGCACCGGCCCTTCTTATGGATGGATAAAGAGAACGGGTCATGAGTTATGATAAATTATGACCAGCCTGCCTACATTATTATGCCTGCTTACACCTTAGTGCGGTAAGCAAGACAGCATGACGTGCTATAACATATCGCGTTATAAAAAAGCCGCTTGTTTAATTTCAAGATACAATGTTTAGTACATAAATAAAAGGAAATCTATTGAATTTAAAATTGTTTTAATATATTTTGAGAATAAAACTAAACAGTTATTATTCTTAGTTTTTCGTTATAAAACTCTAGGCTTATATTTATAATAGATATAAATCCGCATCCGTAAAAGATCCGAATTATTATGATGCGAATGCAAGATGTTTGAATAAATGCAAATATTGAATATTGTGGATGCGGATGAGAATATCTGTAATACCCCTGGTAATGAACTAATGACCCACCACGCGGGCCCAATGCGATTTGGTGGGTAACTATTGCAAATGCTGCCGGGATCAACAGCTTAGCGAGTCCTCCGAAGTACAAAGCACGAGATCATCACTTTTGATCATCCATCCTGTGTTAGACCATTGCGAAAGTTGCTTAACCTCAACGAGCGCAAGCCAAACGTGCTAACCACTGCGCCAGAAGCTCCTCCAATTAAATGTATACTCGATTAAGATTAAGGCAACTGTAAGTACTAAGAATTCTCTCTCCTCCTATCCCAAACCTTCTTCTTTCCTTCCTCTATCCTCCTGCTTTCCTATCCCCCTATCCTTCTCTATCTTTCTCCCCCTTTCTTTCTCGCGACGCTCCACTGATAACAAGTGCCGTGCGTGGCTAGTCGTGTCTTTCTGTTTTTTTGCGTCGGTCGTTTTAACTAATAACTTAGGTCCGGTTGCTCGTACATTTAACTTTTGTCAAAATTGACAAAAGTTAAAATTTAACTGATGTCAATTTTGACATCGGTAAAAGAAAAATACATTGGTTATTTTAGGGTTAAAAGTGTTGTCTGTACTATTTTATTAACCTTCCCTTAATTACTAATGGCAAAATTTAAACCACCCCCACCCTGTCGGTTATTTTGACCGCCGTTAAATCTGTAATTTGACTGCTCGTTAAAGTAACCGCTGCTTCAACAACGCTTTTTAAATTTGACCGCCGGTTAATTTTACTTTAACCATAATTTAACCCTAACCAAGCTTCGAGCAACCGGACCTTAGACTAATAACTATAAAATACGTTTAACCATCCATTGCGTTAATATGTTTATAAAACTGGGTATGCACTATGCAGTTTGTATTGCTTTCTTTTATTCAATAAAATTTATTTGTATTTATTTGTATTGTATTTCTTATCCCGACGCGGCCCTGGGGGGCAACAAGCCTCACCAAGGTATGAGCCCAACAGTGTCGTATCCTTCCTCTCCCCACATACTATCCATTTCCGTCCACCCACTCCCCTTTTTCCAATTTAAATCCTTGTGAACCCCCTTTCCCTTTATACAATAGTTGAAAAAAAAACTGTGCTAAGGAATAATTAGCAATGACTTACAATAAAAAAACAACTGGTGTATGTAGGTCCTAAAATAAATTTCATTTCCCAAATAGAAAGGTTTTTCATTCTATTCCATAAATTCCGTTATCATATTCGATCGTGGTTTGCCGCGTTTTTGCATAAGTTATGTAGAAAGCATATAAAAATTACGACGAGGTCATGCGAGCAAATAATTTGCATACTTATTCTGCATTACTATATTTTATGGGTCACGAGATGAAGTTATTTTAACTACTTTGTATAATGGAGCCGTTTTGTTGTTAGCTATATAAAAAAAAACAAACTGCAAGATGTAAAGCGCAACGATAAAAAAAATAATAAACATTGTGTCAATAAATTTAAAAGATTAAATAAGTCAAAAAAAACTTTTTATACCATACCTACTCTAAAAAGCTTATTTTATTCACGCAAAACAGTGAATAAAAAGGCCTTTTATTCACTGTTTTGTTTTTATTCACTATTTTGGTGTTTGAATTTGGAACACAAAAATATATCCGGTCTCTATTTCAATGCTTACACAAACTCCTTGCGCTAAGATTCGAAATTCAAAACTCTTTGGTGCAAATAAATTCTCGAGATTTGATTGGTCGACAAGGAGTTTGGCATTAGATTAAAAACTGTTTTGTGTTCTTTGCTGCCTTTATAGAAAAAAAAATAGTGAATTGGCGCCATTTCAAATACTTACTGTGAATTGTACGG
The DNA here is from genome assembly GCA_949710035.1 of Crambus lathoniellus. NCBI lineage: Eukaryota > Metazoa > Arthropoda > Insecta > Lepidoptera > Crambidae > Crambus > Crambus lathoniellus. The sequence goes on along the minus strand of OX453323.1, from coordinate 8,811,119 downwards.
ACTCAAAGTTTAGTGTTACTTTATAATAAATAAATATTGTTTCACAAGTTGACCACCCTAATGATAATAAATAAGAAAATTACGCTTAAAATTTCAGTCATTGCTCTTATTTTAATGTCCATTTCAATTAATGTAACAATTCTTATTACTTGATTAAATTTCTATTTTCGCTTAAATTATGTCTTTTCTCGTAGTCATGGAATAAAGTATAGTATGCAACTCCTGAATAAAGTAGGAATTTATATCGAGGGCCATGAATCACTCGCGTCGTTCAGGATTCTAACAGTTTTCTATTCATCATTAGAATCCTTCACTTGCTCGTGACTCATCTACGGCCCTCGCTTTAAATCCGTCCTTTATTCACTAGTTGCATAATATACTATTTTGCTTCACATCACACTCATGGTCGTTTGGTAATTGGTACTTATACAGATTATATTTTAATGACTCTTTTCGAGTCTACTTTTACATTAATTTGACCCGTTCGGTCATACACACCGCCAACATATAGGTTCCTTTACAACATCCTCCCATAACTATAGCTAAAGTAAAGATAAAGTATACATATATTTATGTACAGAGTCGGCTTCGTTTATTCATTTCCTTGCGCTACAAGTCTGCCTGGCTTGACTTAGCTTGGCCTAAATTTTTTCTGCCGAAACTGGCAACAAAAATGTTCTCAATTTGATATACCGTAATGCAACTAGTAGATCCGCTACTTTGCTCCATTGCCGACACGATTAGAAATAATTTTAGTTGATTGTCTGCGTGGTATACAACTGGTTAAATAATGATTTGTCTCAGTTGTGGGGGAAACCACACATGAAAAACTAAATGCTCGCAATTTTAGTAGGTAAGCAATTTTGGATACAGACACGATAGACACAGACCCGGGTGGCTACCGGCTAAACAATATGCATAAGTATGGATATGGGCTTCATCTGTCATTTGAATTCCTTATTTTGATAGATATTTGCTGCTTTGTTCTGTTGAACGTTGCTAGCTACCTATTATTATACCCGACGTCGACGTCGCTAAACATGGAACTGATAGAGGCTATTTTTTAATAACATAAAATTAACTTAAAGTTCGGAAAAACGTATGAAGTTCATATCCATAAAGTTGCGCGGTAGCCCCCCCCCCCCAGAATAGAATAATAACTGTACATTTTTTATCCCGATTATTCCACGGGAAGGGATACCACGTGTGTAAAATCGTGGGTAAACCGTACCAGTCAATTAATTGTAGAAAAAAATCATCCCTTGAAATTGAGTTGTCTAAAGATTAAAACATTTTAATATTTTCTACCTGAAACTAGTTTTACTTTTACTTAATTAAACTAAGTGATCGTCAAAGCACGCTTATTAAAATTGAAACCATACCTACATAGGTACTGAATTTTTCCTTTGATCACTAGTCGACATTAAAACTTTGACGCGACTGCATTATTCATGTTCACCAATAATTTCTATGTCAAATACAGGGTGTTAGGGGCACCCTTGCAAAAACTTTAACCATGGCTTCAGACCATCATGCTTAGGGCATCGAAACTCGGTTCAATTTTGAAAACCCGGGTTTTCGGGTCTAAGAGTAATCAAAACCCGGGTAGACCGGGTTTTTCGAGCTTTTCGATCTTTTTGTTATAATTTTATTAAATACAAGAAACTGTGTTATTATATCAATTTTTACAATGAGTACAAGCTGTTAAAAATGTGGAAGGATTAAAATAAATGAAAAATTCTACTTTCCAAATTACAAAATTTGGAAAGTACAATTTTTCACATTACAGTACAGTACAGTTATCTAATATAAAAAAGTCATAGATTTTTATTTTTTCTAAATATCTTAAAACTAAGTAAGTATAGATTACTAACTTAGCGCCTTCACAGACTTGCAGGACTGGCCATCATAAATTTCGGGACTGGTTGCAGACTTTTTATTTTTTTAAATATTTGTACAGGGTATGCAGTATGTATGCACATTTGACCACCATCCAGCATGGCAGACAGTATGCAGTCTAGGATGTTGTATGCTTACCCAGGAGGTGCCCATTCACTCTTGCTTTGAAAAGGCCAAGGTTATAATGACCAGACGCACATCCGGCTCGACCCCTGTTGGGCCAGAGCCGATCGTGCCTATCCCGACAAGCTGGTTTGCAAATAAGATCCGTGAACGCACTATAGAATTACACCAACTGAACTGGAGCTCGCTGGATTCGTTCAGACAGGCGAAACTCGCACAACCGCGCGTGGACGCGCGTCTATCCAGGGCCATGATACAATTGTGCAGACCGCAACTTCGCCTGGTAACAAGTGCTATTACTGGTCATGGACAATTTAACAGACATCTTATTAATTTAGATGTCACCGACAGTCCCCTATGCAGAGGGTGCATGGAGGAAGAAGAAACAGCTGCCCACGTACTGCTGGAATGCAGGGGGGTGGCCCCTACCGGGCGAGGTACCTCGGCTCGCCGGGCAGCGTCCAGGAAGCGATCACGAATGTGAAAGCCCTTGGAGCGTTCCTGGCTGAGCTGCGCTGGCTGGAGTGATCTGGCCGCGCACCCTCCAGACGCAAAATTGGCGCAATAGACGTCGAGTTGCAGAAACCGCCCGTATTGATAAGAAGAAGAAGAATGATCGGGGAACGCATTCGCAGGTGGCGCATTCCAATCTTTAGCAGCTCGCATTAAAAAAGTACTGGCGAAGCGCTTAGTACGGACAGGTGGTATGTCTACGATGTATAGATGGTAAGCTGACCTGCATCTGGTAACCCCATGGTGGAAAGGGGCTGGAGGAACAAGATTGTGCAGTTCCTGTGCGCACTCTCAAAAGTGAATCCGGCAAAACACCGACAGACCAGCAACAGCAACTCTACGGCGATGACTGAGACTTTGAAGTTTAGCTTTTTCTAAAGTTGTGTCTCCAATGAACTTCTTTGCGCGGTTTTCAAACGCATCTAAAACTGCCAGTTGGTACTTCAAAAATCTAATCAAAATTGTTTATTTGCTTGAAAACACGGGTACTGCAATAAGATACATGTGGAACTACTACTTAAACTTTAGCGGAACCATCTCAAAGGTGACAGCAGTACTCCATGCACGGATGAATTTGTACTTTGTAAAGAACTTTGAGAGGACCCAGTTTTTTGGCAGCAGTTTTACCAATTGAGTCGATTTACTCACCGAAGTTCAGCTCCGATTATAGAGTAAGGCCAAGTTGCAGGTTCTCGGTTACTGGTAAGGATACGCCCAGGCAAGTCGGAGCTAGTTGAAAGGGACTCCGTTTATCTGAGAAAAGACACGCCTGCGTGGCGAGGCGTTGAAACTGACAAGGTTGGCATTTCCCCAATCGGAAGTGCCTGAAGTGCCAGGTTCGTTTGCTCAACTAGTGACTCTCGACAAGACTGAACTTCATCACTAGTAGCCCTTGCATCTGAAAGATATCTGCTAGACACACTGGTGTCATCGTCATAACCAAATGTACCAGGCACCAACAAGTCGTTAATGTGGAGAAGAAATAGTGTTGCAGATAATACCGAAACCTGGGAAACTCCAGAGTCGGTGATCCAGATGCAGAGGCCGTCAGAGATTCCATATGAGGGAAGCTTGCAAATTCGGCTATCATGCCAGACCCTATCAAATGCTTTGGAAATATCAAGCGAGACAGCAAGTGCTTCGCCAAGTCTATCGAACGCTTGATTCCAAAGGTGGGTGGTGCACGAGAAGATCTCCAGTCGACCGTCCGCGGCAAAAACCATACTGGAAGTCACTAGGGAGCGCGTTAGTTTCAAGTTACGCCAATAGATGTTTATTCAGTACATGCTCCGTAGTCTTGCAGAGTATGAAGGTGACTGAAATCAGCCAGTTGTTAGAGGGGTTGGCATGGCTTAATTTTTTGGGCTGCACATTGGCACGCTTCCACGACTGAGGAACAAGACAACTCCTGTCTCAAGTGAGAGGTGGCTCAAGATAGGAGACAACTAGGGTGCACAGTTACGCAGGACTATTGCCGGGATTCCATTAGGACCACTAACCTTATTTCCTGGACCACGGAGAGCTTTGAGAACCTCTTTGTGGCGAACGTGAATATTACCCATGGAAGAGCTAGCACGAGGTATCTTCGGTGGAGTTTGGCGTGTAACATCTAGACGTGAATTCTTTGCAAAAAGAGACGCAAACAGACCGAAAATATGCTATATTTTCGGGGTCGTCTTCATGAGCAATATATGACAAACTAGTCGAAAATATTGGAGAACTAGTTCTAATTCCATGTGGTCCATGGGGTGAAATGTGGAGTCCACATTTTTCCCTCTCTCTGTCCTAAGATGGTTGCACCGCGCGCTTTCCATTTAACTTGCTTTGCTTGTTTTCTTGGTACGAACGCAGCAACAAAGCATCTTTTATTGTAATAATTTATCAAAGTGTGTTTTTATTCCATTTATTATTACATTCGAAGTGGCTTGTACTTAATAAATAACAAAAAAAAAAGTATTAAAAATATTTGATTGAATCAGGCGTCACTTGGCGGAAGTCCTAACCATTGTGAAAAACGAACTATATGTAGCTTACTTCCGCAAAAAAACACAATATGCAAGATGCACCGCCTGCAAAAAATTGCACATGCACACCACTAAAATACCAGTGCACAATACCTGCATTTAGCAAGACAGCAATACACCTTGCACCTTCACCGATTAGACTACTATACACGTGTTTCGCCCCAACCCGGGGCATTCTCAGGAGATAGTTCGTGCGAAAACCAACACCAAATTTTGGTGTTGGTTTGTTGGTTGTTTTTTTGCGGAAGTAAGCTACATTTCAGCTATATTTCGTTTTTCACAAAGTATTAAAAATACCCGAAAAACCCGAAAAAACCCGGGTTTTAAAAATGAAACCCGGGTTTTTTGTATTCCTTAAAACCCGGGTAAACCCGGGTTTTTCCGGACCGGGTAAACCCGGGTTCGATGCCCTAATCATGCTGAACAACGTACAGCAAGAATTTTTTGTCAGAGATGAAAAAAAAATTGGACTTTTCATACAAATTTAGCAACTTATCGGGACATTTTGTATGGAGAGTCGAAATATTTTTTTCATTTCCGACAAAAAATCTTGCTGTGCGTTGTTCAGCATGATGGCCTTAAGCCATGGTTAAAGTTCTTGCAACGGTGCCCCTAACACCCTGTATATTTCCAGAGTAATCCTTAATAGCATTACCTAATGTAAATATTTCCATGTAAATGTAGGTAATTCATAGTTTGCAAGAATCGTAAATGAGCTAAACTTGTATTATTAGATTAGAATCTATAAGTTGACCGTTATGATGTTTGCCAGTAATATGAAAAATACCTATTTTTAGACAGTAAGTACTTCAGTGTTGACGAAGCCAGCTCAAAGACTCTAAATCTAAATTCTAATTTACAGTCGACAAGCTTCACGGTGTTACATGACTAATCTGTGAAATGTCTACAGAGTCAATAATAATTGACCCTTTCTTGGAATGTAAAAATTGAACTGACTAAAATACTTCAAGTATGTTCAATCGATACCTTTGTGTTAATATCATCAATATCGGCAAACATTTATGCATGTATGATATCCATACTTAATCTTTTACCCATCTTCATCGTCAACTCTTCTCGATTGAGCTCTCTATCTCTAGTAGGTATATGCCAACCACTTCGGTCCCGACTCCCGAGCGATTCATTCAAAGCCAATATTTTATACATTAACTAAATATCTGTTACCTAGTTATCTTTTTCTCTCATATTCTCTTTGCTTCTCCAAAAAGATTTTGAAAAAAAAAATTGAAGAGAAGTATAGTAAGGGATAAAATTTAAAGAGAGACTGGACTGGACTAAGATGACTCTTTCAAATTAGTTAAAAACATAACCCTCCTTCTGTCGCAGTCGGGTAAAAATGCGAGAATTTTGTAAAAAAATGCAACAATCTCAAGCATGGGTAAGAAAATGTATGTCTCGTACACACTGAAACAAAAACTCATTTTTTACGATTATTCTCTTTCCTTCCTACCTAAACACAATAACCGAGAACTTGTCATTTCGAAATCCGTATCACCTAATACTATTGTGTATATGCGTAGGAGCATCTGTCCACGGTAGGGCTCATTCACACGAATAGTCAATGGACTATTCGTCAAAAATCACGGTACGTCTCATTCATTCATGATGGACGGACGTTCATTCACATTGCTTACAGAATCGTGTTTATTTACGATTCCTCAAAATATCCGAATTGATGTTCACTTACAATCGTTTCGTGGTTCTGAGTTTAATTGTAAAGATATTTATTTTGTATGAATATATATAGTTTATTTTGGATGAATTTTATAGCGGAATTGTCACCAAAAATGCACATTAGGTTTGTTTATTTAAAAGGTAAGCGAACAGCAAACATTTAAAGCATAATACAAAAACAAAATTACAGATCCATGCATCTTAAATGTTGGCTTAATTTAAAACTTACACAGCATTATTAACCGAATTTCAGAGTTATAAGTATTAAATTAAAAGATTAAGTTATATAAAAGTTGATCTGAATTAAAAATAAAACTATCAGTAAGTAATAAAAATTATGTAAGTACTTATAAGAATCTTCGATCAACAAAATAACAAAGGCAAGAATTTAGAAACATTTTAAATATTATTATTAAACATTAGATATAATTATTTAAATATTGTTTTAAGACGTATCCGTTATCTTTCACGATTGCGTGAACACACGTTTTTTACTGTGATATTGCATTTAAAAAGCATTATGTACCACAGTAAAAAATGAAACTTGAAAAAGACGATTCGACAAACGTCGTCGTGTGAATGAGCACGTATGTAGATTCTTGTGTGTTATTATATCATTGGCTATATCGGTCTCGACCTTCACACCTATGCAGTGTCTTCAGTCTTCATAATCATACGTCACTCTGCGGTTATGTGTTTCCTTTCGATTATTTATGGTTTATTGTTAACGAGATTTCTTGGTTTTATCATAATTTTGTAATGGGTTTTTAGAATTAACTGAAGATTATATTAACCTAACTTAACTATCAGATAATTATTGTTAAATCAACAATTTGGTTAGCATTTAGTCTTCTTTGAGTTTCATAATTTCACTTAGTATTTTTGTTGCTACATCTACCTAGGTATATTCTAAACTAATATTATAAAAAAGAAAAGAAAGATTTATTTTTTTTGTTTGAATGTATTTTTGTAGTTGATAATCTCAAAAAGTACTAGACTGATTTTAAAAATTCTTTCATCATTAGAAAGTTACATTCTTCCTGAGTGACTTGGCTATATTTTATCCCGCGAACAAGTACCACGGGGGTAAAACCGCGCGGAGCCCTTAGCTTATTTATATTTTTGTACTGCCATATCACAAAAATTGAATACATAATATTGTTGTTTAGTAATTATTTATCAATTATTTAACGCTAAACTAAGCTCATACTGTGCATACAATAAAACATTAACTAATCTAATCTGATTAAAAACAGTTAACGAATCTAAATGTCATTGTTATTGTGTACTAACTATTAAAGTCAATTAACTTGTTTTGAAACTTGTTTTTTGTTAGCCATTTATCATTTAGCTCCTGTATTCATGAAACCATTTGTTTATAATAGTAGATTGTACAACAAGTGCATAAAACGTACCATTATACCCGAGGTGGATAGTCAATTCGAGGGTAAAATGGGTTTTATCTACGAGTTATACACTCTGCTTTTCACTTCGAGTGTGAGGAAAATAAATAACAATATTGCAAAAAAAGAAAAAATAAAGACCGCCATATTGGTGGAAAGACTTTCTTTTTTTTTATACGTGGCCGTGGCAGCACAGTGACTTTAGCATAGATCGTAGTTCATAATCTTCGGTCCATAATGAAAAGTCCACTCTTGAAATACTTATTTCTTACAAAACTCATTAATTTTGCCTAGTTTATTAATTTAGTAAGTAATTTAACATGGATTATGTACAAAATTAAAGAAACAGAATGAAATAACAAGTTTATTTAACGAAGTTTAATTGCGTGTGTGACTGTTTACTTGGTACTGTAATGGTTATGTCGGACTCTTACCGACTAAACACTGCCTGAAAACTGCTGTTACCTGGACGGGTATTTCAGCATATCTGTGGCGACCACGTCCCTGGAGGGCCGTGGCGCAGGGCGTCACCCGCCTAGGCGAAGTGCACACTGAGGATGACCAGCATCCAAAGGAGTGTCCGTTACGCTGGCAGGAAAGAAGCTTCTAGAGGGAAGCGAGTTTGATGAATAGTTAGTGCGCAATTTGCTGTAAATGTGCGCCAAATAAAAAAATTGTGGGCCTAATACTTTTTGAATAAAACGGGAAAAACGAATTCTGCTGGAGTAACGGTGCTCCAGCAGGAAGATTCTAAACTAATGATCGGAGAGAAATAAAAATTTGTGAGCGGGTAGCTTAGATTCTAGCAGGAATGTGCGCCAAATATGAAATTTGTGGGCCTTACAGTTTTGGAGATATTTGATTTTCTGCTGGCGTAACGTTTTGCCGAGTCCCAGATCTCGGGAACTACTGGATGTGCGATCTTACAGTAAAGGAATATAGGTAGCGCCTCATTTGTGCTGTATGCACATACAGAAAACATTTCAAAAATATTCACCGATTTGAAGTAATCAGACATTTTCAGAAATCAAAAAAAAAATCTAGCGCCTAAACTACCACGCAAATATAGAAACCAAAAACGGTGTTCTATTCTTCTTGCTATTTCTAATTACCATAAAAAGTTTGAGAATCCCACAGTTACGCGTTTTTGAATAATACCCACATGAAGGTGAGACAGACAATGTCATGACTTTGACGGTCAGCAGGATAAAGATATCAGAGATTATTTAGATCCTAGCCCAATAAATAATTTGTGCAGTTACTAAAGTACATGTTCTGAAAATTTCAGCATCAAATTTTTCGTAATAAAGTAAATATTCATTAAAATACAAAACAACTGTCAGTATTCTGATTAACCGACCAAATTCGATAGACCACAAAAAAGCGACGCGCTCATACATATTGATGACCTTCTTTAATGTGTCGTATTATGCAGAAAAATTTAATGTACATTCGCGTTCATAACTTTTTTTTGGCAAATGTAGGTAGGAATAGTGCTTTAACATTTAAATCGATAGTTTGAGCCTTTATTCATACCAGCACAGTATAAGAAGGAACCATTTTTCCATACAGTAGTCCGACGGAGACGTCTAGAGAGACAGTTCAATCGTGCGGGGCGTGAGGGGTGAGACGGGGGAGGGACGAGACGAGCCCCAGTTGCATACTTCGCCGTTGTATGTAACTTGGCTTGGGACTTGGGACATTTCTTCTAGGGCTATCACGTCTTTACCGTGTTAATTTCTTATTATATTAATATTATAGTGCATACTATTTGCATACGTGCAAATCTTGATCTCGCATATTTTATGGAACTACATAAATTTTAAAATCCAAGATGGCGGCCAATTTTTTTGTTTGTGGGCCAATTTCGATGAAACTCGGTTTTTGGTACTATTTGGACAAGAAAACGGCAACGCAATGTTAAAAATATTAAAAACCAAAGATGGCGGCCAACTTTTAAGTTTGTGGGCTGATTCTCGCAACAAAATAGGAACGCAATGCCAAAAATGTAAAAAAAATCCAAGATAAAAAAATTCTTCAGCTCACAAACAAAAAAGTTGGCCGCCATCTTGGATTTTTTTACTCTTGTCATTGCGTTGCTATTTTCTTGTCAAAATAGTACTAGGATTCGAGTTTCATCGAAATCGCCCAACAAACAAAAATTTCGGCGCCATCTTTGATTTTTAATAAAGATTGGTTAAAATCAAAATATATTTCTCAAATTTTAAGTAGCGCCATCTTCCGAGAGTTAATGAAAAGGCGTAGCTTGAAAATTGCTCAAACGTGCTTCACGTCGACCCTGAGCCTGTCCACTGGCTGAGCTGTCACGCCGTGTACGTGTCACGCCAGTGACAAGCAGCCAGTGGACACTCACACATGCCCAGCATGCTTGTAGTAGTGTAATCATTTCACACCGTTCTATGAAGTCGTTTCTCTGTAGTATATTTTTTCCTCTGTGCCGCAACTGAGCCGGGGCCCAATGTATTATAGTACTCTATGGCCGGGGCGCAGTTTTTAACCCCAGCGGGCGGCGTGTCGGTAAACCCGTTGGTGAGAGGTCTCGCCCACATCGCCGCGCTATGTGTGGGTGTACCGACAGCGGGCCGCATATTAAGGCAGCTGATCATGTTCACAAACAAACGGAGTCTAGGAAATCTTAAACTCCCAAAACTTTTTAATACCAGTCTGTCCCTAAGCAAGGAAGTCAAGTATCTAGGAGTGATACTAGACAACAAACTCCTCTGGAATAGACATCTCGAAAGTAAACTAAACAAAGCCACAATCATCTTCTGCCAATGTAAAAGACTACTTGGCAAAAGTTGGGGACTATCACCGAAAATAACGATGTGGCTGTATAAAACCGTTATACGTCCCATAATCACATACGGAGCCGTTGCCTGGTGGTGGTGGACAGACAGACAGTTGTTGGTACACTTACAGGTAACCTAACCTTAAACCGACAACTATTTATTATGAATGCGACGGACAGTCCTCTATGTAGGGGTTGCCTGGACGCAGAGGAAACAGCCGCCCACGTGATCCTGGAGTGCGTGGGTTTGGCCGCACAACGAACAGAAATTCTCACAGAGGTGGGGTCGCTCCTAGAAGCCTGTGAACGCCCCAGGAGGCTTCTGAGCTTCTGGAAGGAGCTAGGATGGCTCGACTAGCCATGTTCACGCATAACGGACCAAATATGAGTCTAAATGCGGAAAAGTGTCAATACCAAATACCAAGGCAGCTTGGATTCTGGTGGAATATTTATTCATGTGAGATCACTGTCTATTGTCAATTTAATCACATTGTACATTAGGTAATTATGTTTGAAAAAAAAAAGAAATAAAATTACAAAACAACCTTTATTTTATTTTTTTACTTAAAATCATTTTAGATTTAAATTCTTTCAATTCAAGTTAAAAAAACAAAACAGAAATAGCTTCAATCGTCATTAAAAAAAAGTACTCAGTCAAATCACTTTTTTACTTAAGTGTACACAAACGTGAGGTGTACAAATCTAGTCGGCAAAAAAGTTAAGGAGGTCATTAATATGTATGAGCGCGTCGCTTTTTCGTGTTCTATCGAATTTGGTCGGTTAATCAGAATACTGACAGTTGTTTTGGATTTTCATGAATATTTACTTTATTACGAAAAATTTGATGCTGAAATTTTCAGAACATGTACTTTAGTAACTGCACAAATTATTTATTGGGCTAGGATCTAAAAAATACTCTGATATCTTTATCCTGCTGACCGTCAAAGCCTTGACATTGTCTGTCTCACCTTCATGTGGGTATTATTCAAAAACGTGTAACTGTGGGATTCTCAAACTTTTTATGGTAATTAGAAATAGCAAGAAGAATAGAACACCGTTTTTGGTTTCTATATTTGCGTGGTAGTTTAGGCGCTAGATTTTTTTTTTTGATTTCTGAAAATGTCTGATTACTTCAAATCGGTGAATATTTTTGAAATGTTTTCTGTTTGTGCATACAGCACAAATGAGGCGCTACCTATATTCCTTTACTGTAAGATCGCACATCCAGTAGTTCCCGAGATCTGGGACTCGGCAAAACGTTACGCCAGCAGAAAATCAAATATCTCCAAAACTGTAAGGCCCACAAATTTCATATTTGGCGCACATTCCTGCTAGAATCTAAGCTACCCGCTCACAAATTTTTATTTCTCTCCGATCATTAGTTTAGATTCTTCCTGCTGGAGCACCGTTACTCCAGCAGAATTCGTTTTTCCCGTTTTATTCAAATAGTATTAGGCCCACAAATTTTTTATTTGGCGCACATTTACAGCAAATTGCGCACTAACTATTCATCAAACTCGCTTCCCTCTAGAAGCTACTTTCCTGCCAGCGTAACGGACACTCCAAAGGAGGTGACTGGTCATATCTGAAATCAAAAAACTGTTTACCTGACGACCTTTGTCTTAGAGTCGGAGACTTAGACGAAGATTTTACTTTATGCACTAGAGCATAAAAAGCGATTTTATGCAGCCTATACCCAACATAAACACGAACTTTACGAGCATGAGAAGTGAAAAAAAAGTTGTACCTTTTAACGTGTTGTCGACATTTGTTGGCAACATCGAGTGTTGCAGATATGATCAGTGATCGATTACTGCAAATCGAATACTTATATTTATAACTAGCGGATCCTCGCGGTTTTACCCGCGTGGTACCCGTTCCCGTGGGAATATCGGGATAAAATATAGCCTATGTCACTCGGGAAGACTGTAGCTTTCTAACGGTGAAAGAATTTTCGAAATTGGTCCAGTACTTTTTGAGTTTATTCGTTACATACAAAAATACAAATCTTTCCTTTTTATAATATTAGTATAGAAAAAATCGTGTCATAGTGTTTGTTATAAAATTTCTTCGAAACGGCTTGACCGACTTTTATCTAAGATTTGATATCCCTAAATTCCGCGGCATTGAAGCCCCAGGGCGCAACTAGTCTGTGTATAAAGTTTAAATTTTAAACGGCGCATCGAGCTGCTGTAATAGATCTTTCACTTTATTCATTATAGCCTCTTGAGAATATCAATGGAATTATGCGAATTAAATTATAATTCTGTCTTAATTTTTTATTTTTAAGAATGTTTCTCAAAATATCCTTGAGTTTTTTGTCCACTTAAGTAACGACTCGAATAATTCATAGCTTGAACAGGTACTATGAAACTTAAAAGTTATAATACTTCGCTAATAATTACGTTATTTGGAAACCTAGCACAAATCATAATTGCTTGCCGAAACAAAATTGATTTATCACAATGCACACATTATCATTGAAAATGAAGTATTAGAAGAAATTGACTCGTCTCTTACAACCAGCTCCGATGGGACTCAATCCACAACCTTTCACTGTCCGGGTGAAAGCTTTAACCACTGAGCTACGAAGTCGTTCTCCGTTCTTTTCAACATTCAACATCATTTTCAAGTATAAATTTTATTCAAATATCATTCAAATTATCGTTTTTTTTTCGATTATGTGATCGCTTAACCTGAAACTTGCCATGTCATGATTCCAAGTTTCCAATTCCAAGACGAAGCAATATTTGGAGCTTCGGGCTTGCCTTGTCTCGAGACACGCCACAAGAAATATTTCATAAATATTTGGTAAATCAAATGTAGGCAGTTCAGATAGAAGTATATGACTTGCAACTCAATAAAATTGATCCAACTAAGGTTTATATTAAGTTTGAGTTCAATTTGTCCCATTCAAACTGACCTGTTTTTGCTCTATTGTTTTAGCCAAAAATAATTAAAAAATAATTTATTTTTCTTCTTTCCCTTTACGTGATTACGTGCCACTCCTATCGGAGTTCGGACAACATCATAGTTGTCTTGCTTGACTTTTGAAGCCGCTGCCCGAAACAGGGATGTATGTAGTAGATACTACTGCCAAACCATTCCCTAATTAAGCTAAGAATTTCTTTTTTGTCCAATACTACGTTTTTCTGCAATTTTTGCCTGCTCTATTAGATAACTAATTATTTGTTTGGTTTTTTTCATCACATAACCAAAATATGACAGTTTGCGGCACTTGATGGTGTTGATGAGCTCAAGATCTTTGCCCATTTTTTGAATTTATTTATATTGACTTCTAAAAGAATCTTATTAGGTCGATCGACCTGTATGAATGTTATATTGTTCGTTTGTTGTACTTTTACATCGGTTTGCCACATTTCATGGATGTACAGGAACAAAATCTTCTAATGTGTGGGAGGGAACAGTCAACATAAAGTTACTTTGCCATAGTTTTTTTATCTATTTATTCGTAACTTGATGTACAAAATGCATCTTTACTTTCCCCATGTTAAATTTAAGAGCTTGAAATCATAGTTACTGCTTTATTTCCCACATAAACCTTGAATAACTTAAGTGTCAGTCAATTTGTAAGGTGGCTCAAGGTGGCAAAGTGTGCCAGAAAATCAATATACTGTGCAAGTGAACTTTTTTGAAGAGTTCATAGGTGTAGTACTGTTGTTAATGACCTACTAGGTTTTAAATGAATTAGATTTTAGCTATGTATTGTTTCATTTTTCATCTCAAATGCGAACACGAGACCTTAATATAGGTCAAACTAAAATTGCGTACATAGTACTTAATTTTTTTATTAAATTTTTCTACCAATTCCGTGTGACAGAGATAAAGTTACTCATATTATTCACGGAACTCCTCCGGGAAACGAAATTTCTTGCGCATCAATGAATTCGTGAAAATCTCACAGTAAAATGCAAGCAATACCTACGTAGTAACTATTTAGTAATCTGTGGCAATACTTCCTGATATGACATCTTGTTGTTCACCACATTGACATTATTAAATCCTTAATGAATTCCCAAGCATCTAAAAACGCGAAACTTACCGCTTTCGCTCAGCATTTTTTTTCACTAGCTGCGCCGCGCGGTTTTAACAGCGTATTTCCCCTACTTGTGGTAGTATTGCTAAAAAATGGCCTTTGCCACTTAGGAATATTTTAGCTGTCTTTAGCTCTGATTCACGAACCGTCGGAAACGCTCCCGACAGCGAAACATATGCCCTGTCTCCGTCACTCACTATAGAATAGACAAAGACAAAACACAGAATTCGAATCCGATTCCGTTTCTGACGGTTCGTGAATCTGGGGGCAGGAGAAAGAATTTTCAAAAACAGTTCCACCTTACCACCGTCTGTAATCGAAATGTAATTAGGTGAACGCACACTTATCCGAGTCGAACGAAACGAATTTTAGAATTCTTTATAAGTATGAAACCTATCATATCATACCTGTCCGCGTCGAAACGTCCTAATCGTTTCATAGGATAGGATTTCTAAAAATTTGTTTCGGTCTGTGCGTTCGCCCCGGTCAAGTGTGCTGTGCGGTCAAAGTTATACACTACGTATAGCTCCATCTCACTGCATGATGCACTTGGAGATTTGCCTATGTCCAGTCCAGCAGTATTTACTTATTTTAAATATTAGTGTTACGTTACTGCCCTACGCCCAGTTTAGCATAATTATCGTCGTAAAGTCATGATTTACGTTGCGTTTGCGTCACCTAGCTGTAGCCTGAACTTTACAGGCTTCGCTATATGTATGTTTTTGTGTTACTTACAAATTCCTTGTCGTCTAGCAAGATATAAATAGACGTGGATTGTACCCAAACTAATGCCTGTCTTGTCTGCTAAGATTATAAGTTCCCTTGACGGGAGGTTTTAGAGAGATAATCTTCGTCAAATATTTCGGAATCCCTTTCTGAGTAATTCGTTACTTAAAGCACAGATAATAAAAGATATTTGAAGTTGGAACGCGTTTTATAAAGATGAATTGGTATTGTAGGTCTTACTTACTGCAAGAATTAGGTCCTAATCATAAGATGTTATCGTAATATCGAAGTGAAGTGACGTTGACAGAAAGGGCTGTAAAAACTGTGTATTTATAGCTCTACCTCGCTTACAATACACCTTGATTTGCTTTAATAGATTGGTAATCGCATAGTTGTGGATGTACTGTCAATGTGTTTTTGACGAATCGTCTATAATGGATCCCGTGTGAATGTGTTCATTACTGCTGTAACAGTTCGTTCACACGACGACGTTTTACGTATCGTCTTTTTCACGAATCATTATTTCTTTGACGGCGGTAATGCTTTTAAATGTGTTTGTGCGATCACGAATTTTGGAAAATGACGAATATGTCGTGCCTATCCTATTATACTCTTGACTGTCGTGTTTTTATAAGAAATCTTCAATTACGGATCTCGAGTGAAAGATAAGGCAGATATTTCCCTTTGTCATATCATATCTAGTCTGTTTATCGTTTGAATTGGTCCTTCGAAACCCTCGTCTTCCCTAGATAAACTAACTACGGATATGACTATAACCATATCACAGTATTACAAGTTTAATACTGTGACCATATCCTGGAACTCAGTGGTTGTTCTATGATATCACTGACAATGACAACAAGGCTTTAGGGACTTCTGTCTGGAAGCTAGATATCGTGAAACTTGATTTGCATAATAATCTTATAGGACAGAGAGAAATTCGTAAACAGATTGTTTGCCGTTTCCCGAGCAAAATGTTTCCTTAGTAAACTAGATATTATTACCATTTATTTTTTCTTTTTTGCTTTCACAATGCAACTTTTATTATTGAAAATGAACTTAAGAAAAAATTAACTAAAAATTTATTAAAAATTAATTTTATCACGCAACCTCACTATCAAATTATTTTGTAGAATGTTTTTTTTTGTCACTATTTAGTTATTGGTATTTGTTCCCAACTGCTGCCGTGGCTTAGCTAAATTTACTCGTTGAATGCTTATTAAAAACCTTTTTTTTTTAATTTATCACCATTTTTTTATCCATTTCCTTTTATCGAAACTGAAAACCACTAAACTTAGTTATTCCATAAACCTTGATTTTTGTACCTGCAATCAAATCGATATGCAATTCGAGCACTCTATTAGGTTCCTGTGCTAAAATAGCAAAGTAGCTTACTTCCTCACTTGATAGTGTACACCGACATGCAATAAGGCGCGGCTCCAGTGTCAGCGTGACCTTGGGTTACGTAAGCGTATGCAAAAGCGGGCGTGGCCCAAGGGCAAGCGGGTAATAAAGGTACATTTCCGATGTTGGCGACCGCTACGAGTTATATGAAACCCTAAAAAACGAAAGCGACCGCGTCGCGCGACCTTTAGTATGAGTTTACTTACATCCTAGCCTCGCCCACTGGTCGCGCGACGGGGTCGATTGCGTATTTTAGGGTTTCAATAAATTCATACAGACTATAAGGGTTCGATCGAATCAGAAATGATGAGAGAGATCCGCAGGAGAACTAAAACAACCGACATCGCTCGAAGGATAGCATCGTTGAAGTGGCAGTGAGCGGGAGACAGCGCGGAGAACCGATGGCCGTTGGGGCGGAAAGGTTCTCGAATGGCGACGCGTACCGGACGACGTTCCGTGGGCAGGCCCCCTACAGGGTCGACCGACGATCTAGTCAAGGTCGCGGGAAGCCGCTGGATGCGGGCAGCGCAGGACCGATCGTTGTGAAGATCCTTGGGGGAGACTTATGCCCAGCAGTGGGCGTCGTTCGGCTGATATGATGATGATGATAGGGTTTCAATAAATTCGTACAGACTATCAGTACGCCGGCAGGCCGCCTGCAGTCCTCGATCGAACAGCCCGCTTGACATTCGCTTTTTGTATGTACGAGTAAAACTGAGTGTGTGACCGATTGCAACCAACTTCCAGGCCGTTTTCTGCAGGCGGATTTATAGTCTGTGGGGCACTTTAGCAGGTGGGTCGCGCGACCAGCACCCTAAGCGCCGTCGGCTTGATTACGATTACGACGCATCGTGCCATCCTTGTCATGTCTTAAGACATTTGGTATGGCATGACAAGGACGGCACGATGCGTCGTAATCAGCTTCAAGCCGCCGGTGCTTGGGCGGTAGGGCCCCAGGTTCAGTCGCTTCGGTCGCGGTCGCCTACATTGGAATTGTACCTTTACGCTCATTCAATTTGGGGACGAGTACGCAATTGAAGGCAATGAACTACTACTCTACGTGTAGATTGGTTATTGTCCTGACGATCCGATAGACTGTAAATGTTCCCATTGAGTATTGCAATGTTTTTGTCGTGTTCGTGTCCTAATGAATGGAAAGTTTTACCATCGCCTGAATATTGTCTATCCAAAACAAAATGTGGCGTAAACAACTTTGTTATTTCACACATGTTCGTAAATAAACTATGTCAGTGCTGGAGTTTTCTAAAATTGGTATCAAGTTATCTGCTTTTGCGATCAACATCATAGATGATTATAGGTCGAATGAAATCAATAGCTCTTTGTGGGACAGGTGTCTCTTGAAATATGTCCTCGCACTTTTCAAATCTCTTTACAGTTACCTATAAAAATATTTATTCGAATTTGAGATTTTTTATTTTTCTTCTTAGCGTAATAACGGTAAACTATAAACTTTATAATTATCTTTTCAGACAATAATCTTTCGGACTTTGTGCCACTTGTTCCACTATATTCTCGGCGGCATTTTACAGGTCCGTGTGTGTAATATGAGGGGCAAGCAGGGCTCTTTAAAACCAAGCAAAGTCTCATTACCTAAAGAAAACGTGTCTAGATAAAATCAGCAATCCCATGAATGTTTTCCAAGATTAGTTGACCAATATTTAGAATTATTTTACCAATATTGAAGGTTAGTAGATAACCCGTTAACTGCTATGTCTTGCACCCACCCGAGATGCACGTGAAAGCACGGCATCGGGGCAATTACAACCACTTGACGCAAAGGTGCATGTCTAGGGTGGAGTGAGCCATTTAAAGTTCAGGGTTTCCAGATTGATGCCATCCGCATTTACCTACGTTGCATTTAATCTTTGTAAGTACTGTCCAAGCATAGTGGGCAGGATAGCCCATGCTGGGGGCTATACCGGCTAAAAATATGGATATGAGCATGGGCTTCATTTGACATTTGAAGTGCCTAATCCATATATGGGCATAATATGGTCTTCAAATATGAAATTAAGCCCATGCTCATACCATATCCATAGTTTTTTCCGGTAGCCCACTAGATTAGAAACTCGTAAAGGTTAAAGTTTAAACAATATTAAAAACATTGTTTGATGATTAGTTTTCGAGCGCGCTGCGACTAGATATCGCTGGCATACATGGAATGCGACAATTCAGATACCTACATTATGTCCTGATTGGCATACTTAAACCGCCCTCAGACACTTTGAACAGTTTGAACCATGTATCAACCAATATGACCGCATTTTCGAAATGGCTGTTTTCAGAAAATGCGTATCTACTTATTCGTAGCTAATGTGGAAACCAATAATTTAATTTGTAATTGAAAACTTTACGTTGCTATTATAATCTAAGTAAGTACATATTATTATATCGATATATCATTATACGCGTGCATTTTTGGAGTTATGCATAGAGCATTTGCAATATTTTTTTTGGTAATTCTGTATGTATTCTGAATTCTGTATCTGTTGAATAGAGAAATTGGGGAAAAACCTGTATGAAAAGTGGAATACATTTATCTAAAATGAATTCCTCGAAAACGAAGTAGCGAGCAGTCCATATATTTAATGCGTCTTCAACTTTGTAAATTAGTTTTACTAAGTAGACCTACTGAAGACTACAATAGACACTTTCAAGTTTCTTCCAACTTTTTAACAGCACTAAGAAATTACTTTTCCTAATGGAGTTAGCAAACTTCTGCGAATATAAAATATAACTATCACAACTGCTAAATTGATTTCAAAGTAAATTAAGTGTTTTGCTGGAGTTTGCTTCTATAACGTTGTAACGTAAGCAAATGGTCTAGTCTAGACATAAGACATATGCTAAACTGTTAAAAGACATGCGGCCAGCCCTTGCTGATTTTTTATTCATGAAATACAATTTGAAATAAATTTTCTATTTAAAAGCGAGGGCTTATAACGGTTACGTTGTGCGTGCCGACATCACACTTTACGTTCGCTGATAAGTCTTGAATACGATTGCTATTAATATCTTCGAATTGGTTCAATTTCATATAGCAACCGTTTGGGATAGATGAATTAAGAATCGTAAGTCATGGTAAACTGTCTTCGTTATGTCATGCCATCGTTTCTCCTGAGCAACAACCTTGAGTGGTCTCTAACAATGGTTTTCACGATAATAGGTATCTTCGAGGTTTATTTTCTCCGGATAGTCGTTTTTCTTTGTGGGAGAGTTGTTCGCCTGGTTGCCATTCGAGAAATCATTTCTTTACTGTTCAATTGTGTAATTAGCACTGCATAATTTGTACCTATCTCTAATTTCGTCTATCGGTTAACATAATCGAATACAAAAGAAAAAACTCTTTTGCATTCACATAGCAATATTTATTAATGAAAATGATTTTTCTTCTTCTTATACTTTCGAAAACTAACGAGTTTAACCTTATGTCCAGTCCAGTATTGTCCTAGAAAAAAAAAATATTAACACTATTGCAACAAACAACCAAGTTTCACTTTCGCAAAAGGTCCATTTCTCAAAACGACGCGTAGCTTAGGGTGGTATTCCACTTATCAAAGATCTTTGTCCAATATATTTGATCAAAGAATTTATCAATGAAACCGTTCATGAATTCGTCCTCGACTAATTTCTTTGATCATATATTTGATAAGTGGAATACCATTCTTAGCGATTTGCGAAAGTGACGAGTTGCAGTTGCAGAAGGGACGAATTGAGGAAGGGATGTTTTGAGAAAGGTGTCGATTTTTTTGCGATGAATAACTATTTGCTTAAGTGACGAACTGTGTCAAAACCAATCGTCCTTCTATTTTTCACCAATATCTCTTTCTCCCCAGACAGACTATACTTCGCAACCCTCAAGACCGGCTACAAACCGAAACCGACGAGAAACAGCAAATACTTCCACATAGAAGATGACATCGTCTACGAAAACTTCTATTTCGACTTTGGACCTTATCACCTTTGCCACTTGTACCAGTTCTGCAAGAAACTCAACGAAGAGCTGGAGAGAACCCCGAGGAAGAAGATTGTCTTCTACACGAGCAACAATGAGACGCTCAGGCTTAACGCAGCTTATCTTATTGGGAGTTATCAGGTATGTAAACGCTTGCAGTTACGCTGTATTTATCAGGATAATCTTTTGACGTGATAATGTCTTATAAATCGATGAACGCCGTCTGCACGCACGAAAAAGTGTCACGTTCCGCGTGCAAGCGAGAGCGCGGAACAAGCGATAGAGAGGCAATTTAATAAAAAAATTCGGAAAGCCTATTTTAACGAGTTAAGTTTCTAAAGGAGGCGCCACTTATCTTTGCAATCAGTTTCTTTACGTGTCCCTTCATACACAGTCATACACACGGAGTGTAGTTAGTGTAGTTCACGAGCACATAACTCCAATGACACACGCATGCAATCTTTCCACCGTTTTAATACCACCTGTCATACATTAGTGTACCGATAGAATACAATGCAATGCCGTTTCGGCCGGTGCGTCCAATGCGATACGGCAGACAGCCAATGGACCGCGAAGGATGTAAACCAATAGTGTTGTTTTAAACCATACGCATTAATATTTATCTGTTTTAAGAGCGTTTATATTCATTGGATTGGAATTGGAAGATACAAATGCGAATAGTGTGGAATGGGTTATGGATTTGGTTCCGTAATTTCGTCTAGGAATGATATCTCTTGGATGTATTTCGTATGTTATCATAATTGTTCTTTTAACCAGAGAGTAAAGATACAAGGGGTTGCTAGCGCTTTTATTCGAAAATACCATATTCTAACCATATCCTAGGAAACCAAAGCTTATGTTAGATAAAGATCCCTGATACACTGTGGTATGCAATAATAATATACTACTTATAGTATAGATAGAGTAATGAATACTATTTTTAGAGGGGTTTCTTCCTTTACACTTAACACTTTTCACAAAGTATAATTCAAATGAGATTGGCATGTTAAAGGGTCTTTTATAAAACCCATCTTACAGAATCAGCTATATCATTTTATAAATGATCCTTTAATATGTCGATGTTATAAGATCATTTATAAAATAACCCATTTCAAAAGCATTTCTACTTTGCTTTTGTTTCCGCAATTGCCGCTACTGTTAGTAGGATTTACTACGTCATAAAACAAAAGTATCGACCAGTTGTTGATCTAGTAATCGATCCTGCAACCTTGGATGCTAATCAAGCGAGATAGATGAGCGTGGGACTGCCCATTATACTCCAACTCGTAACATTATACTGAGCGGAACACGTAAATGGACCGTCTTCGGTGTTTCTACTTCATCTGATAAGGTTGAATCGTTGTCTGTATTCGTTAATCGATTATCCATTGTGAGCTCGATACTATCGGGTAGATAAGCGACGATTTAGATTTGGTGGATCAAACGACGATTTAGATTTGGTCGATCAGAAGATTTGTTTGAAATCGAAATGCCATTCGCTCAATAATGATTCTGATTATACGTGGAATGTTTATTTATTTATTTAATAATTTAGTACACAAAAAAGCTATAAAGGAACAAAAATATAGACATAAGAAATTGTACAAGGGCACAGCTTATTCCACATTGGAATATCTTCCAGCCCGCGAGAGCAAATAAACACAGAGAAGGGCAGACAGACAGCAGACAGAATGTTTTATATGTTGCAAATCTAAGGCCGACACTAGACGGACAGCTTGAACAGTTAGCTAGTGATCTATATACATGGATCGATCTTGCAGTCAAGCTTGAAGCTGCCATTGATAACTGCTGCAGCAGTGCTAGATGCGTGGGTCTGGCCATTGTACTCCAACTCGTAACATTATTCTTAGCGGAACACGTAAATGGACCGTCTTCGGTGTTCCTACTTCATCTGATAAGGTTGAATCGTTGTCTGTATTCGTTAATCGATTATCCATTGTGAGCTCGATACTATCGGGTAGATAAGCGACGATTTAGATTTGGTGGATCAGACGACGATTTAGATTTGGTCGATCAGAAGATTTGTTTGAAATCGAAATGCCATTCGCTCGATAATGATCCTGATTATACGTGGAATGTTTATTTATTTATTTAATAATTTAGTACACAAAAAAGCTATAAAGGAACAAAAATATAGACATAAGAAATTGTACAAGGGCACAGCTTATTCCACATTGAAATAATTTCCAGCCCGCGAGAGCAAATAAACACAGAGAAGGGCAGACAGACAGCAGACAGAATGTTTTATATGTTGCAAATCTAAGGCCGACATTAGACGGACAGCTTGAACAGTTAGCTAGTGATCTATATACATGGATCGATCTTGCAGTCAAGCTTGAAGCTGCCATTGATAACTGCTGCAGCAGTGCTAGATGCGTGGGTCTGGCCATTGTACTCCAACTCGTAACATTATTCTTAGCGGAACACGTAAATGGACCGTCTTCGGTGTTTCTACTTCATCTGATTAGGTTGAATCGTTGTCTGTATTCGTTACCGATTATAGATTGTGAGCTTGATACTATCGGGTAGATAAGTGACGATTTAGATTTGGTGGATCAGACGAGTCGATTTAGATATCAGAAGATCGATCGTCTTCGGTGTTCCTACTTCATCTGATTAGGTGGAATAGTTGTCTGTATTCGTTAATCGATTATCGATTGTGAGCTCGATACTATCGGGTAGATAATTTAGATTTGGTGGATCAGACGACGATTTAGATTTGGTCGATCAGAAGATTAGTTTGAAATCGATATGCCATTCGCTCGATAATGATTCTGATTTTACGTGAAATGTTTTATATGTTGCAAATCTAAGGCTGACCATACACGGACTGATCTTGCAGTCAAGCTTGAAGCTGCCACGTACTCCAACTCGTAACATTATACTAAAGGCCTAATCAGACGACGGACTGTCCTCCGGGTACTTTTTTGTCCATCGATATAGATCTCTTATAAATTGTATCGAATAACGCACACGAGGAACTAAAAGTACCGCGGACAAAAAGTCCGCGAAATTACCGCGGACACCGAGAGACTGGACTGGACAAAAGTTCGCGGTAGTCCGCGAAAAAAATAGAACGAACGTAACTAGGCGCAACAACGCACACAACGAACTTTAGTCTGCATTGAGCGCTCGATAATGAAGTACGTTTCCGGGCAACAAATGACCGCACACCGTATGCGTTGAGTCCGCGACAAGTCCTCGGAGGACATATTTTGGACGTACAGGGACTTTTTGTCCGCCGTCTGATTATGCCTTTAGCGGAACACGTAAATGGACCAACTTCGGTGTTCCTACTTCATCTGATTAGGTTTAATCGTTGTCTGTATTGGTTAATCGATGATTGAGTATCGATTGTGAGCTTGATACTATCGGGTAGATAAGACGTATTTACGTATATAGACGTATTTATTTATTTAGTTAAGTACGATTTCAATTTGGTGTAAAGCTTTGTTTGAAATCGAAATGATAGCCGTTTGTTGCTTATGTTTTTTAGATTATAAATCTATTTCTATTGTAGATCACTAGATTATCAGAAATAACAATTAAAATGATATAAATCTTAGTTAGCCGTAAACTTTTTAAATAAGCCTATAATAATTTTCATAAGCGTTTAACTAGAGTAATCATGTGTCGAATGTTAATAAATCTGAAGAGAATGATCCATCTGCGGCCGCATGTGGGGTAAAATTTGCATAGTATTGGGTAGTGTATTTGCATGTTTGGGAAAACATGTAAATTCCAGACCAACAAAAAATTTATAATAAAATCAAGCTCATAATAATAAGACATATATTCGCGTCCGAAATACCTCAATGTCTCAAGACGAAAGTCTTTGACCAGTGTGTGTTGCCAGTAATGACCTATGGAAGTGAGACGTGGTCTTTTACTATGGGTCTCATAAGAAGGCTCAAAGTCACCCAGCGAGCAATGGAGAGAGCGATGCTTGGTATTTCCCTGCTCGATCGAATCAGAAATGATGAAATCCGCAGGAGAACTAAAACAACCGACATCGCTCGAAGGATTGCATCATTGAAGTGGCAGTGGGCGGGACACATAGCGCGGAGAACCGATGGCCGTTGGGGCGGAAAGGTTCTTGAATGGCGACCGCGTGCCGGACGACGTTCCGTGGGCAGGCCCCCTACAAGGTGGACCGACGATCTGGTCAAGGTCGCGGGAAGCCGCTGGATGCGGGCAGCGCAGGACCGATCGTTGTGGAGATCCTTGGGGGAGGCCTATGCCCAGCAGTGGGCGTCGTTCGGCTGACATGATGATGATGAAAATCAAGCTTAACCATATTATGTATATTGTCCAAAGCAACTAGCTGTTATGATCAGTGGTCGGAATAGGTAGTGCCATTTCGCGGGATTCATGAATGTTAGCATAACGTGGACATGCCCTTATTCCGGGATTTGATACTGATATCCGAGATCGCATTTAATTATTAATTTAAAAGAAAATAAATTTGTTATGTACTTGATATTTAAACGAAAAATGGCCGATTAAAAACGGTTTGCGCAGACACATTGGACAAATCTAACACAAAAGCCACGAGACGAGTGAGAAACGTATCGCGCCTTAAAACCAAGGCCAAGGCCTTAAAACGAAATTATATTACCTAGTGGACCTATAAATTAAATATAATATAAATAATAAATAAATAATTTTAGAATCCCGGGATCCCGGGCCCTGGGGTACCTATGTCCATATTATTGATAATGTTTGAGGTCATTCACCCCAAATGGCACTACGTATTCCGACCACTGGTTAGGATAAATGAGAATTGGTATTTTATGTCTGTTGACTACCTAAAATAAATAAATTATTGTTAATGCCAGTTTAAATGATCTATTCCTTTCTAATACCAAAAACTAATACCAATGGTATTTGTTATGAAAATCTATATTTTTTTGCAGGTAAGTACCTACTAATGCGAAACGCGAAATGCGAAAGTTTGTGAATATAGATAGATGTAAGGATGTTTGTTACTCTTTCACGCAAAAACTACTGAACGGATCAGTTGAAGCAGATTACACGATGCGTTGTAATCCATCCTTGTCATGCCATACCAAATGTGCTACGACATGACAAGAATGGCACGATGCGATGCGTCGTAATCGAAATCAAGCCGAGACGGTGCTTAGGCGGTAGCCCCACTGGATGAAATTTGCAACAAAGATAGATTATATAGGCTGGAATAACACATCGGATAGGTACTTTTTATCCCGACATTCCCACGGGAACGGAACCACGCGGGTGAAACCGCGGGCGGCCGCTAGTCTTTTCCTATTTTTATAATTCACAACCATTTTATCAAGTTAGATTGGCTAAACAGATATCATGTATAATTGCTTTCCAATAATTTCTGAATATTTATTTATTTATTAATTGTTTCCTCAATTAAAACAGAAGGTTCGTGTACATGAACTAAGTGACCTAATTCTACCTTTTGTTATTATTAGGCCAATAAACCGACTTCAAAACCCGGTGCAGTTTGCACCACTAGTTAATTGGATCGCGGTGTTCTACCCACTCAGACTACTGTGCGCGACATACTTAATCTGGGATTGGATCATACGAGACGAAATGGGAAAATTGTGATGTGATATAGTTTAAATTCTAACAAATGGCATAGGGAATGGACTTGATCAAATCGAATGAAATATATTTTCTTGGCAAGTGTCACTGCTGTTTTCCGAATAATCGTAAATGGGATAGTTTATGTTTTGTGAACTAAAATCACAGAATATATAATAGTACTAAGGTACAGAAGGCGCACTCTGCAAACTCATTCAGATAAAAATAAATCTTACTGCATGAAAATAAAGTCCGATTCCGGTCGCTTTGTCATCGCTTGCCTACTGTTATAATAATCTAAAGTTCGCGCATGCAAGCAAAACTGTATCCAACAGCTACGCGCGAGAGTTTCTTTTTCTATGAAAGTCTCAAACAGCTCGCTCGCGGGTTAGGGTTGCGAGCGATTTGCGAGTTCGGTTTTGTTGTTTCTTTTGTTCTTTCTTTTATTTAGACACCCGTAAAAACAACAGTATATCTTTTATAAGGATTATAAGAACGTTTAGTAGTCATTGTTCGGTGCACAAAAATCACAGAAATGATCGATCGTATTACGTTACGCGCAACGTGGAGCGTACGAGCCGAGCGGCATCCTTCTGCCATACGCCTGTCCGGCAGGCGCGCCGGCCGAACGTACCTAAACTGCGGAGTGACACCCCCCTGCTAAAACGTAATAATAAAGGCGAATTACATAATTAAACCTCAGTTTCAAAACTGTTTTGCACTTAAAGATCTCTGTATAGTTTTTAATCGTACTTAGTATAAAACAATTTCTCAATCATCATCAACCATTTAATGTCCCCACTGCTGGGGCACTGGCCTTCCTTATAGATGGATAAGGAGAATGGGCCATGTACCATGCGGGCCCAGAGCGGATTGGTGGATATTATCGACTGCAAGTTCGGCCGGGACCAACGTCTTAACGTGCCGTCCAAAACACGGGCTCCTCTTCCTCAATAGACAGTCATCTAAGATGAAGGTTCATATGTATACCTAATTCATCTACATTGCACCCGTCCGAAGCCGGGGCAGATAGTCGTCAATAAAGTATTTTACATTAAATATGCAAAACGAGTTACTGCTTTGGTCGGCGATGTGTTGTCTACCCAGTACCTACCCACACTCACTGTATTTGCCATTTTGGTGTGTCGTTGCTATGTTAAGTGATTATTATTGTAGTTGATTGAATAAGGTGAAAAACTGGCCTGCTTTATATTCGGGGTCGTCGTCTCCTCGAACGAGCTAGTAAGAATTGTCATTTAGTCATATTATAGAAAGTTTTGCAGATTATGAATGTGTACTGTGGTGATGAATGCGAGATACATAATTTGATAATTTATAAAACTTTAAAACTTAATTTTAGTTTGACTATCCTCTTGATACGATATAATTACCAAGAAAACTTGATAAAGACCGCCATAAAGGCCTGAGCAGACGAAAGATGTTTTGCCATGTCGACATAACCACTTTTAGGTTACGTCGACGGACAAAAAGCCCATCGTCTGTGCAGACCTTAGAATATTAACATGCTTTTCTTCTTATCAATACGGACGGTTTCCGCAACTCGACGTCTATTGCTCCTGTTTTGCGTCTGGAGGTTGCGCGGCCGGATCACTCCAGACAGCCCAGCTCAGCCAGGAACGCTCCAAGAGCTCTCACAGCGTGATCGCTTCCTGGACGCTGCCCAGCGAGCCGAGTTAACATGCTCATATTCCTAATTTTCCAAATCATCAAATCAAACCCCGCCCATAACTCAGCCACTGGGACCGTTAGGCCTGTATGCCTGTTCTAGTATATGAGACATTCTTATTAAAGAGCTTTAATTTTGCTTCCCAGATAATCTACCTAAACGGGAGCCCTTCAGAAGTATTCAAGCAGCTAACAGACGGATCTGACTGGTCCCTGCTAAACTTCAGAGACGCGTCAGGCGGACCACCACTCTTCGACATCTCGCTCCTGGACGTGTTGCATGGCATGAAGGTAGCTCATGATTCGCGCTTCTTCGATTTTGAACACTTCGACGCGGATCAGTATCTGTTTTATGAGGTAATTATAAATTTTGGAAAACAGCTGAACCTAAATGAGATCCCTGTGGTACAATAAAATGTGTGTAAATACATTTTGAATAAAACTAGCGTAACTAATATCGCAAAGGGATTACATATTACCTTCTATACTGCGGCAATCGTCAACGCATTACATAAATAAAAAGGTTAATTATGATGTTGTTAAGAGAGAAGAGATATATAAGATAGTTGACTTAATCAAAAGCTTTCCACAAATCGACTAGAAAGTCGTCTTCATAAAACACTTACTTCTAGAAAGTGGAGAACGGTGACCTAAACTGGATAGTCCCGGGCAAGATGCTGGCGTTCTCCGGGCCGCACCACCGGTCGCGGCTGGACCGCGGCTACCCGCTGCACAGTCCGGAACACTACCATCAGTACTTCCGAACGTATAACGTCACTACTATAGTGCGGCTTAATAAGAAGTCTTATGACGCTAGGTGAGTCTTACTTCTCGTCATCATACCTTTCCTTTTGCCTTTAGCATTTGTGTTCTATAATTGTTTTTAGCAATAATCGTAGGATCAACGTATCTGATCTACAGATACGTTTCAACGTATCTGTAGGACGCAAACATAGTTCTAGTATTTTATGGGTGTTTAGCAGGGTTGGTAAAATCAGGAGCTCTACTCTTGTTCTCCGAAACGAAATTTCGGAAACGAAAGAAATTTAAACGAAGTTTCGTTTCTGCCGCTACTCTTGAACATTTTCGGACGCGCACGAAAAGTTCGAATCCATAGACAATTTTCGTGAACGAATGGAATGAACAACATTACGTAGGTTCTTTTAATGTCATTTACGGTAAATAACCGGTTTTTAAATTAACTTTAAAATTAAAACGTTGGTTTAATAATTTTAAGAATGTATTTAATTAGTAATGGTTTACTATGTTTAATAACCCAGAAACTGATAAATGAGCAATTAAAACTCAAGTTTATGTCGAAAAACACAGTGACACTAAAAGAACCCTTTCAATGACTGATAACCGCCCAAGTTAAGATGTCTATAGTCCCCACTGACCTCTATAGTCCCACATTCCTGTATGTTCCGGTGACAGGGGAGCCACTTGCAGTACAAAATTAGGTGTCAAAATGAACATTCGTATGAAAAATTAGTTCCAATGATTATCACCGACCCAGATTTATGCTTGTCGTCGTATGACAACGTAACTTGTCCGCAGTATGACATTAGCTGAGCCGTCAGCCGTTACTTCAAAATTTCAAAACATTTGGTGCATAATTTGGTGTTATTTATACGGAATTACCAAAGAAAGTAAGTATTAATATTTATGTTTTGCACGCCTAATTCTTATTTAAATAATATTTTCGTAATAGGTTCCTATTATTTAGTTTCACCACATCTTTTCAGTATGGCTCCAAATTCCTGTTCGACAACTCCTCAGCAAATCACTGTACTACTCGATGAACATAAAGATCATGCTCGCGGCAGATTGAGGAGTATAGAAGGAAAGGTCCAGACAAAGAGGCTCTAGGAGGAGTTGTGCGACACTCTCAATTCCATGGGTGGTTGCATAAAGACGATTCAGTAGTGGCAAAAGGTACCTAATTATACTTACATCCTAACAATCCATACAAAAACTACCTGTGCCGCCCTCTGTGATCCACATACTTTTAAACTACGGAGACAATTAAAATTACAAGAAAGTTACTGTGTATCACTAAAAAATATAATAAGTATTCCCTGCAATGTATGTAGGTATACAATTTTAGAACTTATTTGAATGTTGTTTTGCAGCCTTACCTGCCTGCTACAGACGTCAGAAGCAGGTTGTATCAGTAATACCAGTATGAAGATGGGCGCGTAGAGAGAGAGACAGTAAGGAACGCTGAGCTCGCAGGCATCAGGGCTGCCATGCCATTTGCAGCTGTGTGAGCTATTGCGAGAACAACTTTAAATAATAAAGATTTTCTCCTGTTACCAACCAACTCCAACCTCGCACCTCAAACTTATTGCTTAGTTATTTAATTTTTTACTTTCTTGCATACACTATGCAATTTTTATTAGTGAAAAATTAAAAATGAAGTAGGTATTTAGAAAAAGTCGACCTGTCTCACAACCAGCTGCGATGGGATTCGAACCCACGACCTTTCGCTATCCGGGCGACTGCTCGCGAAGGATAAAAGGACTAAACAAATATAAAGTTATAGGTTTTAGGTAGGAACCTACAACTTTATATTTGTTTAACAGGAAAATATTCTAATATTTATATGAGATTTTTTTTCTCATAAAGGTTATAATATAAGATCACGCACAATTGTGATGACCACATCTACTGTGTTCCACAGTTTATTGAATCGAAGGTTTCTCATGCAAAATTAAGTAAATTAAAACTAGTCCTACCTTATGGTAAGGGATACTGTCCGTAATCCAGGGGGCTGGTCGCTGTCTTGCCGGCGCGCGCGCGCCTGGCCAAGTAGGTCTTCACCCAACCCCGAGGGGAAACTCTTATAGCTAACACTCTTAAAACTACACAATGCCCTAATAGACAGCTAAAACTTTCCCGGCGCTTTTCAAAGCGAACACACACGGGTCTCAAACCCGTACCCCGACCGGAGCCCTAATAGGTGCAAAACGTAATCTCGGTCCCAATATGGGTAGGTAACTTGCGCGGCACGTCGCTACAGAAGCACGCGAACTTGTCTCACGGCTGCTTACGGCCAACTGGTCTGCACGCGGCCCGAGCGCATTGCGTGTCGCCCGTGACCTTGACAATGACAACGCACCGCTCGCAGCGCGGCGCGAACATCCCCCCGTCCCGGACAGTAGCAAACTGTCCGCCAACTCAATCTAAGGGCAGGCGAGAGAGGGTAGCGATCGCTCGCTTCAAAACAGAGTCCCCCACCAGGACCTCGGCAAACCTGGGCACACCATCCGACCCCGGATGAAGCTGAACAATGCGTCCTAAACGCCAGCGGAGGGGCGGCAGGTTTGGATCCTTTACCAACACGAGGTCTCCTGTCTTGGGTGGGGTCGTCCTATCCGACCACTTAACGCGTTGCTGCAAAATGTGCAAATACTCCAGATGCCAACGGCGCCAAAAACTCTGCGTAAGCTGCTGGAGCAATTCAAATCGCGAGAGCCGTCCGGAGGCCACTTCGGAATAAGGATATTCCGGCAAGGCGTTAAGCGGTCTGCCAATCAAAAAATGGCCCGGCGTAAGGGCCTCTAAATCATTCGCGTCCGAAGACAACGGACACAACGGACGCGAGTTGAGGACCGCCTCAACCTTACAAAATACGGTCGCGAGTTCCTCAAACGTGAGGACCGTCTCCCCAATAACGCGACGAAGGTGAGTTTTAGCGGCCTTTACAGTTGCTTCAAAAATCCCTCCCCAGTGGGGGCAGGATGGCGGGGAGTACTGCCATCGTACCCCTCTGCGAGAGAGTGTGGATCCGATCTCAAAATTATTCCTATCCAAAAATTCACAAACTTCCTTTAAATACCTATCGGTGCCCTTGAAATTGGTTCCACAATCGGACCTGATTAACGACGGCATTCCGCGGCGAGACACAAAACGATTCAACGTGGCTACAAAGGCTTCTGTGGTGAGGGCACTAACCACCTCCAGGTGGACCGCTTTAGTGGCCAAACAAACAAATACACACAAGTAAGCCTTTTCCGTTCTAGCATTACGAAGCCGCGATGTCTTAACGGTAAATGGCCCCGCAAAATCCGTTCCAACTCCTGAGAAGGGCATCGATTCGTTCACTCGATCGGCAGGCAAATCACCCATCTGGGGCTGCATCGTATCGGCGCGCAAACGATAACACGGGAGACAACGAAAAATAACGGATCGGATTATTCTCCGCGCTGACAAAATCCAGAACTCTCGTTGGAGGAGCGCGGTCAAAGCATTACAACCGGCATGAGCATTCTTTACATGTCGGTCTGTAATCAACAGTCTAACTAACGGTCCATCCTTGGGGAGCAACAAAGGGTGGCGTGATCCGTACGGCAGGTTGGCATGTCTGAGCCTACCTCCGACACGCAGCAATCCGGTACTGTCCAAGAAGGGATTCAACCGCACCAAGGGTCCCTTCAGCTTGGGCTTACTTGAGCGCAGGGCTTTCAGCTCCGGTTCAAACTCTCGCTGTTGCGTCACTCGCAACCAATGCAACAGAGCGTCTTGCCGCTCTTGTGGGGCGAGGACCGGAGACAACAATTTCTCCTGAGGCTGGCGACAATTTCGCACAAAGCGCCTCATCCAAGCAGTCACGCCGAGCAACTTATCCAAAGAACTGTAGCGGTCTAACAAAAACTCTATCTGCGGAGCCGCCACCGTCTCCACGGCGTGAACACGCATGCCTAGGTCTGGGACTCTGGCCACAGCCGGGGTGGCAGGCCATGAGCGCTCAGGCCGTAACAACCATGATGGACTCCACCATAGGTGGTGGTCCACTAACTCAGGCGCCTCGCAGCCGCGGGAGGCACAATCTGCGGGGTTCAATTCGCCCGGTACGTGGCGCCAAATCAACGGGGCCTTTGAAGTCTGAATTTGTGAAACCCGGTTGGCCACAAAAACCTCAAGGGTGTGGACTGAACTCTTCAGCCAACAAAGGACGACCTGGCTGTCAGACCACGCAAATATCGACCCCAAGTCGACACCGTTTCCCAAGGTGTCGGCAACATGATTGAGTAGCCGTACTAAGAGAGTGGCGCCGGACAACTCCAACTTCGGAATGGTTAGCCTAGTCCGAAGGGGGGCGACCTTACTCTTGGCCGTAACTAAGTGTACGGCGACAACGCCTGCTGCATCCACCGTTCGGATGTAAACGGCTGCCGCGTATCCGCTTTCGGACGCGTCACAAAAGCCGTGCAGGGAGGCTTTAAACTTTCCCGAAGGCAGCATTTGCCTCGGTATACAAACCCGATTGACGTCGGGTAGGGATGACACGAACCTCACCCACTCTCGTAGGAGGCTACCAGAGAGGGGCTCATCCCATGACAATTCCGCAGCCCAGAGCTCCTGTAGGAAGCACTTCATCGAAAACACTACAGGGCTGAGCCAACCGTTCGGATCAAAGGTACGGGCTACAGTAGACAGCACCGTGCGTTTAGTCCAGACCTTTGGGTCTGGCAGTTCCAATCTATATGTGAACAAATCCGGGACTGGTCGATACTGGACTCCCAAAACAGACAGCATGTCTGGAGTCTCCGGATTTTCAAAGAGGAGCGGCTCTTGCTGGTGGTCCTTAGGCAAATCTGCCAATAGGTCCGGTGAGTTAGACAGCCACTTCCGCAACTCATAGCCACCAGCCCTC
The DNA here is from genome assembly GCA_949710035.1 of Crambus lathoniellus. Taxonomy (NCBI): domain Eukaryota; kingdom Metazoa; phylum Arthropoda; class Insecta; order Lepidoptera; family Crambidae; genus Crambus; species Crambus lathoniellus. Next base: position 8,777,547 of record OX453323.1, on the reverse strand, counting down.
AAGAGCGCAATCAGCTCATCACGTAAGACGAGAGCCTCATCTAAGCTCGAGGCCCCCGTGCAGATATCGTCGACAAATAAGGCCCCCCCCTCAATAAGAGCAGATGCCCGGGGATAGCGTAGCCGTTCGCGCTCTGCGAGCTCCAAAAGCGAACGGATCGCCACAAAGGGGCTCGACCGCAAACCATAAGTGTTGGTGTTCAGCTCGTAAGCCAACATCGGATCCTGGGGATCCTCACGCCAAAGGATGAGCTGGTATCGTCTATCCTCCGGGTGAATCACGGTCTGTCTGAACATCATGCGGATATCGGCCACAAAGACGACAGCGTGCCGGCGGAAGTTGGTCAAAACATCACAGACATCGTGATGCAACTTCGGCCCCGCATGCAGACACTGATTCAACGACACTCCGGTTGACGTGGGCGCTGAACCATCAAAGACCACGCGGATCTTCCCATTGGAAGTCTTCAAAACAGCGTGGTGTGGCAGGAAGTAATGTTCCACATTACGCCAGTCCAACTGCGAGATGGACATGTGCCCAAGGTCCAAATACTCCCGCATGAAGTCTATATACTTCTCCTTGAATGCGGGATCCCTGGCCATTCTACGCTCCATGGACAACAATCTCTTCTCGGCCATCGGTCGGGAGCTCCCTAAAGGAGGGCGAACCGCCAAAAAGGGCAAGCGGGTAATCAAGCGACCCGAGAGGAGGCGCCCAGTGTTGTTCTGGTAGAACAATTCGCACTCCTCCGCTAACGGATCCAACCGCTTGGCAGTGGGGGGTTCCTCCACCTCCCAAAACTTTTGGAGAACGTCGGACAAAGTAGAACCGACAATGGTCTGGCGGTCTACCGACGGGGTCTCTGGTGTCTGTGGTACCTTTCCCATCACCACATGACCCAGCGACGAGGACAAGGCGACAAGATCGGCTGTCTGCAAAACTCGCTTGCTTCCATACAATACACGACCGAGGACATCCGCACCAATCAACAAGTGTATTGGGCCCGGTCGGTGGAAGGAAGGATCAGCCAAAGCCAGTCCAGACGTCAGCTCAATCGTGGATGGCGGCACTCGCACTTGCGGGAGTGGTCCAACCACCTTATCAAATACTATCGCCGAAGCACCGATCTTCGGCCTTGGCGTGAAGTGGGGGGAGAAGGAGAACTCAACTCGACCAATCGGATCAGGGATCCGCGAGTCTCCCACCCCCCGTACCGCTTCGTGATGCGGCACAAGCAAAAGACCCAGCTGTCGGACAAGCCACCTGGACATTATGCACCCCTGGGCACCTGAGTCCAAAAGGGCACGCACCGTGACAACATTGCCCTTAGGTCCCCAAACATTCACGGAGGCTGTTGGCAACAGCACAAGCTCCGGAGGGGTGGTTGGGTCCGACAGGGGCGCCATTAAAAATTTTGGGGGGGTACTTGTCCCCCTCGCGCCTGAGTCGGCGTGCCAAATGTGGGACGCTCGTACCGGGCGAGCGGGTCCCAATCGGGTACATACTGGCCCCGACCAACAGCACTCCTAGGTGCAGGGTAATACCCGTGTGGGGCGTGCCTCGGTACATAGTACCCCAAACGAGGCCTCTCCATTAGGGGGGGGGAGTAGCAAATAGGGCCCGTGCCCATCGCCACCGTGGCGTACTCTTGTGGTACCCCCCTACCCCCGCCCGTGGCGGGGGCGTCTCTCCTATAGTTCCCCCTCTCCGGGGGGGACTGAACGGGGGGGCTAAGCCCCGCCGAATCTCTAGGGGACCGGTTCCGGGCTGCCGGGCCCCCGCCCGTGCGCGAGGAATTCAAACCCCGGTCGCTCCCGGCGTCCTTGCGGTCCAAACAAAGGAGGGGGTGATGCCTCCCTCCGCAAAGACGACAATCCTCGGTCTGGGGACACGCCGACTGCATGTGTCCCCCCAAACACCTATAGCACCATTGGCGCTGTTTCGCAACGGCCCTCCGTCCCTCTGGGCGGAGGCCTCTAAATTTGGCACATTCGTGCACCACGTGCCTATCTCCCCTGCAATACCTGCACCGCTCACTCGGTGCGGGGGGAGGGGACTGCTGGAAGGCAGCATACCGATTGGTCGGGCGACGGGGCTGTTCCCTCGCCGCCACCATACGACCAACACCTGGAACCGGGGCGGGCTCCAGGTGGTCCGTCACCCTACATTCGTCCTCCAAAAAACGAAGGAGGTCCGCGAAGGGCGGGAGATACGAGGCGCTGTCGCCTCCGTACCTCTGCTCAAAACGCCCCTTCATTTCAGCGGGCAATTTGGCGAGGACTATGTGCAGCAGTATAAAGGACCACTGATCCACCGGCAGGTCCAATCGCCTTAGGGAGTTGACCGCTGACAGTAGCGGGTTCAGCAACTCCCTCCGTAACAGGTGTACCCGCGTGATTCGCGGGAGGGCCAAAATCGTGGCCACGTGGGTGTCCGCCAGTAACCGGACATTCTGGTACCTGCTAACCAGAAGCTGGCGAGCCACCTGGTAGTTGTCGTCGCTGATGAGCAGGTGCTGGATTACCGAGCTGGCCTCTCCTCGCAGGGAGGAGCGCAAATAGGCCAACTTCTCGCTAGGGGATAAGTCCCGTCGTGAATCCACCAAACTGTCAAACAAATTAATGTAGCCCATCCAGGCTGACAGATCCCCATTAAAAGTGGGAATCTCCAATGTAGGCAATCGGCCTAGCAACGCCGTCGGGGTAGGTTTGACCTCCCCGCTCAAAACCGGCTCCCCCTTCCGAACAGCCAGGGCCCTCTCAGCCGCCTCCGTGAACTGGTCAGCCAGCTCATAGGCCTGGGCTACATCCTGCTCCAGCTGTTCCGACACGGCATCATCAGCTGGGGGGTTCTCCATATAATACGCGCGACACTCCATGGCGTGGCGCTCCAGGTCTTGCAGCCGAGCTGCCAGCCCGCCATACCGAGCTAGCAACGCGCCTACCCGGTCGGCTCGGTCTATTAATGTGACCGCACAAGCAAGCCAACGCAAAACTCCTTGGATGCCGGCCCTGGATACGGCGAGCGGATTCGTAGGAGCCATTTATACTCCGTTTAATAAACAAAGCAAACAAAGAAATATAAAAGTGGTAAACATCAACAAAAAAAACAATAGAAATAGGTCGCGTCACGATAATATAAAACACAATTAAAATTCGGACGACATACACGGACCCTACTATTTTCATAAATTATTAACAACTTACCAATTTCAAGGGCTAACAATATAATGGTATAAACAAAACGTATAGGATTAACGGTATGGCATACCTCGCAAATCAACTACTAAACCGTTATCAACAAACGAAAACAAAACTATTTTTAATAATAATACTCGTAATTTAATACTACTAATAATTAAAACTAGTTCCACTTTTTTAACTAGGCAAGCGGACTCGGAACAAACACTAGTATGTGGTACTAATAAACAACACTTTCGAACGAAACTATTCGTCAAATAAATCCCGACAAACAAAAAAAAATATACACATCTAGGCGAGTAAACTCGTATCAAATCACTAGTATGTGATACTAATAAACACACTTCCGAACGAACTATTCGTCAAATAAATCCGGACACACAAAAAAAAATATACACATCTAGGCGAGTAAACTCGTATCAAAACACTAGTATGTGACAACAATTATATAAGTGTCTATCTATTATCGGATCCACCAAGTGAGAAACATTCGCTTCGAGAATTTACTAGAACAATTTCTTAGTACTTCAAATCGTCTCGGGATCTTCAAATACCCTCGAGATTTCAACAAAAAAAAATAATTTTTAGGTACTCTTTTTAGGTACGCTTTTTATTTTTACTATGAAATTTTATGTAGTTAATTTTAATATGAAAATTAATTATATCAACTACGCTCTGCTACCAAAAATATGATCACGCACAATTGTGATGACCACATCTACTGTGTTCCACAGTTTATTGAATCGAAGGTTTCTCATGCAAAATTAAGTAAATTAAAACTAGTCCTACCTTATGGTAAGGGATACTGTCCGTAATCCAGGGGGCTGGTCGCTGTCTTGCCGGCGCGCGCGCGCCTGGCCAAGTAGGTCTTCACCCAACCCCGAGGGGAAACTCTTATAGCTAACACTCTTAAAACTACACAATGCCCTAATAGACAGCTAAAACTTTCCCGGCGCTTTTCAAAGCGAACACACACGGGTCTCAAACCCGTACCCCGACCGGAGCCCTAATAGGTGCAAAACGTAATCTCGGTCCCAATATGGGTAGGTAACTTGCGCGGCACGTCGCTACAGAAGCACGCGAACTTGTCTCACGGCTGCTTACGGCCAACTGGTCTGCACGCGGCCCGAGCGCATTGCGTGTCGCCCGTGACCTTGACAATGACAACGCACCGCTCGCAGCGCGGCGCGAACAATAATGTTGTATAATCAGTGCTTATCCTATAACCAGTTTGTTGTAATATGTAACGATATGTTTCTTGTTTTGTAAATGTTAAATGTAAGCTAATATCATGTATTGAAGTAAGAAATAAAAACCATTAAATACATTGAAATTGTCTTTTTAATCTATATTAATATTATAAAGAGGAAAGATTTGATTGTTTGTTTGTTTGTTTGTTTGTTCATCGAATAGGCTCCAAAACTACTAGACCGATTTGGAAAGTTCTTTGACCATTAGACAGCAGCATTCTTCCTGAGTGACATAGGCTATATTTTATCCCGATATTCCTACGGGAACGGGTAGCAAGCGGGTAAAACTGCGATGATCCGCTAGTCTTCTAAACTAATATTATAAAGAGGAAAGATTTGATTGTTTGTTTGTTTGCATCGAATAGGCTCCGAAACTACTAGACCGATTTAGACAATTCTTTGACCATTAGAAAGCTACATTCTTCCCGGGTGACATAGGCTACATTTTATTTGGATATTATAAGAATGCAGCAAGCAAATATGTAGCAAACACGCAGTTAGGCATGCATAACGATTTCCTCGTCTTGTCGTAGGTACATTTAACTGAGACACCACTGATGATTATCTCCTATGACAAAAAAAAGTTACACAAGTGGGTTTTATTTCAATATTACAATTTTATTAATTGGTTTGGTATGAATGTATCTTCCTGGTTCCTTTCTAAAGTTTGTATTAATACAGCGCTTTTCCCTCGACCTGCCTGTAAAGCTCGAGTCGAAGATGCGGCTGTCTCAATTTGCCTGCGAATCTGCCTGGCTCTGTCCGTTTGGTGATCCTCTTTTTTTTTTTTTTTTTTTTTATTTAACTTTTGTACAAAATACACACAGTAAAATATACAAGGCGGACTTAATACTAAAAGTATTCTCTGCCAGTCAACCTTTGGGAAACAGAGAACAACGAATGCGGTACAAAACCTACTAATACATGCTATATATACACACTAAAATAAACAAATATCAAAAAATATAATATAGATAGATATATACTTATATTTTAAGTCATCTTCTGTCAAATAGGGACCTCCCTCCTCGGGAAAAAAAAAACTCCGGACCTCCATACCAGCCCTTATACATATGTACTATACACATAGCAGGCTACTATAATTTTAGCTGCTGTTTCTGGGCAGTAATGGACAAGCTAGACAAAAGACATCTCTACCATCGAGCTTTCAATACACCAAATGTGCGTTCAACGGTGCAGCGTGGACGTTTTTGGATGGCAGTATCTTCCCTCAAGAGAGTCCTCAACAGCATTATCGACGGGTGTCATCACTCCCTTAGAAGATATCCAGAATCACCTGAAAATAAATAAAATAGAACTTTAGTATTGAAAATGAAGTAAATGAAAAAATCGTTAATCGGTTATCACTAGGTACCTATATTTACTACTTATTTCCGCTTAATATGATTCCTTTTTTTGAGATTTTGAAGATATCTTATGTGCTTTGCTAGTACCTGTATGCGGTGCATTAAGTGCTGTTGTTTAAGTCAATATCTATATCTGAAAAGCGATAACCAGGCTTATGAAAAGTAAAATCGAAAAGTTCATTGAAATGCGTGTTTACATAGTACAAACTTACTTTAAGGGTTGGCTTGAACTCTTGTCGCCTTGCCCCTGGAGGTAATAAAGGCACTATCTCAGTCCACAGCTCCTCGAATAATTCCCGACTGAGTCTGTAATTTCCTATAAACTCTAGATCGGGAATATTCGCTATAAATAACTGATTTCGCAGGTGCTGCCGGTTCTTTCTCCTCTCCAAGCGTTCTTCGCGCAAAGCAGCAGCGATTAAAAGCTGCCTCGTAGCCATATCAGTTAATATTTTAATAAAAATCGACCCAAACGAAAATAGAAAGGTAACGCTTTTGAGTTCGTCAAAACTGCGAACTAAAAACTGCCAAACTTCAATTTTCGTTCGTTATTAAATTGAATTAGAGTAGGCTTAGAAAATTTAAACGTCAAAGCATTTTCGTTTCAACGAAGTTTCGAAACGAAGAAGTCGGTGGTAGGAAATGTGCGAAGTTTCGAAAGAAGTTTCGTTTTTCGTTGAATTAGAGTAGACCTGCAGGCTTCGTTGCAAAGAATAAAAAATCAATGATTTTTTGCTTGAGCCTCTAAAATCACTTAATATGTAGTACGTTCATATTACACGCTTTTCAGTTAGGCCTTCACAAACCCCGAGACCAGTGTTGCCACCCGTACAATTTAAATGCGTATTTATACGCCACTTTTAGCTTTGGTACGATATACGATTGTATATTAGAAATCATACGCAAATATACCTTCGATCTTTTGATATAATATTAGACCTGTCAACAACTCTTCTAAAATATTGTTTTTTATTGGCAACTATTTTCGGCAAATTACGAAAAAAAATGCGACTTTAGTGTACTTGGTAATTTGATTAAATCAGTGATTTTTACAGAAAAATTTAATGTTTCCCACACTGGTTTTTTGATGAAATTAGTTTTTCTTAGTTGCGACAACAGAAATAGGTTTTTTTTATTTATTTATTTATTTATTGGAAAACCAACTGCTTAACCTAATACATTAAAAAGCTTAAAGCTGTTGTCGTAGAAAACAGTGACAAAGTTATATTGATGTCACTTAATAAATTTTCATTTCCTTTTCAGGCAGTTCACATCACACGGGTTCGAGCATAGGGAGCTATTTTTCGTGGACGGTTCAGTGCCATCTGATCTCATCGTCAATAGGTTCATCCGCATATCAGAGTTGGCTAAGGGCGCAGTGGCCGTGCATTGCAAAGGTTTGTTTCATGTATGTTTCCTAAAGTTTTACTGACATTCTACTGGATACTATTAGAACTAGCGTATTTTAAATATTTATTTTCGAGCAAAAGTTTTGATATTTTTCGATGCAGATTATTATGATCTAGCGAGTAGGTATTTTCTAAGATATGTTATGCCATTGGAATAAAACTCAAGAAAATCAGCGTTAGACATTTTTTTATGCAGCCTGGAAATTACACCCTATTCTTTATTCATAAACAACATTTTGCTTTGCAAGAAAATGAACTGTCATAGGACCCATGCTACATAGACCAAAGTATAGTTAATTGATGTTAATTTGGGCAAATATAATTGCACTTTGTCGATTCGATACAGACATGTCAAGTTACTTTCACGATAGAGATTTTGCGCGTACTGTTCAGTTAATCTATACTAATATTATAAAGAGGAAAGATTTGATTGTTTGTTTGTTTGTTTGCATCGAATAGTCTCCGAAACTTTCACCATTAGAAAGCTACATTCTTCCCGAGTGACATAGGCTATATTTTATCCCGATATTCCCACGGGAACGGGTACCACGCGGGTGAAACCGCTAGGATCTGCTCGTTGAAAATAAAACAACTTTATACAGATTTAAACCAAGTCACTTTCCCATGAGTAATGGCTGCGATCTACAATAACACCTAGTTCTAGATACATAGTTGGAGTGACAGACATGGCTTTTTTATATTTTTATATTATAAAGTTTTCATTTAGTTCGTGAGCCTAGTGTTTATCTAGTACTATTGTTGATCGAAGGAGTAATGCTATCTTCTGTCGTTTAACAGCGGGTTTAGGTCGCACGGGCACTCTAATCGCCTGCTACATGATGAAGCACCACGGGTTCACGGCGCGCGAGGCCATCGCGTGGCTGCGCGTGTGCCGCCCCGGCTCCGTCATAGGCCACCAGCAGTGGTTCCTGGAGAAGTGAGTGTAGTAGTCACCGGTAATGGTATACATAATGGCTCCGTCATAGGCCACCAGCAGTGGTTCCTGGAGAAGTGAGTGTAGTAGTCACCGGTAATGGTATACATAATGGCTCCGTCATAGGCCACCAGCAGTGGTTCCTGGAGAAGTGAGTGTAGTAGTCACCGGTAATGGTATACATAATGGCTCCGTCATAGGCCACCAGCAGTGGTTCCTGGAGAAGTGAGTGTAGTAGTCACCGGTAATGGTATACATAATGGCTCCGTCATAGGCCACCAGCAGTGGTTCCTGGAGAAGTGAGTGTAGTAGTCACCGGTAATGGTATACATAATGGCTCCGTCATAGGCCACCAGCAGTGGTTCCTGGAGAAGTGAGTGTAGTAGTCACCGGTAATGGTATACATAATGGCTCCGTCATAGGCCACCAGCAGTGGTTCCTGGAGAAGTGAGTGTAGTAGTCACCGGTAATGGTATACATAATGGCTCCGTCATAGGCCACCAGCAGTGGTTCCTGGAGAAGTGAGTGTAGTAGTCACCGGTAATGGTATACATAATGGCTCCGTCATAGGCCACCAGCAGTGGTTCCTGGAGAAGTGAGTGTAGTAGTCACCGGTAATGGTATACATAATGGCTCCGTCATAGGCCACCAGCAGTGGTTCCTGGAGAAGTGAGTGTAGTAGTCACCGGTAATGGTATACATAATGGCTCCGTCATAGGCCACCAGCAGTGGTTCCTGGAGAAGTGAGTGTAGTAGTCACCGGTAATGGTATACATAATGGCTCCGTCATAGGCCACCAGCAGTGGTTCCTGGAGAAGTGAGTGTAGTAGTCACCGGTAATGGTATACATAATGGCTCCGTCATAGGCCACCAGCAGTGGTTCCTGGAGAAGTGAGTGTAGTAGTCACCGGTAATGGTATACATAATGGCTCCGTCATAGGCCACCAGCAGTGGTTCCTGGAGAAGTGAGTGTAGTAGTCACCGGTAATGGTATACATAATGGCTCCGTCATAGGCCACCAGCAGTGGTTCCTGGAGAAGTGAGTGTAGTAGTCACCGGTAATGGTATACATAATGGCTCCGTCATAGGCCACCAGCAGTGGTTCCTGGAGAAGTGAGTGTAGTAGTCACCGGTAATGGTATACATAATGGCTCCGTCATAGGCCACCAGCAGTGGTTCCTGGAGAAGTGAGTGTAGTAGTCACCGGTAATGGTATACATAATGGCTCCGTCATAGGCCACCAGCAGTGGTTCCTGGAGAAGTGAGTGTAGTAGTCACCGGTAATGGTATACATAATGGCTCCGTCATAGGCCACCAGCAGTGGTTCCTGGAGAAGTGAGTGTAGTAGTCACCGGTAATGGTATACATAATGGCTCCGTCATAGGCCACCAGCAGTGGTTCCTGGAGAAGTGAGTGTAGTAGTCACCGGTAATGGTATACATAATGGCTCCGTCATAGGCCACCAGCAGTGGTTCCTGGAGAAGTGAGTGTAGTAGTCACCGGTAATGGTATACATAATGGCTCCGTCATAGGCCACCAGCAGTGGTTCCTGGAGAAGTGAGTGTAGTAGTCACCGGTAATGGTATACATAATGGCTCCGTCATAGGCCACCAGCAGTGGTTCCTGGAGAAGTGAGTGTAGTAGTCACCGGTAATGGTATACATAATGGCTCCGTCATAGGCCACCAGCAGTGGTTCCTGGAGAAGTGAGTGTAGTAGTCACCGGTAATGGTATACATAATGGCTCCGTCATAGGCCACCAGCAGTGGTTCCTGGAGAAGTGAGTGTAGTAGTCACCGGTAATGGTATACATAATGGCTCCGTCATAGGCCACCAGCAGTGGTTCCTGGAGAAGTGAGTGTAGTAGTCACCGGTAATGGTATACATAATGGCTCCGTCATAGGCCACCAGCAGTGGTTCCTGGAGAAGTGAGTGTAGTAGTCACCGGTAATGGTATACATAATGGCTCCGTCATAGGCCACCAGCAGTGGTTCCTGGAGAAGTGAGTGTAGTAGTCACCGGTAATGGTATACATAATGGCTCCGTCATAGGCCACCAGCAGTGGTTCCTGGAGAAGTGAGTGTAGTAGTCGCTGTAGTGACCAGTCAACAGTTTTAGTAACCTTTGATGACTGTTTCATTTCATGTGCATCAGGATTGCATGGCTCTTTGTCTAGCGCAGTGGTTCCTAGAAAGGAAGCTATAAATTAAGAGTTTTAACTCTTACTTGTAATCTGGTAGCTAAGGTAGTAAGGTAGTTTCTGGTAGTAAAGGTTGACCTTTATATGTCCAAATTAGTTTCTTAGTCCAATCTAACGGTTGGCCCGAAGATGGTTTCACGATGGCCTTAAGATCTTAATTGCCTATGTACTTCAATTATCCTGCAGCTCTTTCACACGACGATGTACTTTGACGTAGCATCATTTTTACGATTCGTTTCTTTTCGTGAAAAATGAAGGTAACGTCTTTCCTCCACTTTAGAGTTTCATGTTTTTTGACGAATTGTCAATTACGGGTCCCATGTGATCGAGCTGTTAGTCACTCTTTACGGACACAGCAAATTAAAGACAGACCATTCAAGACGTCGTTTTGTCTTTATAAAATAATAAAAAAAAAATAAAAATAAAAATTGTTTATTATCAGACTTCAGTCCATAGTTTGTTAGTAACAATATCCTTATAATCTATGTTAGTAATAGACATGTTTGTAAGTATTAAATTTTATTAAAGAATTGCTCGACCACAATATTGATAAAGGCAACTCACGGGGCTCTTATAACATGAAGTCCCGTGAATCTGCTGAAAAGGGCTGTATCAAATCTGTCACTTATCATACTAAGGACACGATTCCGACTAGCTTGCACTCTCCGCACCAGTGACGCAACTTTCAAGCGCATCAGTGCATAAAAGTTCTCCACACTAGCATCAGCAAACATTATTATTACAGGCTTTTTAATAGTTAGTTACTATGTTAGTTAGTTAGTGGGGGACAAATCTTGCAAGCTTAATTTGACCCACTTCCTAGTGTCCGATGGAGCTGAAATTTGGTATACAAGATTGGTTTAGATGACAATACAATATTAAAGTACAGTCAGTAAAAAAGGTTGACATAAAAAGGAATTTTTTATTAAAAACTTATATCGATATACAAAGATTACAACTCATATTGATGTCTTTATTGGCAGCATCCAACCCCGAATGCACGCAGACGGCGAAGCGTACCGGCGGCGTCACAATATAACCGCGTTCCCCGTGTTCTCTCGCGGCATCTACTGTGACCTGCCGCCCGAACACAGGGTGGAAGATAAACCGGTTTCACTGCAAACCATACTCACCAATAATAAGAATACTAATAAGGTATGTATTCCTGTGACTAAAAAGGACCAGTGTTGTCAATGCAGAGAGTTTTGGAGAGATGACGTAACGAGTGGAAGACTATGAAAATGGGGACCACGGTCTGGGGCCCGATTCTCACGCATTCGAACTTTTTCAGTGTGGTAATTCGTATTCGAACATTTTGTTTGTGGTTTCTATTGAAAAGTTAGAACGTTTCAAACAAACTAAACTGTCCCACATATCAAACAAATTCATTTTGACAGCTAAATTCGTCTACGAACATCGATTGGTCTGTACCACTCGTTGCGTTAGATTGGTTTTCGATCGAACTTTTTCGATTGTGAAATTCTGACAATACACAAAATGTGTTATTTTCGTAAAATATTTGAATTTCGAGCTATAAATATGAACTTTTCTCGATTGCCTGCGAATCGGCCCCCTGATGGTTGTGCGTTGGAAGTTCTATTTATGTTAAGTTACTGGCAGAACTTCACTAGTATAAGCTGGGTTTTCCTCACATTTTGGAGTCTGCCATAGAAGTTAGTTGTCAGCGCCATCTGTTGACGCGGTGTCTGTACCGTCTGCTTCTTAGTGTCGTGCGTATGTCGTTTTATATGCGGGGTATTGCCACAAAAGGTGTAACGCTAATAGGCCACGCGTACCGTCGACGTCCCAATATAACCGCGTTCCCCGTGTTCACTCGCGGCATCTACTGCGATCTGCCGCCCGAACACAAGCTGGAAGAGTGTCGCTGCAAACCATACTCACCAATAATAAGAATACTAATAAGGTGTGTATTCCCTTGCGTCATGATTAGGTGTTTGTGAGGAAGCTATAGGCAAGCTGATAATATTGCAATTCAGCTACTGCTCTCAATTTCGTTAAGTCAATTAGAATTTTTTTTCTTATAGCAGTAAAATAAAGTAGGTAGTAGATGATTTTCTTGACGTTTTATAGCAATTATACTATTTAAATCATACCTTATGCACAACTGAACTTGAAAACATTATATTTGATAAAAAAAATGGTGAGTAAATGGTGGACTTCCAAAGGAAAAGCCGTAAAAAAACAGTTAGAGACGCCTTATGTTAAGAAATACATATTAAAATTAAGTGATAACTTGACATATCTAAATATAACACTTCTCCCACAGCTCGACAACGCAAACGTCTTGAACGCCAACGAAACCGACTACGAGAACAACGTGACGTCAGTAATAGGCAAATACAAGACAACCCCCACCCCAATGTTGCCCAAAACCTTCACGCCCAAAGTGAACTACATGTTGCCAACAAACAATATAAGGAATGCCAACAACACCAACTTGAAGCAGCCGACGCGAATCAACGCCGCGCTGAAGACGTACGCGGCGAAAACGTCGACCTTCCCGCCAACTAGAAGTGCCAACTCGCAGGCCAGTAAGTTGGCCAGCGCCAAACCTTTTACGGGTGAGTGTTGCTTAAGGCTTAAGTTATCATCTTACGAAGAAGTCGTCTTTGAAAAAAAAAATGGACATTCAACTTAAATTTGTAACTCAAAGAAGACGTTGTATTTACCCGTTGTATTCACAAACCGCCGGAAGCGTTACCGACCCGACAGCGAAATGTATGCATTATGTAGCTGTCACTCACTTCATAGTAAACACAGAACAGAATCCAATTTTTTCCGAACGGTTGTGAATCAGGTGCCTCAGCAGCATTCTCCACAGATAGCAATAGATCTCGACTTTTGTATGTATCGAAATGTTAAAAATCACATTACATGAAACAGACCACAGATATAGATTTACATAGATAACGCAAGTATCACGATTTGTATTGAAACCAAGCGTGCAGACTTTTTAACACCTATGAAATTTTATGGCGGGAGATCCAAACCGAAACCATTTTGGGCTATTGCACTTAATTTATCACTCAACGATGCATTTTTTAGTTCTTGCGGCCGACGCGCGCGACTGTAAGTTAGCGGCGACCAACCTTGACGTTTAGTCGGGGTTCGGAAACGCGAAGAACATGCATTTGCGTTATCTAGTAAATTATATACCTGTGAAACAGTCTTCGCTCAAATTCATTGTATGATTTTGATTTAGAAGAGGTTTGAATTACCATTTGTATTTCCCTCTGGAGTCTGGATAGCCTATTTAATATCATCGCTCTTTGTACGCAGGTAAAAGTAGCTTCCACGGCCAACGTGCCAACTTAGCGCGCCCTGCGCTCGGGTACACGCACGGCAGTAGCCCGCTCAAGGGGCTCGTGCGCAAACCTGCCGCCAGGCCAGTCGACGCCAACGCCAACGCCAGCGTAACCTCCACCCTCTCAGCCTTAACCGAGAACTGCCACTTGAACGGCAAACGTCTCCCAGACCCTAAACAAACAACCAAACCGTCCCCCAACCTCACGCGGAAAAAGTTAATAGTCCGCTCCAACTCCATCACCCGCAAAAAGTTGCCCAAACCACCCAAATCCAACCTAGAATCCACGCAGGACCTCTCTTCCAGCGATACGAACGTCACAAATGTCTCCGCGGATTCCTTAGAGACCCCCTTCCGCTTCCGAAGAAAACGGGACAAATCTAGCAGTCCGGAACCGATGGACTGCTTATCGAATTCCGTCATCACCGCGGATGTCACTCCCGATAACTACGAGGAGACGAATAACTCGCAAGGTAACAAACTATATAAGATCAAAGCCCTTAGGAAGAAGTGTCCGGCGTTCGGAGTCACATTGCTGAAGAAAGACGGCATTCAGACCCGCTCGAGTAGTACAGGCAGCTCGACTGTTAAGAAGAAATGATCTCTGTGAATTATCACGTTCTTGTACAGTCGATAAACACGTGATGTTACAGGCAGAATTCCGTCAATCGATTCTGAACCTCTTAAGTCTATCGATATAAGGTTGAAAATTAATTGAAGAAGTTTGCCAGTTCTGTATTGACTGTACGTTTGCACATAATAGAGATTTTACTATCGTAATAAATGTGCGTAGCACTCGACGCGCTCGCTTAGACGCCCGTAAAGATTTTATTTAATAAATTAACTCGACTGAATTTTTCTATGAAACTCATATCAAGTATCCGAATGTCGTGTCGTCTAAACGGACGCGTCTGTTAGTCGTGTAGTCGATGTCGTGACCCCATTGAAAAGACAAGCCTAAATGTTTATAATCTCAATAGATGTTTGTAATGTTTATTATAGTCGAGTACTTAGAAGACTGAAAGTATTCACTTCACTTATACACTTAACGAAAATGAAAAATCCTTTCTATTTTTAACTATTTAAATGCTATTTTGTAATGTTAACAAAATGGTATCCCGAAAATAAAATAAAATATGCTTTATCGACATTAATTACAAAAATCTATTTATCACTTTTCTTTTCTTGAAAACTTACTCTTCTCCATTTGTTTTTATTTTAAGTGTCTTTGTGTGTGTTTTTGTTGTGAATATATCCAGTCTTCGTTTTGCATATAGATCGATTAATTGGCTAGTAAAGTGAAACTTTAAAACATAGTGCTAATATTATTCTAATCTAAAGCATAGTACATTATCGCGTGCAATCATAGAGTTATGTGTGCTACTTTAGTTGTGTCTCTAAATATACATTCGCCTGCACTGAAACTTGGTCAGAGTTTAATATTTATACAAACGTGTTACTAAGATGGAATTATTTTGCATCTGCAATGATTAATACTTCAATAGAAAGGCTATTTGTCGAGTGACTGATCAAAAAAATGAAGTCTCATTTTCTCATAAAAAAAAACATGTCCCTTAAGTTGGTGTTGTATGAAGTTGTAAGAAGCGTAAAGTTTAATTTATTAATTATCTTTTTAATAAAATATCTTAATTGATTTGAAAAATGGGTATTTAGAACGAACGAAAATCCATTGCAGAGATCCATATAATTTCCTATTTACCAGACCTTAAATTGAGCATTATTGTATGAAAATGCAATTTGGCCAAGTTTCTATGCCGGTAGGAGGAACAATGAAATATATTCATAATGGTTTGCTATTCAAGTTAGCCAGTCAATCGATCAATTAGTCTTGTAAGGAGAAATATTTTTGTAGTTTTAATAAATTACTAAGTGATTTATGAAAATGCCATTTTTCCTTTAAGCTTTATTGAGCTTCTTGTTGTTTAAGAATATCGATTATTATTATGTTGAAAGTTTGTTGTTTTATCATTTATTGTCCATAAAATAACTAATTATATTGACGCGATTTAAAAAAATCTTGACGATTATAAATATGATTTACGAGTTGTTTTGATGGTTTGTTTCGTGAAGTGTTTGATGTACGTTATGAATCTCGTTATAACTGATCACAATGTATTTTATTTAGTTTTACTAATAATTTTATTGAGGCTTATTCCTAATCATAAAATTTTATGCAGCAAATAACATTTATTAGGAATAATAATAGTCAATGCTTATTCTTGATGTACATCAAATATTTTAATTTTGTGTCGTATACGATCTGTTTTTTGGTTGATTCGTTTCTAAAATGTCGCATAATTGTCTCAAAATTGCTAAATATTAACGGTCTTATTACAAAACACTGTTTAGCTTGTGTTTAACTAAAACAGTATTTAAATGTGATGCTATCACTTTTTTCACAATATCGTCTGAAGGAGACAACATCATATTTAAACACTGTTTTAGTTAAACACAAGCTAAACAGTGTTTTGTAATAAGACCTTAAATGTCGTGTACAGCTAGCTTGTAAAGTAAATCGACTCAAAATGTCGTTTAGTCGTTAGTGTTTACAATACTTTTTGATCTTCATGTATAAAGTCACAAAGTATGCAGTCTGTGTTATTCCAACCTATTTTATATAATTTTGTTTTATTTTCTTATGTTTTTACTGGCATAAAATTAATTTCAATTTTTTGTGACACAACTTCTATCTATAAATTTTAAAAAGGAATTTATGAAATAATAAACTTTGAGTTTTACACTTAGAGTTAATTTCTCTTTCTTATTTCTTTAGTCGTCTGCCTTTTTACTATATTATGACTGTTTTATCTACCCGACTAAGCATGTAGTCAGCCTCTTTAGTCCATACTTTAGTACCTTGTCTTTAAATACTGCAGTCCTATAGCAGCCTTGTTATACGCTCAACTACCTCTGGTCTAGTGGTACACACCGCCATTGGTACCGAGTTCGATTCCTAGTAAAAGAGTACATATAGTATTCGATTTGGTTTGTGGTAGGTCTTGTAATTAGTCCTCCAGCTACCACCATCTTATCTTAGTCGGTTGACTTAACGACAATGTTTTCAGCATTGTTGTGTTTCGGCAGTAAGATATGAAATAGCCAGTTTCTCAGTAGTTGAGGGTGCGAGTAGTGCGCTTCCACCTTCAGCCTTATCGTCACTTCACATCAGGTGTTCATCACACCTGCTTACCGGCTTAGCGCTATCCCATTGTGGGTAACAAAAATAGTGAGAGCGATATATTTAGTGTGACATGGTACTTAAGTGGTCAACTACTTCAAAAGCTGACATTATGTATCGAATGTTCCGAAAATTGTACGAATTTACCGCACCATATCAGATTATTTCTTGTGCGTCTTCGCGTATTGTACATTGACTTAAATCAGCTATGGATGTTGTGAAGACTGTTGTCTATGCCATTATTATTGTAAAACGTTGTTATTGTTTTCATATACTGTATTAGGAACTTTGTATGTGGTTATTATATCTTGTATACAGTTACGCTGTTATTTTGAAGACATTTTTTGCACAGTAATTAATTTGTATAGATTATATTAATACAAAATAAGTAAATTAAAAAGCTAACCCCGAAAAACCCCTTTTATTAATAGTCAGTATCAATTTCAGCTATTAAATAAATGTCTTCTATTATAAAAGCGTAACTGTATTAAAAACGTTAGTTCCTCGATTATAGTTCTGTAAAAATCCTATACAAGTATTAATGTATTGTGAGTAGATAAAACATAGCAATACAAGAGAACTATTCATTTATATGTTTAAGAGCAAATTAATAAAATATATGTCCACAACTATAGAACTCATTTAAGAAATTATAAATTCAACAATAATCAAATATAAATGAGTTAGTAAGAATTAACAAAACGAATGTCTGTTTACATAATGTAGAATACTAAATTTGCTCTTAAATATTGATGTAAATATATAATAAAACAATTTTACAAGTACAGTGTTAGGATTCTAACGTAACTTTGAAGTGATGTGAACGAATGAGTTAAATTTGGTTGCTATTGTCTCGCTACTAAAGTCCGATATACGAGTATTACAGATCTTAATAAGATTAATAAAGCGAATCGTCTTATTTTATTTCCCAGAAAGAACGTTGCCATTAAATTTTCAACTTCAAAGCAAAGGCTATAAGGTCTTTTATTACTTTACCAATTTCAGTAACGTTTACGTCGCTTCAAAGTTATACGCACGTCCATATTATTATATTTACGCTAACTGGATGGTAGCTGCTAAAGAGAGTGAATTAATTTTAGTTTAAATGGTTGTAGTTATGTCGGTAATTTTTTTTAAACATCACGTAAAATAATATTCATTTTTAAATTTTATCATGAAATCAGGTTTATTAACGAAATGAATTGATATTTCAATCAGTTAATTCAAATGTAGTATTTTTTGAAAAGTATTTAAATAGTGATGATTTATAAGTGCCTTTGCTTTTATAGAATTATGTTTTTTATTTTATTTGAATGACTGAAATGTATAGATGCTTCATATAATTGAGAAGTTTTTATTTATTTATTTTATTTTTATTTATTCAGTAAAACAACAGCTTTGATATATTTATATAAAAACATTATAGAAACATGGAAGCCAATTACAGATTTACACACTTAACAAAAACAATTTTGGAAACGATTTTTTTGTTATTTATTCTTTAGGAGAATTTATTTAAATAACATATTTCTAAAATTATTTACATTTTATCTGTATCACATCAATGCAATAATAAAAGTACACGGTGCTATCAAACTCATCTCAAAATTAGAAGATATTATATTCAGGAAAAGTGGCTCCTCGCGGTTTTACCTGTGTGGTGTGGTACCCGTTCCTGTGGGGATATCGTGATAAAATATAGCCTATGTTAATCAGGGATAATGTAGCATTCTAAAAGTGAAAGAATTTTGGAAATCGGTCCAGCAGTTTTTGAGTTTATTCATTACATACACCATACACACGAATCTTTCCTCTTTATAATAATAGTAGGTATACTGGGTGCCTTTCCACAACAGCGAATAGTGCCGAACGCGTATATTCGTAAAATGGTCGTTGCACCATCAAACATGATACAACTTGACAGTCCTGTTGGCGCAGCGGTAAACTGACCTCCTGAGCCAGGGTCGTGGGTTCGATCTCCACCCCGGACCAACATTGATGTGATGAACATTTGTGTTTGTTCCGTGTCTGGGTGTAAAATATGTATACCTATTTTGTAATACCTCCGTTGTTCTGATATTCGTTACACGGATCAATGTGTTTGATGTTGTCAGATATTTATTTATGTAAGTATATAAACTTCGTCCCCATTTTCCCGCCTCAGTGGAAAGACACCCTAAGCCACATACAAATATAGCATCTATACATTTTGGTGAAGCTCTTCCATACAAGTTTATGACAGACAAACAGATTTAACAAAAGTATTGCTACATTTAATATGTATGTACGTTATTAAATGAATCTTTTTATTGTTTTGGGTATGATAGGGAATGAAATGTAATTGGGACCAGAGCGTTGTAGTGATAAATAAAAATAATACATGTACAGTCGAACCAGTTGTATCATGATCATGGCCCATTTGCTAATATTTTTTGAAAGCTTCAAAACTTTAAAGGTCAGTGTCAATGTTAACAACTTTGAATTCGACCTTATTGTGGGTATTTTAAATGTAAGTGTGATTTAATTGGTTCGTTTGTACGTTGTTTTCGCGTCTGTTGTTTAGATTATAATTTTTGAACTATTAATATTAATAAATAATTATGTTGTGATCTGGAGATCTAATCAGTTACTAATGTAGTATGCACTATTACCTATAGGTAAATGTATATAATTATAATCGTTTGACGTCACAGTTGTGTGGCGCTAAAAACGCTTGTGCTTAAATAAAATTAAAAAAAGATATATTCCAATTTAATTTATTTGTTTTATTTACAAAAGTTTCGTTTTTAAGCACTGGTTTTCTTTGGCGTCAGATTCACATGTTTTAAACTTAAAAATAAACAGGTGACTTATGAAATCTAAAGCAGTCTACACACCAAGCCCATATAATATATATATGTATATTCATACAATTTTGTATTTTAGGCTATGGTGACATGGTTCATTTTTCAATGACCTCAAAAAATTCCGCGAGGATTTCTCCGTTTCTGTCTGCGCTGACCCTAAGAATCATGCCGGCGACACATTCTGCCAACACTCGGCCTGTCACTACTACCAAAAAAGTTGTTAATTTCGTGCTGCAGTATAGTATTATATTATCTGTGGTGCTGCCGACAAAGTTGAAAGAGATCTGAAGTCGCATGCTAACCCGCCGCCAAAAAGATCGACGTCTTTTGTCGGCGGCTCGGCGGGTTTGGTGTGTAGACTCTATAAGCTATATGCATCGTTAGTTTTAGATTTTCTGTCAATGAAAAAAAATAGGAAACCGGCACCTAAAATATTTAAAGTTAAAACGTGCCAAAATAGACTATTGGGCTGATTTACACTCGTCATACTAACTTCTTGTAAGAAAGGTTATTCTCGTCCCGTCCTCAAAAAAATAAAGGTATTTTTAATACCGTTTTGTTCGGCTCAATAACTTAGTTGTAAAATTGGTCCTTGCGAGCCGGATTTTTTTAATATAAAATTCTTATTCCATTCAGATATCACAATGTGTTTTAAACACCTTGTGTGACTTCGGAACAGTTTTGGGAGTGTCGCCGAATCTGGCCCGATTTACTCTACACGTATTCAGATCATCAAATAAGGTATTTTCTTTTGGAAACTTAGTTTTAGGGTTTAAGAATTAGTTAACACATAGTCCTAAAGGCGGTGCGGTGTTCTCAGAACTCGTACTGCGAAACTATGATGATGAGCCTGGCCACAGCGTTGCCCGCGAACTGTCCCCGCTGGTATAGAGACATGGTCAGCTCCAGCTCAGCCACTTGGGGTCCGGCGAGAGGACACAGTAGCGATATCACGCAAACATTGTCCATGGGTCGCATGCTGGAAGGAATAATAAAGTTAATGATAATAGGTCTTTACCTATGAAATTGCCGTTTTGTATGGAGATTTCTGTAATTATTTTTTTTCCATACTAACGTTTTTGTTATTATTTAACGACTAATATTATGTAAATTTACAAAATTTTACACACGTATTTATGGACATTTTAACTACTAAATGACACATTCGTTAAGAGAAAAAAAAAATTTTTTCACTAAGTTACAACTAATAAAGTACGAAATTCTGGAAACAAAAAAAGTCGTAACTTTCGGAATAAGTTTTTTCTATGTAAATAATCAAATATCGTGGTTATTAAATTATCGAAAGTTGCTCGATACGGTCTTAATGTAACGCAATATTAAAGAAATTATATATTTCTAATATTATAAAAGTTGTTAAGTTATATGTACAAAAGAAAAAAACGGCAATTTCATATGTAAAGACCTATTATAATGTAAGTGTTGTGAACGCACGAGGGCGGATGCCATCCTCGCGTGGATGGCATCTTTTGCACAAAATGTCACAAGTTCAAACATTTAACTTTGTACAGTCGCCATAAGTTATATCGAAGTGGGCGAGATGTCAGCGTCAAATTGATATGAGCGTCTCGAGCAGTCAAAATTATTTGAAAAACATGTGCATCTCGATGCGCGAGTCGAACTCGGGACTCGCTCTTGACCGGTTTTTTTAGGGTTCCGTAGCCGAATGGCAAAAAACGGAACCCTTATAGATTCGTCATGTCTGTTTGTCTGTCTGTCTGTCTGTCCGTCCGTCCGTATGTCACAGCCACTTTATTCCAAAACTATAAAAACTACACAGTTGATACTAGGTAGGTAGATGTATTCCGTGAACCGCTTTACGATTTTAATACTAAAATAAAAAATAAAAACAAATCCCATGCATAGAACTGAAGCTGAAAAATATTTTTTAATCAAATATATTCGTGTGGGGGTGTCTATAGATAGGTCTTTCAAAATAACATGGAGGTTTCAGAAATATTTTTTTCTCAAACTCAATATTTTGAAAGATAGAGCCTTCCAAATTGGTAAAATGTGTGTTCCCCCCCCCCTCTAACTTTTGAAATAAAAGAGTGAAAAATCTAGAAAAAATATATGCTGTAGATTGTAATAAAAACTTTCAACGAAAATTGGTTTGAACGATACATAGTGAGTACCTACTTTTTGAGATATAACACATTTTCAAAAACTGAAAATGTAACTTTGTCATTCATACAAACACTATGAAAAACAAAGTTATATTTTGCTGACAAAAAATTATGGTGGAAGTTTGGCAAGGTATAGGTTAAGTGTGTACGGAACCCTTCATGGGCGAGTTCAACTCGCACTTGGCCGATTTTTATTGAATGATGCGTATACTTAGTTGACAACGAGCTAGTTGCCATAACAACTTGAAGATATTCATAATCGTACACAGGTGAAATGTACAGAGGTTTTGCTGTTTTGAACAAACGGTTTTCTACGCGTGGCCCGCCCGCCTACTTACTACTAACTTCTTTTTTGTGTTCTATGCACATGACTGGCATAATCACTGGCAAAGTCAACGGCAAAAGACCAAAAGGGCGTAGCCCGATACGTTGGTCGGCCCAGCAGCCCCCTGATTCACAAACCGTCGGAAACGGAAACGGATTCAACTTCTTTGCATTGTCTTTGTCTATTTTATAGTGAGTGACAGAGACAGTGCACACATTCCGCTGTCGTCGGGAGCATTTCCGACGGTTCGTGAATCAGGGGGCAGATCCGCACCGCTCTCGACACAAATTGTCACGATGCCCTCCACGCTGCATCCAACGGAAACAAATGGCCGAACATCGTGAGGGACAAGATTATGTCCAGGAGGCCTCGACCATGAATATCGGCGATTAGTGTGTAGTAACGTCTTTAGATGGCGCTGTAAAGCTCTGTACGACTCTTGCCGGGACGGGGCATAAGATTTCAGCATTGAAGAAAAATCGTAGCCTGTAGGTAGGTACGTTTCACAGTCTAATATGATGTAGGTAATTTATAAACTTACTCAAAACACCGAAGCTCTGCTGGCTTGACCCCGGAACCCGCCTGCACGTCTATCATACTGAGCTCGAAGCTCACTATCGAGTCCCGCCATGCGGGGCCGTGCATCGTGAATAGGTCCACCTGAATAAAGAAAGTAACTGGTCCTTTTATGCGTTAACTTTTCTCTAGGATCGTGCTTATGAATTATTCAAAATCATTTATTCAGTCTAGGCTGTAACAAACTCTTATGAACGTTAAAAAAGCAACGCCATCGGGTTGCAAAATATTACGGCGGACGAAGACCTTTCTAACGAGAAGAACTGTCGGGAAACTCGAATGGCTATTTTTGTTGTCCGTTTTATTTCATAGTCTTCATAGGTATTTAAAATTGCTTTCACACATTTGATAACGTAGCTCACTTTCCATCACACACATCTAAGGACCGATAAGGTTTCCCGTATGGTTTTAATCGGTTTAATTTTTCCGGTTAGGTTACAAAACCCTTTAATATGGATTAACCCGTATGTTTATGGTTAATCTTTCATTATATTTCATTGTACCTAATAATCTTTAATTAGGGTTAATCAGCATTATTTTTTATGGTTAATCCATATTCTATTAGGGTTAATCTGTATAAGGGTTAACGTGTATAAGGGTAAATCAAATATTCAGGTTAACCTTTTAACCCGATTGATGGGTTTTTGCACATATCGTATGATGTGTAATAGATGTCACACCTTCGTGGGCCACTGGAGGTAGTACTTATATCTATTCTGTGGCTGGAGGAGCCCCAGTCGGTAACGGGGCAGAGCGCTGGATGCTGCGGCGGCTGGGGGCAATGTTACAGTACTCACGCTGCCAGTGGGCATGTAGATGTTGGCGACGAACGTGATGAAGTTGTATAGCTGTAGGTGGTGGGCCGCTGGAGGCAGCCCCAGTCGGTCACGGGGCAGAGCGCTGGATGCTGCAGCGGCTGGGGGCAATGTTACAGTACTCACGCTGCCAGTGGGCATGTAGAAGTTGGCGACGAACGTGATGAAGTTGTAGCTGTAGGTGGTGGGCCGCTGGAGGCAGCCCCAGTCGGTCACGGGGCAGAGCGCTGGATGCTGCAGCGGCTGGGGGCAATGTTACAGTACTCACGCTGCCAGTGGGCATGTAGATGTTGGCGACGAACGTGATGAAGTTGTAGCTGTAGGTGGTGGGCCGCTGGAGGCAGCCCCAGTCGGTCACGGGGCAGGAACGCTGGATGCGGCTGCAGCGGCTGGGGAGGAAAAGTAAAAGAATTTCAATTTTATTTGTTTTGTAAGTTTGTAATAAATAAACACAAAAACTACTGAACCGATTTTAAAAATTCTTTCACTGGTAGAAAGCTACATTATTTTACCGAGGGAGCAACGAATCAACGTGATTCAAGGGGGGAACAGTTTGGCAGCTAGAGAGTGGCAGAATAGGCTACTTTTTGTCCCGGAAAAATATCACATTCATGAGATACCGTCGTCGTCAAGTATCAAATAAAGTAGCAGTCGTCAGTCTTACTGGTTAGCTTCCAGCTTGTACCCCTGCGGGCAGTTGATGCGGTGGCAGTGGTACCCGCCGCGCGTGTTCTGGCACACGTGGCCGGGGTCGCGCGCCCGCGCGCACGCCGCCTCGCCCGTCTCGCACTCGTCGATGTCTGCGGATTGGAAGCATTGAGGGTAAGCGTATGCTAACATTGCTATGCTAAGACACAGTGATGTGGTGATATAGAACGGAACAGTACAGATTTCGCAGGAGTGGGCAGTTAAATTGAAAATCAAAAGTATCACTACATAGTATAAAACAAAGTCGCTTTCTCTGTCCCTATGTCCCTTTGTATGCTTAAATCTTTGAAACTACGCAACGGATTTTGATGCGGTTTTTTTTAATAGATAGAGTGATTCAAGAGGAAGGTTTATATGTACTTTTTATCCCGATATTCCCACGGGAACGGGAACCACGCGGGTGAAACCGTGGGCGGCCGCTAGTTAAGTAATATAGTTAATTCATTTTAAGCTCATACAGCACTTTTGAACGTCAAAGAAGCTACGCCATCGCTTCGCAATTTCGCAACAGACATACGCTGATATGATTCTTCAAGCACTTCTATAAATGAAATAAAGCTGTTTAAGTACGTACTTGTATGACAAACACGTATCTAATAAAGCTCTTGCCGTCGCCCCCCAGGCGGTACCCCGTGGGGCAGGTACACCGGTAGCTGCCCGGCTCATTGCGGCAGGTGCTGCCGCACAGGCGCCCGCGTAGCTGGTACGAGCCCCACTAATGATTGTACTAGTGACTAATGACCTTACCTATACAGCTCTTGCCGTCGTCCCCCAGGCGGTACCCCGCGGGGCAGGTGCACCGGTAGCTGCCCGGCTCGTTGAGGCAGGTTCCGCCGCACAGGCGCCCGCGAAGGCGCGACGAGCCCCACTCGGCGCACTCGTCTACATCTGTGCATGTCCTGATAGCAGTATGACGCTGTTATATAGGTATCCGAATCGCTGGGCATCCAAGGTACACAAACAGTACACAACACAACTCAATATTAAAAGCTACTGAACTAATAGATATCAAAGAGTATGGGTTGTTGAACTCGTTAGTAATGATTTACCAAATAAACCGCATGCCGCAGGGCATTGTTTTAGGGCCCACACTATTTTTAACCTACATCAATAAGCTCTGCAGTCTCCAGTTCATCATTTCAGCCGTACGACGCCCACTGCTGGGCATAGGCATCCCCCAAGGATCTCCACAACGATCGGTCCTGCGCTGCCCGCATCCAGCGGCTTCCCGCGACCTTGACCAGATCGTCGGTCCACCTTGTAGGGGGCCTGCCCACGGAACGTCGTCCGGTTCGCGGTCGCCATTCGAGAACCTTTCCGCCCCAACGGCCATCGGTTCTCCGCGCTATGTATCCCGCCCACTGTCACTTCAACTGAGCAATCCTTCGAGCGATGTCGGTCGTTTTAGTTCTCCTGCGGATCTCATCATTTCTGATTCGATCGAGCAGGGAAATACCAAGCATCGCTCTCTCCATTGCTCGCTGGGTAACCTTGAGCCTTCTTATGAGACCCATAGTAAAAGACCATGTCTCGCTTCCATAAGTCATAACTGGCAACACACACTGGTCAAAGACCTTAGTCTTGAGACATTGAGGAATTTTGGACGCAAATATATGCCGGAGCTTCCCAAACGCTGCCCATCCGAGCTGGATTCGACGAGAGATCTCTTTCTCGAAGTTGGACTTACCTAATTGGATTGTCTGTCCTAGGTAGACATAGTGGTCAACAACTTCGAGTGTAATGTTCCCAACATTAACTGGAGCGGATGCAACATGGGCATTGGACATGATTTTCGTCTTATCCATGTTCATCTTCAGACCCACTCTTTGGGAAGCATTGCTGAGATCTTCGAGCATTGTGTTCAGGTCTTCCAAGGTCTCAGCCATGAGAACTACATCATCGGCAAACCGCAGGTGTGTTAGGTACTCGCCATTGATGTTAATCCCGAATCCTTTCCAGTCCAGTAGCTTAAAAATATCCTGCAACGCAGCTGTGAACAGTTTTGGAGAAATGACGTCTCCCTGTCTTACACCTCGCTGTAGTTGGATAGGATTAGAGCTCTGGTTCTGTAATCGGACCGACATGGTGGCGTTTTGGTATAAGTACCTCAGCACCTCGATGTACCTGTAGTCTATTTGGCACCTCTGGAGAGACTGCAGCACTGCCCAGGTCTCGATCGAATCAAAAGCTTTCTCATAGTCCACGAACGCCAAGCATAGTGGCAAGTTATACTCTTCGGTCTTCTGTATAACTTGCCGCAGCGTATGAATGTGGTATGGGTATAGTACCATCTATAACCTTTTCGGAACCCGGCTTGTTCGGGAGGTTGGAAGTCGTCGAACCTGCGAGCGAGACGATTCGTAATGACTCTCGAAAACAACTTGTAGATATGGCTCAGAAGCGAGATGGGTCGGTAATTCTTCAGGAGAGTATTATCACCCTTCTTGAAGAACAGCATCACATCGCTTCTGCCCCATGCCTTTGGCGTTTTGCCCTCGAGGATGACAGAGTTGAAGAGCTTCTGGAGGACCTTAAGTATCGGCTTAAGTCTCCAGTTACCTAACGGCAAAGTTTCCTTTGCAGATGACACCGCCTTCATCTTTAGTGGTGACAACTGGGATGAAGATTAAGTCTATAAACATGCTCAGTTGGGTTCAACCATGTAATGGGTAACCGATGAAGTCTACACATGCTCAGCTCAGATAGGATTCAGCCATGTAACCTCGGATTCGATTATACATATTTTATGCCACTGAAAGTCACGCGTACGAGATAATAAAGTTTGTGTTACCGTCTGACCGCATATGACGAAAAAATATCTATATCATCAAGATATATTATCCTACCTAGTAAGGCAAACTGCTCGTGTAATTAATGTATTTAAAACAGCCATTAACACCCCTTCCCAGAACTTAAATTCAAGTCCATAATTTTTTAATTAATATGTGTATAACTTCTCTCATAAAATTCTTTTTAAAAATTTTGTTATTTAGCTCACCTGTTGTCATTTCCAAGACGATACCCCCTCTTGCAGTAGCAGCGATACCCTCCCCAGGAGTTAGCGCAGTTCTGCTGGCAGACCCCTGGTGTCTCCGAGCACTCGTCGACGTCTACGCACACTTTGTCGTTGGACGGCGAGTTGCGGAAGCCGTCGCCACACTCACAGTGGTACGAACCAACCGTGTTTACACACCTGGAGTTGTAGCCACATGGCTGAAAAGAAAGCCAGTAGGTAAATAAATAAATAAGTAACCCGAGACTAGCCCTTGATTCACAAAGATTAGAATGGTGTACTTTGTCTTTGTCTATTCTTTAATGAACGACAGAGACAGTCCATACATTCTGCAGTCGGGAGGGTTTTCGACGGTTTCTGAATCAGGGGGCAGGAGGGTTGAAGTCTGCTAGAAACCTTGGACATCAAAAGTGCAACAACACAACAACTACCGTGAAATTTACCGTCTTGAAGACGACAATTGAAGAATGAAAATATAAGCATCTATCGATCCATGAAAGTATTAACAATTTTATGTGACACTATAGGATAACGAAATAAGAACGCATTATAAATTGCTTATCTGGTACTTATTTTATGTTAAAAAAGAGGACCGGGTAATGGTTGTACCAGCTTTTAATTTATTACTTACGGAACCGTATCGGCATTCGTCGATGTCTTGGCAGCCGTCCTTCCCGTACAGCTTGTGTCCCGCGGGGCACTGGCACGAATACCCTCCGAAGAAGTTCTCGCAGCGCTGCTGGGCGCCGCACCTCGATACGTTCTTGACACACTCGTCAATATCTACCAAAGACATTATAATTTAAAGATTGACTTCAAAATCACCTTAGACATACAGGCGTCAAGTAAACGATAAGAAACTAATAGCAATTCTCAAGTTTGGCTTCATATGTCCCGAAAAAGTGTCATCATGGGTACGATTCTGTGAGAATAATTCGCCGACACTTCACATTCACTGCGAATTCGGACACGAGATCCTATCTTCTGTCCAATGGGTAGGTACTAGATCCATTCTGATCTTATCAAACATTCATAACAAACAAGTGAATGTCAACATGTCAAGCGAAAAAGAAGAGCGAAGTCTTAAGCGAGTTGGTGATCGAGTTTTAGAGAACCGAACTCCTGGAATTCTGATTCCTGTTACATTAATGATGCGATCACTTCTTGAAGAAGTTTGTTGAAAATCACAGGCCTGTCTGAGCAAATTTAATTTTGTGGGGTTATTATTGGAAAATCAATCAATCAGCAATCATCATCATCAGTTCATAAAATAAAATGAAGGAATCATAAAATGAATTGAAATTCAAAAACACCTAGACTTCAAGCTTACTTTCTTACCATAGCAACGTTTGTCCGGCGTCAGCTTATAACCCCACGGGCAAGAGGTAACGATCACTCCAGTGTTGGGAAGCCTGGTGAAGGTGGGCCTCAGTATCCGCGGGCCTCGCTGCCCATACTGGGCTCCTACAGTGATTATGGTAGACTCCGGATCACGAGGGTAGGGATCCCTTCAAATTAAATATTATTATTTAGAACATAAGATAAGTAACTTATTTTAATTTTTAGTTTTTTGCATTCACAATGCAACTTTTATTACAGAAAAATGGAGAGTGAGACGGGTCGATTTTTTCTAAATACTTCATTTTCCATTTTTCTATAAGATAAGTAATCAGATACAAACTCTTATAGTGATTATTTATAAACGTATATAGTATTATATATTATTAACGTAGGTAGCTATGCCGTTCGCAAAGAAAAAAACCGGCAAGGAACTCATCGATGCTTCTTCTCCGTGTCTTAATTCGTACATATTTGTGACAATGACAATGATACAATAAAAAGTAACCGTTTCATACTCTGGTAGTAAGTAATTAATTTATATTCAACTAAGTACTTGAAGTGTTTGTTCAAAATTTACTCCTATACCTTGGATGAGGTGCCGGTATTTCGGGATACGGGGGTCTTGGTGCCGGCTGTGTCGATTCTGGGTATGGGTCACGTGGTCTCGGTGAAGGCTGTGATGGTTCTGGGTATGGATCTCTTGGCCTTGGTTCCGGTGTTGTTGATTCAGGGTATGGATCTCTTGGTCTTGGTTCTGGTTGAGCCGATCCTGGGTATGGATCACGGGGCGATGGATGCAATGGTTCTGGTAAATAGATTGTCGCTACAATGTAATACAGTAATTATATAACATTTCTCTAGATTTTGTGTGACTAAGATGTGATGTGTGACAAGGATGTGAATGGAGGATCAGAAGTTGTGTTCAGAAAAGAAAATTAAAACTTTTTAATAATCAACGAAATGACTTTGTAATCCTTCCCTAGTATGGTGATTTTAAAATAATTTCGCTAGATCAACCGCCTCTGTGGTCTAATGGTTCACATCACACCGATATCAGACCCAGAGGTCCCGGGTTCGATAATATGATTCCCAGTGGGGGTAGGTACATATTGTATTTGGTTTGGTTGGTGGTAGGACTTGTTCAAAGTCTGCCTGGCTAGCTACCACCATCTTACCTAAGCCTGTCGCCATAACATCAATGTTTTCAGCATTTATTTAATTTATTTATTGTTGTGTTTGGGTGGATAGAGATAAGATTGCCAGTTTCTTGGTTAACTATTGAAGATTCTGGGAGTAGTACGCTTCCACCTTCAGCGTTATCGTCCCTTAACATCAGGTGTGATGAAGAATAAATGCTACCATTGTGGATAAAAAAAGAAAAGATCATGTTTTCACCATAAGCAGGTTTCTCAGCAGCGGCCGCCCGACACTTCGCTCCGCATTTGCAGTAGAAACCACCTTCAACATTGTGGCACTCTTCGTTCGGGTCACAAACGTTTCGTACAGTACATTCATCAATATCTGCAAATGCAAAAGAAATAAGCTGATGAGAGTAGAGTATTCTTCAGAAACGATGAAGCTAATCCGGCTCGACGGACCAGAAATAAAAGCTGGGTTCTCTTTTAATACATATAGACAGTACGGATCATGTCCGATCACGGTTGGTCAAACCATATCGCGATTCAAGTTTAGATGTAGCGACAAATACCTACCATGACCATGACATATATTGGGTGTTATCAAAACATATTACGTAGGTAAGCATTATCGATGGTAAGGCATCCACCGTCTAGTCTAAATTCAAGTTTGTAGTTTCGAACCACGGGGTTGGTGGCTGACGGCTGACGCTGCTTCCCGACCCGAGGGTACAAGGACGGAGACCCTTATACAAGCCCAATGGGCATTTAGCCCAGACGAAGACGTTATTTTCCTTACTACTAGTGCTTTCCACTCTGGTGTAAACCTGGTGTACCTGTTTTACTAAATATGTAAATAAATACTATATTGTAGTAGAGGCAAGATGTAAATGCCAAAATCTTACCAACGCACTCTCCTACGGCGGGATTAAAGGCAAATCCCGTGTCACACGAAGTGGGGGGAATCACGGGTCTTCGAGGTCTTCCAGGCGGGGTGTTCCATGGCCTGGGTGTCGTTATTGCTAAAAATAAGTAATGCCTTGTTACACACTTAATTAAAACGAACACTCAAAATTCGACGTTGATCTTTGACTCGGATCATTAAAAATGAAGAAATAAAAGTGGTTGACACAAAAGTTTGGTA
Source organism: Crambus lathoniellus (assembly GCA_949710035.1). NCBI lineage: Eukaryota > Metazoa > Arthropoda > Insecta > Lepidoptera > Crambidae > Crambus > Crambus lathoniellus. Next base: position 8,746,616 of record OX453323.1, on the reverse strand, counting down.
AGATTAACTGAACAATAGTCCATATGGGCATCTGTTAGAGGAGCCTGTGGCGCAGTGATTAGCGCGCTTGGCCGTAGCTTTCGCAAAAATTCAAAATTCAAAATTCAATATCGTTTATTCAATTTAGGTTTGTTTAACAACACTTATGAACGTCAATGAAGCTACGCCATCGGTTCGCAAATCCTACGGCAGGAGACCTTGAATGATTGATCACGGGAAGGGTGACCAAAAATTCATTGTCTCAAGTTCCTGCGTGCTTTGGAAAGCACGCTAAGTCGTTGGTTACGTTTTCATTTATTTTGTAGTCGTTATGCCCACCAATCCGCATAGCGTGTAGCGGGTTATGTCCCATTCTCCTTATCCATCCATAAGGAAGGCCAGTGCCTTAGCAGTGGGGACATCAAAATGACTGATGATGATGGGAAACTCATGGCAAATTACTCAATCGGAGGTGCCGATTTCGGTAGGTCTCTCAGTGGTTCTGTTACTGGTAGTTGATCTCTTAGTGGTGTTAGAGTGCTGCGTGGTCGGCTGCCTGGACGGCATGCACCACCCGACGGGTCCCTGTGGTAGCCCGGCACGCAGCCCCACCATAACACAAGTGATTAAGCTACTAAATTTGGGATTGGGACAATGTTAATGTGATTTTGGCCATTTATATTCAAGCTTACTTCTTTCGGTAGGTCTCTCAGTGGTCGTGGTGCTGGTAGTGGTTCTCTCAGTGGTGGCCCGCGGTGTGGTTGGGGGTGGTGGGGGCCTCAAGGGTACACACCAGCCGGACGAGTCCCGGTGGTAGCCAGGCACGCAGTCGCACCGGTACCCCCCCTCCATGTTGACGCACATCTCCAAGCCGCTGCAGATGTGTCTGTTCGTCTCGCACTCGTTCACATCTGGGATATTAGATAAATATTTATATTCTATCTCTTTAGTGCCATTAAATCAGGTTTTTTAATAAGACAGGGGCTGCAGTCATGAGATATTAGCTGTCTATTTAAGTCCGTGAAGTAGCTCTATTCTCATTACAACTTTTACGACTTAAATAAATTCATCATCGGAATTCTATTAATTATGAAAAAATTGTTTGTCAGAAATTAATTAATTTAAAAAGTTTAACAATCAGAAGGTAATTAAAAAAAATATATTGGTCTCGTTTCTGAAGCTTCAAAAAATAACTTAGAAATGATTCCTTTTCTTGAAGCAAAAAGGTAGCATGAAAATTGTCGCCATAAAGTGGTCGACCGGGAAGTACCATACACGTAAAAACTCGTTAATCCTTAGTATAAAATTCTTCTGTACTTGTGTTTAATCTAACCTAAACGGCTGTTCTCCTCCTAAACGGCTCAACAGATTTGGTTAATTTTTTTGTATATTTCAATGGGTTCTTGGATGGTTTGAAAACACAATTAAAGTAAGTGGCGATGCTGTCGGTATAATTTTAAGACGGTACGATGTTCACGCGATCAGCTAGTATAATATTTTACCTATAGTTTTTCAGGATGTAGCTTGAAACGTAAACAAAACGTCAGAAACGTAAAAAATATAAAATATTCTTTTATTTACCTACACAGTTCCCATTGGGATCTCTCTGCAACCCATACAAGCAGTGTACGTTGTTGACATCGAAGTCGCTCTCTTCTGGTTTATCCATTCCGATGACATTCGTCCAAGTATCCTTCGGTATATCACTGGTATTTACTGCGTAGCTTCCATCGGGATTCCTGTCCTTTGCTAACAAATCAGGATTATCAGGAGGTAGGACTGAGACCTCAGTCAATGTTTCTGTGGTACTTGCAGGCTCCGTGGTTGGCGGAGTATATTGAGGTCTTCTCGGTCTCACCGTCGGTCTCGTCGGCCTGTAGTCAGGTCTTCTGGGTGTTTCGTCCGGTCTCGGTGGTCTTTCGGCAGGTCTTGGTGGTCTTTCGTCAGGTCGTCTTTCGTCAGGTCTTGGTGGTAGTGGTGGTGGACGAGGGACGTAAGGGGAATAAGTGGCAGGTTCTTTAGGAGTTTCTGGTGGTGTAGCCTCTGATGCTTCTGGTGTAGTGGTGGGTTCTGTGGTAGATGGTGATGTGACTCTCGGTCTAGGCCTGTTTGTGTATGGATTTCTTCGTGTAGTCGTTCTGGATGGTGGGATTGTGGGATATGTGGCATAAGTTGGAGGTGATGGCGGATTGACATTAGGGGAAGGTTGAGTGTCTTCGCTGTAAAGAAAATATAAATTTAAAGATGTGTAAGAAGATTTTTAATGGGACAACCCAACATACATTGTTCCGATCCCAAATTAAGTAGAAAACCACCTGTTTTATGTAAACCGGAAACAACGGTGGGTATGAGTATGACCACATACACCAAGACACGAGAAAATATCCAAATGTTAGTTTTTCTACATTTAACGGGAATCGAACCCGGGACGTCACGAGTGCCTACCACCACTCGAGCAAGCAAGTCGTCAATGTCAAAGGTGAGGTGATATTATCATCATCATCAGCCATTAAATGTTCCCGATGCTGGGGCACTTGCCTTACTTATGGATGGATAAGGAGAATTGGTCAGCCCATGACCATGACCCACCACGCGGGCCCAGTGCGGATTGGTGGGTATTAACGACTGCAATATGACAAACGGCTAAACGTGCCTTTCGAAGCACGGAGGAGCTCGAGATGAAAAGTTTTTGGTCACTCATCCCGTGACCGACCATTGCTCAGACTCAACGATCGCAGGCCGAGCGCGCTAACCACTGTGCCACGGGCACCTCGAGGTAATACATTAAATGTAAATTGTGAAATAAGCAGACGCTAACGAAAAACCTCTTTTGTTAAGTAAAATGTTGGTCCTTCGTGTTTTAATGAGAACTCACTCTGAGTCGTAGTAATAATCCACGAACTCGGAAACTGTGCTCGTGGTGGGCGGACGTCGAGTGCTGGTGGTGGGCGGGCGGCGGCTGCAGGTGAACGACCCCAGGATATTGGAGCACTGCAGGTCGGGGCCACAGTTGTCCAACTTCAAGCCGCACTCGTCGATGTCTGCAAAATAACATTAATGTCTGTCACTAACATTATTGTGGTATTATTTTTATGGTAAACTTTCATGGTTAGTGATCAATTCAGGGGGCTTATTGTCTAACTCGATCTGCCTCGATAAGACATGACAAAATTACAAACATTATAGAAGGAAAAACAGATGAAAACCAATAACTTAGCCGACATGGAACAGATCAAAGATATGGTGAACGTCGTGTCTTATCAAAAAGTCAAGGAACTGGCTTTGGAAAGAAATGAATAGAGGAAGCTACACAAAAAAGAGCGTGACTAGCTGTTTTTGCAACTGCCTTCAACAACAAGTGATGGATGTCAAACTGAAAGCGATCGCGATGGATCTTTGAGTTAGACAATCGAGAGGTATGCTGGAGGTAGCTACTTAAGTTATCATTAACAACGTTTTTTACCAACGTGAAAAAGGGGTGTGGCGACATCTAGACGACGCGTACATAATCAACATGGCACGGAGCTTCTAAGTGGAGAACCTACATCGCGCTTACGAAGTTTATTCACCAAGTTCGCATATATACGAACTCCGACATACAACCATCGGACAGTTGTCTCCGGGCTAACAATACCTAGCCCGGAACACAAATTATATAGACTAGTACAGATAGGAATCAAGCCTTATAGCGGCCGTTTGTTAGTGAATGACGGACCCCGATTAGAGTTTGACAACATAGTGCTGCCAGAACTATCGACACCCTTGATTCGTTATCGATAGTTGTGCAAATCATCGACGTTTTGGTAGGTACAACCCTAGTAATATATTATTTTAAATTCTGCACAAATAAAAAACACATTTGATGAAAGAAGGCATTTATTACTCCACATTATAATTTTATCAAATACAAAGTACATAAGTATAAGTTGAGATTTATACAAGACAAAGAATGAGAGTAATGAAATTACTTACTAAATTGACTTTATAGATAAACTAAGAAATATAAATACTTTACTTTACGCTACAAGAAAAATTAAACTGCTTGCAAATATTTTTTACGCACAAATGCTAATGCTATTTTTCCTAGTAGTTTTATTTAGTGTCTGCCATTTCATTATTTACTGTTAATATCACTTTCAATGCAAGATGCAATAACCTAATTCTAATAGTTAAACATTTAATGCAGTAAGTAATCAATATAGCAACTAACAGCAGTAATTTGCACCATAATTCTGATTTGATAACTTATTACCGCAAGAATAGGCAGACACGGGCATCTTCGCAGCACTCCACGAACCTCGTTGAGACTCAAGTTATCTGAAAAGATTAGATTTGGTTAGTATAGATTCTACATATTGTTACTATAATCTGCCATAACATTTTATAAACAAATAATTGATAGTTGAACTGAAAAGTTTGAAAATCAAGAAAGAGTAGTGTGTATAAAGCACATTTTGTTTGTTGTGCCGCTATGCACAAGTTATAGATAATCAATGTTTATAGTTAATAACTGTTATTAAGTAGATAAGCTTCGTACATAGACTGATGAGGTAGTATAATATTATTAAGTAAGATCTAAGATAGTAGGTAGCAGTAACAGTTATAACATAGTCATAAGACAATCACAATAAACCATCATTCGTACCGACAACAATCATATATTATCCCACCGGTACATTTGTTATAATTCTGTTCTGTTTGTCAGAATCAGAAATATGAATTTGATGATAAGGCATTTTAAATGTTTTGACAAAGTTATTGAATTACTTACACTGTTATTATCTCTTGACTTGGTATCAACAACTTCACTAAATTGAAATTTGTTAAATGTGACAACTGATTATTTAACTTTAATCCCAAGTAATCTACTGTGCTTTATCATTATCACCATATGATATCACTTCTAAATGTATATTGAAATAAGGTATTAGGAAGGTTTTTTAACAAAACTAATCAATAATTAATTACACATACCTACCTACTTACATTCATATAAAAAGAATAAACAAAGACAAACATTGCCTACCTTTTATTCATAACTTCTACTTCAACATGTCAATGACAAGTACAAAATCATATGTTGTTGGCCCAAAACTGTGCCACTCTCACAGCGTTATCTGCAGCCAACATGACGTCCTCACGCGTACAAGTGTCCGGGCATGCAGAGCAATCAATGAGGTGGGCCATGGTCTGTGGAGTGTAACCACACCTGCACGCGAGATCCGTGTTACTGATGAAGCCCCACCTGGACAGGTTGTCTTTACTTCGACCAACTTGAGTACGGAGTCTATTTAAAGATCTCCATAATGATCTGGGAAGTTCAAGGCCAGGAGGGAGCTTTTCCTGGATGAGCACATATGGGTGTGGAAGGGTAGCAGAGTTTTCCCACAGTTTAACTTTGGTTAAAGAGGCCTCCGTGGTGCCAGGCATGACGCACTTGTAAAAACTATTGCGACTCTTTAGCCTTTGATAAATTTCATAACTTTCTGAGAAACCGAATCTTCTTTACTCCGGTTAAGTTGTGAACTGTATTTTCTTTTGTTTTGGTTAGTTTTAAGAAATACAAAGTTGCCTCTTGGAATTACCTAAAACAACAAAACTCAAATTTAGGTTAATGTAATAAATAATTATACATAAAACTACGTAAATAGATTAACTTACGTGTACCGAAGGCATCTTCGAATAATGTATCCATATTTCTGTAAAGAAATATCTGAGAAAAAGTGGAAAAACATCTAAAGAATACTAGAAAACCGAAATGAGTAAAAAACACAAACTAAATAAACGTCATCTTGAAATTCTTGAAAAAAAGTGACAGCCTTAATTTTAGCCAATGGGGGCACCCCAACAAAATGGCGGTCTTAATTATAGCCAATGAATGGGTATCGGGGCTACCGGCCACTAAGTTTTGACCGATTCTATGGGTGATTCCAACGCCTGGCCCGGAAGGAAGACATTCTATCAGTCTTCCTTTAACCGTTGCGCCTTCCCCTACAGGGGTGAATACAAATGTTAGGTATGGTGAAATTTTCTATCGAAAACTCTTTAATTCTGAGGAGCTTGTGGCGAAGCGGTGAGTGCGTTCGGCCTGCAAGATGTTAAGCAAATCTCGAGATGGTCGGTCACGGCATCGGTGATCAAAAACTTATTATCTTGAGCTCCTTGCTTCGGATGGAAGGACATTCAGCCGTTGATCCCCCGTCATTAAAATCCACCAATCAGGCCTGCATGCTGGGTCATTGACTCCTTAACCTCATTCTCTTTAACCGCCTCTGTGGTCTATTACCGCAACATCAGACCCAGAGGTCCCGGGTTCGATTCCGAGTGGGGTACATATAGTACTCGGTTTGATTGGTGGTAGGACTTTTTATAAGACCGAATAAATAGCTACCACAATCTTATCTTAGTCTGACGCCATAAAACGATGTTTTCGTTGTGTTCCGGCAGTTAGAGATAATATTGCCAGTTAGTTCCTCAATTTGAGCATTCCGGGAATAGTGCATCTTCACTCAACGCAGTGCAATGAAGACTAATTAGTGCTACCCCGTTGTGGATAAAAAAATGCATCCAGAAGGCCAGTGCGCCAACAGTCATCATCATCATCATGTCAGCCGAACGACGCCCACTGCTGGGCATAGGCCCAAGGATCTCCACAACGATCGGTCCTGCGCTGCCCGCATCCAACGGCTTCCCGCGACCTTGAAAAGATCGTCGGTCCACCTTGTAGGGGGCCTGCCCACGGAACGTCGTCCGGCACGCGGACGCCATTTAAGAACCTTTCCGCCCCAACGGCCAACGCCCCAAGCGCCAACAGTAGAGAAGTTTAAATTGCTGATGATGATTTTGATAATGACTACCCACCGACGCAAGACCCGGAGTTGGAGTCCAGCTCGAAACCACTCTTGCAACGGCACTCGTGGGCACCGTATGTGTTGATGCAGTTCTGGAAATTATCGCAGAGGTGGGTCCCCTCGCGGCATTCGTCGATGTCTGGAATAAGGACGACAAATTAACTATTGGATAAATTCGACGCGTTATCTACTCCGAGGCTCAATGGTTAGAGCATTCACCCGGACAGAGAACGGTCGTGGGTTCGAGTCCCATCGTAGCAGTTGTGAGACGGGTAGATTTTTTCTAATAATTCATTTTTAAGAATAAAAATTACATTGTGAGTTTATTTTAAATGCAAAAGAATAAAAACAATGTGAAAGGACGACCTAATTAACGACAAGTGGACGCCCGTGAATTCTTTCGCGTGGAATTCGAATATATTGAGCTCCTTAGGGACCATTTCAGATTTTCGGGATTTAAAGTTTCTAGCATAGGGTATGACATTTAGGCGTTGAATGAGTTACTTTCGCGTATAGTTTTATCTGTTTTTGCTTGAATATTTCAAGCGTCAAATTGAAGATATCATATCCTACTATGATGTCATGATTAATTTAATGAATATTTAATTTTTAAAATTCTGCTGCTGTAAAAGGTGATAGTTTCTTGCGCCTACTTGCCAGGTTTAACATGGATATCTGGAAAAAATTTTGGATGATTCTCTCGGAGCTGTATGGTTTATACCACTATCTTACCTTCACAAATGGAACCCCCAGGCTTCAATCTGGTACCTTCTTGACATATTCTGCTTGAAGAACCTAACCTGCAAAAGAAATCAATTAAAACGTGTCAATTAGTTTAGTTACTAAAACTTTGAGTTGTTGAAATTTTTCATTATTTCCAATTAGGTACCAACGAAGTTTTCCTTTTCAATTAGAAAACCTAATATTTTTGTTGGTTTTTGTATTTAAGTTAGTTTTTCTATAGATAGGTATTAGGAAAAATCAAAAGGCTCATCCAAATTCAGGAATCTTGCGTTTTCGTGAACTCTAACTTTAAAAGAAAAATATTTAACGCGATACATTGTGTATTAAAAAATAAAATACTTTGGTAGCGTGCTGATTTTTGATTTGCAGTTGTATGCCCCCGGCAGATTCACGCATACTTCTGACCGCTTGCACACGTCTGCACTCTCTTCACACTCATCAATGTCTGAAAAATAGCAGAAATGTAGGTACGAAAAAACGTTAGGTATAACCTGGTATAACTTAATAGTTAAGTAGTAAGAAAGATTAATAGATGTCACACATGAGGGTTTTTCGAGATGTCGCGTCAGGTTTTCACACCTTGAAGCTTCTGAGGATAATTGTAAATTCAACTTGTACGAGTATATTTCACAATAGTTATTTGTTATACAAGAGAGCAAAATCATTTTTCGCTGCGAGTGCTGAATTTAAATCACGAACTAGCGAAGTAGTCTAAAATTGAATCACGAGCGTAGCGAGTGATTCAAATATAGACTACTAAGCACAGTGAGTGATTTAAAGGCACGAGACATCAGAAAATTTTGCTCTCGTGTTAAACATGCAACTTTTCACCTCTACCAGGGAGAAAAGTGTTACAGGTCAGAAAAACAACATTGAAGGCAACATTTAACAATGAAGAAAACATCAAAATTAATAATTAAGAGTAAAATTGGTGCAATTATGCAAGTTGAAGGTAACTGTTTGCATTGCGTTCAAAAACTGCACTGCATGTAATTTTTATGAAAACCAAACATGATATTAGTAAGCGATATAATGTTCAATTCATATTATTTATTTTAAATAGGAGCGTTTTACCTACCATTAAAACGCATATTGTGTCCGGAGCCTTATTCGAAGCCTAGGTAAACATATTTTGAGAAAGCCCTTTCCGTTTCCGTTCGACATCAATTTTCCTATTGGTCAATCATACCAACGTGACGTCACTTCCGTAACGTCATCCTAAGTCACGTGATCCGAGTTCACCTTTTAGCAATGGCGGAAGATTTGTGTCATTGTAGTCTCAAAATCTGAAACACTTGACAACCATTAAGGATAAAATCTACACCAGGCAGGTCTTAAAGCTAGGCTTCGAATAAGGCTCCGGACACAATATGCGTTTTAATGGTAGGTAAAACGCTCCTATTGTGTCCTTTCGCCGTTATTCGAAGCCTAGGTAAACATATTTTGAGACCTTGTTTGTTATCGCCTGGTGAACGAGGACGCCAATGTGACATGTATCAGTAATTATGACATTAATCTTATACCTTTTGACAAATTCGACAGGTACTTGGGGTAGGTACTCGAATTAATTGTTTAACTTTATAACTCAACATCACAAATTAATACTGATATCAGAAACGTTATGCTATTACTATCAAACATTCAAGTATGTCATACAATAGTACGTAAGTACCTATATAATGAAAATATGAGCACGGGTGACTGAATATGATTGAAATAAAATGTATAAGTGCTTATGCTCAATCTATCAAACCTTATTCATAAATATGTAAACTATGTTACATAAATCATTTACATATTCTTGAAATATTCAAAATCTGAAAAGAAACAAACATTACAATAACACAACTTGTGCTATCCCTTATATATTTTTGAAGCAAAAACATCTGAAAATCTTTTGGCTAAGTCTCTTCTGACATACCATCGATACGATATGATCTGAAAACACATAATAAAGAAAAATATAAATACATTATATTTAATAATTGTAAAAACTTTCGCCACAAGAAACCATAAGCACAAGACTCTTATCTTCCCTAACTGTAAAATCATGTTGCTTTAAATTATTATTTTATACTAGTGACACGCTAAACTCCCGAGCACTAGCATTGTTATGAAGCTGACGACTGTTTCTCAGTATATCCTTTACCGCTATAGGGAAATTATTATTCATAGGAAATTTACTAAAATAAATAATTTGGGGAATTTTAATATACTACTGTGTAGCCCCAATCTAAGCAAAGCTTGTCCTATGGCCAAGATGCCCAAGTCGTAATTCTTATGGTTCTGTAGGGTGCGTAGCATTAAGTCCACCTATGTACTGTAATTTGTGCATGAAGAATTAAATAAATAAATAAACATGTATTTTGTAAATACATGGTTATGTTACATACAAACCACTTCGATCAACTAAACATAATATTATACTTAAAATATCGAACCCACGACGATCAGTTCAACTGTTGAATCACTACACCAAATTCAAAGAGAAAACACATTGTTTAAAGCTTTGTGCTAGAGAAGATGTCAACTATTGCTACGTTTGTGCAGTGCAAGATGTATTAAAGTTTGATTGCAAAAATTAACGTTAACATTATTCGAATAAATAGGATCGCAGATACATATAACATCCTAAACTACTTGTGCCGGCTTGTCTTACTGGTCTGACAAAAAGCGCGATCATGAATAAAAATCAAGTAAATTTCTGAAAGTAATGTAAGCACATGCCTTATTTTACAAGATCAAAACAAAAGTAGTTCGTATATTAACTTCTTTAAAGCATCTGCTATTTTGTAACAAATCTTATTTGCATACAAATCGAATTAATGTAACTCATTAAACTCTTTTAATTAAAAGATAAATTGCAAAAGATTTGCAAAATTTTGTCATAACTTTTACTATATCTATCAATCAATCAAATATTGATTTATTCACATAGACATATTATTATAATAAGCATGTAGGTCCTTAAGGATAAAAATTTGAACCGTCAATATTTTCCTAGCACCCATTCAAGACTTTTTTAACTGTAACTATACATATAAATATAATAATAACAACGAAAATGACTGGTAATGGCCGATAATGACAGTTTCACTTCATATATTTTACCGACACGGTCCCAAGTTGCATTGCAGGACACAATTTTTTATATAGACTGCCATTTTAAAGACGCGTTTCTCTTATTATTAATTACTATCGACTCAATTAAAAAACTCCGTTAATTACTGCCAATTTAGCTACACGGAACACCTTAAATGTTATATCCACTCTAGCAAAGAAACATAAATATACAAAATTAAAAAATGCGCATTGAGCCCACGGAGTGAGTTATGGCTCATTATACCCATCCATTTAGTAAAAATGGGTTAACCGGGCACATAAAATACCTTGGTAATAAATATAATAAATTCTAACATAATGAAATAAAAAAAAAATTATTAAAACTCACCAAAGACATTGTTTATCAGAAACATAAGAGACATCTTTTCCTCATCAGAAAAACGAGCAACTTCTTTGAGTTCCCCTAATGCTAGCATGCATGCAAGGGCATAATTTTGCTATTGTACAAGACAGTGTTCTTGTGGAGCGACTGTCAATCTGAAAACTCGTAAATTATTATCAATGATCAGATCCACTAATTTTACATTTGTATGGGCCAGTGTCCTTGCGAAATCAATCTCAGAAACTCAATTTTACTTATTCTTCCCAAAAAATTCATAAATTATCCAATTATTCATTTTATGACAATGATTCATTAAAAGTTCATAAAAAGATGTCTTTGTAGACCCTGTCAATCTCCAAACTGCATTCATTCTAGCCTGGAAAGGCATAATTTTTCTATTGTTAAAGACAGTCAACAAGTACTTTTGATTGAATACATGAATAGGTAGTATATATCATAATAACAAAAGGTTTTTCATTTTCAACATTACATACATTACATGAGTGCATGAGTTACATGAGCACAGGAAAAATAATATCACTAACGGTAATTAGGTACTATTGCCCGTTGCAGGTTGATCTGTATTACAGGCAACAAAATATGGTATATACCTAGTTTTGCCATTTTAAAAGACCGTGATCGTCAGAATTCGTCTCACGATATAAATCTACGGTGCCAGGGAGCAGCCTGCCATATTTATACATGACGATGAGTAAGCCTAAACAATGCCTGTATCAGATGACTTCACTCTTCTAGACGGCTAAAATAACTATTGCCTATATTCATCATCATCATCATTTCAGCCGTACGACGCCCACTGCTGGGCATAGGCCTCCCCCAAGGATCTCCACAACGATCGGTCCTGCGCTGCCCGCATCCAGCGGCTTCCCGCGACCTTGACCAGATCGTCGGTCCACCTTGTAGGGGGCCTGCCCACGGAACGTCGTCCGGTTCGCGGTCGCCATTCGAGAACCTTTCCGCCCCAACGGCCATCGGTTCTCCGCGCTATGTGTCCCGCCCACTGCCACTTCAACTGAGCAATCCTTCGAGCGATGTCGGTCGTTTTAGTTCTCCTGCGGATCTCATCATTTCTGTTTCGATCGAGCAGGGAAACACCAAGCATCGCTCTCTCCATTGCTCTCTGGGTAACCTTGAGCCTTCTTATGAGACCCATAGTAAAAGACCACGTCTCGCTTCCATAAGTCATAACTGGCAACACACACTGGTCAAAGACCTTAGTCTTGAGACATTGAGGAATTTTGGACGCAAATATATGCCGGAGCTTCCCAAACGCTGCCCATCCGAGCTGGATTCGACGAGAGATCTCTTTCTCGAAGTTGGACTTACCTAATTGGATTGTCTGTCCTAGGTAGACATAGTGGTCAACAACTTCGAGTGTAATGTTCCCAACATTAACTGGAGCGGATGCAACATGGGCATTGGACATGATTTTCGTCTTATCCATGTTCATCTTCAGACCCACTCTTTGGGAAGCATTGCTGAGATCTTCGAGCATTGTGTTCAGGTCTTCCAAAGTCTCAGCCATGAGAACTACATCATCGGCAAACCGCAGGTGTGTTAGGTACTCGCCATTGATGTTAATGCCGAATCCTTTCCAGTCCAGTAGCTTAAAAATATCCTCCAACGCAGCTGTGAACAGTTTGGGAGAAATGACGTCTCCCTGTCTCACACCTCGCTGTAGTTGGATAGGATTAGAGCTCTGGTTCTGTAATCGGACCGACATGGTGGCGTTTTGGTATAAGTACCTCAGCACCTCGATGTACCTGTAGTCTATTTGGCACCTCTGGAGAGACTGCAGCACTGCCCAGGTCTCGATCGAATCAAAGGCTTTCTCATAGTCCACGAACGCCAAGCATAGTGGCAAGTTATACTCTTCGGTCTTCTGTATAACTTGCCGCAGCGTATGAATGTGGTCTATGGTACTATAACCTTTTCGGAACCCGGCTTGTTCGGGAGGTTGGAAGTCGTCGAACCTGCGAGCGAGACGATTCGTAATGACTCTCGAAAACAACTTGTAGATATGGCTCAGAAGCGAGATGGGTCGGTAATTCTTCAGGAGAGTCTTATCACCCTTCTTGAAGAACAGCATCACATCGCTTCTGCCCCATGCCTTTGGCGTTTTGCCCTCGAGGATGACAGAGTTGAAGAGCTTCTGGAGGACCTTAAGTATCGGCTTACCGCCCGCTCTCAGAAGTTCTGTTGTGATTCCGTCATCGCCCGCCGCCTTGTTGTTTTTGAGCTGCTTGAGAGCCATTCTAATCTCGTACAGGCTGACGTCCGGGATATCTTCGGTATAGTGTCGGGTAAGTTTGGCTCTAGGTTCTGTAGCCTTACTTTCAACAGGTGTTTGTGTGGAATATAGCTGTCCATAGAAACTCTCAATCTCCCTCAGGATTTCCGGTGTTGATGAAATGATACTACCGTCCTCAGCTTGCAGCCTCGTCAGTTGACTTTGCCCTATAGCCAGATCTCTAGCGAACACTTTGGAGCCTTTGTTCCGCTCAATGGCCTCTTTAATACGCTCGGTATTAAATTGGCGAAGGTTGCTTGTCAAGGACTTGGAGATCTGCCTATTTAGCTGTCGATAACGAAGGGCATCCGCTGAGTTCTGTAGTTTCATTTCGTTTCTCTGATCCATGAGTCGGATAGTATGGCTGGAGAGTTTCTTTAATTTAGGACGGTGGGTTTTGTAGTGCTTGGACCCTACCGTGCGGACAGTGTCCACCACCATGTTGTATAGATCGTCCATATCGATGCTGTTCTCAAGGGCTTCGAAGCGGTTTTGGAGCTCGAGCTGAAAGCACTCGGGGTTTTGAATTTGAGCCGGTATTGGTCGGAGCGTAGATTTTATTAGTCGAGATCTTTCCAGCTTGACGTTGATATTCAATGTGCCTCTAAGCATGCGGTGATCGCTTCCCGTCTTTACGGCGTTGATCACAACGACATCATTGAATATTTGCTTCCTCGTTGACATAATAAAATCTATCTCGTTTTTGACTTTACCGTCCGGACTAATCCAGGTCCATTTGCGGCTTACGGGCTTCTTAAAGAAGGAGTTCATCATTTATTTTTATTTTATTTTTATTTTTATTTTATTCATGTAGAGGTTCTCCCTCTCCATGAAGTCTGCCAGCATCTGGCCCCTTTCGTTCCGTTGCCCAAATCTAAATTGCCCCACTCTCAACTCATCACCGCAACGTTGCCCCAACTTAGCATTAAAATCCCCCATCACAACCGTGTAGTGGGTTTTGTAGCTATGCATGGCTTTAGAGATCTCCTCATACATAGCCTCCACTTCGACATCGTCGTGTTTCGAGGTCGGAGCGTAGACCTGAATGACATTCAGCGAATATCGTTCCGATATTCTGAGTATTAGGTACGCTACCCTGCTCGAAACACTTCCGATGGTGATCACGTTGTTGACAAGGGATTTATGGACGATGAACCCGACACCACCTTGGGACTGTTGGTCGCCCTCCCGGTGGTATAGTAAGTTACCGGATTGAAGGGTAATCGAGTCCTCCCCCTCTCTTCGGACTTCAGATAACCCAATAATATCCCAATGCAACTTACTAATTGCCTCTTCCAACTCTATAAGCTTCGCGTCGAGCCTCAACGTGCGCGTGTTGTAGGTTGCCAGGTCAAGTCGTCGGTGTTGGTAGCCGGAACCTACCCGGGGATTCTTAGCACCCCCTGCCCCGCCGTTACCATAGCCGCTACCGTAGCTAGGAATAGCGGGGCCGCTGGGGACTGGGGGCCGATTTTTAGTGTGTGTATCCATTTTTACGGGGGGGGTTTGCCATAATCGCCACGCTTGGCAGGCGGGTTGGCGATCGCAGTATAGCCTGTTGAAGCCTGGAGACGCTGCTGCCCATCTCCTTTGGCAGTTTTCCCTCTGTCGGCTCTTACGACACCCACGGGAAGAGAGGGGGTAGTGCTATTCTTTTTTATGTGCCGGCACCACACGGCACATTGCCTATATTAACGCACATAAATTTTCTAAAACGTAAATCTACTGTGGAATAATGTAAAGTAATACCTAATTTATTCGGTGTTCTCCATTAACATTTTCTTAATCTGAACTAATTTTAGGTATGAAACAGTCGAAAGGGCAGACCAGCTCAGCTCGTGCTGTTGCTTACAGCTATGTCAGACTGTCAGGCTCTTTCAGATACGCAAAACGCCAGACACGCATTATCGGAAATCGCAGAATGTCAGATACACGAAAAGTGGGAATCGCAATCCCAACTGGCTTTATAGCATAATTACTTTGACTGCAAAGCTTCTAGTCAGTAGGTACCTATTATTAATCGTTAAAATACTTAATTATTGCTATCACTGTCTGGTGCCCATAGGGAGCCACCGCGATATTTCAATCAATATATAAACTATTAGTGCCAAGCACAGCTTCCAGCGTGCCTAATACTAGCGGGGCTTGTTGGCATATAAACATGAAAGGTGTGTGTAGTCGATATACCTATATCCCCCCCCCCCTTTTTACTTCCTCGACCGGAAGGAATAAAATATAAATATATAGCATATTTATTTGAATATACAGTTTTTACTTTCAATCATAATTATGGCATTGACGGCACTAATAATATCACGTAATCCAAAAACATAAAAAGATTCATATGCTTATTGTCAAAAACATTGCACCCTGATACTTGCGTAAGCAGGAAATGCTCCCCGTTACTTGCGTAAGCAGGTTATGTTTTTTTTTTTTTTTTTTTTTTTAATTTAAGTAATATTTTTTATCAAAACTTAAAATCTGCGTTCAATATCATATTAAAAATCTCAAGGATAATGAAGTCAATTACGTATCCATTAATAAAACATTATCAAACCAATGGTAGGGGGGTTCGGGGGGGGCTGAGCACCCCGTCACAACAAAACTTCATAAAGTGACCACCAATGTGGTGGGTCACGTTAGATTAGAATTGTGACAAAAACAAGTCATCACTACGTTAGGTACGGTAGTACTTGTTTACATATATAAAATTCAATAGGTACCGCAGTACGCACATAAAAAAAAAACATTTAAGTAAGTTTTCAATATCAAATCATTTGCTCCATGTTACATTACACGACCCACATTAACACTCCCTAAAAGGGGCAAGGGTCAACTGTAGAAAGTATTAAGAATAAACTTTTGCATACAATTCACTAATTTTGCAAATACACTATTCACTTTAAAATATTATTTGCCTTGCGCTAGTTGGTTAGCTAATAAATATATAGGGACGCTTGTTCCCATTTATAATGCAGGTAGCACTCACATACAGACATGGGAGTAATAAAAGTATAAAAGTAATCACCCACTATGTGCCGGTGTAGATACATGATCAAAAACAAAACGTTGAAACAAAAGCAACTAACCAAAATTAGCGCTATACCACTCGACTATACCTACTGACATATTATTTTAGAACTGCAATGATACCATGATTACCATTAAAGAAAATGTCGGTACCTCAAAATGCTTTCGAATCAATAAATCACCACAAGAAGTCGGTACAAATTGTAAAATAGGATTTATAAACTAAACAAGAGAAAAGTGTGTCAAGGTCAAGCACGGGCGACGACGGGAGCCGAGACCCACTGTATACTTCCCGATCCTTTCAAAATCCCTAAATAACATTGTATCACTATTAAAAGGAAATCTATTTGAAATAAATGATTAAGATTATGATTTAATCTCTCTGCGCAGATCGCAAAAACTCTCTACTAACTATCACATGAACAGATTTTTCATGGTGAGAAAATATAAAATTTCTTACTTGCTTGTGGGTAAGAAAATAAAAAATCAAAACTTTCACTGACCTGGCGAGGTGTTAAATTACCTCAATTCCTGTGTGCCAATAAAGCTCATACTCCATCTCGTCGTCCTAAATGCTTTGGATTCCACGATACTTTGAAATTAACAGGTGGACATCGAGCCCGACCCGCCATGTTTTCGCGCGCTCACTCACAGGCACGCTCTTTTAAAATTCGAACAATTTTCATAAATAATAATATTACTTTATCCGAGAAAGTAAAATAAAAGAACCACTCGTACAAATTTTTAAATTTTAAATTTCGAACGCTAACAGCGTTTATGATTAGATGTGAACGGTTGCGAAAAATGGACGCCAATGACACAAATCTTCCGCCATTGCTAAAAGGTGAACTCGGATCACGTGACTTAGGATGACGTTACGGAAGTGACGTCACGTTGGTATGATTGACCAATAGGAAAATTGATGTCGAACGGAAACGGAAAGGGCTTTCTCAAAATATGTTTACCTAGGCTTCGAATAACGGCGAAAGGACACAATATTGCGTGTTTAATAAAAAGCAATAGTAGTACAATCGTATTTATATAATTTGTTATTAGAATGAGTCACACCAATGATTTTTGTTATCAGCATATCTAAAAAATATGTTACTCAAGAAAACAGAATATGTTTTTATTTTTTTCCTATCTTCAAAAATGACTGAGATATTGAACGTTAAAGTACGGCCTCCGTGAAAAATTCGGGTGAGCCAATGGAATTAACGTGTGACGTCACGTCGCGATTGAGAGTTGGCGCTTCCGTATTTCTCCTTTAGCTATAGAGTTGCGCTCTCACGGTTTTGCAATAAATTTATTTATTTTTCTTATAGTCGATTAATGATCAATTTTGTATTGAGCCCATGTGAAAAAATACCTTCAAATACATAAGTTGTATTTTCGTGATTAATAAATTAAATCAACTTTCGTAATGGCGGGCGGTATTCTGTCAATATAAATAGCAACCGTCAAACTTCGATCAACAATAACACGAAGCCGTCAAATGGACAGTAGGTGACAGTTTTAGAGTGCGGCTGCGCGTGGTCGAAATCGAATACTAATCATTTACCATAACCTTAGAACGAAGAAAATGTACTGTAACTAGCGTCAAAAACGCACCAGGTTGCGCGAAGATTGCGCACGGATGGACTCTTTGTAGGTACAGTTGGACGGAAATCACCCGCAGCAGCCACAATCGGAGATGTCATTGCGACATGACGTCATCGCAATAGCGCGCAAGGAAAGCAAATTTACAAAAGCTGGTAAAACTTTACAACGCTGTAACTTTGGAAATCCTGGACAGATTTCGATGAAACAAAAACTGTTATTACTTGCACGAGTACGCGCATTAAATGCAGTATTTTTTATAGTCATATTTTGATGTGTTGGTGTGACTCATTCATTAATTTTTCTTATTTTATATTTATAACATGCATGTGACCTCATTTCGTCCATACTCTTTATTTCGAACCTCTAGTATCCGTGTATTTCTTTTTTAAGCTTTATATTTCATGTCCATCGACATAAAGCTATCTATCTATCCTTTTTGCTCATATTAATTTTAAAAGTTCCATCCTTGTCACTCTATTTCTTTTTCTTAATTATTTCAAAAGTTGGTGTAAGAAATTAAAAAAGCACTTTGCCTCACGCTCGCAGCAAAAATCGATTTTGCTGTGAGTTTTTAGGCGCCAAAAGCGCCCTTTTCGAGCTGGAGTGGTGAAATAGTTATTTGTTATACAAGAGAGCAATAGTAGATTGTATTACAAGGGAGCAAAATAATATATTTACGGCGAGGGCGCTATTTTGAATCCAGAGCGCAGTGAAGGATTCTAGAGTAGAATCTCGAGCGCAGCGAGGGATTCTAAAGTAGAATCCTGAACGCAGCGAGGGATTCAATATACGCCGCCCGAGTTGAAAATAATTTTGCGGCCGAGTAATACACTCTGCTTTTCATCCCCCTCTATAAGAAAAGCAGTAAAGACAACTCAAACTACCTACCTTTCTTTGTCGTTCGGATACATCATAGCGCTAGTCGGGCAAGAAAAAAAAAATGAGTTTTGAAATAAAAAAAAAATAAAAAAATATATGTCCATCAGATTCCTTATAAGTATCTCCGGGGTTGCCGTAGGGGGGTTGAAAATTTTGTTAGATTTTAGCTACGACTCACCATTTACGAGATATTCTCAATTTTATAAAATTCCGTTTTTGAAAATTTCTCGGTCCCGAAAAAAGTCCCGGCCCCATACAAAATCAGTTGAATTTTTTTTTAAGTACTGCACTCCCTTTGCTACACTCCAACCAATGCTTCTTAAATTATGTTCTAAATTCAAATCACATCGTTTTGGACCCTGATACGAAGCTGTTCAAAATTCAAATCTCATTTATACCCTCTTGTCATAACAGTTAAAAAATGAATCGTTTTGGACCCTGTTATTAGATAAACAATCATCGCTTTTCGAATCGATGGGATGAAAAATCATTTTTCGCTGCGAGTGCTGAATTTAAATCACGAACTAGCGAAGTAGTCTAAAATTGAATCACGAGCGTAGCGAGTGATTCAAATATAGACTACTGAGCACAATGAGTGATTTAAAGGCACGAGACATCAGAAAATTTTGCTCTCGTGTTAAACATACAACTTTTCAGCTCTACCAGCGAGAAAAGTGTTACATGTCAGGAAAACAACATTGAAGGCAACATTAAATGTTGCCTTTTGTTGTTGTTAAATTTTAACAATAAAGAAAACATCAAAATTTCAAAATTAATAGGTAGGTAAAGAGTAAAATTGGTGCAATTATGCAAGTTGAAGGTAACTGTTTGCATTGCGTTCAAAAACTGCACTGCATGTAATTTTTATGAAAACCAAACATGATATTAGTAAGGGATATAATGTTCACTTCATATTATTTATTTTAAATATTGCGTGTTTAATAAAAAGCAATAGTAGTACAATCGTATTTATATAAGTAATTTGTTATTAGAATTCATAAATTTTTCTTATTTTATATATATTATATTATATTATTATATTTTGTATATCATGCATGCGACCTCATTTCGTCCATACTCTTTATTTCGAATCTTTGGTATCCGTGTATTTATTTTTTAAGCTTTATATTTCATGTCCATCAACATAAAGCTTTCTATCTATCCTTTTTGCTCATATTAAATTTAAAAGTCTCATCCTTGTCACTCTATTTCTTTTTTCTTAATTATTTCAAAAGTTGGTGTAAGAAATTAAAAAAGCACTTTGCCTCACGCTCGCAGCAAAAATCGATTTTGCTGCGAGTTTTTAGGCGCCAAAAGCACCCTTTTCGAGCTGGAGAGGTGAAAAATATATTTATTACAATAGCTAGTGGAATTGTCTTTGGTTTGCTCACCCTCGCATATCCCAGTCTGAGGGTTCACCTTGAACCCGGGAGCACAGCGCTTGGAGACGTGGTCCTGGCAGAAGAAGCTGCCATGGGTGTTGATGCAGTGCTGCGACAGTCGCTGGCAGTCATCCAGACGCTCGTCACACTCATCGATATCTAATAATGTAAAGAGACTATTTTACACTCGAGGTAGTGGCGACATTATTTCAAAAATTGGAACTGGTAAACTCGGTTTGCTGAAATAAAAATCTCAATTCTACATACGTATTGAATACAAATTTAATGGAGCGATGATCTTCGCATAGTTAAAAGCTTGCTAATGATTTTAATATACATATCATTCAAATATTCAACAAATTCAAATCATTCAAAAATTCATATCATACAAATTTTATTGACTACACTGTCAAAATTATGGAGGGCGGTGGACAAGTGGACGCCATCTACACCGACTTTGAGAAGGCGTTTGATCGGGTAGACCATAACATACTTTTGACAAAGCTTCTGAGACTCGGAGTTCACGGCAATTTGTTAAGATGGGTCGCTTCGTATTTGTCAAATCGCTCCCAGGCGGTGGTGTTGGGTGGTTATCGCTCGGAGTATATTCATGTTCCTTCTGGTGTACCACAGGGCTCGCACCTTGGTCCACTCTTTTATAATGCTTATATTTTTGATATAAATAATAGCCTTGTTAATGCCAATCACACTCTTTACGCAGACGACAAAAAAAAAATTATGCGTGTCAATTCTCTCGACGACTGTATCCTTTTGCAAGCCGATTTAAACAATCTTTTTAAATTTTATGAGGACAATAGCATCAATTTGAGTATTAATAAATGTAGTGTAATAACTTTCAGCCGGAAACAGAACCCTATCTTCTTCAATTACAATTTCAATGGAGTTATTATTGAGAGAGTGGAGGTTGTGAGAGATCTCGGTGTATTCCTGGCACTACACTACTAATGAGTCACCATTGTGACATAATAGTTAATAGGGCGTTTCCAAATCTAGGTTTTGTAATGCGTACCTGCCGTCCGTTTAGCTCATTAGCTACCATAAAGGCGGTCTATTTTGCGTATGTGCGGAGTATACTAGAATACGCTAGCCCTATTTGGAGTCCTCAATACGACGTCTACATAGGCAGAATAGAGCGCATCCAAAAGGGATTTGTACGTCACCTTAGATTTAAATACAATATGCCGAGTAGAACCTACCTTGAAAACTGTCGCGAGTTCTCGCTCCTGACTCTAGAGGAGCGTCGCCAGGTGCTTGATACGGGCTTGCTATGGGACATTATGCGTGGTCGCCTAAATTGCCCTGATTTACTTGCGGTCTTAAAATTTTGTGTACCCACTTATCGCACACGGCACACTCCTCTTTTCCACGTACCACGTCACGACACGAATTATGGCAAAAATTGTACCTTAACTCGACTCCCACATTTATATAATTCTAAATTTGCTGACACGGATATTTTCCTTGGTACAAAACAAAGATTCAAAAGAGGGATAAATTGAACCCTTTTATCCCTTGCGTCTTCCCAATCTAATACGTCATAATCATATCACATAAGTAGGTGATATGATTATGACATACTATTACTATTATTAATTGTTAATTGTTAATTGTTTATTATTAAGTAGTATTGTTATTTGTTTATATTTTTTTATTGTTTATGTTGTAATCTACATACTTATATAAAATAAAATATATCGTATACTTAGATATAATATGAAATCAAACTTGATTGCTGATTGTGCATTGCTTTTAATTTCTTTTTAAATATTTTTTCTTGTTTTACCTTTTTTAATTATTTTTTAAGTTTTTAGGTTATAAATTGAGTTGTTAACTTACATTATATAATATTATAAATTTTATTGTAATCGAGAACTTCCATGTAGTTTCAGATGCCTACTCTCGAGAGTGCCTTTTATGTTTTAATGAGTTGCTGTTTGGCTTGTTACTGTTTTAACTAGCTTTACTCGTGTGTTGTAATTATAAATTTTCGCTGTGTACATTTGTTAAAATTAAAAATCATACAGACGCTCATTGTCAGCGCCAGCCCTCAACCCTTGCGAGCATATGTCGTTCTTGAGCGTGTAGAAAACAGAGTGGTCGGCATGATATCCTCAAAACCTAAAAACCTAAACCTAAAAGCAGCTGTAGTTACCTAGTTTCAGTCGTAAAATCTTACCAAGACACTCATCGTCGGCTCCAGCTCTGAAACCTGGCGGGCATATGTCGTTCTTCGGCGGGACGATAGCAGCAGGGGGCGGCGTAGTGGCTCCAGGTCCATCCTCCTGGAACGGCTTGCCAGGCTTCCCGGCGCATTTGAACCCACCGATCGTGTTCTCACACAGGTACTTGGGGCAAGGAGGACGTGGCAACTGGCACTCGTTTATGTCTAGAATAAAGGTAATGCAAAGAGGTTGCAAAATCAGTTTAAATTACTCGTGCGTAATACAACATGCGGATCAAAGGATTTGCAAGCGTTTCTCTTAACCTGAAGCTACCTCGTAACTATGAATACAAAGATTTTTCATTTAAAAGCTATAACTGTAGAGATTGTTGACACAGTAAAATATCTTGGCTGGTCTGCTACGACTCAGCCAAGATGTTGCAAGCTCAGCCAAGCATCATGAACTAGCTAGCTCAGACTAAATCATACCATCGCAGACTTGATTCTGGACGTTCCTCTTGAAGCCAGGAGGACATGTGAGTCCTACATCCCTCTTCTTGATGGGCACGCACTTGAATGAGCCGGCGACGTTGTGACACACCGTGTCTTCTGCTATGCATAGATCATCGATGGCTTCGGCGCATTCGTTTATATCTGGAGAAGAACAGGCAAACATTTTACAGAATCGTGTTATAGTAATAAAGACCGGCATACTTGTAGCAGAGTTAAATAAAATACAAGATAACTGTTGCAAAGGTGGTCCATTAAATAAATAATATTAATTGCATATCTTACGATATCAAATTGTATGGCTAGGTGCAGGTTTATACCAAATTAAGTGTTGCCTGATGTGTTTCCGGAGAATTGCTTCAGTGCTGTGCCTTTACGAAACAAACCTTTGCAAGTCTTCTTGTCACTCTGCAACCTGTACCCCTCGTGGCATTGGCACCGCACCCGGCCATCTTCGTCATTACACACTTGGTCACATGAATCCACCTTACACTTCTCTCGCGGGACCTTCTTCTCTGTGGTCGTGACTCTCTTCTCTGTGGTTGTAACTCTCTTCTCTGTGGTCGTCTCCAAACGTTTTGTCGTAGTCTCTGGTTCAGCTTCTGTCGTTCTTTCGGCTTCTTCTGCGGCTTTCTGTTGAAGAGAGCATAGCGTTATTTCTGAGTTTGTTACATCGATTCTCTTAGCCGAACTTCATCTTCTTTTTTATTAATTACATTAGTAAAAAAAATATATCGACGTTGCCTGTTTTAAATCGTATTTTCTTCTCAGACAGTTTGTCTCAAAAGAAAAAAAGAAGTAACTCCATCTCCCAGCTAACAGCTTGCAATCACAAAAACCAGTTTTAAATCGTATTTTCTTCCCAGACAGTTTGTCTCAAAAGAAAAAAAGAAGTAACTTCATCTGCCAGCTAACAGCTTGCAATCACAAAAACCACATACCTATTAGATCTCATATTTTACTATAAAACATTGAAAATCATAGTGTCAGTATGTTACCTGGCAACAATTGACGTAAGCATCTTTCCGGAGCATGGCCATCGGATCGAAGTAATCTTCACTATCGCTCTTGCATCCTTCCTTCCCTTGCGATTCGCCCACCCATCTCCCCAGCGAACACTCTTCACAACAAGTCTGCAGGAACGAAAAGTATGATTAATTAACCATTACCAAGTTTTTAAGAAGTTATCTCTTTTTGCTTTTAAACTTAAGGAATTATTTCACAGTGCAATCGCGCTGTGAGCGACGTCTAATAACCGGACAATTCAGTTACAAAGCCAACAAAACAAAATGTTTGAAATAGGGTTTCGCTGTATAAATAAGATTCAAAATTACGAGAGGTGTCCCATGCGGGCAGCATGCGAGATAGCAAGTCTGTAAAATGTACTAGAATTGAACTATAATGTCCTGCGGCTTTTAATAATTGGTGTTAATGAATGTGTCGTTACTGACAAAAAATGACGGTCAGATTGGATAAATTTCCAATGTGACTGTGATTTTCGGTCAGTCATTTATAACCTGCCGGTCACTTTACACAACTCTACATAATAATTATCACATTTAAAGGCGTTTCTTTGGTGTGCACTCTTACATGTTTAGTTTAGTTAAAGTATCTCTTTTTAAAAAAGCATTTCTGACATATATCACATTTATAGGCATTTTCTTTGGTGTGGTCTTTTAATTGTGCAGTCAAAGAACAATTTCGAGAATAGCCTTTCTCACATATATCACATTTATCTCATTTAAAAGGCTTTTCTTTGGTGTGGACGGTTAAGTGTGCAGTTACATAAGTATTTCGAGAAAAGCCTTTCTCACATTGTCACATTAAAAATGCTTTTCGTTTGTGTGGGCTCTTAAGTGTTCAGTTCAATAAGTATTTCGAGAAAAGCCTATCTCACAATTTGTCACATTTAAAAGGATTTTCGTTGGTGTGGGCTCTAAAGTGTTCAGTTAATAAGTATTTTGAGGAAAACCTGTTTGACATATATCACATTTAAAAGTCTTTACGTTGGTGCTTATATGTTTATTTAAATTAGTTCTTTCTGAAGAGCATTTCTTTAACCATCCTCGACAATGCAATTGCTACCTTCCCGTTCTCGGCTGTAATATACTATTAAATGTCCACTACTTTTAATAAACATAAAATCTTACCTTCCCGATTATTATATCACATTTAAAATGCTTTTCTTTGGTGTGGACTCTTAAGAGTGCAGTTAAATAAGTAATTCCAGAAAAGCCTTTCTCAGATTATCACATTTAAAAGGCTTTTCGTTGGTGTGGGCTCTTAAGTGTGCAGTAAAATAAGTATTTCGAGAAGAGCCTGTCTCACATAAATATAAAGATTTTACATTAGTGCGCACGCTTACATGTTTATTTAAATTAGTTCTTCCGAAAAGCATTTTTCTTAAACCATCCTCGACAATGCAATTGTGAGCTTCCCGTTCTCGGCTGTAATGTACTATTTCATGCTCTGAAATGTTTTTAATATTGTGAGACCCTGTAGTTGTACCCAAAGTGAAACTACAGTCGTTATGTTTTTCTGAAGGAAATAAGTTATCTATCTATCTATGTTTTAACATTCCATTTTTGAAAAAGAATGCGGGGCGTGTCACGCATTTCTGAAGTGAACATTCTAGAAATTCAGTATGAACTGCGGGAAGTAGTATTCCAAAATCAAAACGGTAGGATGCATCAGGTGGCATCAGCTAGCATTATATATTTTTTTAAACTTTATGGTTGCATGACTGGTCACAAAAATTCACATCACATTTTTACTAAGAAAATTGTATTTCCTCGCATTTCGTGAGAAATGTTATAAACAAGCCTTGTAAACTGGAAGCTATTTGCATTGCTAGCATCCCGTTCTCGGCTGTAATGTAATATTAAATATCAACTATTTTTATATTACTTTTTTAACTAATCTTACCTTCCCGATTTCATTGTCAGGTTCTTCGCATCGTTTCTCCTCTGCATACTTCATACCGTTCGTGCAGGTGCCTGAAAATCTACGAAGAAATATCATTGTATTAACACTTCAGTGTGACTGCACTGCGTAACAGGACCATATTGTCGGCCTGCCACGGTGCTTGCGGTTGGTGCGCGCGGTTAATGACTTTTGATGTTTAGTACACACATAGATTATGTGACAAGAATAGATTAAAAATGTGTCATTGTATTTTCTTAGTAAGAACTATTATAAGAATAATAAATTATAGTACCCATATTTAATGTACGTCATTTATTATAATACTAGCGGCCGCCCGCGGTTTCACCCGCATGGTTCCCGTTCCCGTGGGAATCGGGATAAAAAGTACATATAAACCTTCCTCTTGAATCACTCTATCTATTAAAAAAAAACGCATCAAAATCCGTTGCGTAGTTTCAAAGATTTAAGCATACAAAGGGACATAGGGACAGAGAAAGCGACTTTGTTTTATACTATGTAGTGATAGTGATAATTCTGTTTTATTTTCGGTAACACCTGATTTTGGTCTGTCCCATTACTACTTATTTATTATTGGCTTATTTTTCACAATTCCCGTCTGGCAGATCCAGAGGCGAAAAGTCATTTATTAGTAAAAAAAAGTATACACCATCATTTTTTTTCAAAGCTATAGTACTTTAATCTGTCTTAGTACTGGTGGGCAGAAAAAAACTTGCCACACACTAGCGGAAAGGTCGTTGAGGCACAGATTACTATATAAAATAGTTATACGTAACAGATAAATCACTCCAAAGAAAATGTTCAATACCTAAAGCTTAATAATTGAACCTATAAATATAACTCTATAACTATATCATGCGTTCAAGTAGCAGCTTAATTTCTATAAACCTACGCTTCATGCTGGCAGCAGGCCATCGCCTGCAAGCTGCACGTTTCTAGCAGGACAGGGTCCTCAGTGTGCAGGTCCTCTGGAACCTCTATCACGTTGCAGTCCCCAGACCCTAGCGCAAACTTCCTGCCATGACTGCAACATGTTTTCTTCACATCTTCTTCTGACAGTTCTGCGTATGCTGGAAAAAATTAAAAGTATATTTAGTTAAAAGACTACTTACAAACTATTTTACCGTTACTTTAATCTTGACACATCAATGTAACTTCTACATATCTACAGTGCCACAAACTTTTCTGTTCTGGTGACAGCGGCGCTATCTTTTTTTTTATGCGATTTAACCGGCCCTGACTTCTAAGACCTTCAGCTGCCAGCAGCGCTATGGTTGGACATCAACTTGACAGCAAAATGACATTAAAAAAACACGTTAGTTTCACATTTTGGCCACCGGAACAGAAATGATTGTGGCACTGTATCGTATTTTTTACCGCCGTGATTTATAGAACTGCCTTCTAGCACACATTACTAAAAAGTTTCTATGTAACATATCCATCTCATTCATTTAAATAAATAGCAACTCTAACTATAACGCAATAAAGTAGAAGTGAACGCAGCTTGTACGGCGCAAATTACGAGCGGCCACTCGTTGCATCTCTTTCTATCGCATATATTCTAGCTCTTTTGCGAGTTTTTTTCGAGCCGACACGGGGAGTGAAACAGGCCTGCTTCTAGTTAAAAGACAATTGAAGCTTCAACAGTATTCGAGGGCCTTTATACTGTCCCATATTTTTTTTAATCTATCTTGAAGATACTGAAAATGACGGATCCAAGCCCGATCTTACATTAAAAAACTTAGAATCGACTGTATTCGGAATCAAGGGGCTTTGACTTTGTCTATTCTATCATCATCATCATCATCATCATTTCAGCCGTACGACGCCCACTGCTGGGCATAGGCCTCCCCCAAGGATATCCACAACGATCGGTCCTGCGCTGCCCGCATCCAGCGGCTTCCCGCGACCTTGACCAGATCGTCGGTCCACCTTGTAGGGGGCCTGCCCACGGAACGTCGTCCGGTTCGCGGTCGCCATTCGAGAACATTTCCGCCCCAACGGCCATCGGTTATCGCGCTATGTGTCCCGCCCACTGCCACTTCAACTGAGCAATCCTTCGAGCGATGTCGGTCGTTTTAGTTCTCCTGCGGATCTCATCATTTCTGATTCGATCGAGCAGGGAAATACCAAGCATCGCTCTCTCCATTGCTCTATAGTGAGTGACAAAGACAGGTACTATACAATCCGCTGTCGGGAACGTTTCCGACGGTTTGTGAATCAGGGGGCAGTAGCCCAGCACGAAAAACTGTCGTTAAAGTAACCGTTTATTGTTGAGTATGAAAACCAGAGCAGCGCATCTTTCTGTCGTATAAGGAACTGAAAGTCAATACATAATTGACAGCAGTCCTACCCATAGCATGAAAAACTATCGTTATGGTTAACGTGACCGTATAATATAGTATGGAAACCAAATCAACAACGCCTCGCCTCGTGTTACACTGACCTCTATTTTTACCACACTTTTATTAGCTTCACTTGTAACTAAGTCACAATGTAAGAAAATCTTGGAATTCAATTTTAACCTACTTCTAATTGTCGTATTGATTTGAAAGTTTGCAAGTCTATATGAATCCGATGACAATACAATAATTTGCTACTATCGAGCTGATCTGATGATGAAGTCTAGAGGTGGGCAATAGAACTCTTCAATGGCTGCTAGGAAACCCCTCGAGTTTAGGCTCATTTGTTTTGTTCTGATGAGACCTATTTGCTACACTTGGTGGTGAGGTCCTGATGATGGAGCAGGTAGAAAGTCAGTGGCACTCCTTAATGACCACTAGGAAACACCTCGAGTTTGGGCTCATTTGTTTCGTTCTGATGAGACCTATTTGCTACACTTGGTGGTGAGGGCCTGATGATGGAGCAGGGAGAAAGTCAGTGGCACTCCTTAATGACCACTAGGAAACACCTCAAGTTTGGGCACATTTGTTTCGTTTTGATGAGACCTATTCGCTACACTTGGTGGCGAGTGTCTGATGATGGAGCAGGGAGGAAGTAAGGGTTCGGTTCGCGCATCTGGTAACTAATAGACTCTACTCGAATTTGTAAAACTAAATACAATGACATACAATCACGCCTTTGAGTTATAATGTTTACGGGGTAGGCAGACACATGAATGGACTGTGAAATCGATTACCATCTACCCTTTTTAGCTTTCCATTTATTAAACTAAAAAGTAAAAAATAAATATGTAGTTTAAAAAACTAAAAACACACTTTTATATGAACATACTATAAAGTACAAAATAACCGTCTATTCAGTAACTGAAATTAAAAAGCATGGTGCGCCCTTTGCAAAGCATGCATTCAAGTAAGTACTTAATATTGACAACGCGCACCACGCTTTTTAATTTCCGTTACTGAATAGACGGTTATTTTGTACTTTATAGTATGTTCATATAAAAGTGTGTTTTTAGTTTTTTAAACTACATATTTTTTAGGTATAATAGAGGTCAGTGCTGTGTATGGAACTTAAATTGTATTCTAGAGTGCTTGTCAGATAAGTCTGCGCGCGGTAAAAGTCGAACACTAATCTTTTCTATAACATTAGAACAAAAAATGCACTGTAACTAGCGCCAAAAACGCGCCAGGCACGTGCAGAGTTATCTGACACACACTCTAAATAGAATTTTGACAGCGGCACGTTGACAGCTTTTGATGGAAGATATAGAAAATATTATACTCTATCGACAGTTTTTCGTTCTAAGGCATGAAGCTCGACTTAATACTGAGGTAACTGGAGTTCTCACCCTGAATAAAAAAGTGAACACCAGCAAATTTGACATTAAAGTATGTAGTGGCTGTCAGTTGTCTCATATGACCATACGTATTTTTTTAAAGTGTAGGTGAGACGGAAAACAGCCACTGTGTAATTTGTGGTCACAAAAAATTGTTCGTACTGCACTCTCCAGTTACCTCAGTATTAAGTCGAGCTTCATGTTCTATACATTTAACTCAATGGCTAAGGTAACAGCACTTTGACAGCTTTTAATGCACGGTATAGTTTATTGATGTGCCTCCGGAAAACATACAGCATTGTCTATGAAGAAGCAGTGTGTACTTAGCTTTACGATGGTGTGGTCTGGCCTTTAGCCATAGACAAAGTCGATCTTCCACTATTCATCCGCTAGGTGTCGCCTGTGTCCCCAGCTAGGGCGGAAGGTGTTTGCCGCCATTCCGAGTCTCATAGCGTTGTGTACTTTCGTCACGTACGGACGAAAATCGTCCTGAATCTTTATGATCTTCAAATAAAGATCAGAAATTCAACTCACACGTTAATTGTTAACGTTTTTCATAAACGATCTATATTAAATTTGTTATTTTTTTCTCGGTTATTACGGAATTTGCGGAAAAACATGGCGTTGGTCAACGGGCTCCATTACATCGACATCGACGAGAGGGATCCAGTACAAGAGGAGAGTTTGACCAGCAGCTCCAGTGAGACTGATCAACAAGCATCAAACACCGAGAAAAGGAAACTAAGAGCTGAGGTAACGGTCGATCCTCGGATCGATGCGTGATATATCAGGTCAGTCTTTTTACAAATACAATACTGATGAGAACTTGACTAAGCCGTTTTGTATCAATGTCAAGACACCAACTGGATATGCAAAACTGTTAGAACTAAGTAAATGTACTTACATAAAAAGTTCATCAAACCAGTTGATTGAAATTTTCAAACTTATGATGGAATTTCAACCTTGTTACTCTTAAAATCGGCAATACGTTCACTACAATTGTAGGGAAGCTTAAGCTGAAGCTTTGCATGATATGTTTTAACCAACCCGGTATTGAAATTAAAAATAATAAGGAGTTATGTTTACGGTTTTTTTTTAACCAACATGAATAGCAGGCACAATAAACTTGCTAGCGTTTTATGAGCTAAGGATATTTATATCGTTACTCATTACACATTATTAATAAAAATAGAAAAAAAACTATGCCTAGTGTTTATGTTACATCAATACCATGCATTGCGGGTCTTTATCCCTTTTGCCCATGGGTGAATCTTTATAAACTTTTGAATTTACTTACACAAAGGTGAATTGATTTAAAGGCGGTAGAATTTTATTAAAAAGGCTACGTTTGCTCCCAGAAATGAGCCTGGGTTTTTACCTACCCTCATCTTTGAAATTATTTAAGAAATTTTCACGGAACAAATTCCTTTCACATCGGCAACGAAAATAGAATAAAACAGACTGAAAAATTAAAGCAATGTGCTATTTCGTACATTTGACATTATTTTCTTCATATATTTTATTAGAACGTAATGTTAGTACCCCACATGTAAATTGGGCTTTCACTACCTTGCACATTACAGGTAACGTTTGTTTTATACACGTTTGTTTATATATTATTTTATTATGGTCGTACTACCTACTGTGTGTTTTGCCAACACAATATAGTTACCTCTATATACGCAAAACTGATCTGTGCGGGTTAATAATAGTGAATCTCATGTGTGTATCTTGCTCTTGCCACACATTAACCATTTTTTTAAAGAAAATAATGCCTTCACAAGTAACAGTGAAACATTAAATGACAATACCAGTGCAATGACAATACCAGTACATGTACATGCAATGACATTACCAGTAACACCGGATTGATCCGGGCACTTTTGAAAGGAAGGATTATGGTCTGTTTGTTATAAACAAGAAGATCCCAGTCTCATTTCCAAGCCTTTTCTGCGGAAGAAAAGCAATGGAATAATGCATCCAATCTTCGAAAGCTGAACGAATAGCTAATTAAAATAACTCATCACTTTGTTATTTATTATTACTTGCGCAGACAGTACCTAATTATAATTACATCACCAACACATATAACTTGTCAGAACTAGTCACTTTTGTCATATTTCACATTCCGTGAAGTCGGTGTTCCTTCAGCTTGGAGACTGAATGGAAAAAAACTAGATATAAAACTAGAGTAAAGGAATCTACACTCGTATCCCTACTGCACAATCGCATCGGGTGGTTTTAAGGACCAATTATCAAGGTTCGTTTTTGTGTTTGCATTTTCGTTTGTGGGATCTGACAGCGCAGTCTCATATAACCGCTTAGTGTTTGAGAGGTCAGGTCATGACCACCTACACCTACTAAGTTGCGCCTACAGGCTGCGACGCGGAGGCTGATACACTTTTGCAACAGTAACGTGCTGGGTCGCAGAGACCCAGTAACGTGCTGGGTCGCGGAGACCCTATCAGCGAGAGTTCGTCGAAAATTATTGCAACTGCAACGTGCTGGGTCGCAAAGACCTAGTAACGTGCTGGGTCGCGGAGACCCTATCAGCGAGAGTTCGTCGAAAATTATTGCAACAGCAACGTGCTGGATCGCGGAGACCCAGTAACGTGCTGGGTCGCGGAGACCCTATCAGCGAAAGTTCGTTGAAAATTATTGCAACAGCAACGTGCTGGCTCGCGGAGACCCGGTAACGTGCTGGGTCGCGGAGACCCTATCAGCGAAAGTTCGTCGAAAATTATTACAACAGCAACGTGCTGGGTCGCGGAGATCAGTTACGTGCTGGGTCGCGTAGACCCTACCAGCGAAAGTTCGTAGAAAATTATTGCAACACTAACGTGCTGGGTCGCTGAGACCCAGTAACGTGCCGGGTCGCGCACACCTTATCCCGACCCGGAAGTTTGTCAAGGTCTTAACTGCCGGGTCGCGGACACCCTATCCCGACCCGGAAGTTTGTCAAGGTCTTACCTGCCTACAAATAGACCGATGGACCAAGAAACTGCGGAGGCCGTTAGACACCTGGAGAAACCTGGTTTGTACAGTCAGTTACTAAAAACCTACCCTAACGCCCTCTCAACACTGGGAATATTCCCGAATTCGGCGAAATACAGTAGAAAATTCAAAATATAGCGAATAATTTAGTAGCAAGTAGACAAATTCAACAGGAGTCTAGATCGCTTCATAGAACAGAGGTACTGCCTGGCCTGCGTGCACTTTAGAGTCTGCTGTACCCTGGCGGAGTTTTGCCAATTTCGTTATGCGTAATAGCGAGGCCGGCGAGATTCTGTAGGCCACGGCACGGCCGTACTGCCGCTACTACTCACAAATATTGTAACGCTAATTCGACAAAATGTAACTTCGACATACTATCTCGATTCCTACAAAGGTATCCCAAGAGATGATGTGGCGCGGAGCCACACAGCTGTGTGTGTTGTGGCGCGGAGCCACAAACCACTCGACAAAAATACTAGAACCTCCAGTTACTCACTTTCTAGCTAACGGACGCTTCCGAGTAGAGTTGGGGCACTCATCTATACAGAACATGCATGATAGTCGAGCCAGAGTGTACTCGAGCTTTCTTTCTCTGATCACAAGTTCTGAAATCACGATCTCTGGATCACACGCGTGAAATCCTGCACTTGTCCAAGACGCTGATAGGTATAACGTTGTTACTGCCACCTCCACAGGTTTTAGCATTACAAATCACCTGAAAATTTTAAAAATTGGGGGTGGGGTAGTCAAATATGAGTGGTCATAAGAAGGAAAAGATTTATTAAATAAAAACAAAACTGACGTAAATCTACCTAAACGGCTTATATGCCAGCAAGTACAAGATATTTTAGATGGTGATAATCAAGACGATCCTTAACTTCTCTTGACTAAGCCTTATAATATCGCATAAATTCTTGATAAATCTATTGTAACAGAAAAATTATTCTAATCTTTGGACTTCACAGAGAAAAACCATAATTCTCCAACTGAAACTTGAAACGAAATTTTAAATGTGGTTGGGACCCAAGTCTATTCCTAAAGTGGCTTTCTGCCAACCAAGTCTAAGATTATTTAACTCCTCGATATCGCTAGTATATCAGCAAAGTACTATTCTTATCATCTGGACGCAGAGTCCATTAAAACAGTTTTCTTATTCCATATTTTGGGCTTGAAACTGACTCGCATGTTCATAGCCAGCTTGGAAACCATTTCAAATTTACCGGCAGTAATACCAGTAATACTTCTCGAGATAATTAGAGAATACTTCTTTTAGGTCATGACTAAAAGACAAAGTAACTAAATTAAATAATTAATTAAAGCTTAATACTGCAGTAAATGAAATTAAGTATAAAATGTGCTTACTGATAGCTTCAGGAAGCTGCAGATCTGTTCGCCTCTTTGAGGTGGAAAAAAATACTTTCTAGGGGCAATTGGAAATTGTCCAAGACATAATTTTTGTAACAATTATTGCAAACCATTAGTCTCCCTATAAATAAGTAAAAACCATTTTGATCGTTTTCTTTAACTCTGAAAACTTTCTTATTATATTATAATGACAATTTAACATTATTTTTATCAGACATAAATATTAAATGACTTAATCATCATAGCGTTGTGTTAATTAATTTCACCAGCAGATAACAAACACGTCTTCATAGACAATGCTGTATGTTTTCCGGAGGCACATCAATATAACGGTTTTACAAAACAATAAAACCGATATTATGTGCCGAGAGGGAAAACATACAGCATTGCAGGAAGTTCTTCCTGGTGAAGACTATGAGACTCGGAATGGCGGCAAACACCTTCCGCCCTAGCTGGGGACACAGGCGACACCTAGCGGATGAATAGTGGAAGATCGACTTTGTCTATGGCTAAAGGCCAGACCACACCATCGTAAAGCTAAGTACACACTGCTTCTTCATAGACAATGCTGTATGTTTTCCCTCTCGGCACATAATATCGGTTTTATTGTTTTGTAAAACCGTTATATTATTCGGTTAACATTACGATAGTTTTTATGCTAGGTAGGGGTGCTGTTATTGCCAAATGCAGAGGGGATGTCAGACTAGGTCTGGCATTCTCCTGCCGACGCTTGCCACTCCGCACGCCTCTCCAAGGAAAGGCGTCACCGCGATGTGGTAACATAGGTGGGGGGGTCGGGTGGCGGAACGGGGAATTCCGTCGCCCATCCAGGGCCCTCGTGGAAAGGTGGAAAGGCGCGCCAGGTGCCCCCGGCGTGTTTTACCAGAAGAGGTGGTTGAGGGTGCGTCGAAGGGACGCGGGCACGGGGCGGAGACACGATGAATAACACACTGGTCTCGTTATTTCCGTCCATGTGCAGAGGGAGCACCCTGGGGGTTTTAGTGGGTTCATGCCCCACATAACCCTTTCGTCTCCCCGGACGGGAGGGTACGCGAAGGCGTTTCCCCCAGGATAAAAAAAAAAGAAAAAAAGGGGTGCTGTTATTCAATTCAGGTATACTTTTACTATGATTCAGGCGCCATTC
Source organism: Crambus lathoniellus (assembly GCA_949710035.1). NCBI lineage: Eukaryota > Metazoa > Arthropoda > Insecta > Lepidoptera > Crambidae > Crambus > Crambus lathoniellus. Next base: position 8,711,516 of record OX453323.1, on the reverse strand, counting down.
TCTCCGCCAAGGGTCATCTACATCTTTTAATATTATTTAGAACTAGCGGTATCCTCGCGGTTTCACCCGCGTGGTACCCGTTCCCGTGGGATTATCAGGATAAAATATAGCCTATGTCACTCGGGAAGAATGTAGCTTTTTAATGGTGAAAGAATTTTCTAAATCGGTCCAGTAGTTTCGGAGCCTATTTGATGCAAACAAACAATCAAATCTTTCCTCTTCATAATATTAGTATAGATAAGTTACTACCTAAATGATTAGTTATCTTGATGTAATGTTGGTATCTTTGTTTGAATGACAACAAAATTTTATTTTAACAATTTTTTTTTATTATGTATTTGTATTGAGTGACATTGGTCGGATACTGGAAGCGTATAGTGTGTGTGTCATTATACAAAATGTATGGGTGATACGCCTAGATGACTCGTTTTTGTGACTGGCGTGGGATACTAGTCGTCTGGCAATATCGCAATGTATCTACCTAAGAAGGGGCGAGTAAAATACATAAAGAATCCTTGAGAACGATTAATTTACTACGGTTATTACTAGACATGCAGTGTGACAGGCGAATTATCCTATAAAAGATGCGCGGGCGTCGACATTCGTAATATCGGACTGAATCGCGACATTCTAGATACAATCGTACAGTTAGGGCGTTTGTGCACTAAATGATTAATAATGAAAATACAAGCATCCGTTTTTTTCCGGATCGGTAAAATTCAGTGGTAGTGCACAAACACCCGTACTTAGTAAGTTGCCCAGGCGTAAAAAACCTCGAAAAAGTAAAAATGATAAAATTTCTGTCTCGGTCGGGGACCCCCAACATACAATACCGTTGTAACATGCTTTTTGTGCTCCTCTGACCGAGAGAGAATTTTTATCATTTTTACTTTTTCGAGGTTTTTTACGCCTGGGCAACTTACTAAGTACGGGTGTTTGTGCACTACCACTGAATTTTTTTGTTTAAATTTTTATTTTTATTTATAATTTTTAAATTACACCCATACGTTTGTAAGTAGTTACTTAAATACCCATTCTGCGTGTTGATCCCTACTGCAGCCAACTAAACGAGCTGATGACCTTGAAACATCTGAACCTCCTCTGGTAGTGATTACATGCTCTTTGCTCCTCTGAACAAAGGAGACTGAAAGGATTACTGTAGAAGCAAATACTTTTTGAGCAAAATGTCAAGTGTCATTGTGTTGACTTTGAAAAGGTTTTTATTCACTTTTTATGACTTAACTATATAAGAAGATGAAGTTTTTTTCATACCAAAGAGTAACTATGTAACTCTGATACTCCGTTTTATTACATTCAGTATGGAAAACATTCGTACGTTGTATGTACGAGGAAATAAAAATGTTTTTTCATATTTCTCCGCTCCGCAATTGTTAATTAAGCTGATATAAAGAATTTCATATGAAAAGATAAGAATATTTTTTGAGACCATATCCCAACTCTTTACAAATTGGGCCCACATATTTAAGTATCCTTTTCACAAGTTGTAGCTAAGAACCATCTTAATCATCTCAGCTTCAAATAAAGCAAACCGCATCCATTCGTTCAGGAGCTACGATGCCACAGGCAGTTACACAGACACGTCAAACTCATAACACCCCTCTTTTTGCAGTCGGGGGCTAGCTTACTACTGCAGGTGATCTGAGGGGGTTAACAGCAGTCAAACTAACTTCGTCGAAAGACAAAGCTGCAAAAACCTAACTTAACTAAAGGTTAGTCACTCGGAGGCCAAGATCCACTTCGGGTCGCTGAGCCAGCGGAGTAAGTAAGTAAGTCAAACTAAACAAATTAATAAATACTAGCTTTTACCTGAGGCTTCATTTATAATCTATGCCGCTTCATCAAAATCGATCCGACACTACATTTCTCCGACCGGGAATCTAACCCGGGACCGAGATAGCGGTATCTTGAAAACTTGGCCATGAGCCATCTCGCTTGGCCACGGAGATCGTCAAATGTTAACTATATACTATATGAGCATTTCTACAAAAGGGTTCTTTTTTTCTCAATTCGGTGGTTGATTTGATATTTGGTTTTTTAAGTAGTTTAAATAATAAAAATTTAAGTTTATTTCATCCTGAATCTAAAAATAACAATGGGACCAATAATTGTGAAGTGGTTTACGAGAAAAGTTAAGCACCTAATTGAGAATACACCGAATTGACAAAATGAATCACCGAATTTCAAAATCGCCCATCGAATTTAGAATTGATGTACCTAATATAGAAACAATGTATTTGAATAATCAAAATAATAAATACCATAAACCTTTTGTTAACTGACTGCTGGTCTATTAGTTTATTAGATGGTTAATTTTAGGATGAAGTGCGCCTATCTTTAATGTATCTATCTTTAATTGAAAAATAAATAATAAAAACAAAAATTCAAATCAACATGTTTCATTTTCAATAGAGAACTAAGAACTAGTCTTAATTTTTATTTAAATAGAATTCTAATTAGTAATGAAGAATCTGAATCGCAATCCTTTCCATTCCAATACCAAATAATTTAATTTCTTTCCTAACAAAAAAAATGTTTCAGAACGTTGCATTTGCATGGCTTGTCATGTAGCATCAGGGATAAATTCGGTGAACCATCTCTTACTTATTTTCGTGTGGCTGGCCTCTCACCATTCACTTGCAGTCTCTATCCATAATTGTTTAAGCATTGTTCTACTCTATTAATACATAACCAAATAGTAAAAGGATTTACGTGATAATGGCAAGGTACCAGCCAGATAAACTACACAAAACAAGCAAACCGGGTAAGGAAGGTAATATCAAATCAGGGTCCTGGCCTACTGGACAACCTGCGTAAACTTGATGGCTCTATGACTTTGAATCAGGAGGAGACGAATGCCGTTCTCCTGCAAACCCACTTCCCAAACTGCCATCCTCTACAGCATATCGAGTGGCAGGACGTAACAAGTCATCCAACAGATGAACACTGGTTCTTAGCTAAAAGGGTGATAACACAAGAAAAGGTAAGATGCGCAATAAAGAGTTTCTCGCCTTTAAAGTCAACAGGGACGGACAACATCTATTCTGCCCTACTACAATGAGGGAATCAGCAACTCGTTGCGGTCATTACCCATCTTTTTCAAGCCTGCCTGGCGTATGGCTACATACCACACCCCTGGAGAGAATTCTAAGTCCGACTACACGAACCCGAACGCTTTCCGACCGATTAACCTTTCCTTATTGCTGCTGAAGACCATGGAAATGGTATGTGAATGGTTTTTACGAGATCCAATACAATCTGTACATCCTTTCCATAAGCACTAGCACGCCTACAGTGCTGGCAAATCCACAGAATCGGCACTCAATCAACAAGTCGGTAAGATAGAGGAAGCGTTTCAAAACAAACTGATATGCCTTGGTGCGTTCCTCGACATTAAAGGGGCCTTTGACAAGACTACCTTCATTGAGGATGCGCTGGTTAGGCGAGGTGTCAACATGCTTTGCAATAGAGTGATCCGGTGATGTAAACCAAAGGACGCTTGTGGCATGAGGATGTCCCTGGGGAGGCGTCCTCTCTCCACTGCTAAGGAACCTGGTAGTAGACGACCTGCTCTCGCTCTTTAACTCAAGTCACTTTTACACCATAGGTTACGCTGATGATGTCATCAGCGTAACCGATGTCACCATCCTAACAATGGGTACTCAAGCGAGCATAGTCTGGTGGCCCAAAGCTGCTCAGACTGTAGGAACAAAGAAACTGCAGAGTCTTCTACGACAGGCCTGCTGTGCTCTTACTGGCTGCATGAACACTGCTCCAATTGCAGCGCTGGAGGTAATACTTAACCTTACTCCACTGCATCTTCACGTGCAACAAGAGGCGAAAGCAGCACTTAGACTGAAACACCCAGGTACCCTTAGGTTTGCAAAGGTAAGACACATAAAGGGCCTACTGGAGGAATGGTTGGACACACTCCTTGTGGAGGCAGTGCGTGATAAGGGCAAACCATCCTTCATCTTTGATAAGAAAAACAAAATACAACTGGATGACTAAGAAAGCTCTCAGGCACAACACAGAGCGCTTCTGATATACACCGTTGCCTCCAAGACTTCTAATAAAGCAGGGTCAGGTGTGTTCTCAGAAGATTTAAACATACAAATTGCGCTGCCACTAAGTTCATACAACACTGTCTTTCAAGCTGCGTGTATGGGCATTTTACTGGCAGCTCAAGCAGTCGCACGCAACCAGGGAAGTAACCGACTATGATATGCTCTATTGATTGCCATTATCATTTATGAATTGCCCTTACAGTTGAATTCATAATATGTGAAATCTCAATTCGGTGTAAGTTTTCTCAATTCGATGCCCCATTTTCCATGGAATTGAGATTCACGGAATTGAGAAAATATTACAATTCATCAAATTACTCGAAAATATTATAAATTACAACAATTTCTATAAAACATACTGGCAGATATCAGTTCAACACTCAATTATTTTACCACAAATCTCATTAAATATTTCATAAACAAATTGAATGTCGCACACCGATTTGAGAAATGACCCGACCCCAAAAACACCGAATGATTTCGAATCTTCGAAAAATGCTCCTCAATGCGACAGGTCCCCCGTCCACACTGCTCGGCCGCTCGGGCGCAACCCCCGGTTGGCGAGAATCAGTAGTGTGCATTCGTACCACAGAATAATTCGTACTGCGTGTAGTTAGTGATATAGGTAAGCAAAAGTAAATTTCACCGAATTGAGGCACACGCCTCGGACAAAACTTAAATGTGTTACTACATTAAAACCCAAGGATGTACAATAAATATAATAACGTATATGGCTTTATTGTTTATCCCTTGTTCTGTGAATGTGAGAATTATAATGGGCAAGTTATTATTTTAAAAGTTATGAAACAATAACGAGTAAATTCTGGAAACCGGACACTCAATTTTTAGGCAAATTCTGCCCGTTTTTGAGCTTTCAGATTTTTTTAGGCGATATGTAAAACCTGGCGCTCTTCTAGATATGCTCTCCATCAGGTCAAGAGTCCTATAAATATGTGTGATTTTTTTCAAGTACCTAATTTAATTTTAAGGGTACTTTTTTCGCTCCAGTAGGTCAATCGGTCGTCTCCGTAGAAATGCCCATATCGACATTCCCTACCCATATTTTATTAATATTTTTAAACCACTGAAGTAGATGTTATTTTAAAAGTCTAATTGGCCGACTTACAAATTTGTTTCATTGATTTATTTACTGATGTGATGATTAATGATTTGACCTTAGGAAAAGCCCAGTGTGATTATGGTACAACTAATAACATTGAAAACATTGATGTCATTGCTGTTTAAGTTATATTAATAAACAAACCACGTTGTCCTACAGTAACTTACTTAATTTATAACATGAGCCAAGTCACCTTAAGTTCATGTGTAATCTGTGGATCATTATCTATTGCGTTTAAACCTGATGTACAATCGAACCAATTTGAATCATTAGCCATTATGCTAATAATTTGTTGGAAAGCGTCAAGATCATAAAGGTCAGTATCAATGGCAACAAGTTTGAAATTCGACCTTATTGAGTTTTAATCTCTATTAGAAAATAGCATTATGGTGGGTCACGACTCAATTGGTTTGACTGTACACCGGTAGAGTAAGTAGTGTAGTGAAACAAACTTAATCTTAAACTAATTTTTTTTTGATACATTGATTGCTGTTCACATTGGCGCACTAACCGAGGGGGAGGGAGGGGGCTTCGGGGGCCCCAATCGCCTCCATGTTCAATTGATCAAGTCGTAAACAAGCGTTCCGGGCCTCGAGGCCCCTAAACGCCTCCATGTTCCCTTGACCAAGCCCTAAACAGGCGTTCCGGGCCTCGGGGCCCTTAAACGCCCCCATGTTCCGTTGAGCAAGTCCTAAACAAGCGTTCTGGTTCTTGGGGCCCCCAAAACGCCTCCATGTTCCCTTGATCAAGCCCTAAACAAGCGTTCCGGGCCTCCTGGGCCCCCCACATGCAAACCAAAACAAATCACTTTTCGCTAAACCCCGCTTAGCTTATTAACTATTTCAAATAACATTATAATGATGCTGACACTTCTGTTTATCGATGACATCAGTCTTGTTGAATCTCATTTCCCAGAATGATTTCCACTTGGAATATTCTTCTTAATAAGTTGGTCATTTTATCACTTCTCCGCCTAGTTTTTTTTAACAGATTCGACAACAACAATTCGATCGACATCATCATCATACAACATCGATTCGACTATATTTCTATAATGTACCTATGAAACAGCTGATTTTTTTTCGCGATTTCGTGGTTGTCCCAATATGTACTAAAAGTTAAAATATTTGTACAAATTAAAATTTTGTGGTGTATATTTTAATGTATTCACCATGTAGTTATGTACTATGTATTTACGCATTCTGATTAATTTTTTCGATCTATTCCTAACGAATACAACTCATAAACAAATCCCAAAACAAATCAAATGATATGGGATACAGTCAGTTAAAAAAATGCTTTCTAATGTATTTTTAAGTAGGTAGTGTTTATTTATTCAAAATCAGTCGTATCATTATCAAATAAATTGAAGTTTGCAACAATTGAAGAAGACAAACAACCATCGACTAGTTATAAATATTAAGTATTTACTTAAGTACTAAAAATTATATTAATATAGGTATATAAAATATATATAATAATATATAGGTATATGTATAATAGATTACTTAATAGTTGTGATTGTCATGCCAAATATTAGGTATTTCTTACTAAGAGAAAAAGTTGATTATTTTTTATACAAAAGTCGATTTTCTGATATTTCATACATACATCTGAAGTACCAGGATAACATAGCTATGGAGGCGGTAGTTATAGTACATAGGTAAAGATTTTTTCTAACCATTGCAACTATAACTAGGTACCTCCTCCATAGCTATGTTATCCTGGTACTTTCGATACTCGAACGACTTAATCCAAACGATAATTCGCAAAGCGACATTGTCCTTGTATGTATGTGTACTTTAAACCGTCACTTACCTACTTCAAAATAATGTTTTCAAAAATAATTAAGAACTAAACTGTGTTATCAATATTTTTTAGTTAGGTAACAGTTCTACAACGCCTCTAACCATATTGTTGCCGTAATGGAATAATAAAAATGCCAAAATGAAGTAAATTGAAGGTTTAGCATTATATTAAGATCATAATATTAAATTATTAGAAAGCAAAATAAATTGTTTCTGTGACTGTACCAAAAGTTATGTTTTGGTATTCGTTGGAAATAGATTCGGTACTTCTTTATAATATTTAAAATTTGGTATTCGTTAGGAATAGAACATTTATTACGTTAATAAACAAATACCATTGGTATTAGTTTTTGGTATTAGAACGGAATAGATAATTTTTTCCGTCTCTTACACAAAGTGATTAGGATTAGGAGATAAAAAAGTATAGATTAATACGAGTCATATTATAAGTTATAAGATATAACAACTCCGTTGCTCAGCGGTCAGACAGAGCATTCGTCCAGACAGTGATAGGTTCCGGGTTCGTTCGTATATCAGACTGGGACTTTTAGACTTAAAGTGAAGACACTTAACTACGTCTTAAGTCTTCGCCTAACAAAGTGCTGTCTTTACACCTGGATACCTTTAGTCTAATCCCGTTTATCTATTGGCTCATAAAGTGTTCCACATATTAGCGGTCATCCGATACCTTGTGCCTGTGACCGGGTCAGCGTGACGTTGTGTCACGTCTACACAGTAGGTGTGAAAACAGTAAGTTAACAATAACATTTAAAAACAAAATAATGACGAATAAACGGGCTAATTCACCCAGCTTAACAGGCATCGTGTTTATCAAGTTTTGATTTTTCTACAAAACAATCTGATAGGTCTATTTTCCTAGGTCACATCTTAACTTGAAAATGACTAAACCTAAATCATTCATTTTGGTCTTAGAGTTTTCCAAATAGGTACGGTTTTTACGAAAAAAACTAACATGTTCGTTTTTCCGTCGCAGTCATGATGAGGACGCGTCGCGGGCAACAGCTAGTTCTACAACATTTTCACATTATTACTGCGAAAATGCTGTTTTCATTTGTTGCAAGATCATGCTTCCTGTGATAAAGCTGTATGTAGCTAAGAGTATCTAGCTTGTTTTTTAACTTCGTTAACCGGTAGCCTAACTATTTCGGTTAGCCTACTGAAAAATAGGTCAATCGATTGGAGGAATCGATCGGTGACTTTTAAGTCCTTAAGTACTTAATTTGAAATACATTGCTAACAATTTTTTATTTGTGCTACTGGATTTCGATCTCTACTGTGCTTATACAGTAAACAATGATAAGGACCATACCACCCGTAGTGATCCATATTTTGAGCAAACGTTGGTGTTTTACGACACCAAGGCAGTTCTAGGACTTGATAGTGTCAAGTACTAAAGCTCAATTCGATAACTGCTAAAGTCAGTAAGTTGCACTACAAACAAATACACTCACCGGCACTGAAACTTGGTCAAAATCCCAATGTCGCAAACGTGTTTACTCTGGCGTCTCATAGGTGGAAACTAAGTATTTGCATGTCTGCAATGATTTTTACGTCAACGGATTGAAAACATTTGTTTAATAATAGTTATAAAAAAACTTATACAATACCTGACTTAACTTATAAAAATAATATTTATCTCGTAACTGCCCTTGATGATTTCAGTTCGATAAATTTCTATAAGAAAATCAAGGAGTATACTCCTTATGAGTATACTTCTCTCCTCACGTACGTTTCTATAGAAACGTTGTCATAAATCAACTTAGTTTGAAAAAATCCGGTATTATCATAAACTACAGGATATACGAAAATCATATATATAAAAAAACCAAGACAAAATTGTAACTAACGTATAAATAATATCAACCAAACGATTCAGTTTCCAAGTTTTTAGCAACAAACTGAGGACAGAGCAGTAAAAAAAAATCACTGATTACATAGGTACTAAACAAGTTTAAAGTCCGAACTAAAACACTCCATCAATGTGATTCAATCAATTGAATCATAAAATTCAAACTGAATAACTAAAAATTCGTATCAAACTAATATGTATGAAACTAAACCCCAATTGTTTCTAGTTATTAAGTAAAGGCAGCAACAAACTTTCGACGATTCACAATATTTGCGCAATTGGCACCAAAATTTTTAAACATTACTCACCAAAACTAAAACTGGAAATCGCACACAACACTAAAACAAAACATCTCTTCATTGTCACACACAAAATTAGTATTTTCTCTCAAAAACAAATATTAACACCACATCGCTTGACACTCAAATTGAACTCGCTTTTCCGAACATTTTACTCTATTTTAGTAAGTACTTTTTCGCCATACTACGAGACGGGCAGCCGCGGCTCTGTCTTATGTTATAATGATCTGCAGGTCATGAGTTTGATACCACGATAGCAGTACGCATGTAATATTGCACAGGGCTATAGTTCAGACTTTTTAGTTATAATGTTTACTCATAGCTACAAAATCAGAATGTCCTTCCTTGGAGGATTTTCCTCAGAAACAGTCGGTTAGTCATATGAAGAAAGGTCATTGGCGAAAATGGCCGTAAGTTCGTAAGAAGGATTGCGAAATGCATCAATAAATTAAAATAACTATATCAAACGTAATTTGACATTAGGAACGTTATCCTTGGTGAAGTCCATTAGTACATACTTTTTTTAAGGTAATATATTTTTAATCATTTTTATTGCTACTAAATTAGCCTCTATCAAAAATTCCTAATATCCAAATCGTCTTCGAAATAAGTGCCGAATCATTGCGTTATTTAATTTTGTATAAAAGAATACAACAATAATTCGTCTCTTTCTCAAACAAAAACGTTGAAGACATGAAAGAAAACAGGGGAACATGCCACGAACGGAACTCAAACCTTTTTTAAGAAATTGTGTGTACGAGTGCCGGTTGGTTGACCTGAGTTTACGATTTGATAATATACAATTTTTGGTCTAAATGACATGGTTTTAAATAATTTAGAAATCAAATTTTTTTTTACATATAAAAGATTTCAACGCGTTTTTGGAAAAGGGTAAGTAACTAATTTTAATCGCCTCAACTTTATATAACTAGCGGATCCTCGCAGTCTTACCCGCGTGGTATACCGTTCCCCTGGGAATATGGGGATAAAATATAGCCTATGTAACTCGGGAAGAATGTAGTTTTCTAATGGTCAAAGAATATTCGAAATCGGTCCATTAGTTCCGGAGCCTATTCGATGCAAACAAACAAACAAACAATCAAATCTTTCCTCTTTATAATATTAGTATAGAATATAAACTACCGCCTCTGTGGTCTAGTGGTTCAAACCACCGACTTGTTCTTAGTCGGCCTGGCTAGCTACCACCGTCTTATCTAAGTCTGACGCCATAACAATGATGTTTTCAGCATTATTGTGTTCCGGCAGTTAGAGATAAGATAGTCAGTTCCTGAGTGATTGAGGATTCCGGGAGTAGTGCGCTTCCACCTTCAGCCTTATCACCACTTAACATCAGAGGGCCTACTCTGAAACGCAATACCCGAAACTTCGGTATACCCGTCCCTCTCACTCTCTAGCCGGGACAGAATCGAGTGAAAGGGGCGGGGCTAACCGAAGTTTCGGATAAGCGTTTCAGAGTACGGTCCCTGGTGTGATGAAGGCTACCCCGTTGTGAATAAAAAAATAAAAAAATAAACGCAAACCGTAACTTGCATGTATTGATATTACTCGGATGTTTGTTACCCAATCACGTATTACGCACTGAACGGATCTGGGTAAAATTTAACACAGAAATATAGAGTCTGTATCACATATAATATTCCTTTTTCCCGGTAAAATGTATGAAATGTATGTATAATAATTATCGTGGGTTGTTGTCACTTACGTTTTTATACGCAACAATATTGCCCCACGGATGAAGTCGTGGGCATCATCTTGTTATTCAATAACCGGTTGTGCCAATAAATTATTGGAACATAATAAACTGACCGACTAAAAATTACAATTTACCGACTAATAGGCTTAGGTTAGGTTAGATTGACGACTGTCGCTCACCTAGTATTTTAGTCGATCGGTTAATTACTAACTACTAATGAATTTGGGTGAGTACAAAAAATAAATTAACTATTGATAATTTAGTTCTTTCTTCAGGAACGCCATGAGTGTTTTCTAATGAACTAAATTATTAATGAGAAATAATTAATTGAGAATAGATAGAATAGATAATTAAAATACTGAAATGGACGCAAAGTCCACCACTTTGCGTCCATTTCAGTATTTTAAAGGCTAAGTTAGTATTTTTGTGGGTTATGTTAGGTTAGTTTGGTGATCAATTAATTACAACCCATTATTAATTTATTCGAATAAGACTCGATAACCGCGAGTATTTGAATTGTGTACCTTTAAACTCATTGATACTAAACTAATTTACGCTTCATTAAAACTAATAAAGAGTCAAGTTTTTAAGTGCTTGTTTGTATAAATTATGTCGTAAAACTAGCAATTTATTACAAAGTTCAGTAACTCTATGAAAGTTTTCTATTGTTCGTATTATCGTTAGGTGTAATTATAGTGCGTTAGTCCGATGAACTATCAGCATTTGTATGGCGTCTGGTCCTCATTGTGACAGACATTCTACAGATAATTGCATAACCGCATTCTTAAATGCAATCTTATTATTATTTAGTGATAGGGAAAATTAAAAAGCGCGAAGTCAAAGACCTAATGCGAATAGCGTTACAATAATACAATGTAATTATTGAACAATATACACCTCTAAATTTTAATTCGTACAAAGATTTTAAGGAATGATAGTGTCCATCAATACGGTCAATTTTTATTATGGGATCAGCCACGGAAACGCGAAAAAAATTCAGCTGTTCCATACAAAAGTACAACAGCAGCGACTCGACTGAAATGTATGGAACAGCTGTTTTTTTTGCGATTCCGTGGTTGGCTCCATATTAAAAAAGTATCGTTTTGATGGACGCTATCACAGCCATCTCTATCGTCTTCTACAAGCCATGCGCATAAAGTTGGCAACGTAGTTTTAAGTGAACCGATTTGACATCGTTTGCACCGTTTGACAGGTAAACAGCGAGTAAACCTCGAGTACTGAATCCTATGGAGATGGCATATCTTCTATACATCTATACAAATAAATAAAATTGGACTGTCTGTTGTAACCGCTTTTTACTACGTGCATATTATTAAATATATGGTACATATACCAAAATGACATGTTTTTCAATTTTTGTCTGTCTGTCTGTTTGTTCCGGCTAATCTCTGAAACGGCTGGACCGATTAATACGACAATTAGAAGAAGTTTAAAATTGAATTCCAAGATTTTCTTACATTGTGACTTAGTTACACCTCACTTTTTCGTAGGTATGCCACCTCCATAGGATTTAGTACTCAGAGGAGTAAACCGGTTCACAGCTATGTTGCCGTTCCGTATCATAGCATGGCTTGTAGAAGACGATAGAGACGGCTGTGACGCTATTCATCCCCAAAAATCTTTGTATCAATTAAAATTTAGTGGTGTTCCCGCGGTTAAAAACCTGCGTGGTATAATCATACCCGTGGGAATATCAGGATAAAATATAGTCACTCGGGAAGAATGTAGCTTTCTAATGGTGTTTTTTAAATATTGACGACCGATTTGGCGCAGGGGTAGGCTACCCGCCTTCTGCGCCAGTGGTCTCGGGTTCGATTCCCGAACAAGACAAATATTTGTGTGCATGAACATGTCTATTTGTCTTGTTCTGGGTGTTTACTATGTATATTAAGTATGTATTTACAAAAAAAAAGTATTTAAGTATATATTTATCCGTTATCAAGTTTTCCATGATACAGTTTCTTAATGAAATTAAAATGGGCTTAGACAATTGCTGTGAATGTAAGAAGTTATTTATTTATTTATTTATAAAAAAAAAGAAAAAAAATTAGGTTCATTAGTTATAGAGTTTATCTATTACAAACATACAAACTAAACAAAATATGAAAAAAATCTTTGTAATTCAGTATAACTATTGGGACATTCAGAATTACCTACTAATATGTCTACATAAATAAATAATCATGATGCAAGTTAATTACTTTATTCGGTTTTTTTATACCTGTACTGTAAGTAGGTACTTACGTAAGTGTGGCACGCAACAAGCTTTTATTAAATATAAATTATGTATGTAATGTAAAAAACTCAGATACTCTAGACCTTAATTTTTTGTACCTCAAAAGAAAGGTCCAACCACGCTGAAAATATTTTGTGAAGATAACTAACATACCAATAACTTTAGTAGTTTGGCTGGTCTGTTAAGGTTTTCCTCAGGGTCTACCTCTTCCATGATCATAGTTTTGATAGTTTTTTCTTTATGTGGGCATTAAATCCTACCCTACCCCAGTACCAAATTTCAGGGCTCTTGGTTCATGGGAAATACTAGTTTTATTTTGATGATCAATGATCAGTGAGTGTCGAATTAGCAAAACATTGCTTTCGTATAAAAATAAAAAATAAAAACTTTAACTTCTGAAATTTAACCACAAACTGTCCTGGTGTGTGCATACAGTTTACTATATTATGGTTCATACACATACCTACACATTTTCAGGTGCGAAAACTATATATTTTATTATATTTTATTGGGCATCTATATTTTTTTTTTAATAATATTAACAAGTGATTTGAAATAACCTGTTTACTAAATAGTTATTAAAAATCTTTTTTTGCCAGATTATATTCCCTTCTGTGGACTTTTCAGGTACGATAGTCATTTATTTAAAGGTAACATTGACACTTAGCTAGAAAATCTAAGAGAGTCTATCTTCCAAATTTTGTTTAATTTCTTGTATACTTAACTACCTAAAATACAGTTGATAGTAAACAATTAACAGACTGGCAGAAGCCTATCGCATCGGTATTAATTTCTCGGAATTCATTTATAGATTTGAACTCTTCCGAGATAAACAGAGTATGAATTTGGTGCTATCAACAACAACTATCAACGCGAATAAAAATACTTATCATATTTTTTTATTTATAATATTTAAAAGAGAATGTTATTAATTTGTGCCTACTTCAAAACTTTTTTACAAGTTAATTTAATTTTTCGATCGATAACCCACGACCTTTCGCTTTCCGGGCGACTGCTCTAACCAGTCGTCGGAAACGACTCCGTAGCTACTGAGCTACTGAGCTACGGAGTCGAAGCAAAAACTTTAACCACTGGGTTAGAGCAGTGTCCCGGAAAGCGAAAGGTCGTGGGTTCGAGTCCCATCGGAGCTGATTGTGAGACGGGTTGATTTTTTCTAAATACTTCATTTTCCATTTTTCAACGTGTTAAGTGACTATATTTTTATGACGTATTTCTGATTTCGTTTACTTAATGTGTACCTTTGATAGATTTCAGTAGTCTCATTTGGAAAGCAAATTAGGAAGTTGAGAACCACTCTGACGGAAATGCTATTTATATTGACTGGATTCAGGACCTATTTGAACTTCAAACTTTCAACTTGCATAAACTAGCGGAGTGGGTAAGTAAATTCAGGAACTGAAACTAAACCGAACTAGTTATCTACAGCCATCAGACCGTCGCTAAAAAGTTGCACTTGTTTGATTAACCAGATTAACCGCCCAACTTCCTTTGACTGTCAAGAGCAAATATTGTGACTCTTGTGAAGTCTAGTTTTTCTTGCGATGGACATAATTATTCCTTTTATTTTCTTATTTTGCTGTCAGTGCCTCTCCATTGCGGGCAAATAGCTGTCAGCTCATCTACCCTGTCTCTGTCTTACCGGTCCACTCCCCTAAGTTCTCAGCCATGACTTTTTTCGTCTACTTACCTTTAATCTAGCCCATTATTATTAGCTGTAGCAGCTGATATCGGTCGTGTTGTAAATAGGCTTGCCAACTCCAACAAAGGCATTTCCGGGATTACCCAGCTCGACATCCGGGACTTTGGTATATTACGCGGGACACACAACACACCAGTTACAAAATAGTTAGAAAAAAAAACTACACATTTTTTAAATCATCCATCAAAAAAATCAATAAGTACAAATGTATGACCAACATTGTACTTAAATTATTGTTTTTTTTTTACTGTACCTACTATTTTGCGATTTTGCGCATTTTAACAAGTTTTTGTTTTGCAACACGTAAGTAGTAAAATTCGCTGCCACAGAACACGGAAAGATTTTTGCTCTTGTTCGCTGCATTTTTGTCGACAGACAGCTGAGACAGCTTATTTCTGCTGTCTGTCCATGCATTTCCACAGACAGAATTCACTCTCTCTGCTGATGCATTTGAAGGTGGTATCGAAGCTACCAACTGAAAGACATGTAGAAAGCCAGGCAGGTGCCCTTTTTAAGCGCCCAATGATTTTTAGAGGCAGATTTTTTATTTTCTTCGTCGACAAATCTGTCTAACCTGAGTCGACTGGTACGAGATAGATACTAATATCATATAATCGCTGATTTCCGGGACAAAAGGTGTCCCGCAAGGGGTCACGTCGGGACGGCTCAAAATTTACCCCAGAAGCGGGACGTCCCGGAAAATCCGGGACGGTTGGCAAGCCTAGTTGTAAAGCACGACCCAAATATCCAACTTTTCGCATTTTGAAAAGGTCCTGTTACTTATTTTACAAGACTTAAGAAACAGAATTTTAACGAAATATTTTAACGAAACCTGGCACCTTCGATCATTATATGATCGAAGCCTGGCAACCTCATAGGAGAAAGCAGGGAGAAAGCAGGTAACCCTATTTTTTAAATTCTTTGGGGTATATTTTCTGTCAGCTGATGCTCGAATTTTAAAAATAGGGACACAAACATATCAGGGAAGTTAATAAAAAACATTCACTAAACATATGGTTAGTAATTTAAATTTTTACTTTTTTGCATTCACAATGCAATTTTTATGGTAGAAAAATGGAAAATGAAGTATTTAGAAAAAATCGACCCGTCTCACAACCGTTGAACGACTCCGTAGCTCAGTGGTTAGAGCAGTCGCCCGGATAGCGAAAGGCCGTGGGTTCGAGTCCCATCGGAGCTGGTTGTGATGTGAGACGGGTCGATTTTTTCTAAATACTTCATTTTCTATTTTTCTAAACATATGGTTGTTTGACATCATCGGCACAGGATTTAGCTAGGCAACCCATGCGCAATGTATCAATCTATTCATTATCTACCATGTTTACTTACAACATGTTTGTGTTAGTAAAAATTTCATTTTTATGACAAGCTTTTTTGCTGACTGTACTTTAATATTGTACTTAGACGACCGATTTGGCGCAGGGGTAGGCTACCCACCTTCTGCGCCAGTGGTCTCGGGTTCGATTCCCGAACAAGACAAATATTTGTGTGCATGAACAATGAACATGTCTATTTGTCTTGGTCTGGGTGTTGACTATGTATATTAAGTATGTATTTACAAACAAAAAGTATTTAAGTATATATTTATCCGTTATCAAGTTTTCCATGATACAGTTTCTTATTGAAATTAAAATGGGCTTAGATAATTGGTGTGAATGGAAGATGTTATTTATTTATTATTTATTTCTTCATAACAATTAAATAAAAGATCCGGGTAGAAATTCTTAGGCATCTTATCTTAGACTATAACCTACCCTACCGTACCGAGAGTCTCGGTTTTTTTGTTTCATTATTTTTTCATTTTTTTGGTTTTATACTTAGATTAATAATCTCTAATTCACGAATAATATATAGAACTAGCTGACCCAGCGCGACTTCGTTCCCGTGGCCCTACCCCCTACTCCACCCTACCCTACCCGTACTCTACCCCTACCCTACCCCTACCCTACCCTACCCCTACCGTACCCCTACACTACCCCTACCCTACCCTACCTCTACGCTACCCCTACCCTACCTCTACGCTACCCCTACCCTACCTCTACGCTACCCCTACCCTACCCCTACCTTACCCCTACTCTACCCCTACCCAACCCTACCCTAACCCTACTCTACCCCTACCCCTACCCTACCCTACCCCTACCATACCCCTATACTCAGATACCTCTATACCTAGCCACCAACATCAGAGTTACCTCTGATGTTGGTGGCTATTTATTACGTAATTCAATATAATCAAACAGTTTTAAAGTCTTATTTTAAATTGTCTTGCATGGTAAAATATTCATCTACAAAATGCTGCTTGGGAATATTGCTGGGAACTTTGGGACACTGCCGGCAACGCTGCCGGCAAAATTTCCAGTTCTTGGGAACGTGCCCGGGCACGGTACATCACTAACCGAGACCACCCACCAGAACCGACTTCATACAATAGACCTCTCATTTCCAACGAAACTTTAAAGTTTTTTGAAGTGAAAACTTCTTTAGCGCGTTGTGCACTTTTTGTGATGGGTGAAAATGTTAAGCTCGCGTCAGGACACGTGACCGTCAGATCAAAAATTCGCAAGACGGACACGTGACCAGCCCCCTGATTCGCGAACCGTCGGAAACGCTTCCGACAGCGGAATGTATGCCCTGTCTCTGTCACTCACTATAGAATAGACAAAGACAAAAGCACAGAATTTGAATCCGATTCCGTTTCCGACGGTTCGTGAATCAGGGGGCTGATCGAAAAACTGTTACAATGTCATTAGAATACGAAGGCAAATTTCGCCACCGTTTCCAAAGTTGTAACAGTTCGTCGGAGAGTTGTATGGAGGTTATCAATTCGACTGTATTTTTTTTTATATATCTTTTTTTGTTTTTATGCGTGTTCAGAACTTTTTAGTTAATGAACCGATTTGGATAATTCTTTTATTTGAAAGGTAGCGCTTCTCGTGTGGTCCCATTCAAATTTCATCAAGAACTGACGAGAAGTTCTGGAGTTATCCTGAATAATGCGTATTTAGACTTAAGTTTGGTTATTTAGACGACTTCTTATTTTCATCAAAGTGGGGATCATTTTCGGCACCGACTTCAAACAGTTCAATAAGTACCATGATAAGTTAGAAAAAGTCACACATTTTCATCCTTTTAATTAAAATTAGTTTTTTAGTGTTTGCTAATTTTGTTTGAAGATTCTTTTTGAAGGCGGTTACTTTTTTTTAAACAACGTTTTTTTTTGTGAAAAAGTCTAGGGAGCCCTTTTTACTTCTGCCGGCACTCCCGGAGTGCAACCCGTTGTTTTTTTTTCTTTATTTTCGTTGAAGCTTGCTTCTGGTATATTACTACTATTTTAACAAAGCGTTTAATTAAAATGGTCAATTTCTTTTGTATTGTATACCAGCCTTCCGTCCGCGGCCTCGCCCGTGTGGACTACACGACGTCATCCCGCGGGAATGTGATATTGTGATGTAAAATAAACAAATAAATATTCTCTTACAATCACACCAATTTAAATCTAAGCCCGTAGTTAATTTCTTAAGAAACTGTGTCTACGTGAACTTGATAAGGGATAAATATATACTTAAATACTTTTTGTTTGTAAATATATACTTAATATACATAGCAAACACCCAGACCAAGACAAATAGACATGTTCATGCACACAAATATTTGTCTTGTTCGGGAATCGAACCCGAGACCTCTGGCGCAGAAGGCAGGTAGTTTACCCCTGCGCCAAATCGGTCGTCAAACCTATTTCACTCTCCAGCTCCGAAACTATTCCTATGCCAAGAATCGAAAGATTTGACGTGAAAGACAAACAAACACACTGTCACATTTATAATATTAATGTGGATGGATTGTGTACACCCGGCATTACTTTCGAGGTAGAGTGACTTTTTGTTTTCGCAGTTTTTCGTTCATTGTTAGAGCGATGTTGCATATCGTATTAAATAGGTATTAGTCCTCTTTATCTCAGCGAGTGTAAGCCACAAACAACGGCCATTAGGTCAAGTTTAGCTGATAGTGTGCCGCTTACAAAACTTCGCGACTTACTGATAAAATACATAAACAGTTTATGTGATCAGTATCGCCCTACGTGACATACTTAAGGTACACACACACCGTCAAGTTTTATTAATGGAATATAATGCTCACGGTTAGCTCCTCTACTCTACTTTGTCCTTTTTCTACCAACGTCACCATCACCACCACCTTACCATAAAAGCTGTTTGTCCTTTCATTCCTCGTCTTCCCGGTGTAGGCACTTTACGTTCTGCAACTAATCTCACTATCGAAGTTCCGCGACACTCTCCCTACTTCTTTTCAACCCCCGATTTTAAAAAGAGGGGTGTTATAGTTTGACATGTGTGTATTGAAAAATGGAAAATGAAGTATTTAGAAAAAATCGACCCGTCTCACAATCCGTAGCTCAGTGGTTAGAGCAGTCGCCCGGAAAGCGAAAGGTCGTGGGTTCGAGTCCCATCGGAGCTGATTGTGAGACGGGTCGATTTTTTCTAAATACTTTATTTTCCATTTTTCAGTAATAAAAATAAAATAACATGTCAGTGTATGTCAGTCACTAACGTCAGTCTATCTGTGGCATCCATGAAGCTCGACTTAATACTGCATGAAGCTCGACTTAATACTGAGGTAACTGGAGAGTGCAGTACGAACATTTTTTTGTCAACACAAATTACACAGTGGCTGTCTTCCGTCTCACCTACACTTAAAAAAAATACGTATGGTCATATGCACAGCCTTCTTTACTACAAGCCATGCTATGGCGGTTTGGCAACGTCGCTTGTGAACCTAAGCGTAGACCGAACGTTTGTTTATAGGTAACCCGACCTAGTTAAAAATAAGCAGATGCTATGGAAACCTATGGGCAAGTTGACCAACCATAACTAGTGGTTAATATTATGCGTCCTATTTGCGTTCGCGTTAAGGACATATTTATGCTCGTCACAACTTCCTACAAAGCAAACTTAGTCGGATAATACACAAGTGTCATTTTAAAATAAACGGTTGTTTTGGTGCAAGGTTTGTTGTGATTTCAGTGAATTTTAAAGTAAATTTGAAGAAATTATATGCTTGTCCTTATGAAAACATCATTATGCATTATATTGATAGCGTGTACTATTAAACAAGGTAAGGATTCATAAAATTTTCTCAATTTTCTGTTAAAACTTCAACTTAGGGCTAGCGCGCACACTTATTTTCACGGCAATTTATTTGTCTCTGTCACCGCACTTATTTACACGGCAATTTATTTGTCTCTATTATAATGATTATTATTATTATTGTTATGATTATCGCAGGAAATACAATAGAAATGGTAAATTGTTATATGAGAAGTTAAATAAGAATGCAAATGTAATGTAAAAGTCATTGCAAGTTTAATTGAAATTTATTATAGTTTGTTCAAGAGTTTGTTAATGAATCTATTTAAAATTATTGACTTCTATATTTACCTAACAAGTAATGGGCGATTTTCTGAAAGCTCAGTCACTAGATGGCGCTGTCCCACCTATGCAGTTAGAAGTAACGGAACGTTATAAATTTTACTTTGACGCGACTTTTTTACGTAAAACGGAACGTCAGACAGATGTTATTTATTTACCTAAACCTTTAAATTTACCTATTTCGTTTCTGTTCCTCACAGTAGTACTTATTTAATATATTATTAGTTTCCTTTGGGTTTTTAAAAAGTAATTAATTTAAAAATGTTTCATACCAAAATATACCATAGACATGTACATACTTATTCAACGCCATCTAGTGAAGCAATTGGAAGTTTTTTTTTTAAATGGCCTCTCAGAAAATCGCTCATTAAAGGAATCTAAATTTTATAGGACAGTGTTGCTAGTCATTGGCATTAATTAAAAGTTTACGATTTGTTGTTATACTTTTTATTGAAAGTTAAACAAATGCCGTTGTTAAAATTAAACTGACTGGCTGAAACTAGAAAAATTACATACTTAGATACAATGTTTATGAAATTGAGAGCATATCCAAAAAATATTTTTCGCTACTTCAGAATGAGTGTCGAAAACTTCGTCTATCGGCTGATATTATCCCTAGTTAAAATTATAAATGCAAAAGTAACTCTGTCTGTGTGTAACGCAATCACGCCTAAACTACTGAACCTAAAAAAACTAAAAAACCAGTCTGCGGTGCAAAAACATGATTTGTTCAAATAACTAAAAAGAAAAAAACAAGTAAAAAAATGAGCGACTGTGGATTGAATGTGTTCTTAGTTCTTACTAGTAAATGTATGCACTACATTACTACTATTAGGTACTACAAATTTTAAGTAAGAGAATTCTTGGAAGCAGGCGGGGTCCATTATATTTTTATAGATTTTATATGCAAATGGATCCCGCCTGCTTCCAAGAATTCTCTTACTTAAAATATGAAAAATTTCTGCCGTCCGATCGTTTGCATCCGAGACTCATCAGAAGCGGACGTCAGACACGTCAGGATTCTGATAGTATGCGGAGTCTACAACAAAACATATGAGCAGAGTGCGTCCGGCGGGCGTTAGAAATTTTCTGACAGAAAAAAATCGTATAATATGCGACAGGCCTTAAATCGGTTCACACCCAACTAAAAATGCGACGTTGTCAAACCTAATAGCATGGCTTGTAGACAACAATAGCACAAAGTAACTACGCGGGCGGGCGGTCGACAATAGAGAAGGCTGTGTCATATGAGACAACTGACAGCCACTACATATAAAAATGTCAAATTTGCTGGGTACACTATTTTATTCAGGGTGAGAACTCCAGTTACCTCAGTATTAAGTCGAGCTTCATGGTGGCATCGTAGCTCGTGACCTGAATGAATGGACCGATTTTGATGCGGTTTGTTTGCATTGTACGAAAGCTGATGTTGTCGAGATTTGGCTAACTATAATTTGTGAAGATCAATCAGTTCAGACGTTTTAGGGTGAGGCCCAACGATCGCAATTTCGTGAGTCGTAAGTCGCAAGTCGCAGACGGTCAGCTGCTTTCGGGTGTCATAGAAAAAGTGTGAGCCGGCAGACAACTCATTTTGGGTCGCCGACGAATCAAATAGGACTTTTCTATGAAACCGAATGCAGGAATTTCTGCGACCGAAATTCTGTGACTCACGACTCACAAAATTTGCGTTCGTTTGGCCTCACCCTAAAACGTCATCATCATCAGCTCTTTAAGTTAGCTGTTGTAGGGATCTGACACGCATACTGACACACTTACAAACGTTTGTATGTAATTGAATGAAATAAATAAATAAATTTGGAACTTATTACCTGAGGGCGAGGGCGTTGCCACGGGGCAGCAGGGATTACATTAAAAAGATTACGTAAAATTGTAGTTTTCTCATATATATAGCTAATTGTCTGCCATGGTATCAATCAATTTGACAATTTTTCAGAAACAATAAACTTAGTACTTACTCCTCTGTGTTCTTACCTGAAAACAGCTTGAATCGCTTAATTTATATATTTACTACTTAACTACATATTACTATGAGTATAAATAAAATAAATTATATGTTTACCTGGGATGACGGTCTAGCTAGGCAAGTCTAATTTCGACTTTGAGAAAGAGATCTCTGGTCGAATGCTCGAATGGGCAGCGTTCGGGAAGCTCCGGCATATATTCGCGTCCGAAATAGTCTCAAGACAAAAGTCTAGCTTAATAACAAGTGTGTGTTGCTGGTAATTACTGGTAATAACCTATGGGAGTGAGACGTGGTCGTTTCGTATTGGCTAGGTCACCCAGCGAGCAATGGAGAAAATGATGCTTGGTAAGTATTTTCCTGGGCGATCGAATCAGAAATGATGAGATCCGCAGGAGAACTAAAACAACCGACATCACTCGAAGGATTGCTCAGCTGAAGTGGCAATGTGCGGGACACATAGTGCGGAAAACCGATGGCTGCTGGGGCGGAAAGGTTCTCGAATGGCGACCGCGTACCGAACGACGACGTTCCGTGGGCAGGCCCTCTACAAAGTGGACCGACGATTTAGTCAAGGTCGCGAGAAGCAATTTTGGATGGGGGCAGCGCAGGACCGATCGTTGTGGAATCTTTGGGGGAGGCCTATGCCCAGCAGTTGGCGTCGTTCGGCTGACATGATGATGACGATATCATTCATTATACTCCTATTTTTTTAATACTACTTGTTATTTTATTCATTACCTTTAGTTTAGAGGCTATACGTAGAACCAAGGACAAATTCGGTGAACCACCTCTTCATTCTTTACGAGCGGCTGGCGTCTCACCGTTACATAACCAAATAGTAAAAGGGTCTACAAGATAATGGCGAGGCACCAGCAACACGAAAAGAAGTGAGAAGTGGTTCACCGAATTTGACCGACTGTACGCGTACGCGCCTGCTCTTTTGTGGCAGATAATGATGTGAAGATGAATGAATGTATTGCTAGTGAAAAAAGTTCTCATTACTTACTAAGTTCAGTCACGAAGCCGTTGTAACATAAGAATGATAGACAGGGCCCTTAGTAACTAGCTTTATTTTATGTGTGTCGAAAACTAATCTCAGTTTTCAACGGTATAGTATAGAATCACCTCAAAATATTCTTGGCAACGATATCAAATATTACGGAAGAAATATTTTCCTAAGTATAGCCGGAAAATGTCTAATATTGTGATAATAAAGTGTTCGTTGTTTTATTACGAATCATTTGGTAAATGTTAACGATACGGTAAAATGTCGACAAAACCGTTATTACGTAAACCAACGGCGTTACACGCACTGTAGAATAAACAAAGTCATTTTTTATTGGTATTTTTTGCGTTTACTGCTTTGAAAAGGTGGGTGGAAAATAAAACAGGAATTTGATGTTTTCTTATTTATTAAAAACTTACTTCAATGTAAAATATAAGGGTTAATTTAGGGTTTTACTAAAAAGAGACTTATAGGCTGAGGCTACACGGGCTGTTCTCCCGCCGCGGGAAACCACTCGAGAAAACTGCCGCAGACCATCAAACTACACGGATTGCGGTTTACCGCTGTCTTCTGTTTATATACATTCTAGCTTTCCGCCCGCGGCTTCGCCCGCGTGGACTAGGTACATGACGTTATCCCGCGAAAATATGTCATTTTTCCGGAATAAAAAGTAGCCTATGTTCGTCTCCAGTCTACAAAGTATCTGTGTCCCAAATTTCAGCCAAATCCGTTCAGCCGTTTTAGCGTGATTGAGTAACAAACATCCAAACATATAAACGTCCAAACATCCAAACATCTAAACTTTCACGTAGTAGTTTCACAACAAGTAGGATTTCGCACGAAACTACCCACGCCTCGCAGGACGAGCGCCCTCGCAGCTCCCGATCAGAATGACGTAGTAGCGGGAAACCGCCCGTGTAGTTTGAAAGAGCGGTTTACCGCGTGCGGCGGTCGATTTTCTCCCGCCCGAAAACCGCGGCGGGAAACCGCAGAGTGCAGTATGTAGCATACATCATCCATATTAAGTTGTGTTTAGTGCGGTTTTGAAGCGGATTCCCGCGGGCGGGAGAACCGTCCGTGTAGTATGGCACTTAATTATAATAAACGCACTTAAATACTTGTGAATGTGTGACAATGACAAGTAGCTATCTACTGCTGATCTTATTAGATTAATAACCTTCGCATATATAACTTTAATGTGGATCGCATTTTCCGATTCAAAAAGCCGTCGGTTGGGTGCTGGTTTTCTTGTGTTAAATGGGTGTTAATTTACATAATAAAGCTTACAATATACTTATATTATTATGCACTGCCTAGTTTTTCTAATGTAAAAAACGTTCTAATTATTTATTTATTTCCTAACATTCCTATTGACCTTCCCATAGATCTCCGGGAAGGCATCCGTACAGTAAGGCAGGCGCGCGCGCACCGCGTCGTACAGGGTGTGGTCGAACATGGCACGGAACTCCTCATGCGTGGTGTACGTGTCCGCGTACAGCATCTGGAAGCCAGCGTGGGAGGTGACGAAGCTCTCGATGCAGCGGGTTGAATACACCTGCAAGTAAGTATACAGGGTGTTAGGGGCACCGTTGCAAAAACTTTAAGGCGCTACTCGGAAAAATATGGACTTTTTGATATAAAAGTATAGGACGGTTAGAGTTGTTGCAAATATGGTAATAAGATATATATTTCTTCATACCTTTATCTAGATTCGTATAGTTTCAGAAACACGATTTTATGATTTTGGAATTTGGTTTAATTAGTGGACACCAATAATTAGTGGTGTCCACTAATTAAACCAATTTCCAATAGTATTTGTAACCCCATTTAAGAATAATCTTGAATTTTCGTATTTTTAGAGGTCTTTTCGAAAATAAAAAGTGACGAGGCAAAATCATTATTAAGGATCGTATAGAAGCATTAAAAAAAAATCGCTATAGTTAGTTTTTTAATACGAAGTGATTTTGTGTTTTTTTTTGCCTAATCTGCAAAATCGGTCTCGCTCCCGCGCGCGTCGTTTTCTCATTGCTATCTCGCTTCAGCACGATTTTTCCGAGTATCGCCTTAACCATGGCTTCAGGCCATCATGCTGAACAACGCACAGCAAGATTTATTTGTCGGAAATGAAAAAAATATTTCGATTCTCCATACAAAATGTCTCGATTAGTTGCTAAATTTGTATGAAAAGTAGTTTTTTTTTATTTTCGACAAAAAATTCTTGCTTTACGTTGTTCAATATGATGGTCTGAAGCTATGGTTAAAGTTTTTGCAACAGTGCCCCTAACACCCTGTATAATAAATAGCGGATCCTCGCGGTTTCACCCGCGTGGCACCCGTTCCCGTGGGAATATCGGGATAAAATATAGCCTATGTCACTCGGAAACAAATTAGCTTTCTAATGGTCAAAGAATTTTCGCAATCGGTCCAGTAGTTTCGGTGCCTATTCGATGCAAACAAACAAACAAACAATCAAATCTTTCCTCTTTATAATATTAGTATAGAGTATAGATATAGACTAGCAAGTCTATAGGAATTCGATGACAATTCAATAACTTACTGCCATCAAGCTGATCTTTTGGAGTCAAGAGATGGGCAATAGAACTCTTCAATGGCTGCTAGGAAACCTCTCGAGTTTGGGCTCATTTTTTTCGTTCTGATGAGATCTATTCGTTAAACTTCGTGGTGAGGGTCTGATGATAGAGCAGGGAGGATGCCAGTGGCACTCCTTAATGACCGACCACTAGAAAACCCGTCGAGTTTGGGCTCATTTCCATTGGGCTATTCGCTACACTTGGTGGTATGGGTCTGATGATATAAAAGTGTGTATTTTTAGTTTTTTAAACTAGGTATTATTCAGATTCAAAAAGCTGGTTGGATGGGTTTCATTCACCCGCGTTGTTGCTATTCCCTTGGGAATATCGGGATAAAATAAGCAGGTGGCTATCAATAGTCTTTGCCTACCCCGTGGGAAATAGGCGTAAGGATATGTATGTATGTATGAATTATATTTATTTTTATTTACAACACGGTAACACTTAGCCTTCATCACACCTGAAGATAAGTGATGATAAGTCTGTAGATGAAAACGCGCTCCTCCCGGAAAAGTCTAAGGCCAAGGAACTGGCTATCTTATATCTCTAATCTCTATTGCAAGTAAGTATTTTTGTTATGGTTGGAGACTTTAGATAAAATGGTGGTAGCTAGCCAGGCGGACAAATCTACAACAAATCCTACTAGCAACTAAAAATAAGTCAAAGTTACGATTTAACTGACGGGGGGGGCTACCGGCTAAGAAATCTGGATATGGGTATGGGCTTCAACTGTCATTTGAATTCCTTATTCTGATAGATTTTTGCTGCTTTATTCTGTTGAACGTTGCTAGCTAGTTATCGTTATACCCGACGTCACAAAACAAAGAACTGATAGCGGCTATTTTCTTTATAAAATTGACTTAAAGTTCCCAAAAACGTATGAAGTTCAAATCCATAAAGTTACGCGGTAGCCCCCCAGATCGTCGAACAGTCAGTTAAAACGGTTTAAATAGAGCCTGCATAGAAGCAATCGCATAACAATAAGATCATATCTAACCGTTTCGAATCCCTTTGCTTTGGGTACACCATAGACACCGATGTCGACAAACATTTGCCACTCTCCAGACTTGATCTTCAGTTGTCCTGGGTTGTTGAACACTTTGAACGGGCACAGCCAAATGGGATACACCTACAATATTAAGAAAACCCATTGAACAATCTATCAGAAAGTTAAGTTACAAATGATCTGAATCAAATAGCGCCCTTTATACAGGGTGTTAGGGGCACCGTTGCAATAACTTTAACCATGGCTTCAGGCCATCATGCTGAACAACGCACAGCAAGAATTTTTTGTCGGAAATGAAAAAAAAACGACTCTCCATACAAAATGTCCCGATTAGTTGCTAAATTTGTATGAAAAGTCGATTATATTTTTCATTTCCGACAAAAAATTCTTGCTGTACATTGTTCAGCATGATGGTCTTAAGCCATGGTTAAAGTTATTGCAACGGCCGGCGCCCCTAACACCCTGTATTAAAACCAACAAAGGTAATTCAAATACGTGGTCGCTGTCGTATAGAACAAAAATGTACAAAATGTAGGTACGCTTGTTCCAGCAGCAAAATGGGAACCTCGAGAAAATTTGTCTTCTCTCATCCACGACAGTGCATGTTGTTGTCTGGCTTTTCGCACTAATAGGTGAACAGGACAAAATCACGTTGAAAGACAGATGAGAGTCGACAAACTTTCTCGTTATGCGAATGCTAGACCAGCGAGTCATCGCAGACGCGACTACTTGCCCAATAGCGTGATTAGTACCACTGCGCAATTACTTACTAACTTACTCCTATGGCGCATCAACCCAAGTGAGTTTTGGCCTCCAACACAAAAGATCGCCACCTCCTTCTGTCCTTCTCGATTTCACGCCGGCGTCGACCCAATTGCGCAATTAGATCAGTCTTTCTACATACCTCAAACTCCTCGTGCAACTTTATTATAGTTCAGCTGTCTGTGTTCCGGTATAGTAAATACAGCTTAGGCAAAGACAACTCGGGCAGCATCAGCCGGTTGAACATGTAGCGGATATTACGTTGTTCCCGAATGGGGCTGGGGCTCCTTGTGGAAGTTACGCAGGGACTTCTCTAGGTCCTCAATGGGCACCAGCATGACCTGGATGGCGTACGCGTGGTTGTACAGCTCAGCCACCTCCATCAAGCATCTTCAAGCGCTTTTGAGCAAATCTAAAGCCTTGATATTTAAAAACGACGAAATTCCATCTCCTTGCCTCAAACTCCTCGTGGATCTTGAAAACGGACTTCTCCAGGCACTCGATCAGCACCAGCATGTCCTGGATGACGTGTGCGCGGTTGTACAGCTCAGCCACCTCCATCAAGCGTCATCAAGCGCCTTCGAGCAAATCTAAAGCCTTGATATTTAAAAACGACGAAATTCCATCTCCTTGCCTCAAACTCCTCGTGGAACTTGAGTACGGACTTCTCCAGGTGCTCGATGGGCACCAGCATGTCCTGGATGACGTGCGCGCGGTTGTAGAGCTCGGCCACCGCCGCGGGCTGCGTTAGCTTCAGCAGGGACACCTCGGGCGGCATCAGCCAGCCGAACAGGTAGCGGAATATCACGTTGTTACCGAAGGGTACAATGTCCTGGACAATAAAGGGTAATATTACAGCACGTTAAATGGACAATATTCTATTCCAATGTACAGATACAGCAATCTGATATTGATGGTATATTATATTTGGCTTCTGAAAGAACTGAATATATCAGCTCTTTGTCACACTAACAAGTTGTTCATAATTATTTATGGTTTATTTAGTGTACCTATGGTTTAGCTGCAGTGCTCTACTAAACTCAACGTTAAGTTCCGAACTTTGAAAGGGCAAATGCAATAACAATTGTTGGCAAGGCCATAGTTCTTTAAAATGTATCTCTAAAATTGTCTTTTGCACAAACCTGCAGTTCCCAGAAGAGACTCTTCGTGTGTCTGTGGTAGTAGTCCCTGAGTGGTACATACTCGACGACAGTCTTCCTGACGCCCTTCTGGTAGTTCTTCAGGTGCCGCTGGACTTGGGTGAAGAACCACTCTGAATGCCACTTGCCGATCTCGTTCAACTGAAATTTTTCAGTAATTTTTTAATATTATGTAGCAACCTTAGCTTTTTCACAAACTTTTTCAGTGAGTTCTGACGAAATCTTGTTACTCTTTTGCTTGCTTTGCGATATTGCCTACGTAGTATCGACAGTATAAAACTAGTCGGATTAGTTTTCTTAACTTTTTCACTGAATTTCAAATGAATTTCATTTACCGACTTACCAACTTTTTTTAGTAGAGAGGCACTTTTTGTGAAATATTTCCACTAATTCGCATTTGTTACTGACATTTATGGTTAAAGTCGCATTTAGTAGTCGATAATTCAACATACCTTTCCATCATCCCCTACTTTGTCCACCATATCTCCAACCATGACTACTCCGCTATCCTGCGTATAGAGTAGGGCCTCAATGAATTGGTGTGGCTTCTGGTCTAGGGATTCTTGTCTAAACCTGTCTCCTAGTTCCGTTAGCTTGTTGTATGGATGATACTCGAGCCGGATATATCTGCAATGAGAAGAGATGAAAGAAAACAATTAATTTCCGGATCAAACATGAACTAACACTAAGTAACTAGTTGCGCCGTGTGGTTTTATCCGCGTAGTACCGTATAACAGATTGACTTGAAAAATCTGTCAGTTTTAAGCACCACTACGGGCCTCTCAAAATGGTACCAGTAAAATGACTGCTGGGCGAAAATCGAACTTCGAATGGATAAAGATTTAAGGCGCTACTCGGAAAAAGTATGGACTCTTTGATATAAAACTATAGGACGGTTAGAGTTGTTATAAATCTGGTAATAAGATATATATTTCTTCATACCTTTATCTAGAATCGTATAGTTTCAGAAACACGATTTTATGATTTTGGCTCGACACTTTTAATTTTCGAAAATACCTCAAAAAAATAAGAAATATCAAGATTATTCTTAAATGGGGATACATATACTATTGAAAATTAGTTTAATTAGTGGACACCAATAATATTAAGGATCGTATAGAAGCATTTTTTAAAAATCGCTATAGTTTTTGAATACGAAGTGATTTTGTGTTTTTTTGGCGTAATCGGCAAAATTGGTCTCGCTCCCGCGCGCGTCGTTTTCTCATTGCTATCTCGCTTAAGCATAATTTTTCCGAGTATCGCCTTAAAGGAAAACATGAAAACTGTTAAGCGCGGCTCGTGGCACTGAAGGTTCAAGGTACTTTACGGTATTTTTTCTTTTAAATATCAATAGGTAAATGTAAATCTATTTGATAGCCAAGCCAGCTTGGCGAAAAAGCTAGAAATAAAAAATTTAAACAGTCTCCTTTAATGTACCAACCATTGTTACTCACTTCTTCGCAGGAACTACTTTGATGACCACTGATGTCAAGAAACCTAGAGTACCGTAGGACCAGGGCACCGCGTAAAACAGGTCAGGGTTCTCTTCCTGGAAAGAAAATAATATTTTATTAGCTACATCTCAAGAAATACTGATAATAATGAATCTGTACACAGGTACGTCCCGATAGGTACCCTAGCAACATTTTATGTTGGCCTCCATTAAACAACAGTAGGAAATTCGTTGGGATAACGTTAGTTAGATTGCTTACATACAATTAACATTGGCCTAAGAAAATATTGTCTACTGATCCAGATCTACTTCTAAAGTATATATGTACTATATGTAGTATATGTACCTAACCTTACTGCAAGTGACAGGACGACGGACGTGATCACTAACCCTCCCACATTAGCCGCTTCAGCTCTGGCTTATTATATGCATGAGGTCGAAAGTATGTTACATACTTGCTGCAAGTAACGGCAGATCATCAGCCAACACCAGCTCATTCTGCGTGCAAATGTGCTGGGACAGCCCATACACGTGAGACAAAGTTTTCACTCTAGTTACCTTCACCAGACCACAAACAGGCAGCTGGACTATCAATGACGAAGTTTAGCCAAGTTGGTGGTCTCCATCTAGTGATAGCACACCCACTGGGCCTCCAAGCTGGTCCAGCTCTGGCCTGCCCCCTGATTAAAAAATCGTCGGAAACGGAATCGGATTCGAATTCTGTGCTTTGCTTTTGCATTATACAGGATACTTTTTATCAGTGCACAATTTTTAAAATCGACTCAGAATCGATAAGTGAAAAACTTTCTCCTAGAAACATTTCGACCCGAAATACGATAAAAAAATTTGGGCTTCCCATTTTAAATCGATCACGTGATCATTCCGATTTGTGTAGAGTCAAATTTTTTTGTCATATTTCGACCTATGCTTCTCGGAGAAAGTTGTTCACTTACCGATTCTAAGTTGATCCTAAAAATTTGTGTTATTCTAGTAGGTGACAGTGTAGTGCATACCTTACTACACGTGACAACGGATCCATCAGCCAACACCAGCTCATACTGCGTACAAATATGCTGGAACAGCCCATAAACGTGAGACGACGTTTCCACTCCAGTGCCCATCACCAGACCTCCCACAGTCAGCTGGTCCAACTCTGGGACCACGGCTAAGGCTAGACCTAGCGGCTCAAGGGTGCGGGAAATTTGCCCCATCGTGACAAGAGGCTCGCATCGCACCGTCTGAAAAAAATTAAAGTTTTGATAACTTGTGGACTTCATTTTGACGTTTCTAATTTTAGGATCAGAACAGTCGCTTCGCTACGTAATCATTGCAGTCGTTCAATTAACAATCTACTTATCTACTACACGATAAAAGTACCTAGTCAGCGGATGATTCGTCGTTTCAGGTATCATTAATGGCTACTGGGCAAACTCAGGCAGCCTCGAACAAGTGACGCCAATTTGTCGCCGTTCAGTAATAAAGTGGCTAGAATCTAACCACTAACCGTTGAACTATTAATTTAATAGCTCGTGAACCTACGACATTATAGGTAATTTACTCATAATTAGTTAGCTCTAAGCAAGAACTTCTATAATGCATTGCTCGTACATTGTCGTTATTTTACATTCTTCATCATTCACAAACACGTTTTATTACTATTTCCTCAGTTTTTATTATTAACTATTTCATCTTGCATTGCTCGTACATTGTCGTTATTTTACATTCTTCATCATTCACAAACACGTTTTATTACTATTACCTCAGTTTTTATTATTAACTATTTCATCTTTTTTAAGCGTAATGACTTTACCATATTCTTAGTATCGACTTCAAGTACGTCGACCAGGTTGACATCAATGTTGGTGAAGGACTTCTTGTAGAGCCCCTGGCGGAAGGACATGGTCTGCCAGGTGGGCCGCGCCGTGCATAGCCGCGTAGGGCGCCCTTTAGACAGCCAGTCTTTTATCTGGGAATAATGGTTTATCAATTATTTTTCAAGTGAAAACTTCATTAACATCTGTCGACCTTCATGCAAGAAGACTTTTGGCCGAAGGGTGTTCTGTTCCGCCGGTTTCGTGGTCGGTTACCGGACACTGCGTTGCACAACACGACGCCGCCTACAATTCGTGTTAATATTTAAGAACTAGCTGACCCGGCAAACGTTGTTTTGCCATATAATAGTGGACCCGGTCACCAACATCTTGTGTGTGTGTTTATACACCAAAAGTTGCTTACACCAGACAACAGATAGCGCTCGTTACACACTACCAATAAAGGGGCCCAAGCTTGGTCTCTATTTCTTACTATAAAAAATTACTCTGTGAAGTGGAGTGAGTGTCAGATAACTCTGCGCGCATGCGCGACTGGGGCATTTTTAGCGCTAGCTACAGTACATTTTTTTATTCTAAGCTTATGGAAAAGATTAGTATTCGGTTTTGATCGCGCAGACGTCAGTGATTACATACTCTTTGGAAACGGCAATGGAAGAAATGACAGTTTTGTATCGAAGGTACGATAGTTAAACGATTTTTCATAGAAAATTACAATTTATACTTAATTTTCTAGAATAATAAGTAGCCTATGTTACTCTCCAGCTCCCAAACTATCCCCATACCAAATATCACGTCGATCCGTTGCTCCATTTTGACGTGAAAGAAGGACAAACAAACAAACAAACAAACAAATAAACAAACAAACAAACACACTTTCGCATTTATAATATTAGTATTAGTATGGATAATATATATATAACTAGCGGCCGCCCGCGGTTTCACCCGCGTGGTTCCCGTTCCCGTGGGAATATCGGGATAAAAAGTACATATAAACCTTCCTCTTGAATCACTCTATCTATTAAAAAAAACGCATCAAAATCCGTTGCGTAGTTTCAAAGATTTAAGCATACAAAGGGACATAGGGACAGAGAAAGCGACTTTGTTTTATACTATGTAGTGATATATTATGTATGTTAGTCTGAAAGGTATTTATTATATGGGCCAAATATTGTAACACCTGATGTTTGTCCCATATTAGGACATTGGGACTATTACTGTAGATGCCTAAAATAAATGAATATTATTATTATTTAGCGGCGTTGTGCACTTTTTGTGAGGGGTAAAAAATGTTAAACCCGCGTCAGGATCACGTGACCGTCAGATCGAAAACTCGTAAGGCGGACTCGTGACTTAGATCGAAAAACTGTATGTCATTAGAATACGAAGGTAAATTTCACCATCCATCGTTTCCAAAGTGAATAGTGATATCTCAGGTTAGAAAACGGGCGGCATTGAAGCCAGAAGACCTCGGTTCAATCAAAACGAGTACGTATTTTTTCCTTTTTTTTTGTCAAATTCCTTTTTTTTTGTGAAAAAGTCTAGAGAGCCCTTTTTACTTCTGCCGGCACTCCCGGAGTGCAACCCGTAGTTTTTTTTTATCTTAAAACGCTGCTCATCAATTATTACAGACCATAAAGTATCATTTGGACTACGAAAACTACGGCATTTCGTATCAAGGAAGGACATGGTCTGCCAGGTGGGGTGCCCTTTTGACCGCCAAGGCCCTCTACAGAAAACAAACGTTCTAAACGCCACGACGACCCCACCAGAAGATAGTATCCAATAACTAGTGTCCGACCGAAGCTTCGGCTTCGGCTTCGGCTTCGGCCACCTTCGGCCAAAAAAACCATCTTCGGCGAAACCTTCGGCTTCGGCCCAAAACCCGGCCGAAGCCGAAGGTTACGCCGAAGGTCCGAGCAACCGTCGGGATTGAACGAACTGTACGAAAGACTGAGAGACAGCGCGACCGACGGACCGGTCGTGTTTGCAGGGGCCGCGGGGAACCTTCAATATTGAAGTTTCGAAATAATCTTTAACATTAATTGTAGCTTGTAGACAATATTGAACAAAATTACTAAGAGCTTATAAACCTTCGGCTTCGGCTTCGGCTTCGGCCGAAGGTTGTGGGATTGCCGATTAATCGGCTTCGGCTTCGGCTTCGGCCAAAAATAGACCTTCGGTCGGACACTACCAATAACTCACTCTGTTGCTTTATTTTGTCTTCTATAGTGTATGGTTTATACACTCTTTTAGTGATAGTTGATAATGATTGATAAATTAAACTATTTGATAAATGTAAAAAACTGATATATTGATATAAAAACGTCTTAAAATTAAAATGATATGAGAGTGCGCGACGGCTATGATATTCGAACACGTACTGAGTTGATGTTTTGAGGAGCCCGTGGCGCAGTGAATAGCGCGCTCGGCCTGCGATCGTTGAGGTTAAGCAACGTTCGCAATGGTCGGTCACGGGATGGGTGACCAAAAACTTTTCATCTCGAGCTCCTCCGTGCTTCGGAAGGCACGTTAAGCCGTTGGTCCCGGCTGCACTTGCAGTCGTTAATACCCACCAATCCGCACTGAGCCCGCGTGGTGGGTCATGGCTCATTCTCCTTATTCATCCATAAGGAAGGCCAGTGCCCCAGCAGTGGGGACATTAAATGGCTGATGATGATGATGACTGAGTTGATGAATGACCTAAATTAGTGCATGTGGCGTAAAAGTGCTGATGTGACAAACTGTACGGCGCTTGCCCGTACATGCTCCCGGGCCAAACAATGGGAGATGAAAAAATTATGATCATGATTGACGTGAATTACAAGATGGCATAAAAGGTTTTACAAGGTGATAGAACAATGTTAAACTTATATGCTAAATTGTCTTTGAAGCATAGGTGACGAAGCCTTATTATGTACGCGTGCACTTGATTTTACACTTTTGTTTACACTTTGATTGCCCTTATTAACACTAGCACTACACTGATTCACTTCACTTTCACTTATACGCTGAACCGTAACCTGTGTGGGATCAGCGTGGAAGATGACTTGCGGCTGCGGCGCCGCCGGCGCCGGCGTGGCAACGGCACCTGCCTGGGACGGGCGGCTCGCTCGCTTCCGCAGTCGTCGGGCGACGACAAACACCAGAGCTGCGACACCGGCTCCCGCGATGATGTAGATGGCCACGTAGTGGTGTACATCGTGGTACGAAGCCCGATCCGACAGTACTCCTTCCGTGGCGGCAGCTTTCATGTCCTTGATCTGTTTACTAATATTCTCAATGTCTTTCTGATGATCCTCAGCAACATATTGTGTATCAATAGCGGAGGTGGGTATAGACAGGTTAATGAGATTGTTGATAGGCGGGATGTCGATTTTGATGACGTCAGCTTTTTGTTCCATGGTATTTGACAGTTTTTTATGCGAGAAAATTGAAAAAGATCTACCTTTGATAATACAGTCGTCGCTTAATGTTATTATTCCAGCCGTTTCTAATTGCACGGCGGTAACATGATGCTCACATATGATTCGAACGGGGCATTGTCCGCAACAGAAATATAGGTAAGTATTAATGTTATGTAATTCGATCCATTTATGTTTACATGTAAAGATAAGATAAAAATATTCTTTATTCACTTAGACATAATAATTATGTACTTATGAATCGTCAATATTTTCCTACCACCCATTCAAGACTTTTTTAACTGACAAGAAGAATGGGCGCAAGAAACTTGCCAGCGTTTCTTAGTTAGGTAACGACATTTACAAAAAAAAAAAAACATATCGTTACTAATACAACAATTGCTTAGTATAAAAATACATCATATTAAACAGTGATTATGTTATGTGTTACATCATGACCATGCATTGCGGTCATTCAAATAATCGTCTACATTATAGTATCCTTTGCTCATCAGCGACTCTTTAATGTAACATTTAAATTTATGCAATGGTAGTTCAATTATATGCTGTGGAACTTTATTAAAAAAGGCTATGCTTTTCCCCAGAAATGAGGCTCTGGATTTTTCTAGCCTAAACTTGGGAACGACAAGTTTATCTTTATTTCTTGTGTTAAAGCGATGAATATCGCTCTGCTTTACAAATGTATTATAATACTTTTTCACATAAATTATATTTTCATAGATGTAATGTCCTGCAACAGTTAAAATGTTTATTTCTTTAAATAGATCTCTTAAAGAATCTCTCGATCGGAGGTTGTAAATGGCGCGAATAGCCCTTTTTTGGAGCACGAATATACTTTGGATGTTAGCGGCTGAGCCCCACAACAAAAGGCCGTAGGACATAACACTATGAAAATAACTAAAATAGACTATTCTAGCCGTTTCAATATCGGTTAAGAGCCTTATTTTCTTAACTGCGAATGCAGCCGAACTGAGTCTACTCGCCAAGGCTTCGATATGAGGATCCCATTGTAGTCGCGAGTCTAATATAATACCTAGAAATTTTGTATTGTTAATGAATTCGACCGTATCGCCGTCTAGTCTAATATGAAAATCAACTTGTCTTACATTAGGTAACGAAAATTTTAAACACTTAGTTTTCTTTGAGTTTAATGATAAATTATTACTATTAAACCAATGTGACACTTTTGAAAGAGCACTATTTACTTCGTCAGAACAGTCATCACCTCTATCTACTTTAAAGACTAGAGATGTATCATCGGCAAATAGCACCGTCTCACATAAATTCTTCGCGTAGTAAGGAAGGTCATTTATGTATATTAAAAACAACAGCGGGCCCAATATTGATCCTTGGGGTACGCCCATAGTAATGGGAGCTCCGGTAGACTCAGTTTTATTAATAACTACCTTCTGAGTTCTTTCATACAGATATGAATGCATAAGGCTTACTGACATTTCAGAAACACCATAATGTTTTAACTTCCTTAATAGTGTTTGGTGATCAACACAATCGAATGCCTTGGAAAGGTCACAAAAAATAGCGATTACATCCTGCTTGTCCTCCCAGGCATCAAGCACATGTTTTAGAAATGCAACCCCAGCATCAGTGGTACTTTTACCTTTTGAAAAACCAAACTGTTTCTCATGCAGTATACTATTTAATTTAAAATATTCTAAAAGTTGAGCATAAATTAATTTCTCAAATATTTTACTTATTGCTGGTAGTATGGATATAGGTCTAAAATTTGCTGGGTCACTTTTGTCACCAGCTTTAAACAGAGGAATAATTTTACTATTCTTCATTAAATTAGGAAAGACCCCTTCACTTATACATTGGTTAAAAATTATTGCTAATGATGGAGCTATCACATCAATTATTGATTTGATGATACTTGTAGATATGCCCCAGAGATCTTCTGTTTTCTTAATATTTATTGCTTTGAATGCTTTAATAATATCTTCGGTAGTGACATAGCTAAAACTAAATGTTTCCTGGCACTTGTTCACACTAGATTCCATAAGAGAGACAGCGGTGTTGGGGCAAGAATTAAGTCTGCTAGTAGTTTCTAACGGTATTCGAGCAAAGAAACCTTCAAAAGCACTAGCCACCTCAATATCCGATTCAAAAGTCTGATCACTAATTTTTAAGTTAAATGAATTAATTTTGCTTTTTGTTTTGCCAGTTTCTTGGTTTATAATACTCCAGGTAGCTTTTATTTTATTTTCAGATGATTTAATTTTATTTGAAATATACCTAGATGATGATTGCATTCACGACACCGTTTTTCAGAAATGCATGCCTTACCATAATGACAATAAAGACAGTTTTGGCATATGTTGAATTTGTTAATAGTCTGTCGTTTCAGTAAAGGTTTCATATCTAAAAATTGTTTACAGTAAAATACAGCGTGATCATCAGCTTTACAAATTGGACATTTATAAAGTTTTGTAGCATAAACATTTTTGTTATAAAATGATTGCGAAATTGAACGTCCCTGCGGCGAAAATGACTGCTTATTGTTATAATTAAAAGTTGGTTTCTGATATTTTGATGTTGAAGGAAAATGATTATTATTTTTCATTGTAGTTGATTTAATTAAGGGTTCCTGTTTACGTCTTGATGACTCCAAAGTGGTGAACTTACTCTCCAAAAATTCTAAAAAGTCAGATATGATGGGTATTTCTCTTGGCTGCTTTACAGACGCTACATATTCATTATGAGTATCTGTGTCTAATTTTTGGCACAAAATGTATATAAGAAGTGGATCCCACGAATCGACTGTCACACCCAGGTTTTTGATAGCGTTAAGGGTTTCACGTGTTGTATCGTGAATCCTTTTTAAATGGCTTATTGATATTTGTTGAACGGCCGGTATGCTAAACAAAATGTCAATATGTGAATTCAAAATCAATTTCTTATTGTCATATCTATGTGTTAAGATATCCCAACAAACAGAGTAATTATCAGATGAAATAGGTAAATGTTGAATCAGTCGCTCGGCTTCACTCTTGACCTTTGATTTCAAAAATTGCATTTTTTGAGCGCTCGAAAGTGATGGGTTGTTATGAATTGTCTCGACAAAAAGATCTTTGAAAGAGGTCCATTGGTGATAACTACCAGTGAATACAGGTAGTTCTATATGGGGCGTCGACTGTTCGCGGTGGGATACGGACCATAATTTTTTATTAATTGATTTGATAGCATTATTATAACTTCTTTCATATTTATAGTACGCTGCTTCATATTCTGTATTTCTGCCACCTAATTCGCTGTCCAGCTCCCAGTGAAGCGAATCTATGGCCTGCCAACGAGCTTGAACCGTACGTAATAAATGATCAAATTCCCACTTTTCGGTGAAAGTATCCAATAATATATTAGACAGGGTGTGTTCAAACGCCTTAAAGTTGCTGCTTTGTTTGCGCAACATTTCATCTGTTTTACTGTTCGAACCTTGAGCGCGAGATGAAACGTGCTGATCAGACGACCTATACGGAGTGGTAGACGGCATGGTCATGGGTGCCGCTGGTTTAATGATCGGTGTAGAAGGCCTACTTTCATCTTTCGGTTGATAATTCTGGATTGTTGTTCTTATAGCTGAGAATCTCTCACGTACAGCTTCATATTGCTTTGATGTAAAATAATGATGAGACTTATCATCGACCTCACATAGCCTAATATGATTTGTTTGAAATTCCTGCCAGTAATTGTCTAGTGTGTCAAGGCGACGTTTGATATAATCAGGAGTCTTCCTATCTGAACCGTCTTTTTTGAAATTAGTATATACCTGTTCTATACCCGATGATAGTTGATCTTGAGTGCAAAGTAAATCTTCCATGGTGACCATCTCGCTGTGTTGCTATTGAATAGAGTAAAAGAAATGATACGGCTTACTTGATGTTGCTGGTACTCACGAACCCAAGAAGGATAGTCCTTGGGTGGGTCGCCTTCTTGCTGCTTGATGTCTTCGATAACTTCAGTGATAGGTGATAGTTCACCTCACTTGCGACACAGAGTCACGTTTTACACGTCCACGTTTCCACTGAGTCACTCGCGAGGCCCTTTTACGAAGGACCAAAAAGAATGTATGGTTTATACACTCTTTTAGTGATAGTTGATAATGATTGATAAATTAAACTATTTGATAAATGTAAAAAACTGATATATTGATATAAAAACGTCTTAAAATTAAAATGATATGAGAGTGCGCGACGGCTATGATATTCGAACACGTACTGAGTTGATGAATGACCTAAATTAGTGCATGTGGCGTAAAAGTGCTGATGTGACAAACTGTACGGCGCTTGCCCGTACATATAGAACACAACAAAACAAATTACCAGATATTTTCCTCCAACAAAGTTGTGGCGGTCAGAATACAAAAACGCCCGTCTTCCACTGAAGACCATTGCGGTCAAACGGTTAAGACAGCCAGTCTTTTATCTAGAATTAATGTTATCAGAAAAGATTTAATGAACTCAATCAACATCTATCAATTATTTGTGGAAGTAAAACTTTTGGATATGGTCTGCCTCGTGGGATGCGCGGTACACAGCCGTGTAGGGCGCCCTTTTAGACAGCGTATATGTCGTCAGCACATCAAATTTAATATTTGCACCTACCTACTTACTTGACAAAACGGAGACTACCTCAGCCTTGGTAAAAGAATGCAAACAAAGCATTCAGGAGCTTGCTAACTTGGTCGAGGTAGAAGTTGCCTGGGTGCCCGGACATGAGGGTAACGAAGGTAATGAGGAAGCTGACGAATTAGCCAGGGGAGGAGCTGATGCACCCTTCATTGGCCCTGAACCGAGACTACCAATCGCATATAGAATTACTAAGAACATTATCGAGATTAGAACAGTCAAGGAAGCCAACCAAAGATGGATGAGAAGAAAGGACTGCAGACAGTCTAAGATCTTCATCAAATCGGTTGACAAAAAGAAAACTAGAGAACTTCTGAAACAGAGTAGGAGAAACATAAGAACGATTGTAGGTGTACTCACTGGGCACTGCCCACTAAACAGACACCTATCAGTGATTAAACGGACAGAAGACTCTATCTGTCCGCAATGCAAAGAAAGAGAAGAAACAAGCTACCACTTCATGGCAGAGTGCCCGATGTACGCATCACTGCGCTGGGAGCTCTTTGGAACGGACAAGCTTAAGGAAGAGGATCTAAAGAAGTTAACGATAAGTCAACTCAACAGGTACTGTAAGCGCACAGGTAGGTTCGAGGGTCCGACGCCGGTGGGGTAAATGATAACCCGCCTCCCCCCTGATTTTTCAGCTTTTAGGGGACTTGGGGAACTGGGTGAAATGGTCCCGACCTAGGTGACTGATCACCCGTCCGGCTTCGCTGGCGTCCCCCCTATAAATAATAATAATAATAATACCTACTTACTTACATAGATACCTAGTTGAAAGTTATTATTCTAACTATTATTGGATCAAGCAGCGATGCTGATAATTGAGTCGTGCGTGACGTGAATCAGCGGTAAGTATAGATATTAAATGAAAGTTAAACTCGAAAAGAGTTTTTGGCAAAGAACAGTCCCGAGATCTTTAAACGTCCAGAGTTAGCTCCATCAGAAGAATAATAGGTGAGATAGGTCCAAGTTCCGCACTTCAAACAAGGAACACTAGCCGGATAAGTTCCTCAAACACCCGAAGTACATAATGCTAGGTATCTCTTTTCTTTGAAAAACGCCAATGCTAGTATCTTTGTGCATTATCCCTATCGGTCATCTCCACTTAGTTTTCATCACACGGAACAGCAATACAAATGCGCTGTAGATAAGATTACTACAGATAATAAATTATCTTTAACAAATCGCTGTTAATCACTTTTGCATTCCGAACCTGCGTTCTCTAAATATCAATAATGATTAATTTACTGCGCTAAGGTTATAGTTCTGTGTAATTTACCACAACACAACTTTCGTTGGTATGGCATGATAGACATTTTTAAATTGCCCTGAAAATTTCGTCTAGCCTATTAAACTAATAAGTCTAGCTAGTATAAGTACCATGGGCGGCGTAAACAGCACTGCTTAAGAGAAATTTAGAAGGGTATTGACTAAAAAGAATTTACGGAATTTCTATTCCTCCATTGTGAAAAATAAAAATATGTAGCTTTCTTCCGCAAATAATTGTCCGTATGTCATCCAGCACCGAATTTCGCTGCTGGATTGCATACAGACAAACATCTCCTGAGGATGCCCCGGGTTGGGGCGAAACAAGTGTAGAGTAGTGTGATCGGTGAAGGTGCAAAATTTTTTGTGATTATTTGCGGAAGAAAGCTACATATTCACAATGGTTAGAGACTTCCGCCAAGTGATGCCTGATTCAATCAAATTCTTTTCCTCCATCATTCTAGAATATTTACACAAACCTGCTTCTGAACATGCTTGACTTTCTTTTCGTGCATCTTAGGCGCGCTGTTGAGCTTGAACACCACATAGTTCCTGAAGGTAGACCACACCTTCCACAGCAGCGACATGGGGAGCAGGAAAAATATCACCACCACCCACCGGTACTCCACGAGAATGTACTCGGTCAGGGACTCCGTTGGGAGAGACGTCATGGTGGGCTTGAGCTGCTGGGATAGAAATTGTCACTAATCATCAGCTAAGATTATACTGCTTTAAGCCCGAATTATAAAACTACTGCTCCCGTCTCACTTCACATTTTTATCGCATTCGAATCGAACACAAATCTTTATTATGATTTTATTTATTTTTTATCAATGCAATGCTATTCTGTAAGTAAATAAAAATTGAGATACTTAGTAAAAAAACAGGATGGTGTTTTTTTTATTATCTCAATTTTTCCTTTACTTACAGAATAGCATGGCATTGATAAAAAAGAACATTCAAGGCAGGATTCGAAGCGAAAATCAGCCCCGATGCACTAACCAACTAAGCTGCCGAAAGGCTGACATGACAAGACTTGTCGAATTATGCTATCCTACTAATATTATAAATGTGAAAGTTTAGATGTTTGGATGTTTAGATGTTTGGATGTTTGGATGTTTGTTACTTAATCACGCCAATACGGCTGAACGGATTTGGCTGAAATTTGGGACACAGATACGTTGTAGCCTGGAGAGGAACATAGGCTACTTTTTATCCCGAAAAAGTATCACATTCCTGCGGGATAACGTCGTGTAGTCCACTCGGGCGAAGCCGCGGGCGGAAAGC
Source organism: Crambus lathoniellus (assembly GCA_949710035.1). Lineage (NCBI taxonomy): Eukaryota > Metazoa > Arthropoda > Insecta > Lepidoptera > Crambidae > Crambus > Crambus lathoniellus. The sequence continues at coordinate 8,668,766 of OX453323.1, read as the reverse complement.
TATCCTACTAATATTATAAATGTGAAAGTTTAGATGTTTGGATGTTTAGATGTTTGGATGTTTGGATGTTTGTTACTTAATCACGCCAATACGGCTGAACGGATTTGGCTGAAATTTGGGACACAGATACGTTGTAGCCTGGAGAGGAACATAGGCTACTTTTTATCCCGAAAAAGTATCACATTCCTGCGGGATAACGTCGTGTAGTCCACTCGGGCGAAGCCGCGGGCGGAAAGCTATCATTTATAAAGCTATAGACCAGTGTTGTGCTTTATCAATGTAATAGCCTAAGATACGAATTAGGGATCGATCTGCTCTCATCTGTTTAATGGATCAAAAGTATTTTAGTACTTTTTATGCTTTTAGTAGGATCCTACTAATATTATAAATGTGAAAGTTTAGATGTTTGGATGTTTGGATGTTTGTTACTCAATCACGCGAAAACGGCTGAACGGATTTGGCTGAAATTTGGAACATAGATACTTTGTAGCCTGGAGAGGAACATAGGCTACTTTTTATCCCGGAAAAATATCACATTCCCGCGGGATAACGTCGTGTAGTTCACGCGGGCGAAGCCGCGGGCGGAAAGCTAGTTAATAATATTATGTTGCCACTGGGTTGCCTGAAATTTTCTTGTCAAGGCTATGTTTGATCGACGGTTTAAAAACATATTTTTTATGAAAATTGCGCCCATCTGTTGAAGAACTCCTTAGCAATCGATAGTATGATTCCCATAGAACATACTAACGTAGGGTTAGCATTGTTTTCCCTGTCGGAACAAAGGGTTGGTCAAACCCCGAAACATTTCACATTCGAAAGAAACATTTTTACAAATGTTTAACAATCCATTATGATGAAACAGCCATTTCAGCAGGGTAAAAAGTGAAAGCAAAATTCCACAAGTCTTGTAAGAATTTCGGTAGCATACTTACCTAGTTGGTCAGAGGTAGGATTCTTGTAGGGCTGGGGTTTTTCACTATCACAATTTTTCCTTTAAGGTCATCATTACTTACAAATAAACAGCAAAGTCAAATGCGAGTTTGTGATCGAATTTTAGCGAATCGACGTAATGGGCCAGCCCGACCATATAATAGTCACCAGGGCAACAGCCTAAGGGCGCATACTTTATAGTTAAGTGCTACTTTATGATTTTAGTCCTGGACTTCGGTAGACTTCGGTATTTGTATGTATTTTATTTTACTTTCAAGACGATGACTCGAAACATGATTTAGGTACCTACCTAGTTTAGTAAACTGGCTGAATCTCCGAATTCATGTTTCTTTCTGCATAGTAAAGTAACGCTTAGGCTCGCAAACAGTTATTCATGAAAATCGATCGATGTGTTACGTAAGATAACTTTCATATTGTGGAGAAACCTATTCTTAGTACCTACTTAAGTTATTTAAATTTTTAATTATTTGCGTGCAATTTTTATTATTGAAAAATTGAAAATGAAGTACTTATTTAGAAAAAATCGATCCGTCTTACAACCATTCCATCGGAGCTGGTTGTGATTTTTTCTAAATACATCTTTTTCAATTTTTTTACTATTCTAAGTAGGTACCCAAACTTACTCTATAATTTACTATCGAAAACATACATACCTTTATCCACCAATTAAAATATCACTATCACACACACATTCACTCCACCACAGGTACCGTCAAACTGAAGGAACATTTTCTTTCATTAATTCCTTGACGCATGTAGGTGAAGAAACGCTCATAGTCTGCGACCTTATTGTCCTTAACATAAGAGCTACATTCTCATTAATAATGAATGATATCAGATGAATATCAATTGGTTAAATTCGATAAATGTCGTGTAGCGGCGTCTCATACTAGCGAAAGAAAAACAAAACTTTATAAGGTAGGTATAGGTGCTAAGGCCACTCAAAGAATTCCGCTTTGACGTTTTCTTATTTCCTTGAAGTGAAGAAGAAACAAGTAAGTATTAAGTGAAGGGTAGGGGCAAAACAAGGAATGTCACAAAACAGATTTTTGTGTAATTTACATTTTAATGTAAGTATATTTGTATTTACAGCCGATCTTTGTAAAGTAAACTTAGGTTCCTATCAGTAAATTAATAAAAAATAATTATGCAAGACAAAAAAAAAAAAAAAAAAAAATTAACCCCTGAGGCCCCTCGCGATCTTTAAAACCTGTTTGTGACATTTCTTGTTTTGCCCCTGTACCCTTCAAGTAGGTAATCCAGTTCAACGGTTTGATTTAATTTCGTGCTGTGGTCCCTTTTGAAACATTTAAAACGATGATGCAAGAACTAGTGCCTGTTCTAGTGCAAGAATTGTGTGAAATTGTGGAATCTTTTCCAAAAATAATACATAGGTAAGTACCAATATGTAGATATTTTCAGAATGCAACAAGGTTATGGAAAGTTGTACAAAGTTCTATCTAAAGGTAAGGGCCTGAATGATCTGTGTGGTGTACCTAGTTGTACACACCTATAACTCGGCATATTATACCTACCTACTTAGATAAAGAAAATAAATATTGGACACCCTCATATACAATATACATTGTTCCAATACTAAACCACTTTTACACTGTGACTAAACTATAGTAGTTTGAGAAACTGGAAACAACGACCCAAGGAAATATTGAAAAGTTTGTTTTCAGTATTTTACCCGACCGGAAATCGAACCCGGGACCTATAGAGATAGCGGTACCGGTGCGTCCGTACACCACTCGGCCTAGGAGGTCGTCAGATATCTCAGCCAGGGATATCGCGATCACTTTCAGTTTTTTTAAAGATATACTACACCTCTAAATTTTAATCCTTCAACGCCCCAGAAATGAGACAATAGATTCTCCGGCCCTATTCGGCCGGTCAGGCGTCAATCGGTTAATTAGTACAAAGATTTTAGGGGATGATAGTGTCCATCAATACGAATTTTTTTTACATACATTTTAGTTGAGTTGATGTTGTATTTTTGTATGGAACAGCTGATTTTATTTTCGCGATTCCGTAGTTGGCTCCATAGTAAAAATTTTTCGTATTGAGGGACACTATCATCACCTAAAATCTTTGAACTAATATTAAAATTTTGAGGTGTAGATAGGTATACAAGCCATTGCTGCAGTTAAACAATTTTTTATCAACTGTCTGCAGCAGCAAATAATGCAAAAAATTTTTTTGTGTGCCAATTTCTTTATACTTAGAGACCTTTTTATTAGATAGCTCGTTCTACGTACTATTATATTCTGTGGTTCTACTTAGTTAGTATCTGTTGAAGCTTATGCTATGGTCGAACACCCCAAACTAAAATTGGATTTTATCATTGAGATTTTAAATTATTTTTATGCATTTACAATGCAATTTTGTAAGCACTTATAGGAAAAATGTGATAGTAAAAAACAACGAGCCCTATAAGTAGGTAGCTTTCAGGCGGCATTCGATTCGAACCCGTTCCTCCGGGAATCCGGCCCGATGCTCTGATCAACTAAGCGACTGAAAGACGACTCGTCGAATTTTGCTATCACTTTGTTAACGCTGTAGGCCAGCGTTGCTTCATCAAATGGGAGGACACCCTCGTATCCGAAAGAAACATTTTTACAAATGTTCTGTTAAATTAAGATTTTAAATTATCGGATTTTATCAGTTTAGAATAGATGTGGAGAGCCTTCTTCCAAATGTCGTGCAAGCGAACTAATGCAGGTAACTGATGAGGCAGTCCGGGTTGCCACACACTGGGCCAAACAAACAGGATAGTGCGAATCATCGACACGAAAAAGAAGAAGATTAGAATTATTTAAATATTCTGTTACGACTCCCTTTCGATATTTATCCAATTTTACGCCCAAGCATCGTTTTTTTGTCAAACATTTACTGACTAACTGCCGCACTCAGAGACGTCTATGAATATGATCTATAGCAGACGTTAAATAACTTACAATATAATTGCTCATTAACAGATAAGTATTATTATTGTTACCACGCAGGTGTCTCAGATTTAGTCAAATCCTATCTTATCTACTTAGTTAAAGTCGTGATATGTTCGATTATCTACCTAGACCCTACGTCACTAATTACCTACCAATCGACTTTGTTATAGTTCTTATCAGGCTCTTATACAGGTGGAATTATTTCATGATTATCCTCCGGCCCCCTGATTCACGAACCATCGGAAACGGAATCGGATTCGAATTCTGTGCTTTGTCTTTGTCTATTCTATCTAAAGGGCTTATTACACTTGGCTAAATTCAGCATGTAATTAAGCATACATTGCTAGTTTTGATTGAATCACTTGCTACAAATGAGCTCGAAGAAAGCAATGTATGCTTAATTAGATGCTGAATTTAGCCAAGTGTAATAAGCCCTTAACACAAAGCACAGAACTCGAATCCGATTTCGTTTCCGGCGGTTTGTGATTGTGAATCAGGGGGTTGGAGGAAAAGCGCTCGAAATAATGGAGACAGCAATTTAGAAGTTTTTAAATGGAACAAAACTGCATTCAAAGATATTTTTAAATAATCTTGCCAGACCCATAATTTGAACGGGCTAAAATTCGAAAAAAGTAACAGCCTGCACTATTATATCATACAAAAATTGCAAATAAATGAAAAGAAAACAATGAAATTAATTGGATGGATTCAATGTTATGTCGAGTTGATGTGTACTTTTATAATGGAAAAGGTGAGTTTAAAAAAAACTGTAAAAAAAAAATGGTTTTACGGACAATATTTTACGCGATGACAATTTTTTTTTTCATTTATTTTGGCAACAAACAGTCATGTAGGTATACCTATTACAAGAGAAAATATTTTGCTACAAATTAAATTATTAAATACCTAGACCTACAGTGCCCAAACGTACAAATAAAATATTCGAAGTGGACAACATTAGCCCATTATTTGTACTATTAATAATCATAACATAAGAACACTAGTATAGTATTATTATCTGTGATAAGAACAAATAATTTCAAAACTAAAAATAAAATAAAAATATTTTATCAGTATCTTATCTACTATCGTGCGGACATAATAAAAATATTTGACATTGACAGGGTGAGATTGTTGTAAAACTTAAGAAAAAAAAATTTACTAAAATTAATCATAATTTGCTTTTTTAAGTGACGAGTTAAAAAGATCTATATTTTGTAGTTCTTTGTTGTACATGTTGGTGGAACGATAAAAGAATGAGCTCCGAGTGTAATTCGGTACAAAGAGGGGTAAGGTACGTGAGGAGCGCACTGGAAGACGAGCTCGACATGAGAGCTGGACATAGCCTAGAAGGTCAGATGAGTCAATTAAGGAGTTAAGAATTTTAAAAAGAATGACAATTAATTGAACAAATTATTTTTTTCATGTAATATCACTTGCAGTTCCTACCCATAATTGCTTATGCATTGTACTAGTTTAATACATAAGCAAATAGTAAAAGAGTCTGCGATTGAATGGCGAGGCACTAGCCAGCCAGCCACACGAAAAGAAGTAAGAGGTGGTTCACCGAATTTGACCCCGACTGTACATACATACCTTACGTTCGTACAATTACTTACTTACTTACATTATACTTAGCTCTCAGCTATCTTTATTATGACGTGGTGTAGTGTATGGTAGCTATAAAACCGCCCCATCGACATTATACCACAGATACTGTACCAATATGAATACGAAACTCTGCAGCAGCTTCATGTTGCATCTAAGTATACCAGGCGCGGTTTCAGGATTTGGTTGAGGACCCCCGGTGGTAGCAAACACAGAGGCGCCCACTCAGGAGGTGACTAGCTCCTCTTCTTCCGACGGCCGTTGGATGTAATATGGAATAACGTGGTGGGGAGAAAGAAGAGGAGAAAGGATGCAAGGTCGGAGAAGGTCGCACCCAGGTAGCACAGGCATAGTAGTCATAATGACGTCAGTTTTAGGTCATTTTATGACGCCTCGGACGTCTTTTTGATTTCCAAAGTGACTTCTTTATGACGTTTTTTTGACTAGATATGTCAAGGTATCATGACGTCTTTATGACGTTTGATTGGTGATGTCTATATGACGTTCGGTTGGTGATGTTTATATGACGTTTGATTGGTGACGTCTTTATAATGTAGAAGGGTTGAAGGTCGTGTCGAAATGATAGATGGCAATACAAAGAAAGAGATTGTATTGAGCAAATACTAATAATTGCTAACAATACAATTATTCGTTAACAAATGCCTTTAAAGAGGAAGGCCCCAAACCAGTGATGTCACAAGAATGGGTGCACTAGCCAAGATCATCTTCACCAATATATGGTAAATACCAAGAGAGTTGCGGTTATATAACAATCGATGGAAAACTTGTCTACTTATTTAATTAATAAAGAAAAGGTCTACCACGGTTCAGAAACGCACAGCGCCATCTAGTTATTACTTGTAGAATTAAAAGTGACTGAAAAGTGGTGTTAAAATGACACCATTTGTTTGACGTCCGTCGGAGGTCAGTTCAAGAACGTCTCATGGACGTCTGTTCTTTGACCGAATATCTCCACGTCAGTAAATGACTAAAAACTGGCGTCAAAATGACACCATTTGTCTGACGTCCACCAGAGGTCAGTTCAAGGACGTCTTATGGACGTCTGTTCTTTGACCGAATATCTCCACGTCAGTAAATGACTGAAAACTGGCGTCAAAATGACACCATTTGTCTGACGTCCCGTCAGAGGTCAGTTCAAGGACGTCTCATGGACGTCTGTTCTTTGGCCGAATATCTCCACATCAGTAAATGACTGAAAATTGGCGTCATTATGACACTATTTGTCTGACGTCCGTCGGAGGTCAGTTCAAGTACGTCTCATGGACGTCTGTTCCTTGACCGAATATCTCCACGTCAGTAAATGACTGAAAACTGGCGTCAAAATGACACCATTTGTCTGACGTCCGTAGGAGGTCAGTTCAAGAACGTCTCATGGACGTCTGATTTTGGTCACTTGATGTCCGCGTCCTAAAATGACCTGAAATTGACGTCATTATGACTACCCTGTGCTACCTTTTTTTTTTTTTTGTATCAAGAGGAGAATGCGATCTTTAGGCATACCAAACGGCATGTTGGACTCGGTCACACCCAGGGAATGTTCCTCGTCGCACCCAGCCCTCCCACCAAGCCTGATAGGCTTCGCGTCAGGGCTGGGCGGTTCTAACCCCTGCCCCACCCCCTAACGAGCTCGAAAGCTCGAGAGGGGGCCGGACAGAAGGAGGAAGCGTCCTCCCCAGCTCCCCACGTGGCTACCCGCTCTTGGCGGGCAGGCCAGGTGGGGCGAACAGGAGGATGCACCACTACCAACTAAACTCCTCTCGAAGACCTGGCTGCGCCTTACCGCCGGATCTATGGGGTCGCGTTATCACGCTCCACTCGACCCGGGGAGAGTGGCCTGTTAGGCTCCACCCTTTGGGGGACAAAGCAAAGAAGTCGAAACCCTTTTCGTTTCCTAAGGTTTGTGGATCAGTGGGCTGATCAAAGTAACCATATTATAAAGTTTGGTTTAGGTACCTTCCTGTCCACCGTGCCTACCGTAGGTAAGTAGGACATTTAAAAACAAAACCAAATAAAAATATAGTCTTTAATAAAACTTAATATTACCCCAATAAAACAAGTTAGTACAAAACCTGTTGCAGTTGTTACCACTAATACCCTCGAACGACAAACAAACAATAGTGTCAGAAAACAGAGTTGATATCAACAAAATAACAATTCAGTAGGTACTTAGGTATGTTAAACCACTTCACAATTTACATTTCGCCGAGTTCTCATATATCACCGGTATCACCGTGTCATTTTTAGCCACTCTTTTAGGCGCTTTGACAGTCAAAACACCATCAGGTGACAGTTTCGATTCTAACTTATCTTGCACACATTCATCAGGTAAAGGAAACCTTCTTACGATCTTCCTTGATATATATCCATGTTCATCTTTCTTCTCCTCATGATAAGCTTCGATAACAATAAAACCGTTAACTACTTTCACAGTTATTTCCTCGGGATTAAAACCTTTAACATTCACATTGATTTCGTATTTATCTTTGTTGCCTCGGACAGCACCTTCTTGTCTCCAAGGGAAGTTTTCCAGCCAATCTATAGAACGAAGAACTACTTCGTCGCCAAAAGGGTTGAACACTGCTAAAGACATTGTTTATGTTTAGAAGATATCACTATATCACTATGAGAATACACTATATACAGACTAACTTTTGTTGTAACTTCTGTTACTTAACTAGTGACATCAATATTGTGTTGATGATAAACACAACAAACTGATAGCGTTTTCTCGAACAATGTAGGTCGGCTATTTTAGACTATCCGATTTGATCGCTCACATTATCCGTTAAATTGATTTTAAAAAAACCTCTCTACATTTATTAGATTATGGCGAATTTATGAGGCTAGGTCTTATGTTCAACAATGGTTTACGATAAAATGTATCTACCTTTATCAAATTATTAATAAAATAAATAAATCGTAAGGTGTTATATAGCATCGATTTTTGTCTATGTCTCGACCTCGATAACAACAGCTAATACTATAGGTTCTCGATCGAAAATAATCGTGATATTGCAGATTTAAGATGTTAATTTTGGTCCTTCGAGCTTTAATATATTTTTAGACATTTTTGTTTTTTTGTTTGTTTTTGCAATGATCGAATACCAAGCAAGTCAGTAATTGTACTTACATCTACTTATTTTTAAAGGATGTAGGTTAGGCATTTCAATAGTTAGGTACTAGTACTTTTCGAGTTCACAAAAAAATTGACAGTCGAAACGGTTTGAAATAAAAACCGTTTCAATCAACAACGTGAACGAAGAGCGATGATGGCGATGTTTAAGTGACTTACATTGATATGATAAACCTAGTAGTAGCAGTAGTAGGTAGTTCGATGATGCAATACGAGCTGAGCGAACGCAGAGCAGCTGACCTCGAAAACCTGATAAAAGTTAGGTTATGTTTGCTTTTCTTCAAAGACCGTTTAGTAAAAAAAAAATTTGAGAAACAATACACAAGTGAAGTACCTAACCTAACTACAATTCCATGATAAAAATAAAACTATGGATTTAACAGGAAGTATAAATTTAAACAAGTTTTACTAAGTTCTTATCAACTTAATAGGTAGGTTTCTTTGTTTAGGTATGTGTCGAAGATAACCAATGAACTGATTTCTCATCTACCAAATGATTAAAAATTGAGATGTCTGACAAAGTAGCTGTGGTAACCGGAGCAAATAAAGGACTAGGATTTGCCATAGTGAAAGGACTATGTTCAAAATATAATGGAACCGTTTACTTGACTTCGCGCGACGAGAAAAGGGGTAAAGATGCGTGCGAAAAGCTAAGGGAAATAGGATTTAACCCAGAATATCATCAGTTTGACATCACAAATGAAGACAGCGTAAGAAGTTTTTGCGAATACATGACTAATAAACATAAAACAATCGAAATTCTTGTCAACAACGCTGGAATATTATTTTTGAAAGATGCGATAGAACCTAAAGCATATCAAGCAGAACAGACTATTTCTGTGAACTTCTTTGCATTAGTGAATTTCACTGAAGCCATACTTCCTTTAATCAGCAACGGAGGGAGAATAGTTAACATTTCGAGTTCCTCCGGTCACCTTTCTAGGATACCTTCAAAGGAACTGAGGAATAGACTCAGTTCGGAGGAATTAAGCTTAGATGAGCTGAAGAAACTGATGGACGACTATGTTGAAGCTGCCAAGGAAGGTAGAGACATTGAAGAAGGTTGGGGCGATTCTCCTTACGTCGTTTCTAAAGTCGGAGTCAATGCTTACACTTTCATGCTGCATAGGAAATTAGCGGATCGAGGTTAGTAGTAGTAAGTACTTATATAGTAGTGGTCTTGCGAGTATCCGGTTGACTGGTAGAAAAGTATCATTAAGTCCGCCATTTTTTCCTCTGTGGTCGAGTGGCATACGCACCGGTCTTCATCGGAGATCCCGGTCGGGTACCTTATTGTAAGAAACTAACTTTCTGTGTTTTAATGCGGTGGTAATACTGGTAATAGATAATACCCTTCGTTCTTTCCATTACCCACTTACCATATTTACAGTGCAAATTATAAGCTACTCAATTTGGGATAAGCATAGGTATTTAGTTTTTGTTTATTATTATTATTTTTGAATGTAAGGGGCTATGCATCTCCCGTAGGAGATGGTCACTGCGACCTAAAAGATCTATTGTGACTCGCCACCTGGTTAAAGTAACTCTTTTAGCCTGGAGGCTGGAGGTTTCCAAGAAGTCTAGAATACTCCTAACTTTTAGAGTTTTAATCTCCTCCGGGCGCATAATGTTTCGACCCAGATGGATACTGCGTTTGTGGATAAGGGGCCCACAGTCACACAGAAGGTGCCTCGGTAGTTTTTGTTTCAATGGCTGATGTTAATATTTTCAGGCATTATAGTGAACTGCGTGCACCCGGGCTACGTAAAGTCAGACATGACGCGTGGTGGTGGCAGCGTGACCGCGGAGCAGGGCGCCGTGCAGCCGCTGCGGCTGGCGTTGGCGCCCGGCGGCGGAGGCCTGTTCGTGTGGCACGACGGGGCGGCCGTGCCCTGGGGCGGGCCAGACCCTCGGGGCTATATCGACGGGAAGTTGTGACCAAATACATTCTTACACTTATATACTTAGAATCGTTTTAATTTTAAACTACTAATGCTAGGCGATACTCGTAAAAAATTATGCTAAAGCAAGATAGCAATGAGAAAACGACGCGCGCGGGAGCGAGACCGATTTTGCAGATTAGGCAAAAAAAACACAAAATCACTTCGTATTAAAAAACTATAGCGATTTAAAAAAAAAGCTTCTATACGATCCTAAATATTATTGGTGTCCACTAATTAAACCAATTTCCAATAGTGTAAGTAACCCCATTAAAGAATAATCTTGAATTTTCGTATTTTTAGAGGTCTTTTCGAAAAGAAAAAGTGTCGAGGTAAAATCATAAAATCGTGTTTTTGAAACTATACGATTCTAGATAAAGGTATGAAGAAATATATATCTTATTACCAGATTTGTAACAACTGTAACCGTCCTATAGTTTTAAATCAAAAAGTCCATATTTTTCCGAGTAGCGCCTTAACTTAAAATTTGGAATAGTTTTAGATGACGTTTGCCCACCTTTTTAGCAAATAAGAGAGAAATAAAAATATTTATATTATTTGGCAACAGGGACTGAAAGGGAATTTTAAAATTCGAAGTGGGACTACTAGGGCATATGGGGTATCATATAATAATAACAGTCCACCTATGTACATTGTCACAGCCGTCTCTATCGTCTTCTACAAGCCATGCTATGATACGGAACGGCAACAAGCTGTGAACCGGTTTACTCCTCTGAGTACTAAATCCTATGGAGGTGGCATACTTACGAAAAAGTGAGGCATACTACACCATAAACTTATTTATACTAGGGGTAATAGACGGACAATGGTGCGAGTGAGAAACAAATCCATACATCATAAGCTATGTGCGAGAAAGAGTTGGAAGAAAATGACAGCAGAACCCGATTTGATTCATTTAGCGTCTTTTATCACGTAGATGAAAAGCGTCCACTCGATTATTTTGTGATTTTTATCGCGATCGGGTCGATTTGGCTGTTATAACTATATAAATCAATAATGGGGTAGTGTTCTGTGTTGAATTGTAATGTTACTTACGACAATAAACCAAATAAACTAATTTCGCAGGTAAATAGGATTGTAAGTACAATTACCATTTTTATGGTTTATATTTTAGTTGAATATATTCCCAAATACACTGACACACTAATATCATAATATTTACTGCCTTTTTTCTAAATAAAGGTGATTTTTAAATATTATGTGTTAGATAAAAAGATATTAAATCCGTGAACTTGAGTAAATACGACGTAGAGATTGATAAAAATATCGATATCGATACTCATGTCGATGGTTTCCAATATAACTTTGTTTGTCTTTGTGAACACTAATAGTTTTATTTAAAGCTGATTTTAACCGACACTTTTTAAATAGTAAATTTTACCTATTTCAGTACTAATTTAACAATATTTTCAGGTTGACAAGAACATCGCGTATGCCCGACAACGATAATTTTAGCGCGACAACTCGCACGAATTATCGGCCGCTAATGTAGCCGCAGCATTATGAATACAAGTTTCACTATATTTTTCTGTCACTAGATGTCTGTCGCTAAGCTATGTTATAAAAATATCAAAAATAAATTCGACGCGGACGTCTGAACAATAAAACAGGGGGCCAAGTCTGCTAACGTTAAGTCACAATCGTGTCTCAATAGTGTTTCAATTGTAGTTCAGTTGTAGTGCTTTTTACCACACTTTTATTGGCGTCACCTGTAACTAAGTCACAATGTAAGAAAATCTTAGAATTCAATTTTAAACTACTTCTATTGTCGTATTAATCGGTTCGTCAAAATCGGTCCAGCCGTTTCAGAGATTAGCCGGAATAAACAGACAGACTGACAAAAATTTAAAAACATGTCATTTTGGTATATGTATCGTATATTTAGTCATATGCACGTGGTAAAAAGCGGTTATTTAATGTTACAAACATATGTTACATTTTATTTATTTGTATAGATGTATAGAAGATATGCCATCTCCATAGGATTCATTACTCGAGGTTTACTCGCTGTTTACCTGTCAAATGGTGCAAACGGTGTCAAATCGGTTCACTTAAAAAGACGTTGCCAACTTTATGCGCATGGCTTGTAGAAGACGATAGAGATGGCTGTGACATTGTGCATGAAGAATTAAATAAATAAATAGGAAGGTAGTAAACTTTTTCAGAAATCGTCAACAAAAATTACATTAGTTCCACTATCGGTCAAGAGATGGCGCTGACCTAACGATAAAAACATTTACTTACACGTTTTATTTATTTATATTGATGATTGTGCGGAACCCTCGGTGCGCGATTCCGACTCACTCTTTACCGGTTTTTTTGAAGTTTATTTTCATAAACCTACTTACCTATATTATTTTGGGGTCATAACTTCGTGATAAAGTAGGTATTTGCATTGCAGCACCACTTCATATTATTTTACGATTTAGACAGAGGATTTCGAAGTTGGAAACACTTCTTTCCAAAAATATGAATTTTGGGCAGGTTTAGAGAAAATATGAACTTTTAATTCCGCCCGCGGCGTCTCCAGCGTGGTCTACACGACGTTATTTAGTCGATAGGAAAACGTAAGTAAATATTTATTTTCTGTAATGCTGGGGCTTCACCTGCGTGAAGCCTAAGGGCGTTTGTGCACTACACTGAATTTTACCGATCCGGAAAAAAACGGATTCTTGTATTTTAATAATTAATCATTTATATTAGTAATTAATTAAATACAAGCATCCGTTTTTTTCCGGATCGGTAAAATTCAGTGGTAGTGCACAAACGCCCTAACGGGGCGTTAATAACGGCATGCGCGTCTTAGCGCGCTCTTTGTATCAAATTAGTGCGCTAAAACCCGGCTACACCACCTGCGTATTGATATCAAATAGCGCGCTAATTAATGGCATTAGACGAAGGTGAATCCCATAAAGCAGATAAAGATTTACGTGACAACGGAGCAACGGATCGACGTGATTGATGCTATGTAAGCCTAGCATGACCACCTAAAACGCGATATGTATCGAATGATAAAGCGACTTATCGACATTCAAACGTCAAAACCCATAGTCTTTTGACAGTTAAACCGGATAACTTATCATATCATATCGAATTTTGTTGGTCATGCTAGGGGGGCTGGGATGGGTAAAGTTTGTGAACTGGAGAGTGACATAGGCTACCTACTTTTTATTCCTTAAAAATAACACATTCCCGCGGGATAACGTCATATAAACTCGTATATAATTTACGTTTTTATAGGGTAAGAACATTGACAGACAAATAACACAATGAAATGACATCGCGTACGCCCTCTGTCGTAATAAGAAGTTAGTAAGTTTCGTGCATCTCATGGCCCCAGTAGGTACAGGTTGGCCGACCATGGTCGGCGACCATGACCGGCGATCATTTAGTGACAGTGTTCACACGATCGCCGGTTTCATTCTGCGTTGGACTGGCCGTGAGGATGGATGTGTATGCAATGACGGCTTATGCAATTTACATTAACAGCGCTTTTAATTTATAACGAGAATTTTTCTATATTAATAGAGTCTGGATCTTGTATAATATGTCTAGATAAGTGCAATTATGCATTAAAGTAATAATAGACATATTTACCATAACACCCAGACACAGAAAAAACAAATACTTACATCATATCAATATTTCTTGGGCGGGGATTGAACCCAGTATAATAATAATAATGTATTAATAACGATTTATTCATTTTATTTTTATTTACTTAATTTTAGATAACGAAACAGAATACTCCTATACATCTTGTGAATTTAAGTGTATTTTATTATCAATTGAATAAAAAATATATTTTATCAAATATATACAACATCAAGGATATTTTTGACAATGTAATTTGCTCCACAAAATGGCCTGATTACGAAAAAAAACAATAAATCTAAAATATCCTACACGTCAGTCAACGCAGAAATATTCAGATCAACTGAATGATCGGCCAACGTGTGAACGCTGATTGTGGCCTGCGACAAACTCCCTTTGAATCGTGCACGAAAAACCGACACGGGACGGATCGCCGGCGATCACTGCTCACAGTCACCAATCACACGCAAACCGGCCCTTTACACGATGGCCCAACATGGTCGCCGACCATGATCGGCCATCGTGTACTGGGGGCTTCAGATTTTTTCGAATAAATTCGGCTGTTAACTCATACCCAGACCACAGAATAACAGACCCAGTCGTTTCTATTATCAAGTCTATACCTTCTTCAAAATTTTCAATTGTCGCTACCTACCGTACCGTGAAAGACGGACAAACAAACAAACACACTTTCACATTTAACGACCTCCGTGGTCGAGTGGTGTACGTACCGGTTTTCATGGTGCCGCTATTTCCAGAGGTCCCGGGTTCGATCCCCGGTCGGGTAAATATTGAACGAACTTTTCAATATTTCCTCGGGTCTTGGTATTGGAACAATGTATGTGATGGTGTCTAATATTTTATTTTAATTTTTATTTATTATAGCTACGCTTCCTTTATTTGAGAAGCCCGTGGCGCAGTGGATAGCGCGCTTGGCCTGCGATCGTTGAGGTTAAGCAACGTTCGCAATGGTCGGTCACGGGATGGGTGACCAAAAACTTTTTATCTCGAGCTCCTCCGTACTTCGGAAGGCACGTTAAGCCGTTGGTCCCGGCTGCACTTGCAGTCGTTAATACCCACCAATCCGCACTGAGCCCGCGTGGTGGGTCATGGCTCACTCTCCTTATTCATCCATAAGGAAGGCCAGTGCCCCAGCAATGGGGACATTACATGGCCGATGATGATGATGATAGCTACGCGCTCTAGCTAGACCGTTTCGTTTTTTCGCTGTTCCTTGTTTTCGCGTTTCTTCTCTTTTGCGTGTAGGCATTGCATTGTGTAAAGTACTAGCGGATCCTCGCGGTTCTGCCCGCGTGGTACCCGTTCCCGTGGAAATATCGAGATAAAAATATAGCCTGTTTCACTCACTCGGAAAGAATGTAGCTTTCTATTGATCAAAGAATTAATTAAAACGGTCCAATAGTTTCGGAGCATATTTGACGGCCGAGAGAGGAAGAAAGTGAGGGGTTTAGTGGGTATTCCCCCTCCCTGATCCCCATCGAGTATCTGACACTGGATGGAGGATCAGCAAGTGGCCTGGTGAGTCCCACATAACCACCGTCCGCACACCGCACGCGGACGGGGTATGCGTAAATGCATTCCCCTCACTATATAAAAAAAAAAGTTTCGGAGCATATTCGAAGCAAACAAACAAACAATCAAATCTTTCCTCTTTATAATATTAGTACTTATAGATAGACATAGATAAATAAAGCAAAGCTTTAAAAACTTTTCACTCTTTATTTTCGATTTAGGTTTAAGTATTCAGTCCAGTCACTATCACTTTGATTACTCACACTTTACTGCTTGTTTTTATTAATTCGCTGAACTTCACTGGTGAGAAACTGACTTTCAATTCAAATCCACGACGCATCATGCTTTATATACCCCTACCAATGGGTATCCCCACCCATCCATACAAAAGACTTCGAATGTTCCACAATGATCTGGAAGGTGACACATTAAAACGCATACAGTTTATTGTCATAATTTCATTCGGCATGTAATGTACCTACATCATAGGGCATAATATTGAAAAGCATTTTATTCTTTGGCATAAATTTCTTTACCCATATTGATACTTAATAAAATATTGCTTATTAGTTAAAAGGCATAATATTAAAAAGCATAATTTTCGAAATTCATATTTTTCTTTGGCATAATTTCGTAAAGCATATTTCGTAAAGCATATTTCGTAAAGACGTTTTTAGTGCGAACGCAAGTCGAGCGCGTAACAAAAAACGTCGTTTGTAAGGACCCTTACGTTATAATGCATATATATTTTTTAAAAACATTAATTGTATAGTCAATATCTCGAAAACCAAAATGTTTGATACCCTACCTCTTGAACGCGTTAGACACAGGTCCTAGTCCTAAGGCTTAGCACGCACCGGGATTAAACGCGAACGGTTTAGGAATAGCTGAAAACGCAAAAACGCATGCACGGGGGTTCAGAGCTCCCGCCACCCACGAAATCCTAAGAGTCGTTTTAGGTTAGGTAATGATGAACAGATACCAAAACGCAGCGCGAGCCGAGCGAGCGCAGCGAGCGTGCCGCGGCAGCGGCCGGCGAAGCGCCAGAAAAGTTTTTTTTTTATGTTTACAGACCTAACTTTAAAATAAATAAACGTATCGTCGGTGATACTGCAATACGTTCCATGTCAAGAAAAATCGATTTGTTTATTATCGATGAAAATGATTAAGAGCGTGTGTCCGAACGCACTTGCAAATCGTTCTAAGTCGTCAGCCAATCACAAGGCAGTTTTCAGTGTTGCAATATGTGACTTGTCAAGTCTTTTCAGTTGTACAGGTCAGTTGTTTGGGTACTGCAATAAGTTCTATGTCGACGCAACGGTTTTTCGCAAGCTGAAAATTTAAAAATAATTGTACCCAATTTTTTGCGTTAATTACAGTTATAGTTATTTTACTATTTCATTAATTTACAACCATTATTATTAACATTATCACCTTTTTTTAAACATCAATATGTTTCATGTCAAAAGAAAATGTTAGAATACTTCGTTGCAAAGTGTGCTTAGTCGAATTATTTCCACATTAGAGCTACACTAAAACTTCATTCACATATTATTTAATAGCCCTTACTAACGTTATAACACCACGCACTTATCAAAAACTTAGCGGCAGAAACAAAGAAAGAAAACAGTTTTTTGTCTCTACTGTAAAATCAGTTTTAGCTGACATAGCACGATTTGCAGTATCACCGACGGTATATCCCTTTAAATTTATGCATTTGAATATTATGCCTTTTAAAGTATTATGACCTTTAAAAGTTATGCCTTTAGATAGTCATGCTCACTGAAATTATGCTTTTTGTTGATATACACCCAATTGCAGGAAGCTCCATTAAAGTTAAAGCTTCATTAAATCTATTGCTGTCACTTTTTATTTCTTGACAACGAAAAGTGACAGCAATAGACTTAATGAAGCATTAACTTTAATGGAGCTTCCTGCAAGTGGGTGTATGCCTTGCAAATTTCGGCCAAACAAAGTATGCGTTATGAAATTATGCATTTCGATGATTATGCGCCTGAAAGTCATAATCATCGAAAAGCATAATTGCGAACACGATGAATGCATAATGCATAATTCAAAGACGATGCGTTTCATGTTTATGGCGAAAAACGTTATGCGTTTCATTAGGTAACTGATCTGGAATGTTCGAGGTGATCGAACCCAAGACGGCTTAATATACCTTAGACTGGCATAAACCAATAGGTACACCCATAGAAAAAAGGCTTTGGATGGTCCACAATGTTCCAGAATATTCCACAACATTCGAGTGTTCAGGAGTGTTCCAAAATGATCTGGGATATTACTGAACATTCTAGACTATTCCCGAACATTCCAGAATGTTCTGGAATGTGCGAACCGACGACAGATCTTGCTGAATTGAATTATACTCCTATCAATAGGTAGCTTCCCTACGGTTTGAGTCCCTACGGAGCTAGTTGTGAGATGGGTCGATTTTTCTAATACCTACTTCATTTTCAATAATAAAAATTGTATTGTGAATGCAAAAAAGTAAAAATGAATTAAGACTCTGCTATGTTATTTGTTTAAATAAAAACAATTGTGTATTCATACATTCTGTGAATCTTACTTAATCAAAAATGAATTCTACATGGCTACAAAATAATAAATAATTTAGTTCCATGAACTGTTCATGAGAAATGTAAGTATCACGTATTAGAAATGTAATAATTTCAAGTTTTATAGAATTAAGGCTTCGAAAGGATATCTCGCCGAAGGTGTGTCATTAAAAAAAAGTGTATAATTCTTCCTTTAATTTTAATGATCTTTTCATGGTTAATGGCTCAATAAGGTACAAATGGAACAGCGATTTATTGGCATCTCATTTTAATATAGAAAATATAATCTGTCGTAACAGGGATATGATTCTAGTAAATATATAACGAATATACATATATTATGCGTCGCGAAGGAAAGAACGAAAGTATAGAAAGAATCACTGCAAGAAATATGATAAAAACAGCCGAGCCGAACCGAAAGAGTGTGAGAACAAAAAATAATAATTAAACTGTATCTTTTTTAAATAAAACAAATATGTTAATTTATTTTACAAATTCCTTTGTTATCATATTTCTCTCGTTTAAAATATGCTCCTCTCAATACAAAGATTTATCATCACATCACCAACGGAAAGAAACAATAATCGTGAAATAGAAAATATAATATCCGCTGTGGTTGTAGATTGCACTGTTTTACTTGGCGTCGATGCACTCGGCCGGGTGCTGCGGGGGCTTGGCGGGGGCGAAGCCCGGGGGCAGAGGGATGCCGTTGTAAGCTCCCCACGACATTTTTTGTGCCGGTTGGGGCCAGCCGAGTCCCAGTTGTAGCTTGTTGACGCCGTTTGGAGTCGGGCCGACGCCTAGCTGATTGAACCGCGCGAATAGCTCCTGTTGCTGTTGGCTGAGCTGGGCGGGCGTGGCTTGTGGCGCGGGGGCGGGCGGAGGGGCGGGTTTGCCGAAGCCTTGAACGGATGTGGACATGATCGCTGGGTCCATTTGTGTCCAATCTGTGAACATCGCGTTGTTCGAACTGAAGCCTGAAACCGACAATTGCAAATGTTACATAATAATACAAACTAGCTTTTGATAGGGTGTTGAGAAATATACAGTGTGGGGCAAACTTCTTGAACCGTGGTGGGGCGGCGACCAATCACAACTCGCTAAAACCCGTTTTACGAGTTGTGATCGGTTGCTATTGCTAGCCCGCCATGATGGTTCAAGAAGTTTGCCTCGAGGTATACTTGCATATAGAACATTAAACTACAAACATTATTAAGATCCGGTTCGAAGGACCAAACAGTTGTCCGCTAAACTACAATTCACGTCTACACTAAAATTGTTATTCAAAGCGTTCATTATTGTGAGTAATCATCTGGCGTGAACATGTTTGTCAAAATCTAGCATTCAGAACAAACATTCGCAATAAAGTGTTACACATATTACATACAGACTTACTAATATTATAAATGCGAAAGTTTGGATATTTGTTACTCAATTACGGCAAAACAGCTGAACGGATCTGGATGAAATTTGGCACAGGGATAAATTATGACCTAGAATTGCATATAGACATTGCATACACTTTTTACCCTAGGAACATATCCCATTCTTACGCGAAAACATCGTCTAGCTTACGCGGGAACGCCGCGAGCGGATGACTACAGTTGTTTTATCTCACGAGCGCGGGTGAGTCATACTTGTAGTTGTAATGCGTATAGACACGCGCTCCTGTGTGCGTCAGCGACTCGGCCCAAACTGAACTCTTCCGAGCTTACGCAGCTAAAGAGTGTGCATGTACATTTACACACACAAGCGTTACTCACCCGCACAAGCGTGGCTCACGCTTGTTAAGCATATTAAGTGCCGTGTAGTGCCGGTACATAAAAAGAATAGCACTACCCCCTCTCTTCCCGTGGGTGACGTAAGAGCCGACAGAGGGAAAACTGCCAAAAGGAGATGGGCAGCAGCGTCTCCATTTAACAGCAGGTCATACTGCGATCGCCAACCCGCCTGTCAAGCGTGGCGATTATGGCAAGCCCCCCCAAAATGGCTGCACAATAAAAAAATCGGCTCCCAGTCCCCAGCGAGCGGTCTCGCTATTCCTAGCTACGGTAGCGGCTATGACCGACGATCTGGTCAAGGTAGCGGGAAGCCGCTGGATGCGGGCAGCGCAGGACTGATCATTGTGGAGATCCTTGGGGGAGGCCTATGCCCAGCAGTGGGCGTCGTTCGTCTGAAATGATGATGATGATGATGATGATAATGCATATTAAGTATACCTCCTTGGTGGTGGTTGGTGATGGCGTTGGCGTGGTGGCGCGGCGGCACCAGCCCCAGGTGGCTGAACCCGGGCGGCGCCATGCGGGCCCGCCGCACGCGCTCCATACTGTCGCTGTGGGTGACAAAGTGACGGATTTTATCCTAAGTGTATACCTACAATATAAGGTGTATTCAAAATAATTCTCATAATGACCAACTCGCGAAATGACTAACTTTTTTATTGTATGAGAGCAGTATTTTTAGTAAGAAATAAAATGCAATGTAAGGAATACCTCCCTCACTCCCTAAAATAATGTCGCTTATGGTGGCCATACACCATCCTTCCTATCGTCCAATCACGTCCACGAATTTCGTATCTTCACTAGACTATAAAATTTTGCAAAAACAAAGATAATTTTCATTATTTTTATATTTTTTGGATTTTATACTTAAATTATTAATCTCTAATTCATGAATAATATATAGAAAAATAGGTAATGACATAAAGAAAATTATTCTCAGGCCACTTTTTCAAAAAGTGAATTTATGCTCAAAATAACGACAAAAACATTGAAAAAATGAAAAAGTTAGGTTATTTTAATTACTCTTCACACATAAAAAAGACAAAGACAGTCTTCGGAAGATCCTGCCCTTAAGCATTCAATCCCACATAAGTTATTTCATACTTACCCGCTAATATTGTTCTGCATCATCTCTGACTCCATCATCTCGGCGAGGGCTTTCTGCGTTTCCTTGAAGGGATCGAAGTCCAGATCATCATCACCGTCACCGGCCGCGCGCCCGCCGGGGCCTTCGCTGCGAAAGTTGTTCATTCTGGAATAATTTAAATAAATACAATAGGGGACCGGACGATGTTTTCAGCATTGTGTTTCGGCAGTTAGATTTTTTTTTTCATTTATTTTTACTAAAAACAACTTGTTTGTAACAAAAGTACATTTCTGAAATCACTCGCCAAACTTTAATGTTTGATGGCGAGATGCGCTCATTTTTTTAAACTATCTTAACCTACCCACAGTTCTTGCACAAGTAATTTGTAATAATAAAAGTTAAAATAATTATTTTTATCTACTATAAGCCCTTCAATCTTATTTTTAACACATTTCTACTTAAATTATGGTTCAGTCTCAGTAAATCTATCTTATTAAATAATTTAAGCACTACAAATTTGGACAATCTTTTTCCGTAATATTTTTTTTTCCCTGGGCGTAACAAATTTCTTCTGTCGTACACTTCGTGTATTATATCTATTTTTAACCTCAATTTTATACTGGTCACTATCGTAGTGTTGTAATCCTATCAAATATTCAAACTTTTTATATTTAGTAGTATAGTAGTTATAGTAGTATTTTACATAATTTAAATAATTCGCAATATTCTTTGTTAAATTTTTTTCTTACATTTTTACTAATTAGGAAATTAAGTAGTCTTATTTGTAAATTTTTTATATTTTGCAGGTACGTCATAAACGTCCGCCCGTACAAAACAAGTCCGTAACTGATAAGCAAGTCCGCCAGTGCATAAAAAATAAGATCCTCAGTGAATGAGAATTTCGGGAGTAGTGCGCTTCCACTTTCAATCTTACACTGTTGACGCCCGTAACAAAAAAATTATCGTAACACTGTTTACAATAATAATGTGAAATTTATTTTCGGTGACCGAAATTTTTACTTTTTTGTTCCAAACATTTATGAAGCGTGAGCGTGGCTGATGGCCTTCCTTATGGATGGATAAGGAGAATAGGCCATGAATGACCCACCACGCGGACCCAATGCAGATTGTTCGGTATTAAGAACTGCAAATGCAGCCGGGACCAACGCCTAACGTGCTTTCCGAAGCTCACAGGAGTTCGAGATAATATTTTTACGGTCACCCATCCCGTGACCGACCATTTTGCTTATTCTCAATGATCGCAGGCCGAGCGCGCTAACCACTACGAGGCGTACACTGAAAGTTTTGCGTAATTCAGTATGAAAACAATTCACATGTAAAGTAATATATTTACTGCTTTTTGAAGTATTATTTACTTCTAAGTATTAACTTTTTCATTCGGTCAAATCATTTTTGAAAACATGAGGACCCCAATGGTCCTGCGGGCTGAGAGCATATTTTTCACGCGCTGGTTGAAAGCTATCACGGCCTCTTCCGGTCGAACTGACCGACCTTCACGAATTTCATCATTGAGAGAAACACAGTCACGATCTCGTACCAACACCTTACAGTGTTCAAATGAAGTGCTTCTATCCCAAAAGCATTTTGAAGACGAACAGTGCAGTTTTGCGGAGACAGTAAACTTTAAAAGTCATAAAAAATCATCGCCCTAAAATCTTTTCGCAACTTGTGATAAAAACAATTTTATTGACACTAATTGACATCAACAAACTTTTGTACCATGTTCTATGAAATAAATGATTACCTTATCTTATAGTCCACGCCCGTGTGGGTACATACCTCTGCTTGTGTTCCATCTCGAGCCGCTCGGCGCTGAGCATGTTGTGTGGCTGCGGGTTAGCTCGCGGGTCGCGGCGCTCGTCCCCGCGAGTCAGCAATCTGAGTTGTTGTGCTTTGTGGAAGTCTGTGAAGAACTTGTCCATGTTCTCAGCTAGGTAACGCCCCTCGTTCTAAAAGCAACACAGTTACATTCATATTTTACCAATCTGTGGATAGCGGTGCGGGTTGCACTTTTAAAAAAGGATATTTTTCAGTTTTGTATGGAGCCTCGGCTAGGACTTTGTACACTATACCATAGGCAAGCAAAAGATAAATATAATAACGGAAAACTAATTATATGTCCTTTAGATATTGATAATTTCATTTATTGTCCTACTATAATATTATAAATGTGAAAGTTTAGATGTTTGGATGTTTGTTACTCAATCACGCCAAAACGACTGAACAGATTTGGCTGAAATTTGGAACATAGATACTTTGTAGCCTGGAGAGAAACATAGGCTACTTTTTATCTCGAAAAGTATCACATTCCCGCGGGATAACGTTCGTGTAGTACACGCGGGCGAAGCCGCGGGCGGAAAGCTAGTACTTAATATTTTTTAGTGACAGCTGTTTGTTATCCTAAATAAAGAAATGAAAATTTTAATTAAGTAATAGTAGTTTATGTGTCTGTCACATAATTAAGGATATTAAAACACGGGTGGGAGTCAAATCTAATTTCTGGATAACAAGTGATCATACACGTCAAGAAAATCATTTCAATCTGTTAAACATCTTACACGATCAAACTTAACTAATCATTATGGTTTATGGTTTTTAGACATTTATTCTCATTAACAATTACACAATTCACTAACATGAGAAAAACAATTTTAACATATTTAAAAAAATGCGTACATAATGACGCTAGATCTTTGTTGCTAGATCACGCCAAAATGGCTGAACGGATTTGGCTGAAATTTGAGACACAGATACTTTGTAGCCTGGAGAGGAACATAGGCTACTTTTTACGAAGGAAAAATATCAAAATCCCGCGGGATGACGTGTAGTCCGTCCACGCGGGCGAAGCCGCGGGCGGAAAGCTAGTCTGACATAAATCTTAACCAATCACGGTCTGAAATGACGCCAAATTGATTGTCTAATAAGGTGGCCTTATATGGCTAGTTTTAAGGGTATTACGTTAAAATGCAAAGTCCACCGAGAGTTCCACTTCGACAGCTGTCAAACCCATAGAAAATATACCGTTTCATTAAAAATTTAACTTTACTCCACAGAAATAAGATTAACTAAACGTCAAATCGAAATTCTTTGTATGGTCTTAATGTAAGGACAAACTGAGCCCACGTACGCAATGTATGTAACGCATTATGACATCTAGACTTGAATTTGTATGAAAACAGATGAACCAGAGACATATTTCATCTGTTTTCATATAAATAAATAAATAAAATAATAAAAAAATAAAATAAAAATATTTATCAGACGCAACGTTGCGAATGATAAGTATGTTTCTCAACTGTTTTCATACAAATTCAAGAGTCTAGATGTCGTAATGCGTTGCATACGTTGCGTAAATGGGCTCAGTTTGTCCTTACCTTTAGTACAGTCCATAAAAGCTCACCGTATTGTGCGGGGCATCGAACCCGTTGACCATGTTGGGCTGCATCATGTGCTGCTGCAGCAGGAACCCGGGCGCGCCCAGGCTGGGGCCCGCCATGGAGCTGCCCATTGAGTTGTCTACGCGCATGCCGAACGGTGGGAGCATGTTGGGGTTGGGATGATAATTAGCACCTAAAATGTACGTTAATTGGTTAATTTATTCACTGTCTGAAAATTTATAAAAAATTGTTTAGATAAATACTGATAGGGTTTAGACGGTATCCTGGCACCTGGAATGGGGTAAACTGGTCAATTTCGACTGATAAAAAATCTTAAAAATATGAAGAAATCCTCGAAACGCAAATTTATAGAATATCAACAACTGTTACCAGATAAGAATACCGAAATTATATTATGATTGGAATTCTAAAATAGTCTTAAATGGGAGGTAACAACATGTAGACGATTAAAAAAAAACAATTATTCAATTAGGACTACTTTATAAGCTTTAGGTTAGGCTCATTGAGCTGCCCATTGAGTTGTCTACGCGCATGCCGAACGGTGGGAGCATGTTGGGGTTGGAATGGTAATTAGTACCTGGAATGGGGGAACACTGGTCAATTTCGACGAACCTTTGCCGAAACAAAGACCTATTTTGATGAAAAATCTTTAAAAATGATGAAGAAATCCTTGAAACGCAAATTAATAGAATATGAACAACTGTTGAGTTGTTGAGTGTTTAAAATTATGATTGGGATTCTAAAATCGTCTTAAATGGGCGGTAAACAATTATTCAATAAGGACTACTTTATTAGCTTTAGGCTCATGGAGCTGCCCATTGAGTTGTCTACGCGCATGCCGAATGGTGGGAGCATGTTGGGGTTTGGATGATAATTAGCACCTGAAATGTATATTAATTGTTTAATTTATTCACTGTCTGAAACTTTATAAAAAAAATATTTTGATAATAAATACTGTTTTATAATAGAATACAATAAAAGTTATATAATAAATACTGTAAGGTTTTAGACGAAATAATAACTTTAGAAAACGAAATACATGCAAATTAAAAAATTTAATTACTTAACTGTTAAATACGAAATGCTTTCCATAAAACATATTAATAAAATTTTGTTAAAATTCAGATTATAATTTCTCTTCAAGAATAAAAGAGAAAAATCATTAATAGTTATAGATTGGGATTTTTCAAGGCAACATACGAATGAGGTTGTACGTATTGACGTACGTATACGCACGACTAACTCACACCCAGTCGGCCTATACACACGCATAGCGCTAGAAGGTTTGGATCACTCGTGCGTTATTGGATCATTGTTGCACCAATGAAATTCGTACGAATACGTGTTCTAAGTGAGCATAGCTTTAGACCTTGGCTAAAATTTGACTACACGGCATATCGTGGTCAAGAAAACGTTTCTTACCTAATAATTCACTAGCCGACTCGAGTCCTATACTAGAGATGGGCATGTAGTGTTTCGGGTCGACTTGCACGCTGTGCTGTCTGGCCAGCAACTCGCTCTGTCGCATCATCATCTCGCTGCGACTGCGTTCCCTAAGCAACAGCTCCTTCTGGTCCATTAGACCTTGGCTAATTTGACTAAGCGGCCTATCGTTACCTATAAATTAATAATAACAAATTAATATCTGATAACATCATAATATACATCAATGAGTTTAGTCCATTCATACCGATTTTTGCTGTGAGTTAACAAACATGAAGTTTGTCAGTTTACCAAAGACTCAGCTTATTAGTGACGTAAAAAATCGATAGATCCACTCTGAACTCCTTTAAATCGAAATTATCGATTAATAAATCATAATCTATCCTAATATTATAAAGCTGAAGAGTTTGTTTGTTTGAACGCGCTAATCTCAGAAACTAATGGACCGAATTGAAAAATTCTTTTTGTGTTGGATTGTCCATTAATCGAGGAAGGCTATAAACATCACGCTACGACCAACAAAAGCCGAGCATTAATGAAAAATGTTGCAAAAACGGGAAAAATATTTCTTTTTTAGTAGATTTTATCCTTTTCCCCAAATTAACGCAGGTGAAACTGCGTGGTACAGCTAGTATATTATAACCATTAACTTGAATTGTTGTGTTACTAAATACTATTCAAGTTCGTGTTAGTTCACAGTGAAATACGCTATCGAATTTTCACATAATCAGTCTTTGGAAAGCTGACGAACTTCATGTTTGATTACGCTCAGCGCAAAGCGGTTTGGAATGGACAATAATATACATATAGTTACCTTTATACTGACCTATATAGCTCATATCCCTATCCAGCAACCCATATCCATTCACTAAGGAGCTCTTCATGTGAGGCATAACGTGGTTGTTATCCACGAGACCCGCTAGCATCTCTCTATGCCTTTGCATCATCATGACTTCATTATTCGCGTCGTTCAGCAAGTTGTGTGTGTCATCTTCTAGTAGGCTGTGATCGCTATTATCTAATAAATCGTGGTTCTCTAATAGGCTGTGTCTATCCGATTCTAACTCGTCTAAGTCATTTGTGAGGAAGTTCTGCACATCGCTTTCGAATACCGACTGAGACTGACAATTATTGTTATACTGTTTGCTATTATCTGAATCTTCGTGGTCATTAATACTATGGCTATTTTTCTTTTTATCGCTTTTGCTTTTCTTGGGCTGTGAGTTTGTGCCGTTCTCTTTGCTCCTGTTCGTTTTGTCTGTGTGATCTTTGCTTTTTGTCTGTGGTTGCTGTTGTACGAGTGTGGGACTTGACGATCCTGATGTGCCGTTTTCTTGTGATTTAACTGTAACAAAAGAAAATTTATTAGATATACATTTCAAATAGACTCGCATTTAAATAAAAGGATGAATTAAACAGAATGCGTACGCGTAGACAGGCACGTGCTAACGTGCACTTAATGGTTACTTAACAACCAAAGAATGGTATGGTATTTATAGTTTAGGTATTCCAAACCGATAAACTAACATGAAGTTCGTCAGCTTACCAAAGACTATAGGGACTTATTAGTTATTTGAAAATTCGATACTGCATTTCACTCTGAACTCTTTTAATTCGAGCTTGAATGGTATTTTGTGACGCTAATTCAAGTTCATTGACTTAATTATTACAATTTATTAATTTAATCACTTCGCTCAGTCCGACTTAAAAGGATTCAGAGTGTAATCCACTATCGAATTTTCATGTCACTAATCAGTACCTTATGGTTTTTTGCAAGCTGACGAACTTCATGTTTCTTTACGCGCAGCGACAATTTGTTTGCAGTGGATTAAAAACATACATGTGCTTTGTGTTGTGTATGGTATATGTGTATGTATTTATGTTTATGTATTATTACGCACTGAGCCCGCGTGGTGGGTCATGGCTCATTCTCCTTATTCATCCATAAGGAAGGCCAGTGCCCCAGCAGTGGGGACATGAAATGGCTGATGATGATGATGATGATGATATACATAGTAGATGTGTGTGTGTGTGTATGTGTAACATTTCTACGGTGGTGGCGTGTGAGGCGGGTCGTTACGTTCCCTAAAATATGGTTGAGCGAAGCGATGGCTGGTTCATGCGTCATGCTCGTGAACGGGTGCTGCCAGTGGGAATGGGTCTGCTCTTATCGGCTTGCCTTAAAATGTGTTTTCTTTTGTTTTTATTAAGAATTACATTTTAAACATGTATGGCGCAACTTGCAGTATATAGTAGAATTGTCTTTTGTTTTAAACTAATATTAAAGCTTTAAGTAGAAATCCTAAGTAACTGAAAATTGTTCACCGCTATGATCATTAGTTCGCCTATACTTAACTGTATTTATCATAACCCATTGTGTAATTGTGATGGAAACTGACCTTAGTCATACCATCTTAAGGTCATGTTTCAATTTGACGACTCTGTATGAAATAAGACAGGGAGAAAAAAACAGCCCTTGGAGTTTCTTGCCGGTTCTTCTCCAAGGCCTCCCGCTGTAGGGTTTGCGAACCGATGGCGTAGCTTCTATGACGTTCACAAGTATTGTAAATAACAATCTAAATTGAATAAACAAATTTGAATCTTGAATCTTGAATCTTGAATCTTGTACCTGGTTTGGGGCTGGGCGGCTGGCGCGCGGGGCTGTCTTGGGGCGGCGACGAGCCGAGGCTGGGCCACGCGTCCTGCTGCTGCCCACAATAATGTATGTATGGGTGTGTGTGTGTGTGTATGTGTACCTGGTTTGGGGCTGGGCGGCTGGCGCGCGGGGCTGTCTTGGGGCGGCGACGAGCCGAGGCTGGGCCACGCGTCCTGCTGCTGCCCACAATAATGTATGTATGTGTGTTTGTGTGTGTGTGTGTGTGTGTGTGTGTGTGTGTACCTGGTTTGGGGCTGGGCGGCTGGCGCGCGGGGCTGTCTTGGGGCGGCGACGAGCCGAGGCTGGGCCACGCGTCCTGCTGCTGCCCACAATAATGTATGTATGTGTGTTTGTGTGTGTGTGTGTGTGTGTGTGTGTGTGTGTACCTGGTTTGGGGCTGGGCGGCTGGCGCGCGGGGCTGTCTTGGGGCGGCGACGAGCCGAGGCTGGGCCACGCGTCCTGCTGCTGCCCACAATAATGTATGTATGGGTGTGTGTGTGTGTGTATGTGTACCTGGTTTGGGGCTGGGCGGCTGGCGCGCGGGGCTGTCTTGGGGCGGCGACGAGCCGAGGCTGGGCCACGCGTCCTGCTGCTGCCCACAATAATGTATGTATGTGTGTTTGTGTGTGTGTGTGTGTGTGTGTGTGTGTGTGTACCTGGTTTGGGGCTGGGCGGCTGGCGCGCGGGGCTGTCTTGGGGCGGCGACGAGCCGAGGCTGGGCCACGCGTCCTGCTGCTGCCCACAATAATGTATGTATGGGTGTGTGTGTGTGTGTATGTGTACCTGGTTTGGGGCTGGGCGGCTGGCGCGCGGGGCTGTCTTGGGGCGGCGACGAGCCGAGGCTGGGCCACGCGTCCTGCTGCTGCCCACAATAATGTATGTATGTGTGTTTGTGTGTGTGTGTGTGTGTGTGTGTGTGTGTGTACCTGGTTTGGGGCTGGGCGGCTGGCGCGCGGGGCTGTCTTGGGGCGGCGACGAGCCGAGGCTGGGCCACGCGTCCTGCTGCTGCCCACAATAATGTATGTATGTGTGTTTGTGTGTGTGTGTGTGTGTGTGTGTGTGTGTGTACCTGGTTTGGGGCTGGGCGGCTGGCGCGCGGGGCTGTCTTGGGGCGGCGACGAGCCGAGGCTGGGCCACGCGTCCTGCTGCTGCCCACAATAATGTATGTATGGGTGTGTGTGTGTGTGTATGTGTACCTGGTTTGGGGCTGGGCGGCTGGCGCGCGGGGCTGTCTTGGGGCGGCGACGAGCCGAGGCTGGGCCACGCGTCCTTGCTACTGCCGCTGCTGCTGCTGCTACTACCCACACTATTGCTTAGAGTATCTTTCTTAGATCTGAAACAATGAAAACATGTAAATGAGAAAATGAAACAATGATAAGACAGTCGTCAAAACAACACGCAAGTGTATAGTTTGGCTTCGATAAGAACAGAAAGAATTTAAAACGGCTTGATAGATTTTGTAAATATCGTGGACTAAGGCCGTTTGTCCACGAGACGTCCGTCTCGCCGGATCCGTCTAGACGGACCGAAGATGCGGTTTATGTATTTGTATTGACCGTCTGTCCACTCGAGTCCCGGCGTCCAAGTTCCGTCATCCGGTTTTTTGACGGACTCCGGCAGGGTTGAAAATAATCACGGTTTTTTATTTTAATCAAAAAAATCAGATTTTTTAAAATAAATCGTGATTTTTTTGATTAGTTTATTTTTTTTTTGCTTTTATTAGATTATACAATGTTTACCCTAGTTTTTCTTATGGGCAACATTTTTATTTGGGTACAACACCGCCAAAAAAGTAAAATGTCACATCAACCCGAAAAAACAATTTGAGTTTCGAGTGTAAATTTTGTTTGCCGAAAATTTTTGAATGTTGATTTTTATTGTGATAAGTAACTTTGCTTGCACGTATCGTACTTTTTAACATTGTTTTCGAACAATAAAGTTGATTAATAATACCTTCCAGAGCGTTTAATAATATTTTTTTCGGATATTGATTTAAATCAGTGAATTTATAAAAAAAAAACATGCAATAAAAATCGTGATTTAAATCATGCAACCCTGAACTCCGGGAATTTTGCTAGATCGGATGTACCGCTACATCGGAGCCCGGATCTGAACTCGATCCGAAATGTGAGCGTAGATTCCATATAACTGTTTCACGCACACGCACAATCTCTCAGTATGAAGTGGCTCGTCCGGGTTCGGACACAGTGGACAAACGTATTCCGGTTTCCATCCGTCAAGTCTAAACACCAGCTTCCGTCATCCGAGAAAAAATCGGACCGGATCGTCCGCGGACAAACGGCCTAAACCTACGCTATCAGACACACAGTTTTAAGATGTATTTTGACAGACAGAAAATAGTCGGCAATATTTCTCGTGGTGCGTATGCTTCGCCTACAGGAAAACAATCTTCAGCAGCGATTGAGTCTATTAGGCTCTAAAATGATTTCTTTAAATATTCTCTCTCTATCCTATGTACTGTATATTTTAATAAGAAAAGGTTTCTAAAAGGGATTGAAAATAAAATACAGCACTAATTTCAGAAAATGTTCGATACAACAGCGTTTAGACTTAGGAATATCTATCAAAATATAATTCTTCAATATACGATAATTGGATAAAATAAAAAACCTTCAGTTATAGTTAACCAATAACCAAATACATTTATGCGAAAAAAAAATGTATACTTAAACAAACTTTAACTATAACATACAATTACAATACTCACTTAGATGAATTGACTACGTTTATATGTGACGATGTGACCACTGTTGTCGGAATAAAGTTCGATTGATTACCTGAAAACACAACTTTATGTCAAAGACTGAAAGCGCAATATGCAGTAACATGTGGTTTTAGATAGATTTGCAACTTACCATCTTTAGAACTGCCTTTTTCTGCATTCGTACTAGAGTTACCTGGTGAATATAAAAAGAAGTCAATATACCAATGGTAATTCAAGAATTCTAAAATAATACAAATGAATACGGTTTTACAGTTACTTTTAGAAACTTTGGTTGCTTCGTTCGCAATATGAATATACCTTAAAAAGACTGCAAAGTTTCTGATAACGATGCATCCAATAAAAAAAAGAGTTCGTAATCATAAAAATTAACTTCAAAGTTAAATTTACCAACGTTTTCTTATAATTTATAATTGTGTTGTAATGCGCCTAGTGTCATCTTGGCTAGTTTAGTTTTCATATTAAAGACGTTTCGCGGCGCCACGCGACTTTTCTGAACGTTTCAAGCAATACTGGTATTTTAAATAGGTACGTAGATACAGTTTACAATATTTTAAACTGAAATTGCTCGCCGCAATGCTGCCACTCCGGTATGAGTTAGCCCTTACCCCCCTGAAATAGATAATACCTGATGCCTGCTTTTCGTCGGGTTTGTCCCGCTGCGACTGCAGCAGCTGATTGTGCAACTTGCGCTCGTACACCTGATGCAAGCCCGCGTGCATCTCCTCCTTGGTGAACGACGCTTTAGGATCACCTGCGAGGGAAGTTTAACGTCATATATAGGAAAGAAAGAAAGCAAGAAAGAAAAACCTTTTATTTGAGACATCATAACATAAACATAAAAGCATAAGGCAGGTAGGTATGTCCCAAAACGGTCCCGACTCAGCGTAATGCATGGCTTGAGGCCAGCGCTGATCTTCCGTCGGGACCGTGTTTGGTGGGGCTGCGAAGTCTACACAATATCGGCCAACTTAATATAAATAAGGCACAATAATAATTACACAAACACACAAGACAATAGGGTATTTTACTGATTTTATTTAAATTTTTACTTTTTGCATTCACAATGCAATTTTTATCATAGGAAAATGGAAAATAAAGTATTTAGAAAAAATCGACCCGTCTCATCCCATCGGAGCTGGTTGTGAGACGGGTCGATTTTTTCTAAATACTTTATTTTCCATTTTTCTATGATTTTTTTTATTTATTTAAAATGTTTTGGAAAAAGTAGCTTCACAAAACACGTTTCATTTTGAATTATGTTGAATATAGACTCCTCTTTAGGATTTTATGCAATTGGGTATTTGACTGAATTTTTTTTATTGACTTAAATTATTCATTTACTTAGTAGCAACACAACATAGGTATTTATTTTCAAATATCTTGCATATTTTCAGCGATATAGAGCATCAAACTTTCTAATTAGACAAGGAGAGCGCTATAGAAACATGACGTCATATTTCTATAGCGCCATACTCTCGCCATACTAAATTTCATTTTAGAAAGAGATAGCTAGAGTCACAATTAAGTAGCTCATAATTCGCTTGTTATAATACAGATTTAATTTCTTTTTTCACATTTGTTATTCAATAATGTTATATTTCTGAATGTCATAATTAAATATCTACGTTTCAACAACAGTCAAATACCCAATTCTATTGTTTTGATAAATGTATACTCGTTCACCGCTCCGCTTTAGTGGACAGGCGGCCTTAATTTAATGTAACATACCTAGCTCGTGCAGGTACATGCAGTCGGGCTTCGGACAGGGCTGGTTCTTCATGAAGTTTGCGCAGTACTTGGTGGTCCCGAGCGAGCCCTAATAACAATAATGAATGAAAATGCCGGCTCCCGGCACGGCGCCGTGCCAGCTCGCGTAGCATGACATACTCGAGAAGAGTTTTTTCAACCTCGCAAGTCTGTAATTGACAGGCAAACAATAGAATTGTCTACGATGAAATGGCATTTTTGACGTTTCTATATAGACAAAACCTTTCTAGAGTTCATCATGCTACCCGGTCGTACGGCTGCCGCGGAGGCCGTCCGCGTTCGTACGGAGCCGTACGGCTACCGCGGAAGCCGTACAGAGCCTTACGGCGCCGGCGCCGTCGCGGAATGCCAACGCACATTAGCGGATTGCAGCTATTATGAACCGTTATTCATGTTTATAGATTTCATTTTCCCTTATGACGACCTCCGTGGCCGAGTGGTGTACGCACCGGTTTTCAAGGTGCCGCTATCTCTAGAGGTACCGGGTTCGACCTCCGGTTGGGTAAATGTTGACAACGAACTTTTCAATCAATATTTCCTCGGGTCTGGGTGTAATACTACTGATATAAATTTATTTATTTACCAAAATCTCACATTCGCATTACGTCACTTTCGCAAATGGCCATTCTGCAAGGTTGCGATTTGCGAACGTAATCACCTACGTCATAACCAGGTTGTTTCATACAAAAATTAAGAACGAAAATATGTAAATGTATGAAACAACTGATTTTTTTCTTCGTGATTTCAGAGTTAGTGTATGGTTGTTTAAATCGTCTCACACTGACTGCCGTATTCATAAAAACATTTAAGCTATGTTTAAAGCCGGGTCTCCAGCGAAAGATTTTGAAAACATTCAACAAAAACACATACACAAAACTTTGTTTCTGAAAAATGTTTCTTGACATGCGCCGTCTATACCTCTCTTGGCTTGTGTATACAAAACAATAGTTTCTCTAGCAAACAAAATGAGTTTGGACGAAGAAGACCTAGTTTCAATCTATCTTTACTTGCATTGCTCTAAACCACCGTAGAATCAAACTTGACGCGAAAACCAAACTTTTTTTTTATTTGGCTTCTTTCATTTTACACAGAAATTCGGCCATTGTCTAGCGAGTTATCAAAATTAAAAAAGTTAAAAGTTGTCGAAATGATAAGATTATGTACAGTACCCTGTCCCTCGACCCGCGCGGGGGAAGTTTTGTGTACGTGTTTTCCACCGGTCATGGAAAGCAAAAACGTTGTTGATGCAAACAAAAATGTATGTTGAAACAATGTTTTCTGTAGACAGTTTTGTTGAATGTTGAGGTGTTTTTGTTGATTGTGTAGGGCAAAACACGCGCTGGAGACCCGGCTTAACTAAAACATTGTTTTGTCTCTTTTGCTCAAATTAGAAATGGCATTTGTGTAAGAAAGGTAAAAAGCGGTGAGTGGGTGGTGTGGTCGTGTACCCATCAGAAATTGGTAGCAAATTACCTTGAGCACGCGGCCGTCCAGCGTGACGTTGTTGACGCCCTGGATGGCGCGCAGCGCGTCCGCCGGCGACACGTATGTCACGTACGCTGACGCCGACGGACCCTGGCGACAACAATAACAAAGGTAAGATAAGTTGTTGGTCAGAGCATCGGGCCGGATTCCCGGAGGCGCGGCGGGTTCCAATCCCGCCTGAAAGCTACTTATAGGGCTCGTGGTTTTTTACTATCACATTTTTCCTATAAGATAAGATAAGATAATTGCATTTATTTGCATTGAATTAGGTACATTAGTGGTCACATGAGAAAATAAAGTTCAGCTCAATCAGCCATTACAATAGCATGCAAATCTTTACTAATATTATAAAGAGGAAAGATTTGTATTTTTGTATGTAACGAATAAACTCAAAAAGTACTGGACCGATTTAGAAAATTCTTTCACCGTTAGAAAGCTACAGTGCTCCCGAGTGACATAGGCTATATTTTATCCCGATATTCCCACGGGAACGGGTACCACGCGGGTTAAACCGCGGGCGGCCGCTAGTCTTAAAATGAAAATTAAATTTGATTTTGAGAACTATTTGAACATGCATACATCTTTTTTCACAGACACAACCTCAACATTTCTGAGTCTACAGAGTGAAATAGAATTAGAATGTCTTCATTTGCAGTCGTTAATACCCACCAATCCGCATTGGGCCGTGGCCCATTCTCCTTATCCGTCCATAAGGAAGGCCTGTGGCCCAGCAGTGGGGACATTAAATGGCCGATGATTTGTGTAATGATGTGAAAGCGACGATCAGTGTGACTGCATCATAAATCACCGGAATCTCTTCCCCTCTCTATCAAGCGTTATCGATGCTATGTTGGATATAACAGATCGAAGCAGGCGGTAGTCTCATTCTTTGGGAATTTGAGATTGATGATTCGGATATGGCAAGATATATCTTTTTATAATACGTAAAATGCTACTCACGTGAGCCTAAATAGAAAGAAAGATATATTTAAACAAAATATCAATTTAATTAATAATGATAATACTAATAACTAAGTTATATCTAATTTTGTTCACTCGATATTTTATTGCCAAATTAATTTGAAATAAAATCACTTTTTTCGGATTTAATAACGTGTATATTGCACATTGGTAATTTTCTATTGTGTTATTTATTTCTTTTTTCTGACGTTTCGGCATCTTTCCAGTGGCCGTGGTCACGGGAACTACCCACTATATTTTTTTATATAATAAAAGAAAATACCCGCACCAATTGACTGTATTTTTTTTTTCGTTCGGAAACGGTAAGACATATTAAACTTATTTTAACTATGGCAAGAAGAACTTAATTTATTAGATAAAAAATGTACTTACTTGTGACCCTGCATATGCAGTACTTTGGTTTATAACTACTTTGTGAATTTTGCCATATTTGCCAAAGTACTCTTGCCGTTTTAGGATCTGAAACAAAAAATGGACCTGTTAATTATTGCTAACCATAATGCATAATCCTATAAATCACACAAGACTGCTTTAGTCAATAACAGACCGAATTAGTCGAGTATTAGACCGAGTCAATATGGAGTGTTCATTACATCTGGGTCGGCGAGCCAAAGTCCGAACAGGCAAACCCACGACAAACACTAGGTTGTTCTGCACCACGCGAACATTCGCCAGCAGTCGCCGCGACTCTGCTCGCGAGCTTTTTCTTTAGTACTAAAGTAATGAGTCAATATAAAATGTTTCTTACCTCTGGGTCGGCGAGCCGAACAGGCAAACCCACGACAAACACTAGGTTGTTCTGCACCACGCGAACATTCGCCAGCAGTCGCCGCGACTCTGCTCGCGAGCTTTTTCTTTAGTACTAAAGTAATGAGTCAATATAAAATGTTTCTTACCTCTGGGTCGGCGAGCCGAACAGGCAAACCCACGACAAACACTAGGTTGTTCTGCACCACGCGAACATTCGCTAGTGCTCGCCGCGACTCCAGCGTCTTGTTCCGCCGTTTCTGCTCGCGAGCCTTTTTCTCCGTCTTTATTGCTGCAACCTGGTGAAACAATAAACATGTTTTTTTCATATTTTACTTTATTATACAGGGTAATTTTGAAGACATTGGCATCCATAGCGCTTATATGAACTCATATTAAGGAATGTTTTACGTGAAAAGTAGTATTGCCCGGCGCCAGCGCGGGCGCAGGGATGCGTGCAAAGCGGGCATGAAGCATAGGTGACATTGTTCGTTTCGGCACAGATTACTAAATAGTTACTATGTAACAGATAGCTCACTCCGCTAAGTCATTTAAATAAATAGCAACTCTAACTATAACGCAATAAAGTAGAATTCAGCTTGTACGGCGCAGGCAAGTTACGAACGGCCACTCGTTGTCGTTGCATCTCTTTCTATCGCATATATTCTAGCTCTTTTGCGGACCTAATTTCTATGGATTTACAACGCCGGCGTTGCCGCCGCATTTTCGAGCCGAGACGGGGAGTGAAATAGGCCTGGTTTCGGTCAATTCCGTGCGCGAATTTAATAAATTTACGTTATAGTAGCGCCTGCGATTTGTTGGGAGGCCAATCTAGTAGTATAAGCCCCGCCCACTTGCTACTTCTAACTTCTTTTTTGTTTTCTAAGGGTAAATGTATTTAGTAAACGTTACCTGCTCTTGACTGAGCGGGGTGAAGTCTGCCGGATTCTCGGGGTAGGCCTTCCGACACGCGGGGCAGAGGCCGTTCTCCCCCTCCCGTATGCGATTCCAACAGAAACGACATATCTGCAAACAATTTAATTAACTTGAGTTTCATAGCAAAAGATATCGCACATACCAGGTAGGCGATTGTGTAAAGTGATCGTATTCATTTGACAGTTCATATCGTATGTTATTTATGTCAAATCCCATACAAACTGTAGCCGATCAATACGATATGAACCGCCAAATTAATATCTTCTACACAATCAGACCACAGATACACATAGAGAAAATTTATGCTCTGTAACGGTT
Source organism: Crambus lathoniellus (assembly GCA_949710035.1). NCBI lineage: Eukaryota > Metazoa > Arthropoda > Insecta > Lepidoptera > Crambidae > Crambus > Crambus lathoniellus. Next base: position 8,631,072 of record OX453323.1, on the reverse strand, counting down.
TTTTAAGGGCTCTCACAAAAAACTGCAAATTCGCATCGCAAAAAATCTGCGAGCTCGCCATGCTAAAATAAACCTTAGTGCCCGTCAAATACTTAACTCGCGACGCTGATTTTTGCGATGCGACGTCGAATCGCACTTTTGTGTGGGAGCCCTTAAGCAAAACGAATAAATAAAACTCATAGTTTAGACCTCAATAGCCCGAGGCGATGCCGCTTGTTGAATAGTCAATCGAAATGAAAGAAATTTTGTCAAAGAACGGGTCCGAGACTTTAAATTTGATAGCTCCAAATGGTTGGGAATGGGTACGTGTAAATTGTACTATTCATTTCGAATACAAAATGCGCCCCGTTCACGTGTTGTGATGTCGCTGTGGTGAGGTTGTGGTACGTGTGGGTATAGACCCAAAGAGCGATGGCAAAATGTCAAAATGTAGCAACCTGTTGCTGAAATACGGCCACAAAATACTACGAAATATGGAGCAAATTTATTGCAATTTAAAATAAATAGCTCCAGATTGATCAATTACTTACAGTAATTATTGCCAAAAATTGCGCATGTACGAGAGCCTTTAGAAGAATAATAGATACTATTAAATTCGTATGATATAAAACCAAATTAGTAATAATAATAGCAACATAAAAACTATACAATGAATAAAACAAACAAATTATTCTAAATTTCATGATTTAAATAACACAATTTACAAATTTAAAAAGGTTATCCTTCTTATCACGTATTGTTGCAAATTAATTTCACAAGTTTTATGCAACTTTGTGTTGTTGACTCATACTGGAAAATATCAATATTTTCCTCTTAAATCCCTCTGTCATAATAAAAGTAATCATGAAAACAAAGAAAATAGTTAATGCCCCTAAGTTGAATGACCAATGTAAAAGGTTTATGTTTTATTTATGGAGTTTAAATATATTTATATCATAACGCTTACAGGTAACTACGCATGTCACTTCATAACCTACCGTTTATGGTGAAACTATTAATTATTGCGTTTCGCATATCGAAATTAAATAAAGTAACTAAACCGATTACCTAGACATTTGACCAAATTATGGAGTTATAATTGCACAATAATTGAAATAGATGCTTACAAAAATGGATTTACCTGATTACGACATAAGGCCACCAAATGGTACTAAGAGAGTTAAAAAAATAATAAAAGGTATAGCTTCACCGAAATACAGAAAAAAGGTTAACAACTGCTTTTCCGGCTATCAGTACAGCTATTTCCCGGAATAGAAGCATGAAAGATGTTATAATAAATTAATAAAAATATTTTTTTCTTCCAATCACACCAATTATCTAGCTCATAAGTAGTTTACTAGAAACTATGTTATGGGAACTAGATATCGGATAAATATATACTTATATACTTCTGTTTGTATACATATACTTACAAACTTAATTTGCATAGGAAACACCCAGACACACCCAAGACAAATAGGCATGTTCATGCACACAAATATTTGTCTTGTTCGGGAATCGAACCCGAGATTACAAAGTACATAAATATTACAAAGTAAAGGATTATTTAAAGGATCGAAATGCAGTTACTGTAACACTAACAATTGTATAAAAGGAAAATATTCCAATACATAAGTATGAGAAAATTTTCCTTCAGCAGTAGCTTTTTCTATAATTCTATAATTTTTATAATCGTACCATTTTGTCTAGCAACGACATAATTATTTTGTAAAGCGTTGCTTCTGTTAAGACGATACTCGGAAAAAATGTGCTGAAGCGAGATAGCAATGAGAAAACGACGCGCGCGGGAGCGAGACCGATTTTGCAGATTAGGCAAAAAAAACACAAAATCACTTCGTATTAAAAAACTACAGCGATTTAAAAAAAATGCTTCTACACGATCCTCAATATTATTGGTGTCCACTAATTAAACCAATTTCCAATAGTGTAAGTAACCCCATTTAAGAATAATCTTCACTTTTCGTATTTTTTAGAGGTCTTTTCGAAAATAAAAAGTGTCGAGGCAAAATCATAAAATCGTGTTTTTGAAACTATACGATTCTAGATAAAGGTATGAAGAAATATATATCTTATTACCAGATTTGTAATAACTGTAACCGTCCTATAGTTTTAAATCAAAAAGTCCATATTTTTCCGAGTAGCGCTTTAAAGCTGATGAGTTTTTTCGTCCGTTTTTCTTGTCAGTTAAAAGATGTCCTTAACGGGTAGGTAAAAAATGTTGGACGGTTCATAAGCATTAATTTTATTTAATCTATGTGTATAAAAAGTTTTTGACTTTGACTTAAACCTCTAAAGCAGAAGGCAGGTACGTACGTATATACGTTTACGTATATACGTGTACGTTAGCCCTGCGCGAAATCGGTCGCCAAAGATGAGAGATGTGATGAGATGAGAGTAGAGGAAGCAAGAGAGATGTCTAATTTCTATCTTAGGACAATTACACATCGCGTCACGATTCACTCGCGATGCCGCCGCATCGATATGGTCACAAAACGTCTACACTAACAATGGCCGCACACGGCCTCCGACCAAAATCACAAAACGACGCCACCGACCTCTTTTCTGTAGTTTTCGTACATTTTATATGAACTCGCCACACCACACCTAGTTACGCAGGTGGTCGCCACATGCTACAAATCATCGCCACTCGCTTCTTGTGGCCGCCCTCGGCCACTAACGCCGACACAAAATTCTGCACTGCAAGCAAATGGGTTAGAAAAAGTAGCGGCCACCGACCGCAAGTGTCTACTACCAGCCACAAGTATCTGTTGCGCCCTTCAGCTACCTTTGTTGCCGCTTCTAGCTTCAAGACGCGGCGTTTGTGGCTATCGCGTGTGGCTCGTGTGCGGCAACGCTTACACACAAGCTAGTCAAAAGCGCGATAAAATCGTGATTGATGCAGTGGCGCTTGTGATTCGATACGAACGGTATGAACGATACAAATACTGGTTGACCGCTGGTGTTGCGATGGAGACGCGCGGCTGTCAAACGCGCGTTTGTATCGATGTAAAAAGTCGGAATTGTAGCATAGCAATTGTCAAATGTATGAAATAACAGCTTTCCTTTCCTCCATTTTCTGTCAATGGAAAGGCATCTTTATTCTAGTCGTAACTAAAGTCTAAATATATTGATTTTGATTCCATAACTCACTTGGTATCCACATGTGCACGGGTAGAAGTGGAGATCGTCCACCTCCAAGGGTTCCATACACAGCGGACATTCCACCTGGAACAAACAAGTTTAAACAATTAAATTACCCACATTTTTATATTAATACATTTTACTGAATTGAGGAGCAAATTGTTTTCTAGGTATTTTTTGTCCATTACTTAAGGCAATGAAATAAAATAAAAATTATCAGAAAATTAGATAATTATAGGAAAAATGTGATAGTAAAAAACCACGAGCCTTATAAGTAGCTTTCAGGCGGGATTCAAACCCGCGCCTCCGGGAATCCGGCCCGATGCTCTGACCAACTAAGCTACCAAAAGGCCTACACGACTCGTCGAATTTTGCTATCACTTGTTACGCTGTAGGCCAGCGTTGCTTCATCAATGTAAGGAAACCCTCGCATCCGAAAGAAACATTTTTAACAAATGTTTAACAATCGATTAAGATGAAACAGCCATATTGAGATTTTATATTATTTTTAAGCATTCACAATGCAATTTTTGTAAGTATAGGAAAAATGTGATAGTAAAAAACCACGAGCCTTATAAGTAGCTTTCAGGCGGGATTCGAACCCGCGCCTCCGGGAATCCGGCCCGATGCTCTGACCAACTAAGCTACCGAAAGGCCTACACGACTCGTCGAATTTTGCTATCACTTGTTACGCTGTAGGCCAGCGTTGCTTCATCAATGTGAGGAAACCCTCGCATCCGAAAGAAACATTTTTACAAATGTTTAACAATCGATTAAGATGAAACAGCCATATTGAGATTTTATATTATTTTTAAGCATTCACAATGCAATTTTTGTAAGTATAGGAAAAATGTGATAGTAAAAAACCACGAGCCTTATAAGTAGCTTTCAGGCGGGATTCGAACCCGCGCCTCCGGGAATCCGGCCCGATGCTCTGACCAACTACTACTATCACATTTTTACTATCACATTTTTCCTATACTTACAAAAATTGCATTGTGAATGCTTAAAAATAATATAAATATATATATATATAAGTACTGTTAATGTAAATGATGTTACTTGTGCAATAAAGAATATACTAATAAAATTTTAATATGGCTGTTTCATCTTAATCGATTGTTAAACATTTGTAAAAATGTTTTTTTCGGATGCGAGGGTTTCCTCACATTGATGAAGCAACGCTGGCCTACAGCGTAACAAGTGATAGCAAAATTCGACGAGTCGTGTAGGCCTTTTGGTAGCTTAGTTGATCAGAGCATCGGGCCGGATTCCCGGAGGCGCGGGTTCGAATCCCGCCTGAAAGCTACTTATAAGTCTCGTGGTTTTTTACTATCACATTTTTCCTATACTTACAAAAATTGCATTGTGAATGCTTAAAAATAATATAAAATCTTAATTAGATAATTTCAATCCATAGATATTTTTTGCCGTCTCAGAAACAGTGATACATAATTTAGACTTGTTTGTAACCCATGATTCCTGACCGAGTACCTAAGCATGCATCAAATCTCAATATCAATTATCTAACTGCCGGAACACAATAATGCTGAAAACATCATTGTTATGGCGTCAGACTTAGATAAGATGGTGGTAGCTAGCCAGGCGGACTAAGAACAAGTCCTACCACCAACCAAACCGAATACAATATGTACCCCCACTGGGAATCGAACCCGGGACCTCTGGGTCTGAAATCGGTGGTATGAACCACAAGACCACAGAGGCGGTTATCTATCCCAAGCATTCATTCACACACCTCCTAAAACTAGTTCACTAAATATAAGATAATAAATAAAAAACTGATAATGTACACTTGTGACCTGCTCTTCCCCGCTCTGATTCAGCACTGACATCCTAGCCCAAACAGTTGATGGGTCAACGGCTCCCAGTAAAGCTAACACGCTCACTCCTAAACGTCTGCGGACAAAACAAATATTCATTACAAATACACAATACACGGTAATTTTTTTAGCGTCGCGGATAATTTCAGGGATTATTCTACTCGTGAAAACAAACAACTTTTATTATACAACCAAAACTAAAATCGCGAAAAAAAAAAAAGGTGTTCCATAGATTTTGATTAAATATTTTTGCACATTTGTATGAAACAGCAGATTTTTTTACGCGATTACCGTTTTGGTCCCATAGTAAAAGTTGTTAGTTTTCATGAGTAGAATAATCCCTGAAATTATCCGGGGTGATAAAAAATACCGTGTATAAAAGACGTAAATAATAATAAACGGCAAAAAATAACACGTATTAGTTTTTGTAACGTGTTAGTTTTTGCCGCCCCCTTAAATATTTATTTTATTCTGTTTTTAGTATTTGGCGTTATAGCGGCAACAGAAATACATCATCTGTGAAAATTTCAACTGTCTAGCTATCACGGTTCATGAGATACAGCCTGGTGGCAGACATACAGACAGACAGACAGCGGAGTCTTAGTAATAGGGTCCCGTTTTTACCCTTTGGGTACGAAAACCTAACATAACACACAATTCAAATCAGATTCCTTTTCTGAACGGGGGTGAATCAGGGGGCAGGATTGCGAAACATGATTTAAGAGGCCGAGTATGTTGGTCAAATGCAACTTGGTACAAGATCAATATGTTATACATTATCAATAATCATAATATAAACGTTAATAAATAAGTATAGAAAATCATAAAGATATGTACTTTAAATATTTGTGAAACCAAAGTTAACAAAACTTTTTTATAGGTCCTCTAAAGAAAGCCTGACCAGAAAAATAAAAAACCTGGCTTGTGGCGCCATTTTCGCCTTTTCATTGCTACAAAATATGTCAAATTCTATGGAAACATTTCCACAACATGGCGAGGTTTTTTTATTTTTCTGGTCAGGCTTTTAATTATTATTTTAAGTTAAAGTATGTACATTGCTCAATGTGATGATAATAGTTAAATGCCATTTTTTACACATCAATAATACAATTTTCTAACTCCTACATGGTAATAATTGCACAAACTATTGCAATCTATAGATTGTTCTAAGATTTGTTTACATTTCTCATCTTCTGACTTTAATGTTGAAAATGGCCTGGCACAGATGTGCCAGACTAGGCAATAAAAACTAGTCAAAATAAATCTAGACAATTTGCATAATTATATTCATTAGGCACTTATTGCATTGCGTAAACAAATATTTATATTTAAAATTGATGGAACAATATTATTATGATTACAATATACATTATTGTTTTTACATAAAAAGAAATAGTACTAGAGACAATCAAACAATGGGTTACTTGGCATTTTAAGGTAAATATTGTTTTAAATCAGCAAACTGTTGGAAAAAAATGACATTAAAAGCGTGATCCTTGACATTATCTAAGTAACTTTTTAAAAGAAAGTTAGATTCAAAATGAAATAATCAACAATAATATTGAGGCTGATAATTATACACTACTAAATTTTAATTAGTACAAAGATTTTAGGGGATGAACTATCATCTATTGATATGTATGGAACAGCTGTTTTTTTGCGATTCCTTGGATGGCCCCATAGTTAAAATAGTTCGTATTGATGGACACTATTATCCCCTAAAATCTTAACTATGGGCCCATCCACGGAATTGCAAAAAAACAGCTGTTCCATACATATCAATAGAGTCGATGTTGTACTTTTGTATGGGACAGCTGTTTTATTTTTGCGAATCCGTGGTTGGCTTCTTAGTAAAAATTTTTCGTATTGATGGACACTATCATCCCCTAAAATCTTTGTACTAATTAAAATTTAGAGGTGTATAACGATAATAAAATTATAGCTGATAGTGGCTTCCTGCGGTTTTTCTCGCCAGGTAGCTGTCACTCGGGAATAATGTAGCCATTCACTGGTGAATTTTATTTTTATATCAGTTTAGTAATTTTGAGTTTATCCACTACAAACAAACACAAAAGCAATCTTTCCTCTTTATATTTATAGATAATGGCAACACTACTCTTATCACACATTGCCATTATAAAATTTAACTTCTAAGTAAGCGTCAATAAGGAGTCGCGGGCAGACGTTATACTATACCTACTGCAAATGGTGATTATGAAAAAAGTTCGTTTTCAAATCGCTCAAACAGCGCATGAACCTGTGGGTAGATGAGCAAGTTGGTAAATTGTATCTTTTTAGTATCCACAGTATCCGTTTATTTATACCAAATAAGAAAAACTGAGGGCAGTTTCGATTATTTTAATAATATGTAAACCATATATTTTAAGTCTGGTAAAAAAAGAGCAACAACAAAAGTTATTTTCTAGAGATAGATAGTTCTATAAAACCTGCGTCACACAATACCAGTTAACTGCAATTATCTCTAATTATATTTTTTTACCATGACGTCACATGGCTATCTATGTGCACCTGTAGCAGCTTTAGAGAATGTTATTTGATAAGAGCGGCCATCGGTGATGGCTATTATGCAAGTTAGAAAGGCAGAGGCGCCCGCGAAAGGGGGACAAGTATAATCGATCTATAGATATGTGTGTATAATTACGATATAGTTGTACAAATAATGTGTAATATAAAATAGTAGGCAAACTAAATTGGTTTAATAACACTTAAATGCTTTCTAACGCGCTCATATCTGGTAGTTGGATTGCGGTGAATTTTGGCGGCTAAGAATTGTATGTTTTTTATGGGCGAATGTGTAGGAGGAGCCCTAAATTTGGGTCTCTATAGGGGTGGGGGGGAGACAGCTGCACCCCCCTGGCTTTGCCCCTGGAAAATATTCCGCCAATGTACGTATCTTATGTACCCTATGTTTTAATCCAGGCGATTTACTACTGTATGCTAAATTTCAACCAAATCCGTTTAGTAGTTTTTGCGTGAAAGAGTAACAAACATACAGACCAACAACTTTCGCGTTTATTAGAAAATGCGAATTGCATTGAGCTATGCAGAAATTATAATGATAAAGAAGTAAACAATCTAAGTATACAATATATATACAAATAAATAAAATTAGGGTGTCTGTTTGTAATATTAAAATAACCGCTTTTTACTACATGCATATGATTATATATATGGTTCATATACAAAAATATCATTTTTTTTCAATTTTTGTCTGTCTGTCTGTTTGTTCCGGCTAATCTCCGAAACGGCTGGACCGATTTTAACGGGAATTTCACTGGCAGGTAGCTGATGTAATAAGGAGTAACTTAGGCTACTTTTTATCCCGATATTCCCACAGGAACGAGAATCACGCGGGTGAAATCGCGGGCGGCCGCTAGTCATGAATAAACAACAAGTACTTCACTTGTTAAATAAAATGTTACATTGTGATTTCTTAATTTATAAAATTACAATATTAATAAATAAAGTAAAAAACTAAACATGTTCATTATAAAAATACAATTCAGTATACCATACATCAACATGATACAGAAAAATAAAAACAGCTGATAGACTTTAGACTGATTAAAATACAAACAACTGTTTATTTTGCCAAAAGGAATATTTCAAAACATTAAAGATATGAAAGTTTCATAGCTAAAATTGGAAACATCTGAATTAAACAATGATAAGTGGAGATATGACTTTATTTTGTAATGAGATTAATAAAAGGTACTTACCTAATATAATCTATACTTTTTCATAAATCGTATTTGCTATATTCTTGTTTCATTTTGACTATTACAGTTTATCAAAATAGATCGATGTAAAATTATTAAAATGTTTGCAAAATTCAAATATAATTTTTTAAACTTTTATCTCATAAAACAGGTGATTTAAACAATAAAAAGTGATGATAATGTTTAATAAGACATTACAAATATTACAATTGTGATATAAAATTGTATGTATTTAGTTGGTAAGATTATAAAAAATATACAATTAAGTATCAACATTATATATTTTTTTTATTTTGTTTTTAAACTTAAGATTAATTTGTGATGGAAAGTGACTTTACATATTATATTATGTTAAAGTCAGTTTTCAATTTGACGACTCTGTATGAAATATGACAGGGAGAAAAAAATAGCCCTTGGCGAGTTTCTTGCCGGTTCTTCTCGTTACAAGGCCTCCCGCCGTAGGATTTACGAACCGATAGCGTAGCTTCATTGACGTTCACAAGTGCTGTATCAGCCTAAAATGAATAAATGATTTTTGATTTTGATTTTGATTTTGATAGATCCTTCTAGAAAATTTCACAACATTTATTCCTTAGTTTTTTTTTCTATTCAAGTCAAATGCTAGGAAGTGTTAAGACCATGCCATTAGTAATATTAATAAGTTTCATAACTAAGGGTGGTATTCCACTTATCAAATATTTGATCAAAGAAATTGGACGAGTATGAATTCATGAATGGTTCCATTGATAATTTCTTTGATCAAATCAAATGCATTGATCCACTTACTATGAGAATTCCAGTAACAATAACATAATAGCTTATGTCACTTAATATTAAAATTTAAAGACATTATAGACTTATAAATCAAACACACGCACACATCTATTATTATTATTATTATTTATAGGGGGGACGCCAGCGAAGCCGGACGGGTGATCAGTCACCTAGGTCGGGACCATTTCACCCAGTTCCCCAAGTCCCCTACGCACACATCTAAGATCCTACAGTGAGTTTACTAAATGTATGAAAAATCATATAAAATGTTTGTCAATGGGTGGCCACTGGCGGTTGTGTTCGGTGGCTTGCTTGCACGGAGCCTGAGCTATAATTTATAATCAATGAGGCAAGTCATAACAGACCTTAAAGGTTGCAGTAACTTAACTACAGCTCCCATAGGAGCTATCTCCCTAAACTTGACCAGTTTACCTATCTTTATCTTATAACAATACTGTGAATTGTATTTGTTTACAATTCACACAACATATTGTAACCCAGTTACCATAATGACAGAGATAGTTATAACAATAATAATTTCTTATCAACCTATTGGATTTAAAAACAAATATTTTTAACTCGTTGGAGTACTTACTGTTTACTCCTCACACCAATATCTAGCTAGATTGTTTTAAATAAACCACTTTTTATATTTCAGGTCGTATAAAAAAAAGGAATACTCATTCCATAAAAATACAGTTATAGAACATGAAATAGACTCCATAAACAAAGATATAAACTTGTAAAACTGAGAAAATAATAAGTAATTCAGAAGATTATGTATGTTTAGTAATTTTATTGACACCTACCTACTTACCTAAATAAATAAATTGTGATTAACTTGATAAAGGAAATAACATTGAACTGAATTGACTTTATTTGAAAGTCCTTTTCTTGTACTGCAAAATGAACAGAAAACAAAGTATTTAGCTAAAGTCTTTGTCACTAAACATTCACTACTTTTAGAAATTAACTGAATTAAATTTTAACATTTAGAACAATAAGTGACTACCTGTAGGCTACTTATGAATCCTAGTGTTATCTACAGGTAAACCGAATTATTATTTCATTGAGAGTTTGATTTACAAATTGGTAGCAACAATGACTCAACCCTGCTTTAGACAAGTTCACAATTTGACATTTTATCTGGGTAAAAACAATTTGTTCTAGTACTTCAATGGGTGTGTGGAAGTTACCAATACCTCTCCATCAACGTCATAACAACTAAAATAACATCAATAAATATAAAGAAAACCGTTTACGTTGCTTATTATGTACGTACTCTCGTAGCTAGATGTACTTACGTCCGTCAGCTGCCATTCAAAAGAATATGTGGCAAAAGTCAAACTTTCATTTCGTACAAGGATGCACTAAAAATACCATAAAAACACTCAAGACACTGCCTCGAACGGATAAAACCCTCTCAATTTTAATTTCAACAACTGATCCTTTCATACGAGAAAAAATTAAAATCGATGTTTACCTTACGTCTCCTGTAATGCAAATCTTTTCTATTGCAGAATCGAGACTGCTAACCCTTCCGCAAGAGTCGAAGGTGAATCCTTTTCAGTGGACCTACAATGCAGCTCACAATTCAATTTAAAATAAAATGCAAAGCTGAAATAAATACAACTGTCCCGAGGATATTTTCTGCGAGTTACTATACATTTGTTTTATGAAATGGCCTAATCTTTTACAAGATTCCGTTCTGTGATTCCATAGACAACATCATATACTTTTTAATTTCAAAAACTGAATCACGGAATGGATATTTCAACTTTCTTGTACACATAATTCTACCAAAATGACTGAATTTTTGTTTATATTATCGACAAACATGAATAAATAAAGAAGTGTAAAAATATAATTTCAAAATATTTATTGAAATATGAACATAGATTAAAAAGTATAGGAGCATTATTTGAGACCTAATTGTCTCTGGTTGTCTTAATTACTTTATAATCTTGCTAGTCATCGCTAGATGGCGTGAGCATAGCAAAGCTAGTATAATGACTACCAACCGATAGATGGCTCTGTTGATGACAACTTCTTGTTTCCATCTTTCAACTTTCCTCTTTTTTTGTCTGACATTTTTTGTTCCTAGAACAAGTTGTATAATCCATAGATGTATAGTATGGAAGAATCCATAGGTAGAATCCATTCCTTCCAGCACAGCCTTCTAAAGACAATAGAGAAGGCTACAGCCTTCTAAAGACAATAGAGAAGGCTGTGGTTCCAGGTTCCAGACAGTGGTTCCACTTCCAGATCCAGATAACTCTGCGCGCAACTGAGGCGTTTTTGGCGCTAGTTACACAAAGACTAGTACTTATTCGATTTCGAACGCTCGCAGACTCAAGGCACAGAATAAATAATAGTTGCTCAAGGCGCGCACTTTAGGTTGTACACTCGACAGCACATCAGGTTAAACAGTTGAACTGCGATAACAGCTTTTATTACGTAGGGCATAAAGGCGGTCTCAAGGTCAACATGTATAGTCTGATGTGCCGCCGTGTGATGGTATTATTTACGATAAATGACAATGAAAAGCCTTCACGAAGTCTCAAAAAACTAACATACCCTGTTATCGACATCCATATAAAGTTTTGAGTTTGAGATCAATCTAACTTTTATAAGCCGCTTGATTTATACTTTTAGTATTAAGTCTGCCTTGTATATTACATTATGTATTTTGTACAAAAGTTTAATAAATAAAAAATAAAATTTATAAACCGACGGAAATACTCTCGACAATGGAATGTATGCATTATTGAATAGAAAAAACAAAGACCAGACCAAGCATAGAATTCGAATCCGCTTCCGTTTCCGATAGTATGTGAAACAGGGCACGCACGTATCATTTCATTGAGAATCGTTTGTTGCTCTCTCTAACTAAACGCACTGGTATAAGGGCTTATTACACTTGGCTAAATTCAGCATCTAATTAAGCATAGATTGCTTTCTTTGAGCCCATTTGTAGCAAGTGATGCAATCAAAACAAGCAATGTATGCTTAATTAGAGGCTGAATTTAGCCAAGTGTAATAAGCCCTATAGGCAGGCGGAAACATGCAATGCATGCATTAGGGTCAGCGCAGACAGAACGAAAAAATCCTCGCGGAAATTGAGGTCATTGAAAAATTAACCATGTCACCAAAGCCTAAAATACAAAATTGTAGCGTCGCGACGCGTCGTCGCCTCGAGGATTTTTCCGTTATGTCTGCGCTGACCCTTATAAGCTGGATCCAGTCATGGTATGATAAACCCTATTTTTTTCTGTCTGGAGTTGGTTTAGGCAAACCTGTCGGTGTTTATGATTATTTATGATGTGACGATCCAGAAGGATGGCCTGTGGATGTGGGACTAGCATGCATGCGCGCCACGAGAAAATTTTACGACTTTTATCTGGCTGTCGAAGTGATTTTGTCTTGTTCACTTATCATTAATACAGCAAGACAAAAATACGCGCTGTAGACGACAAAGTATCTCAGGGTGCGCCAACAGGAGCCGTACTCTGAACTGAAACGCAAAATCCGAAGCTTCCTTAACCCCGCCCCTTTTACTCGATTCTTTCATGATAATGTTCATGACTGTTGTGACTTGTGAGAGGGACGGATCATTAAATTAACTGAGGGCCTTCTGCAAATTTTTGAGTTTTAGTATTTTCAAGCTAGTAGAGTCTACGACTTCCAAAGTTTCCGCCAATAGGGTACCTATCTCATAAATAAAACATGTCTTTACAAGCATATCATATATTTTTTTATAATAATTAAGAATAAATTCTTACATCACGATTTATAAAATAAATACATTTATTGCCTTAAATTAAGTCCAAAAGTATTCTGTACAATTATTGTTAGCGATGTACAAACGAGAACGACAAGTAAAAATATCCAAAAACAAAAATAAAAATAAAAAAGGGCCTTATCGTGAGTCAGTAAGTTCCACAATTCTCTGTGTGACATATCTACGAACAACTTAACAAATTGTGTCAGAATCACAACCAATAGTTTGCATCTTAATTTCATCTCTTATCATAATTACACAAACTATTTTATATCATTGCTCTTCGCTTATCCTAAAACAAGAACCATTCTTTACCTTATAATTATAATTACAGTTAAATTAAGACTATCTAATCGCTAGCGGGTGTTTTTATTCTGGACTTGTGTGCTGCTATCCACGAATTGCCACGCCCATTTCGTAATCTCGAGAGGATCAAAGTTGCGCGGTGCGTGCGCGCGGGTGCGTTAGTATACAGTCAGAGTAAGGGCCAGTTCAAACACGGCGGAAATCTTAAATACATTACCGCGCGGTCAGGTGTGAACGAAAGTTAGACGGTAGTGTAACAAGAGTGTTTCCGCCTATGTCCTAATAATATTATGAAGACAGTCAATCCCGAACTGAAAGGTACACACATAATCAATGAAAAATAACTAAACTACTACAGTATTTACTATTTATACCGTTGACAACTACATAAAACCTTTGATATTGACAAAAAAATTAACACTTCAGTTGTCCCGATATGACTGACCACATAAAATGTTTCTACTACCTATATGAGAACCGAGCCAGAGGACCTACTCTGAACCGCAAAACTCGAAACTCCGGTATACCCGTCCCTCTCACTCTCTAGCCGGGACAGAATCGAGTGAAAGGGGCGGGGCTAACCGAAGTTTCGGATTAGCGTTTCAGAGTAGACCCTCTGACGCGGAGCCAGGATATGGCTGAGGGGGGGCAAATTTGGTTGGGAGGGGGCGCAAATCTTAGCTAATTTCACATGGTAGGTGATGAGTAGGTATGGTGAGGGGGCCTTTGTTACCGCGTCAATCTGACAATAGCTATTATACGCTGACTGTATTGGCCGGCGGTCACTTCGCGCTGTACACTTGCCGGCGTAAGCACCCGCCGCAGCCCGCGGTTTACTTCGGTCCGGCACACGTTACACCTTACTTTACTAGTAATAGAAATATCTGTCAATCTGGGATCCATTCGCCCATCGCCACAGATTTCTTTAGAATCATTCTGTATGTTTTTACCAACGGCGCAATTTTGTAACACAACATTTATTGCGATCTCATAAAGATACAATTGTGGAGTAAAATTGTATGATACAGTAATCATAATATATACTGAGTTACACAACTAGAAAGCTGGTTTCCTAAAGAAGTTTGTGGCATTGGGATAAACAAAAAAACCCGTGTTTTGTCTCTTTCTAGCATTTTACAAGGAGGAAATAAATAAAAAAGTTTCAAAACACTTTGGTCTTCAACGTCCAAAATGACATTGAACATTGCAACGTAGGGCCATAACTATCAACACTATTTTAAAATTGCTTTGTCTTTTTCACACAAACGTTATTTTCAAATGAGTAAAAGAGACAAAACAATGTTTATGAATAATGGTAGATTTACACTGATTCAGTAGCTGGCGAAAATGTGTCGCTTTCTTTTCATGGCAGGCCAGCTATGGCGCTAGCCCTGGCATGGGGTAAAACGACTGCCTA
The DNA here is from genome assembly GCA_949710035.1 of Crambus lathoniellus. Taxonomy (NCBI): domain Eukaryota; kingdom Metazoa; phylum Arthropoda; class Insecta; order Lepidoptera; family Crambidae; genus Crambus; species Crambus lathoniellus. Next base: position 8,616,072 of record OX453323.1, on the reverse strand, counting down.
ATTACTGGCGCCGTTTATAGGCACCTAAAATTGGCGCCAGCTAAAGTCGCGGAGCACGAAGAATATTGTACAATGACCTGTTATTACCTGCCCCTGTCGCTCCCGCATAAATATAGCAATAAAACTTTTTTTTTGCAATAAAACTAGGAACTTTTAACTTATAGTGCATCACGCTTGCACAGATCCCTTGGCGTGCCGTCATCGCATCTGTGCGAGCGTGTCGCAACTACAGTCTGTAAAATTTAGCATGGCTCAAATGACAGCTCATTCGTGCAAAGCAAAACGTTGCTTCTACACAAGGAATAGGGTCTAATTTTCTAGCATAAGCTACATAAAAAATGTCTGATGCTGTTTTTCTTGAGCTTTATTCCAATAGCATAAAGAACTTTTTGCTTTGCACGAATGAGCTGTCATTTGAGCCATGCTAAATTTTACAGACTGTAGTTGCGACAAAGACAGTAAGTAATTACATATATATATATAGCACGAGATTCATCGTGCTCCGCGACCGTTTACTATATCAATGTAAATCGGTAATAAGGCCATTAAACGTCAAAACTGATAGTATTTCTTTTACGAGTCAAGTAAGTTTAGACGGGTGTGTCGTTGGCGTCTCCGCCGGGGTTTCATTGCTTCCAAACAAGGCATTACAAGTCGAAGGCCACTGCAATACAAGTGCGACTACTAGCCTAGCATATTAATATGCCCTATGTACTACAAAACGTAAACAGTGTTGCGTTTGAAGGTTGGCATTGTTCATACAGATTCAATAGACAACAATAAATTAAATAGATAGTAGTTACAATATCACGAAATTAAATTCATGTGGCAAATAATATGGCATCAGAGTTTAAGTACTTCTTTTTTCTTCATTATTTTAAAAGTATAGACTACTCGTCGCGATTTGCGCGTTTTCGCTTCGCGCTTTACCACTTATTATTGCATTACTTTAAGAGTCTATTAAAGGTATTGGAAGACAGAAAAACATTGCTATCAGATCGAAAAATGAAAAAAAAAACCATTGTAATAATAGTTGTTAAGACGGGTATAAGTAATTTCAAGTCATACTGGCCGTAAACGCCAAAAATTATAATTAAACCAATTTAACTAATTAGATTTAATTACACTACAACTTAAAAAAAATGGACATCATTATAAAATTATGTACTTCTGCGTATAAAAAAAAATATTACCGAATAGCGGATTCAATCGTTAAGGTTTACATTACAGGATCGGGCTCCATTAATTTCAAAATTGACTAGATATCTGTGTGCATAGGAATCGTACATAAAAATAGCTAAGTAAAGGAACCGATACGCTGAAACTCTGGCAAAACGTCTGTGTGTAAAAAAAACCGAACGACCTAAAACTAATATTATTGCCGTAAGCAAAAATACGTCTAAAACTGTACTTCGAACCGTGTTTAACGACACGTCTACAAAAAAAAAACAATCTTTGTACAATTTGTACAAACACTTGGTAGTTCGGACGCGGTTTTTTAATGAGTCACTAACATAATATTCGATCTTGGGTCACTGGGTGGTCGGTTAAGTACGTCCTCTGTGGTTCTGGGGTGGTTTTGAGTCGGCATCACTTGGGCGGCTGGTAGGGCGGGTAGCCCTGCGGCGCGCGGTTTCCCGTCGCGTACAACTGTTGCTGGAAGTTGTGGAACTGCGCCGCGTAGTTAGGATCCGCCGTTGAAGGCACCGCGAAACCTTGCCCTTTGAAACCTGCCCCCGCCCCACCCCCCATCGAGGGGGGGAGGGGTTGCCCCGTCATTCTGACTTGCCCCATCCCTGATTTGACTCCTCGGAAGTTAGGCCCGCACATAGGGTTCGGTTGGAAAGGGTCTGCCATTTTTGGTGGTGAATTGAAGCCGGCGGGGTAGTGCATTCTTAGCATACCCGGCGGCCTCATAACGCCTCTCATACTATTTTCGTCCATGCCTCGTGGGAAGTATTGCACCCCTTTCGCTTCCATTTGCATAGGATTCGTGACGCGTTGTAAGAAGTCTAAGCTGGGCGGTCCTCTTGGTCCGGAGTTGCATGCCATCTGTGGTCTTGTGGGGAGGTATTGTATCGTGTTTGGTGCGCTCGCTTTCACTTGTACGTTGGCTCCGTTGAACGGGGGCATTTTGCCGGGGGGCATGCGGGGCCCTAGTATTGCTCCGTCGGGGCCCATTGGTCCCATGGGGCCACCCATGGGCCCGCCCCCCATTTTGGGACTGAGGTTCATGTCGGGGGGGAAATCGCCGCCTCCCATCATGCTTTCCATTGGTCCACCCATGCCCGGCCCGCCCATGTTGTCCATGTGGCAACCTAGAATAGGAATTGGTTTAGTTCATAGTTGAATTAAAGTGATAATATGCTCCGTGGGGCAAAATATAAAGAAATGAGGAAATGACATCTCATAGGAACATGCATGTTCATTAAGCGGTGCATTT